>CM060977.1:183923051-184535799 GCA_030765065.1 Deroplatys truncata
ATAGCCACTTGCAGCTAAACCGGTACCGAGTCACCTATATCAACGGGGTCGAGATCCTAGAAAAGATTCTTGTAGCTATAACAGTCAAAGCCTTCAAAATCAACACCGTAGACAGCATCAATATCTACCAAGTCCGTTAGTGAAATATATCACATCGGTAAAATTAACCACAAAAACGTCGTCCTCAATCAATAACACTAGGAAACCCATAATATACAATGCATTGTCGCTAAGGTTCAGCACCAGCCTTGAAAAAGCCTACTTCCTAAGGGAAATGAAAAATTTGTATCCAGAACATCAAAAGAGAAGAATGGTCCACGAGCATTCCTTTGAAGATCCACTTCCGAGGAATATTCTGGGAAGGACTTCTGCATCTTCGCTGATCTCCACTTCCAATCGGTTCTAGGTTGTCGAACCGAAGTTTACAATTCGAAATGGGTTCTTTTCCTTGGAACAAATGGAGCAGAGGGATTCTGCCCACACCACCAGAACGACAATGAGAAACAGGCAGTATAAATCCACTGACACCCGAACACCAAAGAAAAAACGTAAACTGATTGAACCACCGCTGTCTTCAACTGGTAGACTATGACGCTTGAGAACTTATCCATTACAATTCCATAGCCATTCTACAATGGAACATACGTGGAATTACAGCACTTTGGCCATAGATTGAACCTTTGCTACGCATAGACGACTTTGCTCGTAAATATACAAGAGACTAACATCTTACTGTTTTTTTTAATTTATGGAAGCTCTTTAACTACTGTGATCCTTAGCGTCCCATTCTACATTGGACGTAAAATTCCGGTAATTTTGCTCAGAGAGTTCTTTATCAGGTTTGAGGTTCTTTTACGTGCCGTAAATCTACGACATGAGACCATCGGCATTACTTTCCTTCCGAAGGAGGCCATGCTAAGGATTTTTGCGCCGAAAAAATCCATCGCCCTCCACCGGGTTTGAACCCGCGACTTCGGGAACTAGAGGCTAGCATGGAAACCACTACACCACGTAGGACGACAAAGCTAGCTTTCTAATCAGGCGGTATATACAGTACGGTATGATGTTACACCGTAAGAGGGTATTCGAGCGTACGGGGGCACTATGGTGCTCAACAAGGATGATATACTCGTGGAAACTGTATACAAAATCTCTGACATCCAGGCTGTCGCTGCCAGCATTAAACTGCCAGCTTCCCCTATCTGAGGACCTTTTGCTCACTGAGTTACAAGATCTGGTTTCCCAGTTACCAACAACTTTTCAGACGTCAAATACCATCGCGCTCTTCGCGACTGAACTCGGGCTTTTGCGATAGGTACACTAACCTCATAGTTCTTGGATAACTATAATATGGTTCCTCTGAACTCCGGAGAGCCTACATTTCTTGCAGCCACCTTCAATATCTTCTCACATCTTGAAATAGGAGTTTGTCTATTACAGTTAACAGTTTCCTTACAACCTCATCTCTGATTTACACTTTAGTGACCACTTCCCATGTTTTATTAGTCTCTTAACACAAGATATATGTTCCACAAGTTTGCCCAGATTGCGCTTGGATCAAGCCAACAGGAGCCCTTATTCCCAGTCAGTTGTGTCTGGTTACAATGAGAACGAGAATGTTTCAGTCGAACATCTGACAGAGACAATTCTCGATCGACTGCCTAACCCCTCAATTACGGGTCCCAATATGGTCGGATGAATGCCGAAACGTCATTCGTGTACGCAAGCATAGGTTTGGGGTTTTCCAGCGTCCCCCGACAACGGAAAATCTGATCCACTACAAGAAAATGCATGCCAAATCTAGACAAGTTTTCAAGTTTAGAAAAAACACACCGCACAAGTTGGTGCAAATGTATAGCTTCATTTAATCGACATACACCTTCCTTTACCGTGAGAGATAAATTGAGGCGTGTGGCTGGAAAGTCAAGCCAATGCCAATCGCTGGCCTTAAAACATCTGCAGGTGCTGTTGTTGATAATCTTGAGCGGCTAATACATTTGGTACTGCTTTAGTTAAGGTGTCTGGCTCAGATAACTATTCGCGTGTGTTAGTTTCAGCTGAGAATGTTGTGGAATATGTTTTCTCACCTCGTTTTCGGAACCTCGAGGATATATAGCCGTTTTTAGAAAAGTGGCGGAACGCCACCGTCATTTTTCAAGCTAAAAGGGAGCGTTATCTTTCGTCCAGATATCATCCTATTTCCCTAACTAGTTGCGTTTGCAAGGTGTTGAAATGTATGATCAATGGAGGATTCGTGTGAGGATGGAAATTCACAACCTACTGACCAAAACCCAGTGCGGTTTTTGACGGCGTCATTGAACATTGGATCACCTTGTACAACTACGTGGATCCTGAACGGATATACGAAGAATTGTCAAACCATTGGGATATATTTTAACCTTAAAAAGTCTTTTGATACATGTTGGCGTGCAGGGATTCTACGTTCTCTACATACCTAGAACATACGTGAACTCTGACTACTGTTCATTCAGGAGTTTATGAGGAACAAGTTTTTCGAGCGAGGGTGGGTTAAGTTCTTTCGAATCTTCTTGTTTAGGAGAAGGGAGTACCCCAGAGATTCGTACTGAGCGTTACATTGTTTGCTATAGCAATTAATTCGATCTCAAAATGTCCTCCTTCAGGGGTATCGTCATACTTATTCGTAGACGACTTTGCCGTCCAATGTACTTTTCAGCGTATGCCGTATCAATGAATGTTTAGATAACCTATAACAATGGAGCTTGTAATGTTCTTATAAGGCGGATATAGAAATAGTCGATGCACAGAAGTCTCAATTACTTAAGAAGTAAATAAACTAGAAAAGTAAAAAGCCGGGTACATTATATAATGCATTGGAAATAAAGCATTCCACCAGAGTAACAATTGCTTTGTACTACCAAAGCTTAAAGGAATTGAGTAAGGATTTAAAGCAGCCTTAAATAAAAGTAACAATCCATACAGTCCCAAAGGCACTGAATATATTAACATTCAAAGGTAGAAACAAAAGTATGTTACAATTGAAGCATATTGCATTAGAATTTGTCCTTCTCACACAACATTTTCCACTTTAAAATAAAATTTAACACACGTTAATATGATATAAACTCGCTTCGATGACATATTAAATGCCGCTCCACATAATACAGGAATTTGGAATTTTACATACGACAAAGTACATCATATAGATAATTTAGACAAGGCCGAAAATTGTGGAAACGTTCGCTCCCAGACACGAAGCTCAATAAAGGTCCTTTTTCGCTGGTCGTCGAGAGCTACTATCTTTTTTCTCTTGATGCATCGCTCCAGATACGCACTGTGAAGGTGAAGCGACGAGACGTGGAACCAACGTAAGCGCTACCTATACTGGCGGAGAGGACACAACCTGGTGAGCGCTGTAGAAACCCGGTGCAGCCGATTTCTGGTGTAAGGCAGGCTGCTGGCGTAATAACAAGCAGGGGCCGAAACTTGTAGTTCATGATTGCAGGTAGATAAAAGAACTACGTCCATCTTTGCAAAACAGACACTCGCTGAAAGAAAAGTCACAATTGGCTCAAGGTTTAAAGGGGCTTTCGTTTCTCAAGTGAGAAGCCGATCTGCTTTAACTTGGGGCACCGTAGGAGACGATTACCACCTTCGTTCCGATTCGATCCATATTTACTTCCTTTCGCAGATTCGACGAGATACCTAGGTTTGCATTTTGTCGGAAACTTAGCTGGCCTTCACATATAGCGTAGCTCTATACTCAATGTGATAGTTTTCTGAATATCTTGAGATATCATATGGCAAATCTTGGGGAGCGGATCGGACAGTTTTGCTGTGAGATTTTCGCGCTCTGATCCTATCCATGTTATACTAAGAATGTTATTCTTCAGCGGACCTTCTGTGCTAAGAAGAGTAGACATAGCTCATAATCACTCATTCGTGTAGCTGTCGGAGTTCTTCCAACTAGCCCAGTTGTCTTTACGAATCGGCTGGATCTGATCTGCAAGGTAGGTGTGATGTTCTGTTAGGCAATTATAGCTGGAGCTTATATGTATACATACATCGCTTCTTTTTTCAACACCGTGTTGGACAAATGTTATAGGAGCATCTCCAGTAATCCACGGCCTCCAAATATTCGTTTCCGGGGTCTTCTTAGAAAGCATGATATTGAAATGCCCAATGTGTTTCCTAAGGGTGAATGTGTTTAACCCGCCCCCTTTGTTATGTGTGACATCTCGCGTATATCTTGGAAAGCGGCAAACCGGAAGTCTATGATTCCTATCTTTAGTATCCGCAATTGTTGTTTAAAAATTTGTCAGCGTACAATAATCGAATTTTGATCTACACCAATGAATGTAAGTAAACCAACGGAATAGGATGTGCCTATGTTAATGGAACCAAAACCCATAGATTCGGTTTTCATAGTGGCACTTCCATTTATAGTGCATGGCTGTATACCATATACCGAGCCATTTTGTATATGCACCCTCGAAAATTGTGTGACTGTCTCATTTTGAGCGATTACCTTGGTGCACATGAGAGCCTTCATGAGCTATATAACTACCATTTCATTACATAAGGTTACGTAGGCTTACCGAAGAATGAACTGGCATATATGGCAGCTTATGACGGCGACCACAGAACGCAGTGTTGCAATATCTCGTGTAACATCGGAAGACTTTAGGTTTGCTGAGCGGGGAGCGGTGCTACCGTGGTGAAACGAAGTGTGCTTATCTCTCCCGGAAACAACCTTAGAGTAGTAAAGCACATTCCGATTGCAATGGATCCGCTGGCTCTCACCCAAAACATAAAAGTATGGGAAGGTCAGCGAAGGCAAGCAGCCGCTTAGGAAGGCTTATCTGAGACAGGGAACCCCGGCCAGACGAAGAGGGGAGTCCTAAAGAGTGCCGTAGGGGATAGGAATCCTTAGATGAAAACCAAAACTCCGAAGCTAACGCAGGAGTAAAGAAAGGCGCAGAAAATATCTCCCAATATAGATAAAGATAAAATTCTGAAATGTAACATTCACTGGTTTAATTTACCAAACAGTAGCCACCAACCCTCGGCTTTTCACAAAACAACAAAATATAACAAGGAAACACAAAAAGTTATAAATACACAGAAATTGAAACAATTCTTATCAAACTAATAACAGTCGTAACTCCAAACATTTACAGCTGGAAAGAATGAATCAAACCTTAACTTAAACAAAATTTAACTTTCAATTTATAAGTACTAAACCAGAACTCTCATAAATATACTACCAGCGACTACAGAAGGTGCTTTAATGATAATAATAGAACAAACTTTAACTGAACCAAGACTGTAAAGCAACATTAATATTGATAACTTGAACACAAAGATGACTTAAATAATAATATAACCAAAGCTTCAACTGACACAAAAGCTTTAAAGCAAATTTAAATATAACACAATTTAAGTGAAAAAATTAAAGTTCAAGAAACAAAACAGAAAATACCAACTTTACACCAACAGATTACCCTTATGGGTGATATTTCAATATCTGGATATTTTAGAGTTCCGGTGCAGCATAAATCTAATAATTATAACTGTAATTTAAAGGCACCCAGAAAATGTATGCTTCTTATAAATTTTGAAAAGTTATAAATCAAAGAAACCATAAACTTCTGTGGCAAAATCAACCCCCAAAAGAGTGAGTAATAATTTAGCTGCTTTTGCCAACTCACAAGATTATTAACAAAATAGCATTAATGCTTTATCCTGAAAAGCAAAAATATTTGACATTAAGGCAAACAAACGTTTTACCAAAAGCACACATCCAACTATAACAAACTCATGCACTAAAGAGCAAACAAATGTTCAAAATTCTTTCAAGCCGAGAGGTAAGTAAGGAAGGAGCCGCAAACAAAGCGGTGAAATTGGCAAAATGGCTCAATACATAAATCAGGCGAGATTATGGCAGCTAAAGTAATTCCACTATTGCATTGATACCAAAATATGCAGCTCAATAGTGCACGAGTTTATTCTGCAATTGTAAAACCAGTTGTAAGCGCAAGTATATCCTTCATAAATTTATAATTGGTCTGATAAATCACCTAGGAAAATACACCCCAAAAGGAAACAACCATAAGGCACCTTAACTAAATCGTAAGCAGTTCCGAGTATATCCGGGGAGAATTGGCAAAATAGTGCAATACCTTTCCAGCCCACTAATATTTCAATAAGAAAATCAAACCTAGCCACGATGAGAATATAATGTATATCAGATGTTTCGTTAAAAAGACAGGCCAATTAAACATACATATAACGTCGGATACTCTTGAGCTTCTATACAATCCTACTTTATCCTATCAGGACAAACGCAAGAGCAATGACCTTAAATGCTTTACTAAAGCTTACAATGCTCCTTTACAGATTGAAAACGGGTTTCCTAATACTTTACCAATTAATATCCCAATAAAATAATCACATTTAACGGCAATAAAAAGGCATAAATATTTCATTAAATAATTACTTATTAAACCCACACAGAAAATTTGAAACCATTCCCCTTTGGTACTCGTAGAAGCCGTACGAATCACCCTCATTTATAAATAGCATGGCCCATTTAATCCAGTATTAAATTTGGCAAAGAAACCAATCAAACGAAACACAGTAAAGCTATGAATAACATTAATACGAATAGTTACAAATTGCCTGCGTAAAACATACATTACGTTTTCCGCGCAACTCCATTCACCATTACCAAAACAAAGATAAGCTGACGGCAAAAGCCTACCATTACTTAAGCAGATATTCCAAACGTATTACAACGATGTCGTCTTAATGAAAGAAACAAAAACACTTCCACAGTCGGACAGTCGTCTTACCAGGCAGGTCGCCGTATCTGCAATGCGACAAAAACTCCTGCTCCTCCCTTGGATAGGACCAAGCGCGGGTCATGCCCACAATACACAGAGAAGGGGTAAAAACGACAACAGCAAAGAGTTAAAGAAGGAAGGAGAGAAACGAAGCAGGCTACGCAAGCGACTGGCTGGATGTACATAACAAGCAGAACACATAGTAGGTACAACATATCAGTACAATGCCCCCCAAACTGCGAGCTTGCGAGAAGTAAAGTAAAATAGAAAACAATTTATAGGAACTACTGGAAAGGAAAAAACAAAAGCAAAAAGGGAAATAACTAAGAAAAAAGGAAGGAACATTCTACACTGTAGGATTACAAATAAGGGAACTCCAAACATACTGTCCCCATTCTTTAGTAGCTGACACTGAACACATATGGAGTAGTCCATAATAAGGCGAAAAAACACCATCAGTATTTAACTCACGACGTAAAAACTGGGCGGCCTTTCAGGTGATAATAAAAGCTTAAGTATATAGCTCCCACGAACAGTCACTGGTGAATAGCTGCATCGTAATCTTGAGAGCAATATTAAGCGGACCAGCAGCTAACCAGGAGCATACTCTTTGCCTTACTTATTACGCCGAGATAGCAGACAGATAAGCCAAGGCTGAAACTGGGCCCGGCAAATACGTGTATGAAGTTGACAGGTTCCAATTGCGGAGGCACAGGCTCAGTATTTTAAACAACCAATTAGCATCCAACGGCAAAATTCCGACGTAAGACCACCCGGCTGCACACACCACAAGAGCAGAAGAAACTTGCACAGCAGTCAGCATATCGCATCTCAGCAGGTCCAGAGTGTTCACCCAGAGTAGCACGAGGAAGGAAAAAGGGATATTAGCCGAGAAAGTTGGGAGTCTGATACATAATAAAACCGAACCAGCAGAGGGACCGCACAAAGCACAGAAATAACTTTAGATATACAAACTAAAAACGTCTTAAAGAATTAGAATTTTGTATACATACAAATATTGAATTTCATAATAAACTTTGTTCTTTTTAAATTAGACAAGTATAGCACTGCAATTATAGAAAATGAGGTAAGCATGCTACAAAGGAGACAACTATGAGATATAATGCACAATATAACAAATATGTACAATTAAAATGATAATTCACTTCCCAGATCCCATACAAACTATAACTGGGAAAATGCAAGTGAACAGAACATGCCGGTATGGCATCATCGGTGTGAAAGTAAAGAATTTAACCTAATAAGGACAATTTAATTAAGCTGCCACCCATTGAGATTAAGCTGCTAAATATAATATTATATTTAGCATTTTTCCTCCAAATTAAAAATAGACCAAAATAAAACAAAGCATTTTAAATTCGAAAACAAGAATTAACTAAAAACAATAAAAAGATCTCTAAATACAACAGGATCAACACTAAAGGTAGGCTCCGCCCAACAACTAAATAGCTCAGCAAGGGCGAATGCAAATGGGGCAAAACTTTCGGTGTTAAGTAACCATACACATTACAATATTTATCTTGCACACTAATTTGAAAAGGAATTCCTAAGCTGCTCCAAAATATACAGTTTCTCGCAAGTAACTGACCCTTAAATAGCACTATAACACGAAACATGGCCATACATGCCCCAAGGAACAAAATGTACGAATACTAGAAACAAAGTCAGTAGTTAACCTAGACACAAACTATCCCAAGTGATACAATTTAAGCTGCGACAGGTGAGCGCGGCGCCTGCAGGAAGAATGCAGTTCTTGCAAAAGAACAGAGACCCCCCCTTATAAATTCTAAGAATTTTAAACGGACCCAGATAGCGAGGAGCTAACTTGGCGGCAAACGCATCTGCCTTCGAGGACTGTGGATAGTTGCGGCACATAACAAGATCTCCCACTTTGATTGGGGAGGGTCTACGCCGCATCATACCGCTGCTTTCTCATAGAATGGCCTCTACTCAAATTATTTAAGGCAGCTTTCCAGTTAGCACGAATGGTGCGCGGAGAATTATCTGCCGGTAATAAATCATTTAATGCCTACACATTAGCCAAAGGAGACGAAGTTTGGTAGCCAAATAACAATGACAATGGCGTCGTCTTATGAACATCATGTCTCGCTGAAATGAAAGCAAACTGAAGTTGCTGCAAATATCTATCCCAGCAATTTGTATACTGTTGGCGATGATAAACAATTAAAGCGGACTTAAGATTGCGGTTGATCCGTTCCGCTAATGAGGGGTTAGAGCAATAAGGGGTAGTAGTAAAATGCGTAATACCCCAATCAAAACAAAAGGAACGAAAGATACGCGATTTAATTGCGAACCGTTATCAGAGCCCAGATATTGTGGAACGGCAAAATATCCAAATATTGTTCCAAGTTCCCGAATAGCGAGGCGAGCAGTAGCCGCACTCAGGGGTGAAATCCCTACGAACTTGGAGAAAGCATCAGTAACCACGAATACAAAAATATTTTCCCTAAATAAAACGAGGGAACGCTCCGATAAAATCTACAAATAGCTTCTCCATGGACACGGAGGGAACCTCCAATGCCAAATACCCCCAATTTATAGCCTGCGCAGGTTTAGACAAGGCGCAAATGCGGCAAGGCTTAACATGCTTTCTTATATTGAAATCCATACCCCGCCACATAAGCTGTTGATGAATTGGATTTCTAGTTTTGGCAATGCCTAAATGACCCCCAAAAGGAGGACCGTGAAAATAACTATGAATCATGGGAAAAGCTGCCCTCGGAAGTATGCCTATAAAACGCCGATCAAAACTAGCTCTTCCCATCAAAACACACTCATGAACCTTATAATCCTGCAGTGAGACTCCCGATTTAACTTGCTGAATAATTGATGCCAACCCAGAATCGGTAAGTTCAAGTTCAGGTATACCAACAACCATTTCAGGAAACGCCTAAAGTGAGAAGTTCTTAATCTGAGTATCCGCAATAGGAGAATCTAAGGTCTCTAAATAAACAAACTCCCCAGTAGGTTCGGAAAATGCTCGGGTAAGAGATTCGCAATACACTTTTCCGAACCTCTGATAAAGGAAGGAGTAAACTTAAAGGCTCCTATCCGGACACCCCAAAGTGCAAGACGACCTGTTTTCCTTGGAACAGCTAACGCCCACGTTAAAGCCTGATTATTGCACTTTAAACAGAAATGCAAATGTTCTAATTACACCCTATACTTCTCCAAGCCAAAACGCACCTCCAACATTTCTGATTCGTATGTAGAAAATTTACGTTCCTCAGGAGATAAAGTACGCGAGCTATAATAAATGGGACGACGACCCTCAGGAAATTCCCGCAACAAAACTGCTGCTAATGCCCTAGCACTAGCATCCGTGTGTAAGATGAAGGGCATAGCAAAATCTGGAAAAGTCAAGACTGGAGTGGTTTGAAATAGCCTCTTTTAGATCAACAAATGCCGCTTGCTGCTCCGCGTCCCACGCAAATGTAACCCCATTCCTACGTAAGCAAATAAGAGATTCCGCCCGGGTAGAAAAAATTCAAATAAATTTAGAGAAGAAGTTAACCATTCCCAAAAATCGAGCCTCTTCACGCTTATTTGTGGGGGCCAGAAAATTTCTGATAGCCTTAATACGATCTGGGTCTATGGCAATACCAGAGGGGGAAACCATATGGCCCAAGAATAATATTTGAGAGGTGGCAAAGTGAACTTTAGACTGCTTAACTGATAACCCTGCGCTCTGTAGGCTAAGAAAAACTTCACGTAAATAAACAAAATGTGAGTAAAAATCCTCAGAATAAACCACAAGATCATCTTATTAATGGTACAAATAATAAAATTTCATGTCAGGATACCAATTATCCAGCAAACGAGTGAGAACTTGTGCACCCGTAGCCAAACTAAATGGGATCCTATTGAATTTATAACGGCGCCAGGGTAGTAGCGAAGGTTGTTAGGTGATTGGAATGTTCAACCAACGGAATCTGATGATAAGCATTGTTTAAATCCAAAGTCGTAAAAACGCGATCCAGTTGCTCCCTTTTCAAGTTATCTTAATCCCAATCGACTGCAGGTTTTACCGTGACCCGGTGTTTGATTCACCTAAACCTTCACGCAGTGGTAGGAGTTTTATTGCCTCGGATTTCTTAAGAGGATGCATGCGCTAGAATGCTCTTTTCGTGTTCGGTGCTCCGGGGTGCAGCAGTGGGAAAATGAGACGGCGTCAAAGTGATTCCCTTTAAGTCGTCCTCTAGCGGTCCTCCTGTTCGCTCGCAATTTGCTTTCAGGTATCCGAGTTATCCACAATTCCAATGCTTAGTTCTTCTACTCTTACATACCGTTGATTAAAACTTTCAGAGACATCACAGAGAATCTTGGTGATATAAACAGGTGTTGTAACCTTTTTTTCTACAGAAATTCAATTTTAAAGGATCATTTTATGCTTTCTCTTAGTTGAAAGTCATTAAAATCTGTCATGTAATAATGTAGCAAACATATCCTCGGATATTCATATTTAACGTCAAGGGGTTGAAATTGGATGATGGAATATTAAAATCCACTAACTCTGCTCAGGTTTAAAATCTTCAGACATTTTAAACCTGTAACATACGGAATAATATTCCTTCTTCAATCGTTATAGCATTGATAAAGTCGGATCAGTGGTTTCCGAGAATAGCGCAAAAAGGCGGCAAATTTTCTCTCTTTATAATCGTTATATAGATACTATGCTATCTTCTGCTTCGATGTTTATACCCTTTCAATGTTTGATCGAGCAGCTTGTTCTCGTCTAGAGTCCAAGGCAGTTCCCTTTATTCTTACAGATGTCTTTCGTCACTGTTCGTTCTTCGTATTTCTTCTTAAGCAAATGTTGCTTGTCTGTCAGTGTTTCTTCATATTTCCCTTTCAGTTGTTTCCGTCTTTATGATGATGATGATAATTTACTTAATCATGATAATCGTAATAATTCAATTATAATATTACCACCCAGTCGAGTACATGGTCCAACGTCCATAAGTTAATATTACGTCCGATCAGTGACTGAAATTATACTAAAATATTTAGGCTAGGTAGGGGTACAAGATATACCGCGGAGGGGGGCAAATCGGTATTGCATTCTGAGGTAATTGCATATACTACTTACCAGGAGGAAGGGATGAAATTAGGGAACCACATTAGGCTACATGTCACAGGCCCACGCCAAAGAGACGCGCGGAACAACTTAACGGCTTCTGGCTCGAAAACCCGTCCGACTACTGTAGCTGTTCAGACAGGGCGAAGAATGATATAATGAACCAGGCAGCCTCTCGAGTGTCTAACGGGAATGCAGCATCTATTCCGGCGCGTCTCACGACATGAAGCCTAGAAGCACAACATAAACACGAGAAGGAAGTGGAATGAAAGGTATAGAGGGAGAAATCGCGGTAAATGAAAAACCACCCCAACATTCGCTACTGACCAGAGAAAACCATGGCAAACTCAAAGCGACTGGTCGACTTTAATGGAACTCCGGGAACTCCTCAGTGCGATTCTCGCTTTTACAACGGAACCATCTAGCTCGATATTAAAGCATTCTGTATAGTATAAATATTTGTTCACAATGCTCTTATTTAAAAACACAAAACAAGCTTTCCAAAATGTTCCACATACAATTTTATGATGACTGACTGGTAGCGTATTACCTTCACAATGTCCAACTAGCTCATATACGTTGCTTTTGGGCAAGGATCACTTTCTTCTGTAAGAGAGCAGGATTTTGCAGTCCCTGGTTATCTACTCCGAGAAAGACCAACCTAGTTTATTGTCCTAATGGCTATGCCCACTAGTTTTTTCCAAGTTTCTCTCTCTTGTCTATGGTAGTGTATCTGCTGACGAAAGTCCTCCTGAATTCGTCTGGGTTCTCTGACTGCAGACATTACACTGACCATACCTTGGGCCCTAAGAAGTAACTCTGTGTATCAAACTGTTAAGGTGCTATCTCAAAACGTGCTGTCCAACCACATGCTCGGTAGTTCCCTCTGGTCGCGTTATTCTTTAATCGTGTACTTTTAATTCTTTTATAGTTAGGCATTCTGTCTCTCATTCTTATCCCAATATTTTCCCAAGGTATTCCCTTAGCAGAAATGTAACGCTTGCCTCAGTTTTCTTCATCTCCGCGTTTATGAGTCATATAACGGAGCTGGTAAAATACGCATGTTCATTTTTTGATATTTCAAATACGTATTGTAGAATTTCTCCAGGAGTATAAATTTTAGGGACCAGAATATAGTTCATGCTGCTGCGATGCGCCGTGCTATTATTTTGTCCATCGTGTTCTTAAAGGAAACGGCTAGAAGTATGTATGCCCTTTATGCGTATTCCAGAGATTCATTGCCTACTAAGCGACGCCTACCTTCTTGACTGATAAGTATTGGCTGCTGATGTTAATGCTTTCTCTTACTGGAAACGTTCAAACAAAACAAGGAACATCACTGAAGACTACAGAGTGATGTTTTTGAACGAAATTCACAATAAGCATCTGAAGTGCCATCTGTAAAATGTATGTGAAACAAAACCCACAATGTATTCCTAAACGGTTTCGCTCTAGCAAAATACAGAGGATCTTTGAATCTCCCACTGATGTCAGAAAACAGCTTGTTCACGCAAAATACTTATCTATGTTGTTTATCGTGCCCTACCTGCTAAGATGTCCACAAATATAATCATCATTCTACATTTGGAATCATCTATCAGAGATTAGTGGAGCAATAGTAGCTGGATTTGGGAGTATTTAGATTTGGAGCTTTAAATTTGGAAGAAACTTGATGAAATTAATATTCCTATGAGAAGTTATGTATTTCAATATTTATCATTTGCACATTACTACCAATACACCCTTTTATGTACAAAGCAAAATAGGTATATTCAAAAGTTTCCCACCCGTATCTAAAAAAATTCACCACTGTAGAGTTGTACACCAAGTGAGTTAGCATCCTTTTCCGATCTAGTTTTATGCAACCTGCAATACATACTTTAAGATGTAAGCATTGGGTTCCATGGTATCAAGGAAATTTTGTAACAAGATATCTTTGGTTTGACATTTAGCGAGAGGAATGATATGGCAGATGTTATAGTATTGCTTTTAATGCATTTGTACACATCTGAAAACGTGTTCTGTGGCAAACACATACTTTATATTAGGCTATGTTGGTTAGCGAAATCTTGTGCTCGTAGATAGCTCATTTGGAAGAAATGTGTATTCGTAAATTACCTGTTTGCTCTATTGGTGATTCGAAACATTTAATTGAACCTATATTTCTAATGTGTTGTAATATAAATACATAAGTTTGATTTAAACTAACGTTATGTTGCTCACTGCTACTGTCCTTTTCATTTGCAATTATGTTTTTATTTTAATTTGTAGTTCAATAAAAGTGATCCATTCTGCTAAGCTGCAGTTAGAAAAGTGTTTAAACGCGACATAGGTATGTACTCGTACATTTGAAGTTGACGAAGTAAGGATTTGCCACATTTGATCTCTGAAAGTAAGCATAATATTTATCATGGAAATTAAAATAGTGGTGTTTTTGTTGCAGTGCCCAGAAATGCATTTTGCAAAAAATATTACCTCCGGTTGATGTGCTGTGCTGGCCCTAAAGGACCCTTTTGTAACGAAGCTCTACTTGTTTGAAATCACTTGTAATTATCAATGCTTGAACACGGTGAGTGCACAAACTGATATCCTTTTTGGTTAATGCACGCCTGAGCACGCTGTTGCACGGAAATTCTGACTCGATGTGACATGGCGGGTGTGATGTATTTAGAGGTCACCATGTTGATGAAGACTCTTTGTATCTTCTGGCTCATTTACATAAACTTGTTGTTTTGATCAACCCCAGAGGAACAAGTCCAGAGGAGTTAGATCAGGTGATCAGGAAACCGACCCTGGTCTTCCTGTCCAAAAACTTGTCACATTTAGATGATTGCAGACCATCATCGACCTATACGTTGGAGAACTGTTCGTTTGGAACCACATCGCTAATCGCGCTTGCAGTGAAACATTTTCAAGTAGTATAGAGAGCTCATTACGGAGAAGTTTCAGGTAGTGTGCCCTGCTAGATATCCCTCGAGAAAAACTGGTCCAATAAGATGGTAGTCCAAGAATCCGCACCAGAAATTCATTCCTCATTGCCCTTTGAAAGCTGCCTCCATTACGCAGTGAAGATTATCAACACTCCAATGATTTACGAGGACGGATCGAAAAGTAACGAACAATAATTTGTTTACAAAAGATTTAACAATAAAAACAAAAACAAAAAATTACAAATGAATTTATACCTTTACCTACTTTTCGACATAGTCACCAAGTGTCTTAACACATTTCTCCCATCGTGATACCCGTTTAATAGGTCCTGTTCGTAGAAGTCCGTTTTTTGGAGTATAACATCTGCGGACTCCTGATTTCACTTCTATCACATCTGGCACAAAGCATTGGCCGGCCAGAAATTTCTTCATGGCACCAAACTGATGGTGCAGGTTTCGAACTGTATGGTGGATGTTGGAGCGCCTCCCAACCAATGTTTTTTATTTTCTGACAAACAGCAACAGCAGCATGGGGAAGGGCATTGCCATCAAGAATTTGGCATCGTCGGCATTCATGTTGTGGCGTTTGTCATGAAAGCCACGACGCAACTTCACCAAAGTTTTCATGTAGGATGTAGCATTCACAGTGGTCCCGCGTTCAGCAAAGTCCACCAATACAACACCCTGCATATCTCAGAACACCCCCACAATTATTTTCCTAGCAGACTGAGTCAGTTTGAATGTTTTCGTCACTGAGGAACCAGCATGTTTCCACTCCATATATTCTGTTTAGTTTCGGACGTGTAGTCGTATGCCTATGACTCATCACCAGTGACGATTCCTTTCAGAAAATCATGTCCTTTTGCGGTGATCCCAGCTCGTCATCAGTCGCTGGCTCTTGTGGTTGTCTGTTAGGATCTTAAGCACCTAGCGAGCACTAACTTTACGAAATTTCAACTTGTGATGAATAATATCGTACAGTGAACCACAGGAAATGTTGATCTGTTGCAATAAGGTTCGCAGTTGCATATTTCGGTCGTTCAAAATTGCCGCCTTCATGCCTCTAACATTCTGCGGAGATGCAACTGTTACCGGCCTACCGGAGAGACATTAATCACTAAGGTTCAAACGGCCCTCTAGGAAGAATACGCACCACCTGGAGATATTCCTACTGTCTATACAATCATCCTCATACACGCCACGCATTTCCTTGTGAATATCACTCAGTTTATGCTCTTTGGCCCACAAATGTCGAAGCACACCTCTCTGCTCTTCACACGTGGACGACAGCAACATGCACGCCATCTTTGTTGCGTAGTGCACGCTTGTCTTGCTAGAGCTGCACACGAAACAAAAATATCCTCTGTAGTGCAAACTTGAGACTAAATCTTTGTGAAATTGTAACATTCCAGGTGAAATACTAAGGCAGAAAACATTTATGCGTTACTTTTCGATCCGCCCTCGTATGTTCCGTTCCGTTTTTCATTCATCCAAAACAGGATTCTAGCAATCAATACTATATCGTTTGACATGCGACTCAGGATCCATTCACAGAAGAGCACCGAGCTTGAAATCTCTCTTATGCAGTGCATAGTGTAAGAGAAAATAATACGGAGAAACTTATTGGCTCGCAGTACTCGCACCACAAAAGATTACTTATGTTTACCGCTTGTGAGATTGCCCGTGTACTAGTATGCGGATTATTACGTAAGGCATTCAAAACAGCTTCCTCATTAACACCGGACGTTCTGGTGCGTCTCTTACACGATGCATTCTTGCAAGTGACAATGTTGCATATAGGTGTCTTTCAACCCTCTGTAAATTTTTTGATATCGGCTGCCGCATATCTGGATATCTCTCTTATAAATGCTGAACTTGTTGCGTATTCGTTTTCGCCTATCGGTAGATAAGGAACATATCAACGTACTCGTCTGTCAAATTCATAGCCAAGGACTGACGCAAATGTAGTTGTATGCTGTCATAACTGCGTAGGCATGCGGAGTGAGGTCGTCGACATTTAAAACATCACTTTGCGGTGTATACCGGTCAAATGTGATAGAGAGGTATAAAATCACAGATTTCGTTTGGGCTATTAACCCATTTCATTGAAAAATTTATATAATCACAAAGTTCTTCACATTATAATTTCGTTAAAACCTCGGGGATTCTAAATTTACAGAGTAGCCTGCCTTTCTTTAGAAATGGAGGGAATATCTTCCCTAGAGCATATGTGTTCATAATTTTGATTGGATATAAAAATTGACGCTAATGTTGGCGAAATTTATTAACCAATAGCAGCTCTGTTATAATGTTTAGGTATATCGGGGTGAGGGAGTATAAATTCTAGAGCCAAAGACAGGTATGGCGCAGTTCAACAGAATCATTCACGAGTTACACGTCGCGCAGTTCAACAGAAGCATTCACGAAGTACACGTTACACAATTCTACAGAATCTCTCGCGTCGTGAAGTTAGTTACAAAATGTGAAATACGCGAATTAATAATGCGCGGCAAATAAGTGATTATAGTTACATTTGAAAATATAACAGATTCAGTCAGGCGTGTATTAAGAGTAATTATGTGAAATTAATAAAGTTTGATGGCAATAAAAGTGTAAAAACAAATTATTTTATTGGTGTTATTTTATAGTAACAACTCCTTTTCGTTTACACACCCTGTTCAAGAGATTTGCTCGACTGAGTAATAATAGCTAGCCGGAGGACAAAGTACCCAAAATTCAAAATAGTAAAACAATAATAGGCTCTCAGCAAATAAGATAACACGAACGATACCGCGACAAATTTGTTCCCAGAACGTGGGGCGAATTAACCAGGAAGGGACATAATAACCAGCACGTGGAGCGAATGGAGCAGTGAAATTAACTGCAAGACGCAGATCCCAGAAACAACCACCAGAACGACCGACGACGCGGATGAGAGGACTTCAGTAACGACGTGAACAGAAGACAACAGGGGAATTCGACTACAGGATACCAAGACAGCGAGACGACGCAGATCCATCGTAGTACGACGCAGAGGCTACATATGCATCTAGGAGAGAGGGGCAGGAATCTGGACATCAAAGCAACATCATCAGATACCATCATAAAGGTTAGAAAATTGTGAATTCTTTGTGTATCCTAAAAAAACTGTGAGAAATTAAATGTTGTTGAGAAGTGGAAGGATTAAGAAAATAATGTCTATTAATACTGAAGAAACAATTATGGAAGGGGATAATGTAGCAGTTAGCTGTAATTCAATACAGATTATAGAAAATAGCTCAAACAATGTAGGATTTGAGGTAGGAAATATTAGTAAAGAAAGTAAGAATAGAGTAGCAGGAAATCTTAATTTTGATGCTGGTATGATGATGGAAATGCTGAGAAATATTCGTGAAACATTAAATAAGAGTATTAAAGACCGATTAGAAAGTAATAGGAAGTTGAGGGAAGGTATGCATAAGTGTTTTGATAAATTAGAACAAATACTAACTCAGAATATGGAAAAGAGTAATAGGGAATTAAGGGAAGTTATGGAAAATAGAAATAGGAAAATAAGGAAAGAATTTGAACAGAAATTTATGAAGCTAGATAGTAATATGCCAAGAATGAGAAATGAAAATCAGGAAATAATAGCAAGTGAGATAGGAAAAGTTTCAAAGAAGATGTTAGACATGAGCAAAGAAATATCTAAAAAAAAGTGAATTTAATAATCAAATTGAACATGTTGATGTAAAATGTACAGAGTTAGGTAGCCGAATGAGTAGCATTTCAACTGAGCTAAGAGAGATGAAGGAGGCCTACGAATGCAGATTTAATTCAGGTGCAAGTTAATTTTAGAGGTGAGATATCTGAAATACAGGAGTCGGAAACACAAAGAAATAAGTTGTCCGAAGAAGTTCAAGTTTTGTCTATAAATAAACAACAACTAACTTCTGAAACATTGCAGTTTCGTTAAAACCTCGGGGATTCTAAATTTAAATGGATTACCAAGCATTAATGCGAAAAAAAACCAATACCGCGAAGGCTCGAACCCGCGTTACTGGCGAATAACGTTCACCTGTATAGTTACACTCGCCCACTTGTAAACCTGGTTGAGCGAGCATTCGGGGTTAAACCTTAGCTCTTACCTCCCAAACGCCGCGCAGGTACTATCTTGCTTCTTTGCTTGTATGTTATAACCTTTTAGGAGTGTTTTAGTTCTTTGTTGGACCTCTACCATGATTAATAACTTCCATAGATTACTATGTATGCTATTGAGATGCACGGGTCGTATTTCATGCGAAATTGAAAGAAACATTTATTTAATAATCTTTTTGTCTTGACTGTACGGTGTTTATTTTGGATATCTATAGAAAAAACACCGACAACACTTAGTATGTTGAATTGACTCATTGAATTGAACATTTTTATAGAGGTAACACACGTCCAGAAATATATGACTTAGCGTCGAAGTTTGTGAACGGTTCCGATATGCTGATCGGTGTGCGTTCCACATTTCATTAAGAAACCCAACAATAACACCACAGAATGCGGTAAATTAAAAAAGAGTTCAAAATCTTGATCCCCTAATTGAATGCAGAGACAGACACAAACGGTTAACTAAGCGGGGCTGTCGGCTCATTATTTCAGTCGCAGCGCGGATTCGTGCGGTAAGATCTTCCTCTGATGTTACAAGGATAGCACGCCTTAGTATTCATGTCACCCGAGAAAATGGTCAAGAGGTGTAAGATGAAGTGACGTGGTGGCATGGCACAGGTCTTTCTATATAAATCCATCGATTGGGATATATGGCGTCCAGGGGGTGTCGTACATTTGCATTCCAAGTGAGCTGGAGCTCCGTCGTGTTGTAACCATACTACCTGACGAGCCTGTAGTGGTCCATACGTTCATACCTAACCTCAATTGTTCACGTATAACAACTTTCGCATGCGGATTTTCGTCTACCCAAACACGGATATTGTGCAAATCTTAACGCTCTAAATCGGCCAAAACATATATTCCCGGACAAAGGTTTTCGCTTGAGAAATTGTCATTTTAACGTCCCGCCCAACAGATTAAACGTTGTGGGGTTTTTTCTACGCACACTGTAGACGTGTCTCTAATTTATCATAGCCAATCCTGCCTCTTTTTACAAAATTCTACCATTTTGTTGTAATGGTTTTGATACTTAACACATTTGATTGGTACATTATATCTGGCGGTTTAACCAGTTGAGCAGCTATGTACAAGGTAACGCAAAGGTTTGTAAAATAAACTGAAATCCCGGAATCTGCTGTCAGTAAATGATGTTGAATTGTAACTTAATGCAAAATACCTAATGTACTTTTAACCGCTTTTTCGCTGAATGCTCAGCATTCTTCCATCCAAAAATGTCAGTTAATAAGTTCACAAGGTCTTAGAGGGCAGTTGCGACTAGAAAGATCTTCCAAAATCCAGGAACAGCTGATTTCCTGGTATTTATACTAAAAACCAACTAGATTATTTAGATCCTATAGATATTTTCCAAATGTATTAATCTGAATTAAAAATTCTGTAGTCAGTTAGTACTTATTAATGCACTAAGATAATACAACTAATTTCAGTGTTAAAAACCCATGCCATTTTGTATTTCTTAAATGTGCGATGTGTAGCACTGGGGGAATTTGATTTAAGGTCAGACACTCTGGGACGGTTCCCTTATTGCATATACAAACACTGGAATATGCACGGAGTAGAGCAACCGCAATTATCTTGATAAGGCTAGGCTTCTGGTACATTACCGAATGCGAAGTCTATGTTGAAGAACCGCGCAATAACAATATTTTAAGGGCTCTTTACCAATTAAGCAAACCCTTAAAAGAGAACATTTTAGGTATGCTTTTCTCAGCTGTATCGAATTCCCTGTAGACCTAAACAATTATTGAAATTACAACTTAAAGCCCACGCAGAACTAGTAAAGTAAAGTCTAGAAAATGCCTTTTTATTTTCATAAACATTTTTTAGAAATGCACTATAAAATATATAAAATTTCTTAAGGAAAATTGATAGATTAGGAAATATAGCTCTAGTATTATTTATCTTGGAATTAAATATCAAACCCAGAATACTTGCAAAGCATGAAACATGGAAAACGCTAAGTTACTTTTACAACTATAAAATGTGTTCAACAGCAAATACTGTTGCTTAAGTATAACTTGTAAAGCATGAAATAGAACTACACAGTTATTAAAATTGTAATAAACAATTAATCGTCAAAGGCTTACAAAGCATTAAAATGGAGAATTCTGACTTACTTTTATAACCTCTTGCAACAACAAATATAAGCTCCTCTAGAATAACCGATACAGCATAAAGTGGAACTGTACAGTTAACATTGAAATTCAAAATTAATCTAAAAAACTGGCAAAGTGAAGCATGCAAGATGCTAAGTTGCTTTTATAGGTGTAAAATATTGCCATAAGGAATGTGAAAGTTTAGCTAAAGAAAACTGATAAAGTGTAAAAAGATATGTACAAATATTAGCATTTAAATTAAAAATTAAGCTCCAAATTAGCAAGGCATGAAACACGCAACAGGCCAAGTTATATTTGTAACTGTAAAATTTGTTTAATAGCAAATGTAAAGCTCCTTAAGGAAATCTCAGGAGGTATAAAACGGAACTGCAACATTATTACAACTGAAATTCCTAATTAATTTCAAGAAAGTAGCAAGGGGGATGCAAAATGGCAGGTTATCTTTATAACTATACAAAATTTCCATAAAAATTCAAATGCCTTAAATGAAAACTGATAAAGTGTGCCACATACAAACCGATAAGTTGCTTTTATAAAACTCTTAACTTTATTCGCCTATATGAATAACTTGTGGTTATTCAGTTTTTGAGAATCCTGGCGTGGTTTTAATAATTTCTTAACTTGAGCTCTGACAGGTTCACCATACGAAGAAAAAAGAAAATCAGATTACCTAAAATCGAAATTCGGAGAACACAAACATAACAGAGAAGCTATAATACTTCACGCTTGTCCAGTACTCTAGCGATAGTTTAAGTAAAGAGGGAAAGCCCCTATTAAAATTGACTCACTCGTAAAACATGTAGTATCAATGAAAACGCGCCTTTAAAGAAAACAGAAAATTCACAGAAAAAAGACAGAAAATGAAAAGAACCACACTTCCAAGGATTTGCCAAATTACAATAAGCCTAAGAACTAAAAATGGCTAAAAGAGACCGCCTTACCTTTACTCAGACAACCACAATGAACATTCTTGCAATTGGTGTGTTCACTGCTGCAGGGACGGGAAGAACTTTCCCGTCGCAATCTTCTCACAGCTCTAATGAGGCAGGCAGCCTCAGGTCCTCCCAGCCCAAACAGTACGTCACCAAAATAAGCGGCCGGCGAAAGCCACAGTTTAACAAGAGAGACAGATAGAGCGCATAATTCAGACAGTGCCATCCCTTGTGGAAAGAATAAACCGAAAACCCTGTTGAGTGTTTCGAGTACCAAGGCAGAGATTTGACAAGTGCAAGAAATGTTACTCCCTGTTCAGCGCAAGTTTTTTAACTTCCCCACGAAAATGGGATCCAGCGCTGACATTTAGAGCAGTTGTTTCAATTCCTTATTCCTTTATTTTTCTTCAGACCTTCCATTTTCATCCATAATTTTCCTGTCTCTATATAATTTATATTTCTGCTGTAAATTTTATAGCGAACATTTTAATTCAGTATATTTATCTTAGGCTCATAATAATCCAACAAACTCCCCGTGGTAATCATAAAATGTTCATGCTTAATGAACTAATATCGCACTCCCTGATCTTGAGAAGAGAAAGATCTATAAGATGCGGCTCTATGCATTGATATTCACTAATTCGCAGAAAGCCATAGGAAGATCATCCAAAAAAGCAAACATCAAATATGTTCACTTCTTCTGGTGAATTCTTTCAGGTTTTGATTGTATCTTCTCCTAATTCCCTGTTTGGCCATAAAATCTACATAACACACCCGCCATAGGCTTTGAGGTTCCAAAAATATGCTGGGTGATGAGCATAAGTATCAGTACTCTTATCTTCCACGCGGAAAATATTCAAGTGTTACGCCGCTTTCCCAGAACCCATTAAAGTACTGGATAATCGACCTTCAACGCAAATTTCGTGTGCTGAAGATACACTCCAAATTTCTGCACTGTAAAAAGAACTACTTCAGCCTCTATTTTGGAAGAGCAGTGAAGTTTTTCATTGTTGGTAACTTACGAGAGGCACAGCACACTGGCCTCCAATCTAAATATGTTTCTTGCAGCAAGACATCCGAGAGCATAGTTTACCGTGTTGATTTGAAAAATAAACTGACAAATAAACTCTGAACCATTAATACAAATAGGCTTATGTTGCTAACTTTAGTACACAAGCTCGTTGAGATTGTCATGTAAACAGCACTCCTTTCTAGTGCAACCCATTAAGAAAAATTAAATTAAATTGAGTTCTACTTATGGACGCTCTTTAATTGCTGTGGTTTCAGTGTCCCATTTTATAATGGACGTGAAAGAACGGTAATTTTGCTCAGAGGCATCTTTATTAGACTTGAGGATTTTTACGCGCAGAAAATGTACGACATGGGACCACCGGCTTTACTTCCCTTCCGAAGGCTTCCTTAAATACTAAGGATTTTTACGCCCGAAAAAATCCATCGCCCTCCGGCAGGTTTGAACCCGCCATCTCGGAAACTAAAGGTAACACGGTAACCACTACACCACGAAGGATGTCTAACCCATTAAGAGATGCAGGCGACCATGCAAAGCTGATAATGAACTTTATAGAAAAATCACTGTGCAGATATATACATGGTTACCTGTTTTAGATCCCACAGGAGAAGACACTCGCGAATTGCCTCAATTACTTCTTGAACTGCGGTAGCTCATTCTTGGAAGAGTAAATTACCTCAAAAAGTAAGTAATTTTCATGGCCAATATCCGTTCTTTGTATAGATATCCATCCAACTTGAAACACATGGGGACTTCCTTAAGTTGGAGCAGATATCTACAAAGGTTTTACTGTATGTAGCCAAATCGCCTAAGTAATGGTAAAAGTAGAGGAATTAAATGCCAGAGAAAGTCGGATTCCATATATATTTTTCTCCTATAGCGAAGATTTTGCGCCACGGAATAATTAACATCACAATGGTCAAATTGGATGCTCTGATTTCGAAAATAGCAACAGTTTTTGCATATCACGTACGGATTTTGTTTCTTCACAAAATTGAAAGTTAAGTACGCTAGTACTAACGTCACTATATATTTTACTTACAGAATGGTTGATTAGAATATGTAAACATGCTAAATCATATAATGTCATGTTGTACTACCATCTATCTCTGCTTACAGGTAATGTTATACCTATCACACGAACATTTAATGCCTAAAGTTTCAAGAGATGGTCTCTTGGAATCCTCAGTGCAGTTTTAAACTACAGTGGGTCCCTTTTGCAGCCGTATTGTGTTAATTTCATCTGTGGAATAAATGGCAAGTTTGAGTAGCTCAAAAGATATATCTAGGAGGAGCTGTGTGAACAATCCTAAGAATTTCTGTTATGTTTCTGTGTGTGTACTTGTGTTTTATGTGATAAACCAGCAGAAAAGAAACATCACCGCGTTTAACAAGAGTTTGTAAGTGGCCTATTTTAAAATTAAATTAGGTGTTCAAGAAGACAAGAATTTTGCTCCTCATTGTGTATAAAAGTTGTGTAGAAAATCTAAGATAATGGTACAAGGGGAGTCATTCATCTATCCCCTTTGGTGTTCCTATGGTATGCCTGAACAACAAAGTCTTTCTAATGACTTGTTTTTGTCTGTGTAATTTATCTCAATTCAATCGAAAAAACAAGGCGGCCATATATATCCAAACTTGTCATTAGCAATTAGGCCTATTCCTCATGGAATTGGTGTTCCTATTCCATCACCATCTACGTTATCAACCGAGAGTTGTACTGATCCTTCGAGTGTGGAAGATGATATAAATTTGTCAGAGGATGGCATTCCAAATTCATTGAGTCAGACAGAATCAAATTATTTGCTACGAGATTTGGGTCTTATCAAGAAAGAAGTGTACTTTCAGGTTCAAGGATGAAAGAACAAAGATGTTTTAGGACCTGCAATTATACTGGTACAGAAATCAAAAAGAACAGTTCCAGAAATACCATGTAAGGGAGGGGAAACTAGTATTTGTTGCGATATCCCTAATCCTATCAAAGATGGTCTTGGAACAGCTTACGAAGCAAACGATTGACGTCTATTTATTGACTCAAGCAAGAGAACAGATGCCCTGCTGAACAGTGGCAATATTTTTGTTTCAGTTTCAATATCTCACTCTGCATCCCTTAAAAGAAGGGTGCCAAAATTTGCGTACTGTCAGAACAGTGTACAAATATAAATATAATGAACAAAATGAATATAATGATCGCAAGTGGTACGTATGCGGTGAACATAAAGTGTGCATTATTTTATTGAGCCAACAAGCAGGGTGCACGAAATTCCCGTGCTTTTTGTGTGAATGGAACTCTAGAAATAGAGTAAGCCACTGTGGTGAAGCCAATTGGACAAAAAGAAAACATTTATTGCAGGGACAAAAAATTAAATAAATCGTCCCACTTAAAAAGGTTTTACTACCCCATTTACATATCAAATTAGAGATAATGATGCAATTTTTCAAAGCTTTGGACAAACGTAGTCCATTTCCAACATCTTATTCCAATTCCAATTTTGCCTGAATAAAAAGTGACGGAAGCTATTTTTGATGGCCCACAGATTCGCAAACTGACGAAGGAGATTCATTTTAGAAATAAAACGACAGACATAGAGCTTCAAGCTTGGAACTCATTCGATGAGGTTATAAGCAAGTTTTGAAGTAATTTTATAGATGACCAATATGAGCATTTTGTCAAAATCACGCTGGAAAGTTAAAGGCCCTCAGACGTAATTGCTCATTATTGTATATTGTGCACTAAAATTGCAGTTTGTGCATTCACAATTTGGATTTCTTTTTGAAAACTTGGGTGCACTAGCTGAAAAATAAGGGGAGAGATTCCACCAGGAGATGGAAGCAAGGTACCACGGTCCATTTCACGTCCCACGGTGGCCAACTACTGTTGGTGTTTAATTAGAGAAAACACAAGTAAATACAGCGTTCGTTTTCAACAAAGCGGAGGAGAAAATAAAATCATAATGTAATTTTGAAATTTTCTAGTTCAATGTAAACTGAACTGTAAAATTGGGATTGATCCTTTGTTTGCATGACTTCACGCGTTTAAAATTGTACTTAAAGCTAGAAATAAACTCAAACATTACATATTTTCTTTCTGCATGACAAAGATGGTACATGGTATAAGAAACGGAAAGTAAATTTTAATTCAACACGCCAGAATTAGGTTTAGAGAACTTTTTAACCTCGTGTGGCAGAAAAAAATATTAAATTAGCAGGCCTGTGAGCTAATCCACAGGTCACCTTATATAAGTCGTACAAGTTACAGTCAACAGCTAAGGCTGTGTATTTTTTACTGCTGTTAGATTCATGATAGTAAGCTGCATTATTTAAGCCCAAAAATATCAGGACGTCAGGTAAAGGAGTCAGTTCACATTTTGGCGTTTAAGTGTCTATTATCGAATATGAACGAATTTTCCCGGTGCTGGAAATATGGCGCTACTACAATGTTGTTTACAATTGGTTGCCAAACATGAATATTATCCTTCATGGGCGCAAATGTAGTCGAATTCATCAGTTGATCCGCCAAATATCCCAATTCCGCAGAAAAGTTTTATTATTATTATTATTTTTATTATTATTATTATTATTATTATTATTATTATTATTATTATTATTATTATGATATGCTCAATGTGTGAAATTTAAAGAAATGTCTTTCCACCAACTGGTCCGCAACAACAATTCACTGGATCAGCATTTGCATAAGCTACACCGTAATATCTGATGCTGGAGTATTGTGATCACGGCAGTTGTGCCAACTTTGGAATATGTAGTCAGACCACATTAAAGGAAGAAGTCGCTAAGTATAGAAAAACTTAATACTCAGTTTTATGCACCACATTTAGCTTATAAAGCTATGGACTCACCTCAAACATTTGGAGTAGCCAACTCTTCCATGTCGGACTCATTTTCGTTGGAGAAAGAAGAAGGTTCGCTGCTAACATATCCCAAAGAAATAACAGTAGTTATGATGTTTTCCACTACACCATCTTTCTCCCAGTTATTCTTTTCTACTTTCTCTACATGTTTGCAAAAGCCCTTATAATCCGTTTCGGTCACAACCGATATTCCCCCAAGCGTTACATTGTAGCGAGCTAGCAGCAAGAATCAATTTGAGTGCTGAGGGATTACATCAGATTTGTTAATCGGTAAGAAAATGCTGAAACTCGCTTTCTTCTACATTGCTATGCACTAGTAAGCGGAGTCAGCAATATCTAAGGTATTTATATCCGGAGTGTTGGACCATATGATCTGTCTGTCACCGTCTGCCTGCCACCTGCCTTTTGACTGTTGCTCTCGATAGGAGGCCATATTAGACAAGTTCAAGCTGTAAGGGGTGCTACAGACAACCATACCCTAAGAGTTAACATTCCAGCACTGCTCTCGTCTGGACCGCAACCACCCCACGTAAGATGCATCTGCTTTCGCCCTACCTCAGGTTGCCTGTCCGCAGGCATTATGTAAGTTTATATTTAAATACAACCTCTAGCTTTGATACGTCTCCTACGCTGTTATTCATTACTCCTACCCCGAAATGCTACCCCAGCCCACCTAACTACCCTGGTACCGAAGTATTCTTATCTCTAAAATAGTGTAAGCAAATCCTGGGGTATTTACCTCCAATGGGGTGTTACAATGTGCTGGAAGCGCCGGCTACAATGTGGTGGAGGTGCTGGACACATTTGTGGGGTTCCCACTACAATGTGGGAAGTACCTTGGTATAATTATAGGTTAGCTACACTTACTAGGTAGCATAGACACTAGGGTATAATTGTAATTATGACAAATCAGGTGTAGCTCTCTTCCAGTCAGAGGATGTACTGATTTTTCTTCTTTTCTCTCCTGCATTTAACTAGCCACAGGAAAATTCTTTCTACTGTGTAACACACACTCCGATATTGGATTGCCCATACTTGTTAAAGCCCACCCTTCCATCTCTTGCATCTTGAGCTATACGCTGCTAAAAGCATGCCATAGAATGTTAGAGTTTCTGTCTCTCAGGTTTTGTATATTGTGTTATTATAGTACATACATATACGATATTGTGCATGAATGAACTTATTCTAACCTCGACAGACCATCTCTAGCCCTATTTCTCAAGAAATTAGAAACCTATGCGTGGAAATAGCAGCTACACAGGGGAAACTGTTTAAATTTCAGGAATTTCTGCTTACTGATATAAAAGGAATTTCGTATGAGATCGCAGCATACTCGGAGACGGCAAATGAAATACGTCTCCGCTATGGCAGAATTGTTAACACATCTCAAGTCCGAGTTCAAGCAAGGTAGATAGGCAAATAACTATGAACAAAGAGTCGAGCAGAAAACACTGTTAGTAGTAAATAAGACGCACCTGTTGAAGGAGGCACAATGGCAGCAGGAGCATCTCAACACATATACGTTAGTCGTCCACAATTGGACCCGGGGCTTTTTCAGGAAAAGCAGTGTAAGGAACTGTGTGAATTTGCAACACACTGAATGGGGGAGTAATTCACACCAAATTCGGTTTGCCAACAACACAATAACACGATGTAGTACGAAACTCATTTGAAATTCTATATGCACGAAACCTGTGTTATCCCCGGCCGTTCAATTTCAGGGCTCTACTCAAAATGTATTGGTGCAACAAACACGAGAGGTAGTGTTAAAAGCGAGGGCTTTAGCATCTCAGAATATAGCTAAGAGCCAGAAGAAAAATAATAAATGGTACGATTTAAGGAAGAGACATGACGAATATCAAGTAGCCGACTTGGTAAAGCTACACATCCCTAAAAGGAGGGTAGGCAGGGCCACAAATCTTCTAATGGATTATGTAGGACCATAAAGAATAATGAAAAAACTGAATCCCTTAACTTACGTAATAAAAGCGAGAAAGGACAGAATATTCATGCTTGTAGAATTTCGCAATATTAAGCCTAAAAAAGGTGAGAGTGCAAAGCAGTACCAAGCGCTTACTGCAGACGCACAGCGAGTAAATATAGTAATTTTGGCACCTACAAACGAGAACCCCCAGCGTACCACTGTCCATCGATGCACAACTGAAAGTGTTGATATTCCACTGACGAAGTGCGTTACATACCCTTATCTACGCTGAACTAAGGATGCAGAACAAGCGAAAAAACAAAAAACAAAAAAACAAGAAGAGTAGGCTATAAGACAACACGCAGTATTTCTTCAGATCTCCAGCTTAGTTGATGTTTTCCTGCAAGTGATAGTCCACGCGATCCACTTGTGATGTTCTTAGTTTTATTTACTTATTTTGTTTTGAGCTTGATAGAGGGAAGTATATCTAAAAGTGAAATACAATAGGAAATCCAAATGGCGACGCTAATGTTATCTTCACATAACTAAGATATCGGATGTTCAGATATAGAGATTTGTACAAAGTGCATTATTTGATGTTGTGAACCAAATTTGATTAAGATTTTAAGAGTTCTACGATGCACGTCGCAGGGATTAAGCGGACATAACTATGAGGAGGTTGTCTTGTATGTTCCTAAGTTCGGGGATAAAAATAAAAATAAAAGTAATGAACATACAGAGAGCGTCTTAGAAATGTCCAAATGTTACTGAAAACCGCGAGGTTTAAGCCGTAGCAGTGTTATTTATTAATTAAGATATTTTAAGTATAGTTTACTAACTATATTAACTGAATGGAAGCTGATCTCGCCCACATAACTTCCTTTACAGGTGACAACTATATTAGGACATCAGCGAAATTTTCCACACACTTTACACATACCTTAGTGCACAGAGATATAGATACATACTTGAATAAAATACCCAAGAGAAAAGTTTAGATGTTAATCAAAGATGTCAGAATTCAATAAATGTCCAAGAAACACGATTAACATAGTATAACAGGTAATGCTGAGTCAACCAAAGTGGCAATAAGTAGATAATAAATGTAGCGTGGCAGATAAGCAAATGGTAATCAACAGCTTAATTCACAGCAATGATAAATAATAACTGGCATAGCACTAAGGATTTAGAAACCTTGAATATTGCGTTCTGTTTCAATACAGCATGAAAATGAAGTCCCTGAAATTATGGAGAATATATTAATATTTGTTGCATAAGAGTTATGGCCGCGGTAGCATGTAAATCCGTGGTGTCACAATCGACCCAAGCATAAAAAGCACGTAAAGAACGGAAGGATGGAGTATAAGAGTAAATAGAATACAGCAGGAAGGAGAGAAAAATTGCAGGTAATCCCCAAATGTCTCTCAGCTAACACAAAAATGCAACAATGGTACACACGCAACCTTCTGCGAATGAGGATGAAATTCTTTTTCACAAACTCAGAGACATAGATCCTGCGTCAGCACACATTCAAACTCAGTATAGCGCTCGCAAAAGCTGGATTTTGCACATCTCAGTGGCGTATAGCGCAATCAGGAGCAAGCAAAGGAAATTACGCAAAGAAACATATTGAGGGACATCGTAGAATATTTTTTACCATTTCTTTCCTTTCTCTTTTATTTCTCCCTTTGTTTTCTTTTTTCTCATCAAGTAATAATGGTATTATTATAACCAGAATAAGATGTTAACCATTGTTAAGGACTTCTACATAAATTGTATGTGATAAAAGCCCAAAGTGGAAACATTTTTTCTTTTACTCTTTGCTTTGTTGTACGTTTGTCTTGTTGTTCTTGCCGTTTATGTTGTGCTGATAATTTGTTTTTGTATAGCTACTTTTGTCTGTGCATATAAATTAACGCAATACGTGAGTCTGTTAATAGAGGATGTGGATACGGGGCCGAGGGAAGCCTTTGATAAGGGGCAGAGGTTGCCAGCCACAATGACCCCCGTAGGGGAAGTAACGTACAGGAACCATAAACCACGATAATTCCGGTGCACAAGTATAGCACTACATAAGCTGAAAAGAAGAAACACACGAAGCATCGAAACTTAACAGAAAGAGCTTTATTGTATATTTACTGGCGGTACTTTATTGTAAAATAAAGTTGATACAGCCACAGCAAGGCAAGCAGTTGCATCATGCCTGGAGAGCGGAGCTCAGACGGAATTTCTTCCGTTCATCTTTGTCATAACTTTCGGAGAAGTAGAGATTCGGCAGGGGTTCTCATTTACTTTTGTAAATTTACCTTGTCTCGGCGGTGTTCAGACACATCCCAAAAAGTTACAGAACCATCATTATCCCTTCCACTCTTCCGTTGTGAAATCCATCTTAAAAACATCTGTCGCTGCGCACCAAGAGACGGCGAGGGAAAATAACCATCCGTAAGGAATCCTAGGCTAGGGATGGTCGCGCCAGGCTAAGAGAGCAGTGTATTCCGAGGAAACGCTACTGCAAATTTCCGGAGCCGACATGCGCACGAACAAACATGCCAGGCAGCATAAAACAATTTTTTTGCGGAAAACAATTTGCAGTTCTATCAGAATACACAAATTTGCGTTGACAGTGCGAAATACAGCTTCTGGCACGAAAGTATGCGGCAAAGAAGAAGCGAAGAAAACGTAATAGGCCAGGGGTGCGCAGTTGAACTCACATTTGTGAGCACTAACCTTTAAAAAGAATTCTTTCCTATGCCCGAGCTAATAATACGAACCTTAAAATTCTCAGGCCACATTGGTTTTTTTTCTTGTCAAACCTCGTTTATGGAGGCAACACCAGTACCCCTAGGGTGATTGACACTCCCCCTTTTCCATTTTAAATTAGGAGTCGAAGTTTCGCGACTTTGGGACTGGTGTAGCAAGCTAGCAGCAAGGATCAATTTGAGTGTTGAGGGATTACATCAGATTTGTAAATTGTTAAGAAAATGTTGAAACTCGGTTACCTCCACACTGCTATGCACTGGTATGCGGAGTCGACATTATCTAAGGTATTTATACCCCGAGGGTTAGTCCATGTGGTCCGTCTGTCACCTGCCGTTTGACAGTCGCTCTCGGCCAGAGGCCATATTCGACACGATGAAGCTGTAAGAGGTGCCACTCACGCACATCCACCCTAACTAGAGAACATTTCAGCAGTCCTCTGTCCAGACCGCAACTACCTCAGGTAAGATGCTCAAACATCAAGTTCTGTTCGCTGGTGATTTCGCCCCTACTTAGTTATGACTTTATATTTAAATACACTTCTTCTATTCACCAACCCTACCCCGGAACGCCACCGCGGCCCGCCTAACCACCCTTGTAAAAAAGCACTCCTCTCTCTAAGCTACCCCATAGTGGAAGTTATTCCTTGGGTAACTAATCCAGTAAGGGTGTAACAATATTGCGCAATTTCTGAAGCGGTAAGTCACCTGTTGCATCTCTTTCTCTGTCTCTCTCTGTCTAACTATTCGTTTCACATTAATCCAAACTAGCTCTATGGGATTTAGATTATACATATTTGGAGCAAGAGAACGATGGTGCGCCCAAGGTAACCAAAATTTCATTGCGCACCATTATTTAGGTTTCTTTATTTGAATGATCTTGAAAGGCTCTGCTTTTCGCATAGAACCGCTTTGTTTTGTAAACACGATATCATAGCAGATATCACAGAACTCCTAGTTGGGGTTTGTCTACCTCTATAGTGTGATATGGAGCATTATCTAACGCAATAGAAGAAGGAGGAAATTAGGAGCCAGTTTTCCCCAATCTATCTTTCAAAGTTCACATAGTTCTTATGGCCATGGTAGTCACCTGCGGTTGTTGCGGTTTTGTAAACGAAAAGAAACCCATTTAGACCATCCACGTAGACTGTTATCAGTCTGTTTGCTACATTAGTGTTTGTGTGATTGTCAAATTCCTCCTCTCTTTGCCAACTATTGTCGAATGTGATGTTACTACCCACCCAACTTTCATCAATATAGAAAATAGTTTGCCCACTTTTTCCAAAATGCTTTTTTCTGATGATGTAATCCTACTGCCAAGCCATGATTTGAGGACGCTCCATTAGAGCTGATCTTTTATTCCATAAATGTTTTTATTTGAAGTCGAACTCTGAAATTATTTTGGAGAGAGAATTTCGTCTTCATGGAAAATTGACATTTTTGTGGAATAGGCAGGAATTTATTAAAAGTAGGAACACGCTTTTCAACAAAGTAAAAGTCATGTATAATTCTCGGAATCACACTTATATCAAATCATCTACATTCACTACAAGGTCTTATTTTCTGGTGTTTCCCTGGGGTAGTTACAACAATAGAACTGGGTTTACCATTTAAAATGAAATCTTGCGTCCGTTTGCGAATTCTCTTAATCGTAGTTTCGGAAACTCCCGTCTAAGCGGCAGCCGCTTGACTTGTTCCTAGCTTCCTCATAACATCCTTTTATCACTTTCCTAAAGATTTCCGGACGCTCAGAATGTATGCCTTTATTTTCTTCTTTACTTCGGATATAAACATAGTGACTCGTGCGATTCTACAATTGAAACTAGGAGAAACTAGCAACGAATACCTATAGCGTTAATAACAGTAGAGATACTTAAGATGCCAGCAGCTGAGGCAGTATTTTTAACACTTAAATATTTTTCAGTCAAATTATATAATATGTAAATTCAATAACAGCCCGCCTTGAAGCAATATGTGTATGTAACAATAATTTGCAAAATGTATGTAACAGTCATTGCATATGCTTTATTATTGTATTCATGTTCAATGATGTTATATGAATGTATTAAGTAATTTAATAATGTAGGAGCTGTGAGAATAAATAGGTTAAACGTTGCTAACAATGAGGTAACAATGAGGTAACATTGAGGCAATAATGAGTTTGAAAGTTTAAATGTTACTTGTGATTCCTGTAAGCATTAATGTAATTTTAGTGACAGTTTATAAAAATAGCCAATCAACAACCAGAAAAAGCTTTTGTTAAATGCGGGTATTCTATTGGAGTAAGAGTAGCCAATCAAAGACTTGTAATATAGAAATTTGCAAGTTTAGACGGTTGAAATCTATTCAGTTGCCTGCAGACTGTGCTCATAACTGGATGCTTTGCTTGTGCGTCCTCGAGAGATTTAATACGTATTCGTGTGAGATGAAAATAGTATACGTGTTAAAAAGTATAATTAATTAATAAAAAGAATCTCGCAGCTCTCTATATCAGTGAAGTGTTATTTTAATCGTATCAAGTATTAATAAAAGGAGTGAAGTAAAATAATAGTCTGTGTAAGCCTACATTCTTGTCGTATCACGCTCTGTCAAAATATGCATGTCTCTAAAATAATACTGACGCAGCCGATGCAAACATAAATATTAAATATTTAAAGAAGCAGTTTAATTACAAAGTTAATATGTTTTTAAACTTGGAGCAAAGGCCACCTAAAAGTGCATTTGGGGCGAAGGCTACCGGAAACTATTTACTATACGTGCGGTTGCAACTACTACAAGTTCGGCTCCCCAACTTTTGAAATATAATACAACCTAATAATGCGACCTACTTCAAATTGACGTCCAAAGCGTGGTGCAAACAACGTAACAAACAAACTACTTCAAATTGACGTCCATACGTGGAGGTAAATAAATAAACAACTCCAACAAAACACCTTCACAGCATAACGGCGATTGCGAGGATGTTTACAAAACTCAGATAACATAGCACGTGGACTGCCTCGTCTCTCTCATTCATTCCCCGCAGACAAACAGTAAATGTCACCTCCTACTTATCACATACGAGTACAGAATGGCATCGATATTAAGCGACAGTTGCAATGAGCGGGAAGAGACCAGCTGGGAAATACACTCAAATACAGAGATTAAACTTATTGACTACATCATATATAAAATTAAAGAGGAATGAATTGGCACTGATTGCTATTTCAGCTATTGGTTAATTAAAGTAAGACGTACTTAAATGCATGTAAACGAGTCCTCAAAAGAAGTTTATAGGTATGTGGGTCAAAGGAGAAATTGTATCACAGGGGTCCTTACAAAACAAAAGGAACAAGATAGAAGCCTGAGCATGTATTTATCGTAATAGTATACCTTATAATTAAAAAAATATGTACACGGAATTTATATTAATTAAATTCACAAGGTAGGAACAATAACAGATGATATAATGACTTCATAAATTCCTCTTCGTCTCTCAGGTCGATTAATGTTGTATACAAGGTTAGCAGTTTTTGAAGAGCAGTTACCTGAATTGCAAATTATGTAATATAATTAATCTCGCAACGATATTAAGGAATATCAATAATGTCATTACAAAACGAGAACAGCAATGGTGGAACGGTCAGTTCCTGTTAAATTTACATTTCCCACAAAATGAACAACCACAGGCTATGAGAGAGGGCCATGAGCTACCTCTCGCTAGGTAGCAGTGGCGACAAACAAGCCCATATTCCATGTTCCTGCTAACTCAAAAAAAAAGGCGCTATACATAAAATGTATTAGACGGTGATTCAAATACAATATGTAACTAAAATCTAAATTTACAGACCTCTTTGTAGCTTGAGAGTCTTCTATAACTATAATATATTTGCTCTACATTACGAATTGTGTTTATCAATAACGAAGCATCTAATAGTTCTTTTTTTTTTCGTACAACTATCAACATTATAAATGGGTACTATGGCGATGATAATATCTTAATATATACAAATGACGCACATAACCACAAGTATTCAGTTTAGACACAACACCGAGAGGCCGCTTACCTAGGGCTGAAATAAAATTAAGCCATGCACCAAACATAATGCGCACATGCATAAATTAAATATACAATGCAAATTTTTCCTGTCATAGTTGTTTATAAATACCCATGTGTAACTCGTGAAATTGGCTGACAAATCTTTTGTTAACTCTTCCTCTTCTTCTTCTTCTTCTTCTTCTTCTTCTTCTTCTTCTTCTTCCATTTAGGCAATAGATCACCTACTGGTGGTGAAGTTGTCGAAATTTATTTAAAAGTCTAACCACATAATAAAACTAAAGTTGACAATTTGTCATGTAATTTTCAATGCTCGTTCAATCATTTATGTTAACGTATTCAATGAGCTACCCTGACGCCAAAAATAGTAACTTTAATACTATATTATAATACAAGAGAAAAAATAAAACCGATTTTAACAGGCGCGGATTAACTATTTTTAGATAGCGTTGGAATTTGTAAAATTACAGTAATATTACATAGATTCCTGAAACTATTAGAGATTATGCTTAGAACGCATTCCTAACGAGAGAAGTTGCTTCAAAGAAGCGAGATGTCAGATGCTTTGATGTTTTGTTGATTCCTAGCCGTTATTTTCAATGAAGTCATTTTCAACATATTTGTACGAGCCAAGGAAGACATATGCTATATCATGTTGCATTCTGCATTTTTTTGCTATGTACTTCTACTGTTATTCTTTCTGCTCTTATGTAATTTCACCTTGCTCTTCCATTTCAGTTTCTTCTGAATTCATAATTGCTGGTGTTTAACGTTTTTGTTACGTTATACTGGCTGCCAATATAACGCATAAGTTAACTCTAAAACGAATGGCAATAAATTGAAGCATGACGATGTGTACTGTGAAGAGATAATGCGAGTGCATTTATTGCTTACGGAACGCACAACTTTGGGTAATTTTTGTAAACGCAGTTACACTTGTAGTGATATATTTTAAAGACATTCTATTTGATACTGCTATCAGTAAAAGTAAATTTCATCATGTGGATTTACCGGTCTAACACTAATAGCTGTCTTGCACTATAAAGAACAAATTTTAATATGTATGTATAATTGTTCTTTTGAGTTCATGACAGTCAGGTGTACTTCAGTATTTCAAATATTGGAATAATTCATTTACATTGCGCATCGAAGAAACAACAAAAACAAAAGAGAAGTAGAAGAAGAAGAAGAAGAAGAAGTAGAACAGCATCCCTTCGGAAATGTAGCATTAACATGACCTTCTTGGTGGAACTGCTGCAACCCACTGCAGCAAAACTAGACATTGTTTAAACGCCGAATAAAATTGCGCACTTATCTTTTATTGCTTCATCGCTATTACCGCGAAATAAACAGACAAATCCGATTATATTCCGTCATACCTGCATTGGCATATGCGAACATGTACACAATTAGCAATAATATGGCGTATAATACCACGTGACCAGGTTGGCCAATAACAATCGATACCACTTGTGGCCCCTGCCTCTAATACGCCGCAGTAGGTAGCACAACATGAGAATTCTCATCCGGAAATACTGCACGGTGCACAAGCGCCGGACGGCATAAACCTGAAGTATGAGCGCGAGATCATTGAAAGCAAAATTATAACTTGTGCCAAACAATATAATCTGTACAATATCAAGACGATTATTCTGTGTTTCATCTTCACGAAAGCGTACACGATGCTTTCACATAACGTACAATAATTACCGTTGATGACTTAAGAAAACAATTCACACTCGCGCTAATTGCTGTCACTTCAAATAAATGATAAAAATTTAAAGTGAAAAGTTTCTTACATTATGTTTAAAACACTGGCATTCGTGAAACGGTTTCCCGCATCCTAATCATTGCAACTGCCCCCCCCCCGCTAACCAGTTTACTCACAACTATGTCACATTCTTGCAATTGGCTTCCCCCCTGTATATCGCATTCTTGTCGGTGAAGTAGGCAAACTTCATGATCAACCAGTGATTTCACAATAGGTGGATTTGATTAGGAAACATGCAATTTGCGGAATTTTAATAAAATATGAAAATAAATGATATAAGATAAATCATAACCACGTAGACAGTTCAAAAACATAGATGAATGGGCGATTCAAACGCTTGAAGGGAGAACTGTCCCTGCTGTTATTAATATGATCCTACAAAATGTGTATCCTGGGTAATAATCGTAATGTTGGCCTGCTTACTGGTGTAGTATTTAGTAATTCAATACCATACCTCGGAATGGCCTAACTTCTCAGTGCGTGTCGTGAATATCCTTAAAGTATTTTATAATAAGAAAATTATAAAGCGCCATTTTATTTACTTGTTAAATTCAACAAGTAGGCGTAGATTCAAACAGAAGCTTTAGGCGTTAAAACATAAGTTGTATTAACTTACATGCTAGTCTAAAATAAATCTTTAAAAAATATAAGAAAAGTAAACTCAATAGTCCTACACATTGATTTAACTCTTAACACTTGTTCTTCAAATACCTAAAACATCCGTTATACTTCCTTATACATTTTTAATCCTTTTTTCGCCGAAAACTATGTAATTTCTCGTTTATTGCCTTAGCCTACTGTTATTACATAGAAGGAAACATGTTACGTCTAAAGTGCAAGCCAAGCTGACATCAAGCTTGTATTTAGTTTTGTATACACGTCGTTTCTACTAGGGCAATGACATCTCTTACTTACCGCTCACCAGACAGCTGTTATAACGTAGAGGGAACAAGATGGGTCTGAACTGCGAAACTGCTTGCATCGAACTGCTCGTTTCAGATATTGTTATGCTTTTACTTACATATCACATATGTTTAGCGCTTTATGCCCCCAAGCGCCTTTGTGTAGTTATTAAACTTATGGGTATTTCATTTATACATTCACTACATATTTTCCGTCCCTTCTTCTCTTCATCTGTTATAGTCATTTCAGCTAAACTGTTTTAATTAAAACATCTTATGTGTTACACTCACATGACCTTCTCTACTCGCGATGTTTATTAGAGGGTATAAAATTATTCCTAGGAAATGTTATTTTCCCACTTCATTTTAATCCAGATAAACCTTTTCAGAAATAACTGTATTATACATTTCGTTATAAATACAAAGGGAATAGCGATAATCAAATTTTAGACAGGACGCTACACGCTGACCTTAAAACTCCATACTCTATCCATGACATCGCGGGAAACAACTGAAAAACGACAGGACTTAAACGAATGCCTAGGTATTGAACAAGTTGAATCTTTATAATGTATATCTCGAAAATAGCTTATGCCAAAAAATTTAAATTAATTGTGTTTGTAGAATAGTTCCACATTTGCTTTGTAGCTAAACGTTTACCAGTTATATAGCACTATATAAAGTTCCTTCCGAATTAAGGAGCCTTACTTAGAAAATTTGAGGTATTCATTTTATTTATGACGTAAATACTTTTAGTATACGGTATCTTAATCAAAATCATTACAGCCATTTTTAGAAATTAAAAAAATTCGAAAAATGTTCAATGTAGGGGGTAGTCTGGGGTGGGAGAATTTTCTTGAAAATCCTTATCTTATCGGTGTACGATAATGTATGCTATACTTATAAGTGTTAAATATGATACTAGTCAATACTTTGCAGTGTAAAATTTAGGGAAAAGTTTGTTTGTTATATTGCATTTGTTATTCATTTTCCATTCTACATAGTTAAGATTAACTATGTTACCGCCTCAAAAAGTTTTATTTGACATCAACTGTGAGCTTTAAGGGGATCTAAGTTTGCTCTGTAGTAAGATAAGGTCTATCCCTTACGTTTACGAATTATACAAAAGTCATCGATAAAAAGAGGACTTCATAGGTTATTCCACAGAAAATTTAAGATATTAATTTCATTTATCATGAAAATACCCCAAGTTTTGGTATTTTAATCAAAATCGTTAGAACATTTCTGAGAAAATCCAAAATAATAAAAAATAGTTCCATGTCAGGGTCGTTTGGGGTGGAGGGTTTTCTTCGAAATCTTCGTATCATATGCTTGGAAAATCCAAAACATGAGTACTAACTTTCGTATCAAACGCTTTCGTTTTTGAGTTATGGTGTTCACACACACACACACACACACACACACACACATACAAACAGAATTTCTTCTAAAACAATTTTTTGTGCTTCAGTTAGCTTCAAAATGTGTATTTCCGGTAAAATCCCGACACTAATTTTTCCGTGGAATACAATGCCTCCTGTACTTAAAGTATCTAGTGGAGGAAGTAAAAATAAATGGACCTTGCATATGGAGTAAGACATGCTTCACGTGCGTTTTCTTTGGTGCCGATAACCACCGTCAGAAAAAGGTGTGGTGGATTTTGTTTACGTGTGTGAAAAAATTAAACAACAGAGTACCATAATTGATGTGCTGCTTGGCAATACATTTGTAGAATTTGTCGTAGCTCGAAATTCCATCTGCTTCAGAAAAAAATTCACTGCTACTAGTAGTATATATTGAATCACACATATTACCTCCTCAAACAAGTAACACTCGCACATTCGTGCTGGAAATGATAGTGCTTGGAAGAAGAACGTATATCTGTACTTCCCTGGAAAGACGTGAGAGCAATATCGTTAGCTTTGTAGGTAACGTTGGAATGAAGGAGTCTTGGTAGTCTAAATGTTAGCACTCCATGTCCTCAAGGTAACAACAATCCTTGTGCATCTCTCCTGTCAGTTTCATAAACATGAAGAAAGTTTCATTTGTGATTTTTCTTTCCTTGGTTAAGAAAGGGTTCGATGATAGGTGGAGTAATATGTCTTCCAGACTAATATTTACATGTCAAGCTTCATATTTTCCCAGGTACTGAAATCCCTTTAGAATGCACGTAACCTTAACATCACTAAGCAACCAATATGTCATGCTGCGTACTGAGTAAAAAGGTATCGAGATTGCTACGGAAATACCTGTTGATCTATAATCACTAATTCAGATGGTCTCTAGCATGCAATGCAACTTCAATGCATTTGGTCCAAACAGAAGAGGTTAAATACAACTTGTGTATTTTTTTAAGCTGTTGACCCGTAACTTTGACATCAAGCCGAAGTAACCGCACTTTCTGGAAACCAGCTTCTTTCCATTCTTTGACTGAAAATCAAAGGGTTGCCATTCACAAATCCACAACTCTAACAGTCACAGAAACCTTTCATCGTCCTCGAGCGTAGAATATAACTAAGAAACTTCTAGCTCCTCTAAGTCCAAAGTCCGGGAATTATCATTGAGGCAAAATGCATCCCTCCGTTTTCGGTGCGGAATGTTTAGGGGAGTGAATCGCTCCCTCAATTAATTTTCATGAAAACAAGTTACAAGTAGCCACACTTCAGCTAAATATATTTCTCCTCTCTCCTCCACATTTCGTCATTCTCGTTCTAGTTCTGTGTTAATGCGCTTTCTGCTGAGGTACTTAAACCTTGAAAAGAATATCTAAAGTGCATAGATTGAAATAAAAGGGAAACGCTTTCTTCCAGTATTCGTGTCCGATAAATCCTTCAGCTGAAACACCTTCCTGAAATGTTGCTATTAGTGTGTTTTATAAGCTTATAAACTAATGGATGACTGAACCATTACCATGAAACTCGGTATGCACAATGAATGTGATACCGTTTAAATTAAACGCTATACTATTATATTACGATGTTTTTCTGGTAGGAGACCTAAAAGGCGGTTCAAAGTAAATGTGTACTAAATATCACATTAAATAGTGAGCTCTTGGTAAAACTGAAGAACAAGTTTTCTGACAAGGCCTGTTCTTTGCTACTCTTCAATAGAATTCATAATAAAATAAATATTTATATATTCCTTTAACGTTCGTCTGTATATTTTATGCACACCCTAGCCAATATATAGAGAATAATTAGAGCACTCTGGAGCTGGGTGCATCTTGATATGAATTTTACCTGTTTAATTATGCACAACTGTAATTACATACATACCTATTATGAATTAATAAACTGCATGATGGTAAATGCATTACATATCGACATTATGTTTCAAGGAATGAAAATGGAAAAAAAAACATTATCTTCTGCAATTTCCATGATGGACAACAAAAGGAAAGAAAGAAACGAAAGGAAACTAAAATAGTTGCTGTAACTTTCTAATTACGTAAAACATCTGTAGGTAATTATAGGAACTGCATGACATTAAAGTTATAATTTTTGAAGTGCTATTAGTCTTTACACTTAGAATAATTCATAAGGAGGTGATTTACTCAGTGACAATGGTATAAAGTCGAACATTTCATCCACAGTGTTCGTTGAGCTGTCTCTGAAATATGCATCACGATCTGTTTCACTGTCATCATCGCTGTCTATTTCTATGGAAACTATTAACCTCTCAACTTCTTGTTCTGCTAACCCATATTATTCCCAAAAATCATCTTCAGTTTGATTGCATTGAAGATATCTAATGTCATGTTATACAAAGCATTTAAAGAGACACTTCCCATGTTCATTTTTGCTATTTTTGTTTAGCTATTTCAACTCATTGGTTTTCAAATACGGATAATATCCAGGAATACTTACGGGAATCATGTCGTTCAACACGCATTTCTTCAAATTATTATTGTTCATCTCATGGTGATAGTTTTCAGTGGTTGACTTTGCGTTCTGCATTAAAAGAGGAATTGGGAATAAAACCCATATCACCACCCAATGGAGACTAAACGTGGTGTCATACTCACTAGACTGTACACGAATGATGGCAGGATATGAAGTAGTCCGATATATATAAAGCGAGAAATCTACTTCTTTTGACCTTAGTTCGTTCCTTTCTATAAGGTTTGTCATTGCATTTTTTGAATGAAATCCTAATGACCTGAGTCATTCCATGCTAACAGATAATTATATCACAGATTTCAAATATTACTTATAACAATAATTGTTCAGGACGTGGCAGCAAATTTAATACTCTTGGAGTTTATAACTATGTTTTACCCGGTATTCAAGTTTTCTGAAGACAAATGCAATTTTAATAGAGATTTGTGTGTAAACCAAAGAAACATGAAACACTATTCTGAAAAGAAAAGAGATTTTTGAAATTATAAAAAGCAGTTAAGTTAATACTAATAAATGAGATAAACATAGTTATAGTTATGTTATAACGAAGCAATATAACCTGTTATAGAGTAGAAATGAAAATATCAAAAGGAATGCTTCATGTAACATAATTCATCAAGTAGAACTAAAACTGTTTGCAAATAACAGAATGTAATCGATTTTGAGTTGTAACTTTGATGATTCCTATTCTAGGCTATATACTCTTTGTAAAACATAAAACATTGTGTTAATTCTGGAACAAGTCAATTTAGTCTAACGTAAACTATCACATAACCTATCACTGATCACTGGTCCTACTTTATTGTAAACTGAATTTTACTAAGGTATCTGGTTTAAGCTGTGAGGTCGATGATGTCATTTTAAAAATCTAACATAGCTTATGTTTTGTAACCTGCGGATAGCTATGGGGTCGACAGCTGTAGAAAAAATGACGAGGCAACGTGAGAAGCTGAAGCTAACCGGAAAATGCGAAGAATGCCAATTAAAAGTTAAAGAATCAGTTAGGAAGAGCAGGAAAAAGAAGAATAAGCTTGTCAGTACATTATCTAAAATAAGCAAGGTAAACTGAAATAATTCGAAAGGACGAAAGTTCGCCAAAGGATACAGAAGATCAAAGAGAGAAAGAAAAATATGAGATCTCAGGAACAGAGCCCAGTAGTATACATAACTGTAAACTCAATAGGCAAGGCAACACCTAAAGTTTGGAAAGCCTTGCCTGATATTACACTAAAAAGGAAATGCGTCATAAAAGACTGTTTGAATCCGTTTTTGGAAATGAAGCTAAAGCAATTACGCCATCCAAACAACAAGGACCTACTGCTTTAGATTTTGAGACAGTGAGTGCAGTTAAGGCATTTTATGAGAGGAACGATATACGTAGAACAACTCCTGGAATGAAAGGCTTTGTAACTGTGCGATATCCTGATAAGACCAAGAAACGTATGCAGTATCGCTATATGTGTTCCTCTCTTATACAAACATATGGCCTGTTTTCTCTAGAATATCATCTTTAAAAATATTGAAAGCTACATTTTGTGCATTATGTCGTCAGTATGTACAATGAGCAGCAAGATACCTATAAATTGATGTCTATGTAAGTATCATGAACATTTAGGTTTCCAGTTGACTCCTTTCACATTTTTCAAATATGACTAGAAATTTCTCTATTCGTATCTTTGTCCTGCTCCATCTGAGGACAGTTGGTTTTATAAGCGTACAAACTCTCAAAATACTTTGAATGAAGGGTTACAGGAAGCCTTAAACTATCATTATATAGCAGCTGTAGTGTACTGGTATGAGTAGAAAGATTAGTTGGCAACTTATTAGAAACATATAACAAGGGAACCATTCAAGACCTATGCCAGCGCATTGAAAGTATATATCCACAATTCATTAAACATACTTAAATGAAACGATAATGGCGAAGTGGTAAATGAAGAGACACAAATGGCAGTGTCAACTGAATTTGACCCTACACTCAATATCGTCCTGGTTCCATCTGAATGAAATACTAAGTGCCCACTGAAAACAGTCAAAGTCGGCATTTTTACGGTATGCCTTTGGAATCCTGGAGCACAGTTATGTCTGACTCTTTGTGCTGACAACCTCAACCACACAAAAGCACTGTTACTGCGTATTAACATACTGTTGGATAAAATTCCAACTGCAGTAACAACTGCGCACTTCCGCAAGAGCACAATTAGCACTTATAGTGTTCATGTGGGGAGTTAGTACATCATGTTAACAGTTTCCGTATCTAGGCGTCACTCATATGCTGTCGACTATCTACTAGCTACTCCACGCGCGCACACACACACACATACACACAAACCCCTCCGGGCAGGCTTCAGGCTAGAGAGAATCAGCCTTTGGCTTCTTTTTTCCCTTAATATTTCCCTTCTAATTGTATTTCCATTGTGTCATACGCTTGAAATACTGGTATTAGAATAACATAACGCTACGTCTTGAATTTTTTGCACTAAAATAACCTGATAAGTCCTCTTCATTCCTACTTTTAAATTATTGTGTAAAAGATATGAAATTAGTGGGTATTTTTTGTTTTTAAATTCCGTTCTCTTTCATTTTTTCCCGCAAGTGTTTTTTTTTCTTTTTAATAGGCGTTTCTTTATGGAAGGCTTCTAAAGGCAGGTCTGCAAACTGCCGTTAAGATTCAATGGATGAAATACTTCCATCTTATACTTTTTTTCCTTCCCCTTTTACATTCCCGGTAGTTTTTCCTCTTTTATAATTCCTTTAATATCTATTATATCATAAACACATGCAGGGATGGACAGGACACTGGCAAAGGCGAAAATGGTATTACTATGCCGGTTTAATCTTATATCCGGAATATCCAAGGCTTGAGTGGTTCTGTTCTGTGTTGCTGAATCATATTCCATCTCTCAGCAAGTAAACATTGTCGTAGATGAGGCAACATACAATCAGTGTGATCATACAACTTTTGTAGCCAAGTAAAGGTATCCACTGTCAGCCAGAGATGGGAATTATACAATGGAGAGCTCACTTTAGGCAGGTTCAAATGTAAAAAATAAGAGTGTTGAGGATTCCATCCGGTAGGTATTCAAGCACGACAATTTTCTAAAACCCAAGTCCAGACCGCTAAACTTTCCATCACTCGGTGTAGAAGTGAATCTGCGGCGTTACAAACTGGGTAGTTGTGGGAGATAGCCATCCGGTGGCGACATATTTTGTCTGCCACAGGAATGATTTCCTTTACAATGCCATAAGTTACTGCCATCCATTCGGAGTTAATCTGTGGAAGGCTAAAACATCTCCGAATGCACTTCCAGGGCAGTCCTGGGTATTTCAACTGTACATGTGGCTAATAGCAGCAGATCGAGTAAGAAAGGCATAAATACTCTTCACAGTGGGAAATCACCATTCTCAACTTTCTCCGGTGGTAAGTTGTGGTAGCTTGAAAAACTTTACGTAACATATGGGGAACCTTGTCATGTTCTCCCCGATTCAAAAAGGATGTGTGTTGTTGTGGCATGATGTCCACGGGGTGACCCTGGATCTTTACGACAAGCAAGAGCATTTTAAACATCAAGGCCTGAGACTGAGGAGTCGCCTCTGGTAATCCCCAGTCGTCTTGGCCCTTAGGGAGACGTAGTTGAGAACGCGCAATTCAATAGAGCCTTCCTGTCTAGATAAAATAACCTAATATCCGTTCTATTCTCGGCAATGGCGTTTTGTGGGTTGGAGAACATATGCAAGTAACCAAATTCTGCTGAGTGCAAAGCTATTACAGAACAGTACACGTTGTAGCAAATTCAGCATCCTGGTTTTCTGCTGATACATCAGACCACGTAAGATATTAATATGAGGCGTCCAGCTGAATTCCCTTATGTCCGCTTCGTTAGTACTGAAGTAGATCCACAGAAACTTCGAACGCTGTACAATAGGTATGCCTAAAACTGATCCAATTTGCAACATCTCGGACCTCCTCATATTACCTGTCATTCCGGTGTTCTCCTTATATTGCTGTATACAATATCTTAGGTGCATAACATTGTGGGGTGTGGTATCCATTACAGTAATATCGTCAGCGTAGGCTCTTACCGCAATTCTCTGGCCATTCACATCGATTTCAGTAAGAGTAGATTGTAGACGTCGAAGCAGGGGATCAAAATACAAAGCAAATGATATCATAGACAAGGGACAACCTTGGTGTACGGCACGTTTAACCGGTATAGCAGCTGTGAGACACCCATAGCAGAGACGTTTAGACGAAGCAACATCATACAGGGCTTGTACAAGATTACTGATGTTGTTGGGCACCTTCAAGGCAGCAAACGTTTCCATAATGCCTCGTGAACGACATAGTCGAAGGCTTTTTGAAGCTCTAAATTAATTACTGCAGCGGATCTGTGTTCCTGTGCACAGTGCAATATAAAGCCTCTCAGGGCAGCCAGTGTATAATGAATGGCCGCCCCTTTATGTACGGCAGCCTGTATCTCGCTAATTGTATAGGACAGTATTTCCTGGATACGAAAACTAATTATTTTAACAAACAAATTGGAATCACACTTCAATAACGTCATCGGTCGACAATCCTGTGGTTTCCTTGGCTGATCGTACTTCGAAAGCTGGACTACATCCATCTGCAAATGTAGGCTGCAATAGCTCTGCAGTCCACACTTCATGGAAGCCTTAAAGTAGTTCTTTCCGAATATACCTCAACAAGGCTTGTTAAATTCATACGGCAGGCCATCAGGTTCCACACACACATGCGTATTAGACGACTGGATCACGTCCAGTAACTCTGCTGACGAAACGGGTTGCGTATCCTGACGTAACTCCTCCGGTACAACCGGAGCAAATTCAGACATATACACATCTATGGAACTGAGGGATTCTGCGGATGCAGAATATCCTGGGACGTAATAGGAGTGCACATCATGACGAATTCCTGCTGTAGTGGAAGTTTCCTGTCCACCGACCTCCAATTGAGTGATGAGCTTCCGGCGTCCATATTTACGTTCCTTTGTCAGTTGGGAAAAGCTCGCCTTTTCCCTATTCACCTGTTCCGCTGAGTGTACTCCGGTCATCCTCCCCTGTAACTCGTTAGTTTTTTAGCCTTTATGTATCCTTTGATGCCCCTCACAAGATGCTGGACATCTTCACCTTGTTGCTGGCGTATGTGTGGCTCTTGAAAAACTTGAAGGTAGTAGTCCCTGGTTTCCCGCTTAGCCAGAGCTCGATGGCAGGCTGCAGCTAGAATGAAGTACCGAAATGCAGGTTTGGCTTTACACTCCCACCAGAAGGCTTTATTCGGTGTTAGCAGAAAGGATTCCCACAATCGTGACCAAACATCCCGGAAATCACTCAGATCTTTCTCATCCATAATCAACGAGAGGTTGAGTTTCCAATAATCTCTACTTCCAGTGTATATCGCTGCCCTACCTTCAATGGAATGTAGGAGTTCGCTATGATGACTGAATGCTACAGGCACTATTTCTGTACGATGAAGGAGTGGTAAGAGATCAGCCGGAATACACATGCGGTCCAGCCTCGAAGCTGATTGGTGTCTCACGAAAGTAAACTGGACTGTAGAACCGTACTTATCGTCCCAGATATCCTTTAAGCGCTTTTGCTCCACCAGTTGCTGCATAGTAATACACCCATTAAAGGCTTAGCGTTGCTCTTTGGCCGCCAGTGTACAATTAAAGTCACCAACAAGCACGAAGGTATCACTTAATGGGATATGGGTCAGGAGGTCTTGCGGAAAAAATTATTTTCGTTGTTTTCGTTTATTAGTACCAGCAGGGGTGTAGATGTTCACGAAAGTAACGTTCTCGTAAACTGCCGAAAGAACCCTACCGGAAGGATGTTATTCAAAACTGTGTAACCGTAAATCTTGTCTGTAAACAATCGCCGTAACAGAAACCTCGGGACCCAGATTTGTCTCGTAATAGAAGCCATACAAAAAAACCAGATAACAAATATTCACCTCCTGTAGAAAACAAATATCTTTGTCATTACTGATCAAGAAGTCCCTTAAAATCTGAGTCTGCCTCTCTCATTTTGGAACGAGCAGGACGGTTACCTGACATCTTGGTTGCACATCTTGGTTATGTTGTTATGTCGGGGCACCTTTTACATCCATCCGCCTATGCTGGCTTCGTAGCCGAGGATCTCGACTAAACAGTGAAGTACAAGACTTTTGTCAAAAAACGCTATCTCACCCGAAGATACCTCTAATTCCTTATCACTTAAGACCTCCATGTCCAAGTCCTGAGAACTATGAGACTGAGAGGTTACAGCAAGCCTTTTGATCAACAAAATGGTAAGATATCCGTCAAAAACTGCATGTTGGGACGCTGCAGTCAACATTGGTGTCTCCGCCCCTGCAGGACCGATAGTTTCCGAATTTAAAGATTGCTATAAAGGGTTCACAATCAGTGGTTCTGCCACGGACGTTATTGACGTAATGGATGTCTGCCCCTGGGCAACCGCATCGGAAGAGATGGTAGTACCCGCAGCCTCACTGGAAGTTACCAGTCATTCCTTGGAGTTATAGGTAGCTGCATGGCACAAACAGGACAAGCTGCCTTGTAATGGGTAGTGTCATGTCATGACACAAATGACAAGCCTGTGGTTGGCTGATGTAACTGATGGCAACCAAATAGGTATCGATAACTAAACCAGCCGGTATATGACGTTTCAGCCCCATCTTGACTGCATGCACTCCGTTGTTAGATGGGAGAATGTATTTAGAGCCCCATTTATCCCTGAGGATGTCATATTACTCAGCTCCTGTGATAAGACTGTAAAAGACCCTCAGATGGCAGGTTAAACACTCGAAAATTTACTGTTTGCTGATTACCCGGTGTAATATTCACTTTTGTTATTTCGCTGGAGGGGTATGTAAAAGTTTGCTCTACTTTATAACGAGATATAAGATTGTCATACAATACCGCCGATAGCAATTTCACATAGATAGCTCATTCTCTGGTGGAAGCCGGAAAGTGTCTGCTTGAGCTGCTTGCAGCCCCAAGAATTTCACTAGCCACTGATAGATTTCTAGTGCAGTTGGTTTAGTCGCCGTTACTGAAGCACCGTAACTGAATTTTGATAGTGTTCACACGTTTACAAACCATGGCGGTTACCGTTTAGTACTTACAGAACAGGATTGAAGTATACCCAATTAAACAAGCGTGTACTCGGAGACACGAGAACGGCACACAAACAACTCTAACCGCGGACAGACAACCTCACGGTACGACTGCCACTGCACGACTGTCTTGGTTGCAAGGCAATGTTGCTAGAGTACAATCTATCGAGAGAGGGGGAGAAGACCAACTGTACAATGAGTAGCGGCTTTGTGGCGGGAGCTGGGTTACATTTTCTGTGCACAAACACACAACTTGTTTTACAGGATCTAACAGAATAACTGTTCCAAAATGTATTATATCATAGTGGGCTCTAAAATGAACACTTCTCATTGGGATGGTGTCCGTATATGCTTCATTTTCAATACAACAAACTGAGCTTATTACTTGCATTATCACTGCGTTTGCTTCAGCTTTCTTAACATAGAGATAAGCATTTGGTGTTGTATGTTTCAGTTATTGTTGTTACCATGGAATTAATAAACATTTGAGTTTAATTTCTTGTTATATGTCGTAAATTATATTCTATGAGATCTGTTTATTTTCATAGTAGGTATCAAAATGTATCCACATACAAATATTGAATTCTCAAATGTGTATAAGGGAGTTGGAGCAGCTTAACAGCAGTGGGGTGGAGTGAAAAATTAGTTTCAGAATTGCGATTTGGCAGGGCTCTCAAAAGTTGTCATTCAATGTTAAATTATTGCGTAAAAGTTGTTTTGGGTTTGTTTTAATATTTAGATCCCACCCAGAGACTTAAAACTTTCCTTACAATTAAAATTAATAAAAATGTTTTATTCTTAGTAAGTGGTTATTACCTCTTCTATTCAGTTTTAGAAAAGAAATGGTTCACAGTTGTACCGAAACACTTGAAAGGGGTAAGAATACACCAAATACACGAAATGCCCAATACAATGCCCAATATTTGGCACTGTAATAAAAACATCAGAAACTGGATATTTGCTCGAAGGAAACCAGTCATAAGTGATATTGCAGAAACAGGTTTTAGACATTGACAAGATCTGAATTAAAGCATTTATTCCTCACATTTCTCATTACGTGTAGTTGAATAGATCATTCAGTTATACAGTAAATACCCACAGAAACATATTGAATACCCTCAAAAGTAGAGAAAGCAATAACAATTGCAAAATTAGAATTGAAAACTGAAGAAAAACTGTGAATTCCCAATTGTTCAAATTTGCCTTGCTTAAATGTACAGGTTTTTCAAAACGCCTGTGTCCAAAGTATAATAATAAAATAATTCCAAGTGATGGGAAAGGCTTCATTGCTGACTATAGCAATATAAGAAATGTTGTTATTGGCGGTGTTGACATTAAAACAACACAAAAGGTGGAACAAAATTCAAGGAACAAAGGAGACTGGAAGTGAGTCTTGAGTATGAGTAATTGTGATGTGCCAAGGGTATCCGATAAGTACTGCATCTGAAGCAAATCAGAATTAAAGGATGGGGAAAAAAATAAAAATATAGTGAAACCAACAACGAGAATAAAGTAAAATAAAATGAGATTGCATCTTACAAATATAACAAAGGAATGTAATCGACGTGGCCATTCAGATCGAACAGTCGCCTCTACTGCTTTGGAAGATATTGATGTTGTATATGATGGCGAGACAAGCTACGTCATTGATCGTAGGAAAACACGCAGAGAAAGGAGAAGTTTAGACAGGAAGCCAAAGAAAGATTTGTTGAAAATTCCACCCTCTTAATGGGTTGTACTTCGATGAAAGAGAAAAGACCTAACAACAGTTCAAACTAAGAAGGATTACAAGCCCCATGCATCTACTCAAATTGAAGATCACTTGTGCAAGAAACAGAATTAAGATACATAGGTTACATCATTGTTCCAAGTGGTCAATAAAAAGCTGTCTCACAAGAGACATCATAATGTTCTATAAAACGGAGCACTTCCTTAGCAACTCTAAGTAATAGGTTGTGATGGAACAAAACTAAACACTAGGGACCACAGTGCAGTCATACGTCTTTTGGAAGTGGAAATAAATCGGCCTTTTCATAGGTTTATTTGTCTTCTTCACACTAATGATCTGCACTAATGAGACATGTATTTCTTCAGAGTGGATGGTAACACCGAGAGACGTCTTACCATCAGAGATAAAATTCAGGTTCAGACATTGCTGGTTCCAGAAGTTTGCTGAGTTGCCATAGTCTAAGGAAATAGTCCGTCATAGATTCTCTGGTATTTGCCAGATATCCAGTATTACTAACTTGAGTACGAAGGTTGTATTGACCACTCCTCACTTCAATACATCTTAAGAAAAGTGACCGAAAGTGGTCGTACTGTGCGTGGTCTCCTAGTGTTAATTGGAACCTGCAGAGGGCCGAACCTGATAAACTTCGCTTAACCAGGATCATTCTGCTTTTAATGGGTATCCCTTTTAGCGAAAATATGATCCAAGGTTATTTATAAACCGGAATTAATTTTTCTTCCACATAAGCCATGTGTTGGGCAATGTTGGAAAGGTAGAATCGGATGACTGAAAAACTCAATGCCATAGCCGGGATTTGAACCACGATGCACATTTATAAACTCTTTGGCATTATCTCGCATGTTTTCGAACTGGGGTATTGGAATTCCTTCTAGAAATGCGCTGGAAATTGTTGCGTTTCGGGTACACCAGAGGTCTCACAGCTTGTCTGAGGAGAAGATAAATGAGCGTTAGCACGGTCGTCCGTCCTTACCTCGGAGTTTCCGGGAAATATCGAAATTGTGTCGGTACTACCCTGGTGCAGTTTCCATTTGAGCCAAAATCTCCTGCACCACTGTCGTCATCTCTCTTTGCACAGTGGCAGCTTGTGTTAGTTCCTCATATAACTGTGGCACCTCCCTCATTTGCGAGTTATTCCTATCCCCAATTACTTGCTTGATAAGCACAAGCTCAGTGTTAATTCCCGCTTCGAATATTTGATGTTTACGTTCAAGAACAACGCAAGGGGTCCTTGTTTCCCTCTGCACCTCATCACTTAACTTGCTTACAGCTTCTTGCGTTACGCTTTCTGTGATGTTGTGATGATGATGATGATGATGAGATGGGGCTTAAGGGCGCTCAACTGCTATGGTTATTAGCACCCTTACAATGTATAAAATATAAAATTGAAAAGTCGAAAAACTAAAAAAAAACACACAAACCCGCTTGGTCAAAAACACTAAAAAAACACAACAGATCAAAGACTAAAATCTACACACTAAACTCATGGTCACTAAAAGAATAAAACAACGTGTCAAGAACTGTAGAATGCAAGGGACATGAGGCGCCTTATGTCCGTCGGGAGAAGAGCCCCATTAAAACTGACAATATAAAATCTCAAAGCTAAAAGACGCTTACCGCATCAAATGCGCCGATTAAAGCCAATATCAGTTATAAAACGTAAAAGACATTCTACAGCATGCACGTCGTCTGCCAAAACGTTGGCTATGCCAACAAGCAGACCCACGCGAACGCGCAGTGGAGCTAAAACTTGACACTCAGTTAAAATGTGACTTCGGAGCTAACGAAGTATTGCCGATCAAGCGAATCTTCATAAAATACCTCGAAAGACGGGTGGACAGGCAAGCTTGAGAGTCGACAGGCATAGCTGCACAAAAGCATCTCACGCCGGAAGGACAGCGGAGGCTCTGCAGCTTCAGCATACAGACTGGGAACAGGGCTGGTTGGAAAGGACACCGTAGCGACTCTTATGCCACGAGGGTGAATGGCATTCAATCGACGTAATGCAGATGGACGCGCCGACGAATAGACAATGGACCCGTAATTAAGCTTGGATCGGATCAAAGCGCGATAAAGATGTAGAAGGACTGTCCGATCAGCTCCCCAAGATGTGCCATTAATAACACGGAAAAGATTAAGAGAACGGTCACACTTTGCTTTTAGAAAGGAAATGTGGGAAATCCAGCTCAGCTTAGGACACCAGGAAGTGATTGCATTTCTGCCATACCCAAGTTATGCGTGCAATTCAATTTCAGTTTTTGTTACTAAAATTTGCTGGATTAAAATGAAATTTGGGATTCTTAGAGAACAAGCGTTTCTGCATTTAATTAGTATATAATATTTGGGATAAATTCAAAACCTTTTATGAAAAAGTGGCATAAGTCACACCATGTATTCTAACAAAAAAGTTTGTACCTCATACTTCAGGTACACTTTTCTTCCTTAGGGTTGATTGTACAGACACCATTTTTTTCCTGCGATAATTAACATATAACTTGAGATCGTGAACTAAACTAAATTTGGATACCATAAATATGAAAAGGCAAAAAAAATGTTGCATATCTAATGACACAAATAACCTATATTTTTTACCAGTTACTATTTTTTCTATCCATCTTAAACTTAATATTCCAAGAAAAGGTTAGTTCACTGGCTACATTAGGTAGCTATACATGTACAGTAAACATTTAATGATAATAGCTTTGATAGTTTTTGAGAAAAGTGTACCTGAAGTGTTAAAAATGAAGTTACGGGAAATTGAGTCGAAAGTTGAAAGTGCAGTTTTTGCTTATTTACTCACTTTGTCAGAGCATGCCAGCTCCATATTCCTCATCACTGTGGTTATTTTCAGCTCCTCTCTTCTTCTTCTTGGGCCTAGCCTTGTCACAAATTGTTTGAGCTGCTTTTTTTTTGCCTCTGAGAGTCGACGTCTATCATTTTTTAAAAATGCTGTCTTCATATTTTGACCAGTTTTATACCCATTTTTGTATAACTTTAAGCCTTCCACTACATCCTTCATTAAAAAAATTACACTATCATACACCCCTATTTTCAAAGTTTTTCCCCTACATACACAGTTTTTGGAATCCTTTCCCATATTAAATGATGAAAACCTTCATTTGGATTTTGGATACGCCCATGCAAACATCTTCTAAGCAGATCATCTTGAGAAAGTTCTCTAAATACTGGTTTTATAGCTAAGAGAACTTCCTCAGGAAAAGAATGTTTGTGTTTATATGGTTGGTTTGTTATTTGTGATTTCTGATACCCACACCAGGAATCTTCTCCCTTAGGACACAAACCATGTTGTGGTTTGCTGTCAGTGGACAATTTTAGAAAATATGGCCCAAATAGCCTGCTTCATTTCTGTAATACTTTTACTTGCATTCCTTCTTATAGCAAGTCCATAATACTGCTGAAGGAGGCCAATTTCAGTATCTGTCAGTCTTCCACGACTTGCAAGTGGTTTTCCATCAGACAATATTTTTCCTTTCATGTTAACTTTTAATTCTCTAAGCTTAGCACCCATTCTCTTTTGAACATGTCCTATACATTCTAATTTTGTAATATCAATGTCATCCCCAAAAACTTTACTTTGTTTTACTCTTTTAAATCCCTTGGAGTCCCCATCTCCAAGATAATTTACATACCTTACTCCATACTGACTGACAGAACGATTGAAAATTTCCTGTACCCCAGAAGCTTCCATTCCCCCACTAGAACCCACATAATTAATTGAACAATCATGCTCCTTACATTCCTTATTACCATGGCATACATTGCAGCTCTTAGAAAGGCAAAATGCATCTAACACTTTCCCTAAGTCAATGGAAGTAGCTGTTGCCACACCATTTAATGATACGTGACCACAGTTCCGTCAGTCAAATTAATATTATCATTATTTTCATTCACTGCCTCTTTTACTGCTTTCGTCATAGAATCCAGTGCTACTTCACTAACGCTTTTTTCAGTTAAATCTAGGCATTGTTTTGCCTTAGTGGGAGGTGGTGCAAATCCATTATAGCACAGAATGTCTGAGCTGCAGCTACCCCTTTACCAATACATCTCAATGCATAAATTAACCTGGCATTTACTTCAAAACAGGAACCCAAATATGGTGAGGTCATAGCATAACTTTTGGTACCACATTTGTCACACAAAGCACATAATTTTGAGGCCAAACCCCTTCTACTACTTTCCTCTTCACTTACTTTATTGGCAAATTCACTTCCACAAAACTTGCATTTTGCACAGTTGTTGATTCAAATTACTTAATAATTCTAACTTAACAAAAACATAACCACCTCCATTCACTTCTGAATTAACCAAAAAAGAATCATCATTCTGCTCAGGAAGGTTTCTTAGCTTTTTTTCAGACGTGCTCTCAGAGACACATTTACTAGTAGCAGCTTCAGCAGTATTACTTACGCTTTCTACACTCTTTTTCGCATATTTATTGCCATGAAACTTACGTTTACCAAATGATTTCACTCTACCCAGTATGTTTTGACAAGAAAAGACACTTCCACACACACTCACTAGTGAATTTATAACCACAACACTCAACCACGTGCTCAAAACAAAACATTCAAACTACGAAGTAGGAAACGGATGTTGCAGATGGCAGCACATTGCAGTGTATAGCAGAATGTCCAATGCACTCGCTAAAATTTACTCCATGTCAATCGGTGGGTTCGTTCAGAAATTCTAAGCGAAAGAAACCTTCTAACTCATTGTGCACGAGGTTGTGGAAGATGGGGGCGTGTCCTTGCGCCACCATATTTAAATGACCAATTTAAAGGGCTTACTAATCGTGTAACATACCATGTTATATATATCATTTTAAAGCTAAGGAATTGTACTTTTTTATAGAATAGAAAACAAAAAATCTATATTTCATGGTCACACTTTGCTTTTAGAAAGGAAATGTGTGAAATCCAGTTCAGCTTCCTATCAAATATCAACCCCAAAAATTTCGTCTCGTCTGCAAACGGAGGTATCCCTGGACCAAGATGGAGAGAGGGCGGAAGGAAAGCCTTCCGGCGCAAGAAATTGATACAGACGGATTTTTCGGCGGAGAAATTAAAGCCGTTAGCGTTACTCCAGGCGTAGAGACGGTCGATACAACTTTGGAAACGGCGTTCGAGTAGGCAGGTCCGCCGCGAACTGCAATAAGTGGCAAAATCGTCAACAAAAAGAGACGATGAAATGCCAGGTGGAATAAAATCAACAATGGGGTTGACAGCAAATGTAAAAGGTGTGACACTGAGTACAGAGCCCTGCGGTACTCCGTTCTCTTGAATAAAACGACTAGATAAAACCGAGCCCACACGTACACGAAAGACGCGGTCCGTCATAAACTCCCGAAGAAATTTGGAAATACGACCGCGGAAATTCCATGCTGAAGTGTACGTAAAATGCCGCCCCTCCAACAAGTGTCAGAAGCTTTCTCCAGGTCAAAAAATACAGCCACTGTTTGACACTTTCTCAAAAATCCGTTCATAATATGCCTCGACAGAGACACCAGATGGTCGACGGTAGAGCCATGGCGACGAAATCCACACTGAGCGTTCGCCAGAAGTTTCTGAGACTCAAGCCACCATGTCAACCGCCCGTTGATCATGCGGTAGCTGGAAGGTAGTTGGCGATCCTTACCAGGCTTAAGTATAGGGACAATGGTGGCTTCACGCCAAACGGAAGGGAAAATGCCGTCTTGCCAAATACGATTATAGACCCGTAAAAGAAAGCGCTTACTGTCGGCTGAAAGGTTCTTTAACAGTAGAACAAGAATGCCATCCGGCCCAGGAGCGGAGTGCCTAGAGCAATGAAGAGCTTGCTCCAGCTCCCTCATTGTAAAAACGGCATTATAACACTTCGTATTATCAGACCGAAAATTATAGGTTGCGGAATCCAGCCGGTCTTTGATTGAGCGAAAGCCGGCGGAATAATGGTCTGAACTGGAAACCGCCTCAAAGGCAGCACCCAGAGTGTTAGCGATGGCAGCGGGATTCATTATGGTGGCATTGGAAACCTGAAAGCAAGAAACAGTACAATGCGACACTTTACCTGAAAAGCGACGAAATTTATCCCAAACAACAGATGAAGGCGCAAAGGGATTAAAAGCCTCGACAAAACGAGTCCACGACGCCTTCTTGCTATCCTGAATAATGCGACGAGCCCTGGGGCGCGATTGTTTAAACGTCACCAGATTATCAAGTGTAAGGTGTCGCCGAAACACCCTAAGTGCAGTTCTAGGAGCACGAACGGCGTCCCGACAATCCTCGTTCCAACACGGAACAGGAATTCGCCGAGGTTGAGAGGAGGAACGGGGAATTGCGCCTTCGGCGGCAGAGAAAATCGTAGACATAAGGTGCTGCACTTGTTGTTTAATGTCGGTGAAGGGTTGGTCGTCAAAATGCACGAGACTGGAATACAAGCTCCAGTCGGCTTTTGTGAATATCCAGGTAGGTACTCTGGAATGCTGTACGTGGTGTGACAGAAGAGAAACGATGCAGGGGTAATGGTCGCTGGAGTAGGTGTCAGCGACGACGTTCCACTGCAGACAACTAGCAAGCTGGAGTGAGCAAACGGCAAGGTCCAAGTGAGAAAATGTACCGGAAGTATCAGAAAGAAACGTAGGCTCACCTGTATAGAGAATAGAGAGATTGAACTGATCAAAAATGTCAGAAAGAAGAGTTCCCCTCACACAAGCCCTTGGCGAACCCCACAGTGGGTGATGGGCATTAAAATCTCCCAACAGGAGAAATGGTGTTGGGAGAGCGGACAGAAGAGCTTGAATGTCCGCAGGAGCAAGGGGAGACGATGGGGTGAATACACAGAGCAAACAGAAAAGAAAAAACCGGGTAACTGCAGTCTAATGGCAACAGCTTGCAAGTCGGACTAAGAGTGAGACGCTGAAAATGAACGTCGTTACGCACTAACAACATGACACCTCCATGAGCAGGAGTTAGCTCTTCCGGTTCAAGGTCGTAGCGAACCGGAGTATATCCTCGGAGATCAAAAGGATCGTGAGGGCGAAGCTTAGAATCCTGCAAACACGCGACCATAGGCGAATGGGAACACAATAAAAGTTGCAGTTCCGCCCTATGCGATGGTACACCACGTAAATTCCAGGTCAGGATAGCCATAAAGAAAAGGGATAAACTTCTTACTTAGAAGGGCGGTTCAAAATTACCTTGTGCCTAACCTTTGGGCTCGGGCTTTTGGTATGGAGTTGGTCAGACTCCAAAGCCTCCTCGAAGGGAGAGCCCACGGGTTCAGAGCCAGAAACCGATTCAAGCGCCGAGAATCGGTTCTGCGTGGCGATGGGTGAGGGGTGCCGCTGAGCGCGGCTTGTACCAGGAGCGTACTGGGACTGTGACCTCCGAGGAGGAGAAGGTGAACTTTTCTTACCGCGCGCACGCGGAGGGTCCTTCAGAAAATCTTCCCTGCGAAGTTTCTGCTTTGCTTTCTTTTCAGCGGCTTGCGACTTCAGTGCCGCTTACTACTCGTGGTACTCAAGAGGCAACAACTGAACTAAATGTACCAGATCGCAGGAGAGAAGGTTGGCGCGCATGGTAGCGCCGAGGCGAAGGAGAGTTTCTCCTTTACCCGGATCTCCAAGTCTTGCCCAAGTACCGCGGACAGTCGGCAAACAACGCAGAATGTGACCCTTTGCAGGTAACACAGACGGGGGCTGTGGAACAAGTACCTTCGTGTGACGGCTGGCTACATGAGGCACAGGTGTGACTTGCGTATGCCCAAAACGTTGGCATTTAAAACAACGCAGATACCTAGGAATATAATGCCTCACCGTAATGCGTTCCTACCCTGCTGAAATGCTCGTGGGCAGATCGACGCCATCAATGTTATAAACAGGGTACGAGTGTGCACTAATACTCCGTCGCGTTTGGCCTGCAATCGATGCACTGCTGTCACCTTTTGGTCTGAAAGGTAGTCTACGCGTTCATCGTCCGACATACCATCGAGACTATGGGTGGTAGTGACGCCTCTTCAAGAATTCAATGTGCGGTGCTTCTCCACACGGATGGGATAGCCGTGGAGAAGCGTAGCGCGCAACAAGGTCTTACTTTGCTGATCGGACTTCGTTTGTGTTAATAAGGAACCGTACCGTAGGTGAGTGCAGGACTGAACCGCACCAGCAATAACATCAATGCCCTTTGAATAATGAAAGGGTTCACCTTCTCAAAACTTTGCCCTTCTTCGATTCGTGAAATGACAAAGTAACAACAAGTTGTCGGTGGTGTCATTTCTGTTACATAAACTTTTCGGCGCCTGTTGGTATTAATGGAGAAAGGGTGCTCCATAGCAAAATAAACCCTCCACCATTGCAACCGTCTCCGACCTCGGGCTCTGACTTCCCGGGCGTTACCCCGGCTTGGGTGAGTGGCCTATCTATACCTATCTCACCCCAGGGTCATACCTCCCAGAACATAGACAGAGGGACCCAATCGCCGTCAGAAGTCAGCAGCTCTTGCAATGGCCCCCCGCGAGACTGCAGTTGAACAGCGGATACGAACACAAATCCTACATGACGACCCGGGGTGGTGGGGATGACGCCATTTCCCACTCACCCAGCTGCGCACCCCGTGCGCGGGTATCCGTCAGGCTGTGTCGAAGGAGGATTAAAATAAAAGGTTAAAAGAAACTAAAAGTGTGTGGGCGTTTCGCACTCAAGGTAGGCCGACGAAGAAGGAAAAGAGATGTGTAAATGAATGGAAGTGGTGCGAAATGTGCAGAAATAGAAGAGAGAATAAAGAAACGATGGCGAGGGCGTCATGGAATGAAATAAACAGAACGCACGATAGCCTACCTTGAGTCCCCCGGTCACGAGAACGAACCCACCTCGACCGGACGGGGATGAAGTGATGAAGATGGCGATGAGTTGCTCGGGAACCCCCGGGTACGCCAACACCCGTACTCACATAAGGTGAGCCCCTGGGGGGGGGGGTGTGATGCTGTGGACATCTAAATTAAATTGTTGCTTAACCTGCTCTACCTCCAACTGAGGTGGACCTAAGCTCGCCTCCTATGGCTTGAACCTCTTCTCGGAGCACATCTTGTCCCTGCCTAAGCTCACACATGACGTTTCTAGAGTCTGCTGAGTTCATGTTTTTGTTTGGTAAATTGTTGCTTAAGTATTTCACATTGAGTACCTATTTTGCTGTTGTAGCAGGCTCACCTGCGCTAAGATCGGCTGCCTATTGTGTGTTCGGAGCGGGAGAGGCCCGCTCTGTGTCGTAATCTCCACGTCTGTTACTACACTTAAAGATTCCCGATTTTCCATTACTTCATTATTGGTTATCCTGCTAACAGCTATGCCACCCTGAATATCTGCTCTCTCTACATTTATGCTTTGCACTATTTGACTGCTTCTGTCCAAGCCTGCTCCTACTAACTCGCTGTTTCTTAGCAAACATCTATTTATTCTACACCTTTATTACAAATTGGCCCTACTCAAACAGCATCGTCTATTACGAACATTTACCCCAATAAACGATCCCTCCAAAATTTACTTAAGTAACAAATTAAATTTATTTAACACTTACGTAGTGCTGAAACCTGTATATTGCGAAGAATTTATTCCAGGGCTTGCGTAACTACACTTTTCACTTTTCAAGCATAGGTAGAATAATAAATTAAATTAATTTACCACTTACGTAGCGCTGAATACTGCAAGTAATGCCGAATTTAATTCCAGTGTCTCCTATCACTAAACTTTCACTTTACACTGGAGTTGGATCTGGTGAAAATGAGTAGAGGCTGTTGCTAGAGTTGTGCTGTCCCTGTCCTGGCACTGGAAGATGGCTCTCGGCGTCGTCGATGTTGTGCGGCCTCCAGCGTGATCCTTGTAGTATTAAGCCTTCCTTCTCATTAGGTTGCGTTCTGCGTATTTTGATCTCCTCTGGCCAGCACACGATATACATTAGAAACGGAAAATGGGTGTTGCGGCGTTGGTTATTAAATTCGTGGCCTCCTATTTGGACGTCATTTTATGCGGCTGCTTCGGTGCTATACAGTGGAGGGGGTGAAAGGAGGTATAGAATGCCATTGCTGGAGCATTGTATGAGACGTTACTTTGTTTCTAGAGGGCGTGGGTATTTCCTTATCTTGGGTTCTTGGGTATAACTTCTGTGGTTTAATACACTTTATTAAAATTTTTGCTTCAGCATTTCACCTCCACTCCCTAACATAAGAATAGCTAACTTCATAGTAGATCCCTAACTGCAAGGAACTTGATGTCACAGCAATCGACGGACATGATGTTCACCTTATGCGTTTATTACGGAAATGCAATTACAGTTACACGTTACATGTCCGGCCCGTTGCAGAATATTCGTCAGAGTGTTGTGTATGCTTTTGTTGCCTGTCGAAGAGTGAGTGCTCACTTCAGCCCCTGCTAGTCTCTTATGTATGTCTCCTCTTTTATTTTCTTACAAAATACCCATTAGTTTCTCAATACTTTAAGAATAACACGCACATCTGCGTAAACAGCATGGGTTCGACGGATATTTTCCAGGTTTGAATAATACTTTATCCTAGTGGCCTCCTACGCTGCCGTGCCGACGCACTACTCCCCGTCGGAGATAGACTATTTTAGACGCCTTCACAAAAATGAAAAAAAATATATGCTCGAGGCCTACGCTTCAGATTAACAACACGTTGTAGTCATAAAACAACATACTTGGGAAGAACGCTTTGACTTTTAGTTGAGAATGCCTTATAGTGGAAAACAATATTTCTTCTACTCCATAGAAAGTACGTGTAAAATAATACAAAGTTGCAGATATTTCGCTCCAAAGAGTATATTATATAGATGATCACGGTGTAGCTAAGAAAACAGCATAAGGCACAGCAAAACCAACACAATCTGATCTGCTTATACCAGTCATATATAGACTTCGTTCAGTTTTCACTGTCACTTTACTAGGCTGGCGCTGTCATTTCACTAATATGATGTAGTTCAAAATTTCACTCTGAGGTTATTTAGTTCACTCTGTCACTTCAGTAGTGTTAGCTACTTCAGTTTTCCCTGCCTCTTCACTCTCTTCATGAAAAGTCACAATGTGTGAGTGCCATTTTCAAAACGTTAAGTTAGGTGATTTAGGGGTGGGATATGTTCATATTACATTACTGGTCCTCCTTTCGTGTGTGTGATATCAAGGGTTTCTGTATAATGGGAAAATTATGTATATTTTATATTAATAAATTTCTGTGACCAAAGACAAGGCAGAATTGTTTGAAACATCATTTTATATGGTTACCTAAAACAATTACTCTGCCATTCTGTGATTTTTTCACCGCCTAAACATACTTACAGGCTATATGTAATTCCAGAACTTGGGAGACTGTTGGAGCAAAGGGGGCTATTAAAGAAATTAGAATATCAGCACCCTCAGATATTTCATACCCATTTTCTTGAATACCTTTCATTCGTTGCTAGAAATACCATGGGCCTTTATGAAATTACAAGTATAAGGTGTAAAGATAGTATTTTAGCACCAACATTTTTAAGATCTCTATAAAATGCGAGAAGGTAAAGTAAACGAATTGAATTGTTATTTGAGGCTTAAAGAACCAACTGTGTAAGGCCGGGTAAGCCAGGCAGTTCTCATGCTTTGTATATTAATTATTGTAATCACATACTTGTCGCATTTAAGTATATATACACATACTCTTTAGAAGCTTTGTATGTAAACTTTAATCGTATATACTCACATTTGCCAAACACAATATTTCTAAATGACATAATATAATAAGGAGTAGTATATACCACGGATTTGCCTCTGTATTTTAAGTACTACTGAAGGAAGAAGCCTGCGCATTCAGTTGCCCAAAGGGCATTGTAGTACATCTTTTCCAATCTTGTAATCTTAAGGTTAGTTAAATTAAAACAAAATCATAACATTGTTCCTCACGAATATAAGAAATCTTACATTTCACAATAAAACAAAGAATAAGAGTAATGCTGATTGCATTTCAATGGATTTCTTGCAGAACGAATTACTTTAAAATCAATTAAAATGCACCTTTACATAAAATATCACACTGTTGTCAGCAATCTCACAGCTCATCATGCAGTAAAATAAAAGATTTCACTAAGTATGCTTATGTTCGGTAAAAGTTTATCTCAATTTGTGACGACACCAAAGCTGCTTTGCACCCTGAGGAGAGTAAAGTCCTCATCTCACACTGATTAAAAGTGGGATGACAATTTACTCGTATTAGTGCGCATTCACAGCCAGATAGAGTGATTATTCACATGTAGGTAGAAAGCACGCAGAAGAGTGTTATACATGCACCATACAAACGTAGGGATATACATCCTCAAAGAAAGCTATGATAATTACAGTTACATTATGTGCTGAGAAATATACACAAAGTTTCAATAAGCAGTTCGTAAAGAAAGGTACTTTTAAGAACAAACGGAGAGAAAGGTGGTGCTTCCATCCTGCAAACATTAAGAAAAACGTGAACAACTCGGAATTTTATTTGTTCTGCATAAACTGTAACATATAATATACCGCGTAGAAAATTAGATTCATGTAAACTGCACATTTAATGTTGTGAAGAATTAAAATATTATGCTTTTGGTGAAAACATAGTTTCAAAGCATTTCCTCGTTTCAAAATTAATCATAAGTAATTTTCTAAGGCAAGAGCGGCCATTACAGAGTCATACTGAAAACGCAACCCGCAAAGCAGTCGCAACGGCTGCACTGTTTGCGCGTAACACAGACAGCAAGAGGTGTCCTACGAGTTCAGAGTGGACGCATATGACTGTTCGAAATAAATGTGAGAACTGTGTTATGTGTAGAGTTATACAGTAGCAGTGTTTAATTACAAAGAAACACTTGCAATTAATACATACAACGTTATGTTTCACAAATGTCATGTATCTGCTAACAGCTAATGTCAGCAGATACACTTAGAAATATTTATTTAATACAGAAAGGGCTTCATGGTGTAGAATGCAATGCAAGGTACAAACATTTACTACACCCTTTTCCTTAAGAAAGGCTTTGGGTCTGTCAGCTAACACTTTCTTATCTCCAATCATCGAGCTGCAATTGGCGCTATCTTGGACCACTCTAAATTTTGTTTCTTTACACATTACACAAGCATTGAATATGTCTTCTACTTTAACAGTGTCTTCCAAAGGAAGTAATTCTAGCACATACTCTCCAGCATTTAATTCTTCATCAACTCCTCTTACAAATATTGCCAACTGAGCTGTGTCAATCAAATCTGCACTTTCATCAGGAGCTAGCGAGAAGTACACAAGTTTACGTATTTTCACATTCATTTGTCTACTCGTATCAGTGGACAACAAATTCAATTCTTCGGGCGATACTTTGTCGTGAAAGGTGCAAGTTGTTTTTAAAATTAATCAGTTCCTGGGGGTACACAATTTGTACCACGTCCATCATACATGATTATACAAACTTCCCCTTTTGAAAAGATTTAAGGACTTCATCTATGTTCCACGCCACAACGTAACTAGGCAGTAGTTGTTCTTCTGTCATATTTTGTTATTTAGTAGCAGGAACAGTGTGCTGCTTTAGCTCGGTTAGTTTCTCGGCTCGTTCCAATCCTGAAATAATGAATCAATAAACGCCATACAAATAATCTGCAGTTGTATAGTAACAATAATAATAATAGGCCTACTATTGCAATAAAGATGAACGTGGCGTATAATAATAATAGGCGTACTATTGCAATAAAGATGAACATGGCATAGTATAATAATAATAATAATAATAATAATAATAATAGGCCTACTATTGCAATAAAGATGAACGTGGCATATAATAATAATAACAATAATAATAATAATAATAATAATAGGCCTACTATTCCAATAAAGATGAACGTGGCATATAATAATAATAGGCCTACTATTGCAATAAATATGAACATGGCATAGTATAATAATAATAATAATAATAATAATAATAATAATAATAATAATAATAATAATAATAGGCCTACTATTGCAATAAAGATGAACGTGGCATATAATAATAATAATAATAATAATAATAATAATAATAATAATAATAATAATAATAATAATAATAATAGGCCTACTATTGCAATAAAGATGAACATGGCATAGTATAATAATAATAATAATAATAATAATAGGCCTAATATTGCAATAAAGATGAAGTGTCATATAATAATAACAATAATAATAATAATAATAATAATAATAATAATAATAATAGGCCTACTATTGCAATAAAGATGAACGTGTCATATAATAATAATAATACTAATAGGCCTACTATTGCAATAAAGATGAACATGGCGTAGTATTATAATAATAATAATAATATCTTTCATATCTGCATATTCAACATGATATGTGCAATAATATCGCTGTATATTACTTCGTATATGCCATGTATAATTTCCGAAAATACCAGGCACTTAATGTTTTCGTTATATTCAGAACAGAAAAAGAAACAAAAAAACACGTATTCCCATTCCGTTTGGTACTTCCTCTTCTTTGATGTTGAAGGAGTTGACAATGCTATTATTCGTAGCACACCCACTGTTCACTCTGTGTGTATATCTCTCTCAAGGCTATCGACAGACTGACCTCGGTAGAGTGTGTTCAAGTAAGCTGCTTGGTCGCGCGCAAGGGAGGAAACACACCGGTGATTACGGGATGTATAATTGGCACAACAGTTCTAGACACGTGAAAATCTTAATGACAGCTATGAAGCGAGTTGCTTACCAGATCAGGAGCTGACCGGTCGTCTGCATGCTGCGTGGGACAGTCATTGTCAAATATCCGCACACCGGTTATGTACTGCACTGCGCTGTGCTGATAAACTTACCTATAGTTTTATACAGTATATTTAAATCCACCGCTGTAAGAAGCGCTTAATATAAAAACCTGTCAATCACCTGCCTCCAATTCTTCTACACTTAACAGCCCTTCCTCTTCTGCGGAATCACTCACCCTTTGCCGTCATCACTGCTGTCGCTACTTTCTGCACCATCATCCTGGATGGAAATTCTTTCTATTTGATTTTCTGCAAAGCAATATTTTTCGTAATAATGAATCTCAATTTATTCGATATGTCGACATAGATTTTCCCATTCTGGCCTTCCAATTTCTGCATATCGCTGCAGCCACCGATTTTTTGGACATCAACCCAGATTAATTCTATTAGGTTTAGATCTGGGTGATACGATGGAAGTCTAAGTACATTACGGCCATGTTGTATTAAAATTTGGTCAAGTATGTAGAGTTCTGAAGCGGTTTGTTGGCTTTAATTAAGTTATATAGCTTTGTTTTACTCATGCTTTCATCAAAAGCTATATTATAACTAAGTAACTAAGCTCTCATTTTTTCTTTCAAGGAATTTGAGGTAGGTGGTGTGTCAACTTGAATGTTGACGCATTGTGAAGCATTGTCGATAACCATAACAGGCGCAGCAGACATACTAGGTATCAACATGGTGTTGATTCACTTCATGTCATTTTCTGTTTTTATTTTTTGATGAAAATCTCCAGTTTTTTGTTGCGACTCGTCACTCCAACTTTTAGATGTTGTATGTCATCTTCATACACTATAGTTCGAACCTCTAATTTATACCTCTGAGTAAGGTAATCTTCCAGCTGATAGTATGTCGTGCTTTTCTATTAGAACTCTTCTGTTTGATTTCGTTTTCTTCCACTTGAACCGTAAATCTTTTATACTTTTTCTGAAATTTGTAGCACCAACTTGAAATTTATGCTGATATAAGTAAATATAAAATTATAGTCATTTGGAAAGGTAGAATTAGACTGAAAAATTAAATGCCATAGACGGGATTTGAACCAGGGTTCTTAGGCTTTCCCTGCTCTTGCTCTAACCGACTAAGCTATCATGTCAACAGGTTCAAAATCCGTGATTCAAATTCCAGTTATGGCATTGAATGTGTGATCTAATTGTATGTCGTGCTTTTCTATTTGATTTCGTTTTCTTCCAGTTGAACCCTAAATCTTTTATAATTTTTCTGAGATTTGTAGCACACCTTGAAAATCTATACTGTTTTTCAGCTTGTTGAGCAATGTGCTCATAGTTAACACGGTTTTTTCTTGCACATAGAAGTTGTAAATCGTGCTTCATGAAGTCGAATCATTTGCAATTATTTCGCTGCTTTGACTATGTAATACCTTACCACTTAAGTTTGAAGACGTAGGAGCCATTGTTATAAATATAATAAACATAAAATAAGCACTATTTAGGTACTGCTCTCTTTGAAATTACAACCAGATGCGGACACTTTCTATGCAGACTGTATGTGTTACGCACTGTGAGTAAGCAAAGGTATTATATCGCTTTCGTTGATTAAGCTAAACATAAACCATTCCTAGTCTCGGCAGCTGGGGTGGCAATCAAGGTCACGATTCCAGAAGTTTTGCGCCAGTTATAATCGCGACGCACGCTGTAACCGCGAGTCCTATTTTAGACGCCTTTGTTCTAAGGTATCATCATTACAGGGCAGGTGCAGAAGCTTACGTGTACATTAAGATTTGGATTTTTATGAAATTGTAGTTAATGGTAAAAAATTAAGGTCAATTTTGGACAGCTAGAATGAAGGGTTGAACTTTTAATTTAAAGAGTAATACTCTTAACAATGCTTCTTTTAGACCTTAAGAAATTTTGAAATTCGTCTTAAAACCTGTACTTTATTTCACCAATGCGATAAAGCCTTACTGCCAGTTTATTGTCACCAACTTTGATTTCAAGTACAATCACATGAGAAGTAGCCTTTATACTTGCACATATTTAACAAATTGACTTGGTTCAATTAGCTTTTATATTTCATTATGTTTTTTAAATGATTATTTTCTCATTTTGGTCGCCGTGGAAGAAAGTGAAACTACTAAGTTGAAACTTCAGACTGTTCCAAGAATACATTCTGTGCAAGTACACAGACTAGCACGAGGAACCCAAATTGAACATTTACGGAGAACTTGAAACCTACTGTTCTGATAGTAAACTGCACCAAATTAACTTCCAGGAATGCAGAACGATGAGGTGTCATGTTGAAGCTGGTGTGCGGTCCTGGGTTCAGCTCTCTGCTCCGGCTCAGGATCTGGTTGCCCGTACTATGTAACTTGTGGTTACCTTATTTGAAAATACCACTTCAGCGAATAAGTTGGTAATATTGTACCCGCCTGACATACACGTGCAGTTGGCGGTATACAAAATTAATCCAGTGATTGTTGGTCCATGTCTTACTTTATGTCCATGTTTTCTGGAAGTTTTACTTTAATTTATTGTTTACATCCGACATACTTAACAGCTTTTAAAATACATTTACCTCAGCAATGAGTATGGGAATTCTTCAATCAACAGGGATTTTCTAATGCGTTTGAGAAAAGATAAGGCAATTAACTTACATTGTAATAATTGAATTCATGTAAAACTGTCTTGTTTACTTTCAGAAAATGTGATGTTTCATCATAGTACAATAATTGCCTTTTATCGTTCCATTTTACTTAATCCATTTCCTTTCTCTGAATATTACCCATGTTTGTTGACTATTCCTTTTAATACATATAACAATGTACTATGTTACGCAATTAAGAATAGTTTGTTTCAGCCTTGCTATAGGTGTTGTCGCCTCGAAATTCTCTCAAGAGGGTATACAAAATGAATGTTGCTTACTTTTTATGCTGTTGGTAAGCGTGATGAACTAAATTCTAATATATGTGTATGCAAGTTATTTGCACTAAATAATTTACATTCAATACAAATTACAAATTAACAGTATTAATTTCTTATTTCATACATCTCTGGTTTAGTTTTATTATTTAATTCCATATTTGCATTCCTGTTGTATATTTATATTATAAATGCGTTGTTTTCGTTCCTTAGGATTAACGTATTTTCCTTAACAGCATTTATCACTTGTCTTATCCTTGTTTTATGTTGAACAAATTAGTTCATAATTCTTTGCAAAAATTTCAAACCTTCTACATAGTATTTACTAACCATTCATAATTCATAACTTTAAACACAGTAGTACATAGCATTATAAACGTGTCAAGCATTGTTCCTTTCTTCAGAATTACAGTTCTCACTTGATTTTAATTTTTTTCAAATTCACAGGTCTGCTTCAACTCATTTGAATTATGCATAAAATGCGCTTTTCTGTTATTTCGATGTATGGCCAAATTCTTTGTTTACTTTGTCTGAATATCATTATACAGTTATTTTTGTATTTCATAAATGAAGCTCTCATTTACATGAAATGAAGTGAAAGGAAATTTTCCCCCACCAAATATGTGCTTTTTACATAACCGAATTAATATATATATATATACACACACTTTTAAATAATAAAGTGTAGTGTATTCTATCACTACTTGTATAGTAATACATTATTACTATTATTATTATTATTATTATTATTATTCCTCTTCTATGAGTTGATTAAATGGACTGAATTTTTGTTTGTTTGCCAATGAATTTCCCATTTGAGTCTTGCAATCTAAATATACGACTTTCAATTTTTTCTAACACAGTATATATCGTGGTTCCCATTTCTTGTTTCTTCTCTTCTCTTCAGTTCTTTCTTTCGCCTTGTTTTGTATTTTTCTGAAAGTTATAATAAATACCTCTTCTTCTGTTAAATCTTTGTCCTTAGAAACTTTATGGTATAATACATTGGAAATTTATTTATATGCCTTGCCCTGCTTTAGTTCTGCTGTTGTGAATGATGTTGCATTTATTGTGTAATTTGTAACATTTTCTACAGTTAGACAACGGTCTACCCAACTTTAATGATTTCTAGACACCGTAAACGAAAACAAAAGAAACAAAAATTGATATGTCCCAAAGAAATATCTAACAAGAATTTCCTTATGGAAAATATGCCTCGGAGTAATACAACTTAATTCGTTAAAAGTTTTTGTAAAATTTTACTTGTGTGTACTGATGCATTATCAGATTAAATAGCTTCAATTTGCTCATATTTAGGTATGTAATCCTCTGTTACTTTCTTTCAGCATGTTTTGCGATTTGTATTTCTTACTGGATAAATTTTTACAAATTTGGTGAACATATGATACATAACTAATACATATTTAAAGTTAATTTTCCAGCAAGTAATTCACCATGTTCATCCGTTGTTACAACAGTATTATTCTTGTTTCTGATGATTGCTCGGTTCTATATATATTGTTTTGTATATAAACATTTAGCCTTTTGGCATAATTGACAAATCGATATTTTTTTTAACTATTCTTTCTAAATGTTTGATATATAAGTTTTTACTGATGGCGAGTAATGCTTTTTCTGTGCCTGAATGTGTTAGAGCTTTGTGAAAAATTAACTTTTTTTCCATCTCTATGATTGATGGAATGATAACTCTCCATTTTCTTGTAGCTTGTATAGAATATCTCGTCGCTTTCCTATACTTCCAATAGTATTCTTTTTTATTTCTGGTGTTGCTCGGATTATTAGCTTTGATTACTCTGGATCTTACTTCTGTAGCTAATTTATATTTTCGACATACTTAACAAAACTGTTGCTTCGCTTCAAGTTTAGGCTTAAGCTGTTTATTTCATAGATTGAGGTAAGGCTTTAATCTTGATAAAGTGTCACTGAAAATGTTATCGTTTCCTGAAATATGGCTGATTTAATTATAATAGGAAGTTATTTCATGGATGTACCTAAATATTTTAGATCTTGTAGGTTTACACTTTTGTATGAGTGACCAACTTATGTTATTAGTATGTAATGTAATCTTTCAGTCGTAAGTGAATGGTCAGAATGTTATTAAAACAAAATATACTGCAGATATCTACCATCTCTGTGATATCTGTGTTGACTTCTGTTTTTGTGAGGGACATAGATGCTGTAAAGATAACATGTTTAGCTCCATCCTTCCGTATTTGTAATAATAGTGCACTGTATCCACTAGCAGAGACATCGATTAGTATATGGGTAGTTTCTTTCTAGTAAAATTGGGTTTTTAAAAACTCTTTTTCATTACTCAAATGCTTTATGATGTTTATCTTCCCAAGTCTCTATAATATATTTCTTAACCAACTCTCCTAAAAGTGAAATTTCTGAAGCATAATTACAAAAGAATTTACTGTGGTATTGTAACCCTAAGGTATGCTAATAGCTGTTTTAAACTATTTGGTACTGGTATCTCTTCAATACTCTAATAGGATTTGGTTTTATACCCTCAGCTAGAATGGTATAACCTAAAAATTCTGCTTCTTCAATGAAAAGGTTTCACCTTGCGGGATTAATATCATTCCAAATTACTCAAATTTTTGCAATATGCATTCTATGTGTTTTAGGTGTGATTCCAGGTAATCATTATAGATCATAATATCATCTATGTACTCGGACACAAAATATGTTATATCGTCCGTAAAAGTACATAATGCTCCACTATTCTTTGGCATTCCAAAAGAACATCTTCTAAAGCAATATATTTACTTTCATGAAATACCTGTATACTTTCTAATCTTTGGCTAAACCTACCTGCCAAAATGATGAATTTTGATCAATTGTCAAATATTTTCCCTTTCCTAATCGTTTTAGTATTTGATCCACTCCTGGACCTGAGGTGATAGTAAGTAATTCTGGGAGTTTGCAGTTCTTGGATCTATATTAATTTGTAAGCTATTTTCCTTCTTATGGACCAAACACAAAGCATTTATATAAGGTGTATCTCATAATTCAATTATTCTATTCTGCTACATGTTTTGGATTACTTCATCTGCCAGTTTGCATAATGTGTTTGGGACACACTTCTCACCACTTCTACATCAAAATTATGTTGTGTAGGTGCTAAACCTTCCAGGTTCCTCAGAAAATACGTTTTTGTATGTAAGCAACACATGAATCATTACATTCTTCTGTTCTTCGGTTATGTTGTGGCATTCCTATATCTTCTTTTCAAAAATTACGTAACTAGATGTTGCTGGCTTTTTTCTTCTCATTGCTTTTTGCACGTGTTCTTCTTTATTGTAGGAGTGACATATGTTTGCATTTTGGCAGCTGAGATACAAAATGTTGTCAGAAGGGCTTATTTTCTTATAATTCTTCATTACTTCCTCTTTGCTAAATATATTTATTTTTATTATCTCCACTTTTTTATTGACGATTGCATTTTCTATAAAGATCTTTGTTCTTCTATTTTCATTCCCTCGTAGCATCTATTCACATAATTGCTGCATTTTTCTTTTACCAAAATAATAGTTATCTCAAAGCTGTCTTCCTTATTTATTAATCTACGCTGCCCAAAATCTAATACACTCATCCAATAATACAAAATATCAGTACGCAATATTACGTTAGTTGCAAACTTTGGTACAACTAATGCAATGATTTGACTCTACCAGCCTCCAACTTGTATCTTTAACATAACCTGATGTCTGATTCTCTCTTTTGGTTTTCCAATTAATACACTACAATAAACTCCATATACTGGTAAAAGGTTTACTGTGTTATTCTTTATAAGTTCTTGGAACAATATCTCACTGCAAACAGTCGTTGTAGCTGCAGTACACAACATAAGTTTTATGCCTGATGTTTATGCTTATATATGAGGATTCATTAACTCCATTTTGTTTCAGAGATGCTCCTTTATCATTATGTTATTTTGTGAAATGTTTTACTAAGGTACTCCTTTCTCTTTAAACGTTGACATCACTGTCGATCGTTTCTGGGTGGATGTTGGCTCCAGATACGGGTTTAGCTGTGTCATAGGACCATTAGTCTGGGTCACGTAATAGCCCTCTGATAGTTTTCCGAGAACATTCTAGCTAACAGTACTCACAACTTCTTTGGAAGACTAAAATCTCTAACGAGGTCATTCAATTCTGCTTGATTAAAACCAGATACAACTGATGAAGGTCCAGCGAAATCACTACCATTTTGCTCAGCAGCTTTCAGCTGATTCATCCACTTATTCTGATTAGTCTGGAAGACCGATAAATACTGGAACAGGTATCTCCTCTGAATGTGGAACGGGTCGTCTTGCAGAGCGTAGATCGAGATATTTTCACGTATTCCAGTTTTTGTTATTGATGCCCTTTACATTTACTGAACAAAAGTAACAATCGTCACTGTGGTTTATTGGGTCTCGCCATATCATTGGTTCCCCAAATTTCAAGCACTTCTGCTTCCCGTTTTTCCAATGTCGCAGATGCTTTGTACATGTTTTACATGCGATGTGAGGTGCCCAAGCATTATCTTGGTCTCCAGTTTTACTTTGAAATAGGTTAAATAAGCTCTTTTTACAAAATAGGTTACGGGTTTTCTTTGCTGGAAGAATGTGTATTCCCCAAAGAAACACATCAGGATTATTTACACATTTTCTTTGTGCCTATTAAACCACGCAGAGCCTCTATAAAGGAGACATAAATGCCAGAATAGCTAAAGTACATCTGCAAACAACATGAATAGACTTTGGATAAAATAAATTAGTATAATGCAAATAATAAATCAAGTTACAAATGGCTCGTAAAACAAAGTAGTCATAAGAGCAATTTATAAAGATAGCATCAGTATCTCATCAACTAGAGCTGCTAGAATGAAATGGAAGATATTTTCGGAATCCCCAGCATCAAAATACCCAGCATCAGGTGGAACATTCAAGGTACCACGAAAAAATGTTTTTTTTCTTCCCCAGTGTAATCAGTTCAACTATATGGCAGCAATTGGTGCTGTAAAGTTAACAAGATTAGACTAAATTCTATTTTTATTATATTTATGCACCATGAAAGTTGCGATAAAATTAAATTATTTTCTGTTAGTGCATTCTTCATAATAAGCACGTGCAAAAACGTGCACAGCCTTAGTGGACGAATTGATGTACGCAGAAGACTGCCACCGCGTCTGGAAAAGTTCGCAACGCCTCAGCTGTATTTTGTGCGCCTCCGGCACCTCATTGGTGAACGTTACCTGAACGACATAACTCGAACTGCAAGCAAGCGACCATGTCACTTATCAGTATACAACTATCAAGCAAACACATGCCGCACTACCCTAATGGCTTTCGTTTTGTACCTTCAAAGCCCCTTTGAACATCAGTGATACAGCAACTTCCTTTGCACTTATGTATGCGGGAATCATTAAGCTGCAATGGACGGCTTATTTGGGTCACCTGGTGTATATATAGTAACATTTGCTATCTCCCTCACAATTACAAAAGTTAGCTGGAGGATTAAAATAAGTTAAAATATTTAACACGTGAAATGTAAATCCTCTTACATTCTGAATGAATCTGTCATGCACAATCTGTCCTTCGCATGTTTATCTTGCCTGTGCAAAGGAAATATAAATTTGAAAAATGTACTCATCAGATCATTGACGTAAATAAGGCGAATTTTGACAAGACCGAAAAAAATAAAGTCACATGATCTACCAGTGCAACCTATCCGGAGTGTTGCCCACACATCGTATGTCTCGTCGATCTCTGAATTCTCTCTCTGACCATCCTCCCATAGCATAGCCTCCGGGAGCTGCTTGTTTGACAGTTTCAAACTTCTCCGCTAGAGCTACGAATAGTTGTGTAATTTTGTTTTAGAGCACGTGACCTTAACTACCTTCCTTGATCCCAGTGTTACGTTACATGCGGAATACTGTATTCTTGCAGGCAAGTAGTGAAGAGTGGAAGGCATAATACTAGCAGTTATATATTTTCACAATCTAAGATTCATCACTTTATCTTTATTAATGCTCTGACATACAGGAATTCTATTTAGCCATGCTTCCCAAATATTTTATGATTAATCAGTTAGCACTAAATTTAGAACATTATCACATCAAATGACTTATTAGTAATGATGTGCAAATCAAAATATTTACTTCAAAGTGGTATATACTGTAAAAAGGACCTTATGGCTTATTTTTCTGAAAAAAGAATCACCTACTCACTTTATTCTTTGTAACAAATTACTGTTTTCTTCTGATTTGTATTTAGTATCAAAGAATATTTCTCTTTATACAAAACTTTCACATAAGCGTTTGTCCATGTTGAGTTTGAAAACAATTAGTTTATATAATGTCACCCGAATTTCACTATATGGTTGCAAAGTTAAAAAAATGAATAAATAAAATATCACACAGCATTATACATTCACACTTGATATTTCATTTTATGTGAGTAATAAACAAGTACTAGCTTCTTTTATTTTCTAAAGAAAAAAGATTTCTGTTAGTATTATGTACAAAATACCAATTGGTAAACACCCTAACCAGCTGTGCAAACGAAGCTGGAATGTTCTGTAATTTGTTAGCCAAATCTCCTCCGTAAATATTCTGAGTTCGTCTTTCACCTCGATTAATAGTTACAAATTTCGTCAACTGAGTAAGAAATATGTATTAATGTTTGTTATTATCTGCTAAGCGACTGAGTCAATTCGGTTAACGCAGCTTGTATCTATACAGCTACGTTAAAGAACACCACCACATGCATGCAGTAATTAGAATTCTACATAGGCTCCGGTTCATAACTGAAGGACATTAACTGCACATACACATGACTATTGGAGGATTATGCATATTTTACATTTATTACCTCAATTAGGCGTTATTTATGCGTGTTTCAATTTGATTTAGAAAATCTTTATCCGCATAAAGGACCAAACCTTAATGTAGTACACAAGCCAATGTGCAAGTGACATCAAACTTTCCAAACGGCACAACAATAATAACAATAAGCAATACCAATAAGAATAATAAGGTTAATAATAAAAATATTAATAATATTATCATCATCGTCACCGCCATCAACTGAATGTACCAACAAATTACAATCCATTCATAAAGCTCTGAAGTTTTACCATTATATATTCCTGTGTGTAACCTATCATGTTTTCTATTGAATGAATGTAGGAGTTTTCAAATATTACATTTCAATATAACGATACCCTACCGCTTATATCCACCTTCTGTAAGCTTGATGATGCCCAAAATGCACAACGTGTCTCTTTTATTTATCCTTTGCCACAGACCGCAAATCTGTTTATTTTCGTTCAGCGTATAGCTTCGCCAAATTTGTAATTTCTCCCTGTTTAAGTGCCGAAGTATTTTAGGGTAGCTAAATCTAATGGAAGGATAATATATTACACATTGACGCTGTCTTTCCCACTTATTTTTGGAAAAGCGAATATTAAATTCCATCCAAAAGTTTGATATCGAAATTTCACAAATTAAGAAATTCATGAGTTGTGGCCCACAGAGTAAGAAAGAAGCAACTGTTTCTGTGTTGTGAGCGTGCTCTTGTGTGTATGGTAGGGATAGATTACCTCTAACAAAAGGAGTACCAAATCTTGAATTTAGGTTGGGCAATTTTTAAGACCGCAAGACACAGATTTTGAAGAAGTTTTCCTTGGACGGAAATTGCATTGTGTACAGAGAGCGGATTTAATGAATTTTATTTGAATCTTACAGTACTTCTGAGTGAGATGTATATATTCACCTTTTCTGTAAAATGCCAGAATATTCATTTGAATACATTTGAGTGATCCATATTTATTATAAAACATTGGAATTCATAAAATACACGATGAATATCACAATTTCTACATTCACCAATTCCGAAATGCTCGCGATTGCGAGTTTCAATTTTCTCCCTCCTTGTTACATTCTTGGAGGTTTCTGTAGCTTTACTTTAACCTCCATATACGATGCCCCATTGCAAAAGATTTTCGTCTTTATGTTTGGAAGACAAGTAGTTAGGACCTTAATTTTACCACATGTGTTACGAATACTACGTTGAAAACATCTCAGTACAGTTGAGTTCTTCTCAGGAATGATTAAAATACGGATAGTTTCGTTTAGGAATGCTTAAAACAATGTTGCCAAAAGTTATATGGCATTAATTTAAAACTTCACGCTATGGATATTATAACCTCTTCATACAAACAATTTTTTAATTTCATTGATCCGTTAAAATTATATTCCATTTGTGTGGTTTATTTTCATTTTAAACATGAGAGTTTCAAAATCATCTAAATGTTGGTCCATAGCAGAGATGCAGCATGCTGAAGAATATTAATGACGGAAGTTGAAATTGTACTCCCTACTTCAGTAAAGGTAAGGACTAAAGCAAAAACGGTGCAGAGAGATCTTCTTTATATAATGTAATGAATACAGGCAGTAGAAAGTCTCTGATGTTTCTTATTTAACCTAGAAATTATGCCCTAAAACATCACATTGAGATGTTTTAAAGCATATTATTTCAGTTACTATTGTAGCAAACCCCAGGGTGCGCTAGCAGGGGATGCGTAGGCTCAGGTGGTGGAGGTTCACTCTGAGCGTGGACGAGAGGATAATATGGAAGATAAGGGTAAAAAGGATTTCCGGGTTACAAAATATTTTCGGTTACCCCTTTACAATTTGTTGGAGAATATAAGGCCCGTGGTGGACATGCTCCACAGGAGCTTACAGCGGAAACCAGATTGGCATAACTGGCGAGTCTTTTAGGGTTTTTGGATCTTTTATAATAACAATAAACAAAGAATCCCGGAACTCGTAACGTGGCCTGGCACGGATCGCTGGTCTAATATGAAGGGCCAAGCCACTTCCTGACCTGGATCCAGGTTGTTAAATATTTCGCATTTGCAGGGTAGACGTTCTAATGGTATCGTTAACAAAAACGCTCTAATTTTGAGAGATTGTCTTAATACAACTCCCCGAATACCGTTCGTATCCCGGTGAAGGGCCGTTTTATCTCAACAAGCTTCGAAATATTCCTCCCCTAGAATCCCAAGAAAAGGCCAAAGGAGTGTTTGCAATCTGCAGCTCCATACTACGAGGTGTACCTTCATGGACCTAGAAATAAATTTGTGGTGTTGCTGGACAGTGAGACATTTACAAGCACGCCGTCTCCGCTGACTCCTATGTGCGGCTGGGAACTACTTCCCATACGTCGGGTAAAGAAAAAGTCAACCGAACCTGTGAGGGTTTTCTACCTTGACGATTTGCTGCCAACTCTCTGTTGTCGTTGCAAGTGCTTTGCATTCATATTAACTGACTGACCACATGCTTCATCGGTAGGTTTCTGTTCCTGCTTCTCTGCACAATTCCTGCCCCAGTGTTTGAGAATTTACTTTCTCTTTCTTCTAGCTACTGCTTTAATGATAATTTCTGTGCAGTGTCATATTTTTTTCTTGAGGCCGGGCCTTCACTTGTTTGGCATAAGGATGACTTAGTATTATTTTTCTGAGTTAATTTCTTCTGAAAATGAGAAGCCTCTTTGCTTCTTAACTATACCGCTGTCCATCATTTTACTACCTTTGAAATTTTGAAGTTAACAGAAAAAAGTGAAAAAGCCATATCTCCAAGTAGGTAAGGATATGAGCCAAACCCCTGCCCATTACATCCTTACAGTTTTGTCTTCCTCTGTGCTTCGCGAGCTTTGTTTCTTTATAGATAAATACAACGTTATTAGCGTTGATCCTGCTTAACTGCTGTATCGTGTTTTCTTCTTCTTCTTCTTCTTCCTAATGTGGGGTTAGCTGTAGGCTATCACGTGGTCTTTTCAATCTCGTCCCCTTCTCTCCTCTGCGTAATTTCTCCTTCTCGGTCATTTCTATACCTGTAGCATCTGAATTTGTGAGTTAGCTTTCTATACTTTCTTTTCCGTCTCTCCACTCCTATCCATACCTTCCTTTTTTATCTGGGCTCTGTGCACTAGTGCAAATCAATTAGCCGTAAATTGCCGTCATTGGCTGCGCTCAGATAGCATAATTAACCCGATGGATCCTTGGTTATGTTGGTTACGGATGGAGTTATAGACAAATAAAGTGGATGAAGTTACCAAACACACGTAATGTTTACTTTAAAAACAGAAGTTTATAAGCTTCACCCATTTGGAAACATAGCAAGGTTAGTATCTTTTTGAATGAGCATGTAACAAGATAATTAACGTTTTGCTACCCGGAAACGTTAAAAAAACGAAACACAGGCTTGCGGAAGAGAAGATTTTAAAATACAGAAATAAACGACCCAAAGCAAGACGACGAAAGACTCACACACCTTACAGTGAGCTTCTTCGTCTTCACTTGCGTAGAACTGTGCTTTCATGTCCTTTACACAGGCAGAACTCCCTCTGAATCTGTTGGCGTATCCATTTTACCTTCGCCGCACTGGCTAAGCGAGCGTGAGGCAGAGAATAGAATCTGCTGGTTTATATTTTAATCATTGTCATCATATAGATTATTTGAAGAAGATAGCAATATAATTTTTTGGAAAAACGTTATATGGTTTTACAATTTGCTTAAATGTACGATAACAATAATCATTTAAAAGGTATACATTATGTAAGTTAAAGGTATCTAACCCAAGTTTCGTTTCCATGCATTTGATACACTGACCTTAATTGTGAGAGGAATCTTTCATACTCTATTTTATATTCACATTCAGGGGAATAGTTGAATGAGAGTTTTTACCGCTCTTAGGAGCTCATGGAGATATTTACAAATTACAAGCTAAATTCTTATCTTTGGAGAAAAAGCATGGAGTTTTGGCCAGCATGCTGCGTTGCCATCTGACACCTCATTATTTCCAGTACTGGTTATGTGTGCGAATAATATTTCCGGCGATTCTATTGAAGAAGAAAGCGTTAAGAACAAACATTGGCGTACTATACAAGCATTTGGTAATCTTACATTTTGCACATTTCGTTTGCATCTGCAAGTTCAGATAATCTCATTATTATCAAAAGTGAATCACGTAGCCTATCCCTGGAAAACCCAAATGGTTGCCAGCATCTAAAACATATTTTTTATACATTTCCATTATTGATATCGCTGCAAGGATCTCTAATGCTACACGCAAAGAATACAAGCAGCTTGTTTTAATTGCTTGTTTCACACCTGTAGTCATACATATTTGATTTTAATTTTTGAAGTTTTGTTATAGATGCGTTCAGGGGTGCCCAAAACTATACTTTTGCAACGATAACCCTTTACAGATTTTAGCAAGCTTTTACTGTTGAACAACAACTCTTTTGCTCTCGCAAGATACCAAAAATGTCATAAAATAAAGAATGTATGCTACTGCGGACGTAGAGGCTGAAATGAAATGATTGCAAAATATTTTTTTAAATTTTCAGTGGCGGAAAGGCATAATATTCCACTGGCAGCAATTAAGCAACATGAAGAAAAATTACGTTAAAGTCAGCCTGGACATTTTACAGCTTTAACTGATCAAGAGAGACCCACTCTTAAAAAGTGTATAACTGACAACTGCGAAAAGGATTTCTTAGATCCGAAAGATATGTTATTGTACGTGTCAAGGCATTCCCTAAGTTAAACAATCGGTCAAATTTATCTTAAACAATATATCAGTTATTATTTGGTATAAAATACTATAAGTTCTGCATCGAACCAGTGAGTCTGTTATTTTAGTAGGTATCTGTTTCGGTGAAAAATATATTCGGAATAGCTTTGCAAGGATATACCAATGCCTAAAGGAAGAAGATGAGGTCTACCTTCTAGAACATTATTTAGAGCGCATAAGACCAGTTTTATGCTCAATTCAATAAATACAAAGCCGTGGGTCTAAAAGAGCTTCAAATATGTTTAGAATGAAGCGAGGTAGCGCCATAACCTATATAACTATGCTGTTCAGATTTTCGGCTATTGCATTAGTGGTTCCGCCAATGGTAGCGCTTCCATACCACAAAATTCCATCACAAGTCAGAGATTCAGTTCTCAATGCCTGGGGAATTGCTCGAAATAATGCTGGTTGGAAGAAGGCTGGGAAATATGCTTGCTCAATTTCTACAAGAAAACAACATTAAGACTTTCTCTGATACTTTTCATAGATGGATATGAAAATCGTACACCGTGACAAATAAGACAAGTCTGTAAGCAACTTGGTATTGTATTGATTGCGTTATATCGAAAGGTGAGAAGAATCCTCTAACCAGCAGATGGAACAGCGTTTATTCCCATAAAAGTAGGTTGGAGGGTGTGACTGGCGTATGCATCACCTTCGAGAGGAATACTTTTTTCAATTATTAAGAAGGGAAAGCTTCTATGTGAAACGGCAACTCTAGGCCGAGCCCGAGAACTGTAATTCTAGATAATTTATTAATTAACTTTTATTGATGTTAAATCGTACTATGTAAATATCTTTTTCTCATACTGCTTGTATATTTTAAGAAGGGTGATTTAACGTTATGTATCTATCTAGGTTACTAATATTAGTAGAGTTATAAATGGTTTAATGTAAACAATTTAAGCGCTATGTTAAAATACTGTCCACGATGGAATGTTTTAGCTACAGGAATAGTGCTTTCGAAGGCAGAAAACCTAGTTTTATTACCTCTCTTCGGTCGCCGTGCCATTATTCCTACAGCGAGGGTGTAGAGCCTTTGTCCCATTATTTGATAATTCGCCGTGACCAAGTGAGCGAGACAGACAACCTAACGGTAAATGTAGGAAAAGCCGCGATTTATATTGAATTTGGACCAATGAGATCCCTGAAAGTTTATTCGAAATAGTTAGACGCGTCGAGTCGCGCTAAAAATGGACCAATAGGAAAGGAAGCAGCCTCAGAAGCCTGCGACTATAAATGGATCTGTTTGGGGAAAATTCGGGGCATTTTATGTCATGTGTGGTCAGGGAGAGATGCTGCGGGATGTGTGAGATATCGCGCCAAAAAGGGAATCAAGTCAGTTTTGTCATGTCAGCTTAGTATTGCATTTTATTCGAGAGTTTTCGTAATGTGTGGTCAGGGAGAGATGCTGCAGGATGTGTGAGATATCGCGTCAAAACAGGTAATCAAGATAGTTCTAGCAACACACCTAAGATCTGCTACTCTTAAAGCGACAATAAGGATATTAAAACTTCGTGTCTTATCCGCGCCATAGTTTAACAGCGGTGGACAGTATTTTACAGCGGCAATACTAGTTTTGTATACTACGAGTGTTAATTAAATAAAAAGAAACGGCAGTGTCATCTTTTCATAAACAAAGCAAGTCTATGTCTTCCTGTATCACCACCCGAGATCTACTTTTTCCTTTACCGAGGATAAGTCCATGCTCCCATATAGTTTAAGAAAAATTACTGCAGCTAGCCGAGGATAAATTGAAGAGAACCAACACACTGAGAACTTCTGGAACCAGCATCAAGGTAAGCCTAACAAAAACGGATGTGGAGGTGATCGCCGCAAACTGGCGCCATAACGTGGGGCTCGAAGGGAAGAACGACACAAATGGAGGACTAGGAAAAAACGAACAGACGAAGAATCTTCAGAGGAAAGGGGCACAGCAGAACAAAATTACAACGCGAACTTCTAGTCTACCTACGTGGGACAACAAAACAGCTGAGAACATCGCTTCTAGAACTTCACCAGGATTCGAACCCGGAACGCATCAATTAACATAGGAGAAAGTACAGGTTAGAACATTTATACAAAAACAAACAAAAAGGCATGCAGAGTAGTGATTCAATTTTGTGAACACATGTTATTGAGAGGGGGTAAAGTCATTACTAGGGAGGTAGAACTTGCTAACGGAACCATGAGTAGGTCAAGGGAAGATTTGAAAGAACTGAATGGGGAGGCTATTGTCAGCATAACACCAGATGGAGAAAATATGGGTGCAGCAGAGGTAGAAGTTAGGCAACCACCGATTGAGCAGGTCATTGACGCAGATCAAAACCAGCTGCTAATATTCCTTCATCATTTAAGCACAAAGATAGACGAGATAAATAAGAATTTAGAAGGGAAATTAGATGAGCAGAGTAAGGAGTCAAAAAGAAATTTCAATGAACATAGTAAGAACTTAGAAAGCATATTCAATGAACATAGTAAGAACTTAGAAAGCATATTCAATGAACATAGTAACAACTTAGCAAGCATATTCAATGAACCTAGTAAAGACTTAGAAAGAGTCGTAAGGGAACAAGATAAGAATTTAGAAGGGGAAGTAAATGAGCAGAGGAAGGACTTAGAAAGAATCGTAAGTCAACTAGATAAGAATTTAGAAGGGGAATCAAATGAGCATAATATGGACGTAGAAAGAATCGTAAGTAAGCAGAATAATGGCTTAGAAAGAATCATAAGTGAACTAGATAAGAATTTAGAAGGGGAATCAAATGAGCGTAATGAGGACTTAGAAAGGATCGTAAATGAGCACAGTAAAGACTTAGAAAGAATCGTAAGGGAACAAGATAAGAATCTAGAAGGGAAATCAAATGAGCATAATAAGGACGTAGAAAGAATCGTAAGTAAGCAGAGTAATGACTTAGAAAGAATCGTAAGTGAACAGAATAAGGATTTCGAAGGGAAATTAAATGAGCAGAGTAAGGGCTTAGAAAGAAACTTAAGTGAACAAGATAAGAATGTAGAGGGGAAATTAGTTGAGCTGATGAAGGGGAAGTTAATAGTAACACTTGAAGGGAAATTACCACAGACACTAGAAACTAAAGATCCGAAAACACTAACGGGAGAAGAGACGTTAAAGAAAGCTTTTGAAAGAATGTCAAAGAGGGCGCAGAAAAGAAAGGAGGAATTTAAAACAAAGAAGCGAAAGAAATGGTTGATCGAACTTGGAGAATTAGTATGGGTATAAAGAAAAAGAAAAAAAAAAGAAATAAAGACATAATATCATTGATCCTGACTCTACAGTGCCTGGAAAGGAGAGCTTTCACATGTGAATTAATGAATTATCTTAAGCAGTTGTGCAGAACATTTTTTTTGCATTACTAAAGAGACTTGAGTATTAAATGCTCATTAGTGATAGTGATGAAGAACAAGAAACACCTTTGCCATTAATATGTTCCAGTTTCTTTCTGCTTGAATCAGTTTGTCTTAAGATTGAAACAGCTTTTATTGTCAGAATATTTGTTATTTTTTTGGTAGTTAGCAATATTTGTAAATTATTAATTGGTTGGTATGCTAGCAATATGCTGACAGTTTTCTTTAAACATATAAATTAGTTTTATTAATTATAAAAAGAGAGGTATCATTAGAATGGAAAATTTATTTAAAGGTCCATACCGGGTGATTAACATTTTTGGCTCGGATACATTTGAGTTACAAGAAATAAAGAATTCCAAGATCGTAGGGAGATATCATAAACAGTTGCTCAAACCATACAAATGTTTAGAGAATGAGAAGGGTGAAGAATGTAATGAAAAAAATCAGGTTAGTTTTACTCGAAATGAGGTAGCAACCCTGTGAACAAATAGTAAAGGTAATACACCCGATAAATAAGGATGTAAAGAAACAAATAAATGCATAATAATTATGTACCAATATGTATGTAAATAGATTTAATTTTAGAACTTAATTTGGGTATTAGCGTATTTGTTTGCGTTACAAGTTATTCGTGTGCGCGAAGTGCATTGTGCATAAGAATGCCTTTCAGAAAACCTGTTTTTAAATGGTGAGAGGGGGTCAACCATAACAAAGTGTAGAGTGAATGACCCAAATGTAAACACCACCGGTTTGTCAGAACACTTGTGAAGGAAAAGGTATAGCGAAGGGTCTCTGTCAACAAAACAAACCAACAAAGGCCATAATCAGAGGAATTATTCTGGAAAAGAAAATTGTATCAAGTGCTGAAAAATTTATTCTTTTCCAGAACAGGGCAATTTGAAACGGCAACTCTAGGCCGAGCCCGAGAACTGTAATTCTAGATAATTTATTAATTAACTTTTATTGATGTTAAATCGTACTATGTAAATATCTTTTTCTCATACTGCTTGTATATTTTAAGAAGGGTGATTTAACGTTATGTATCTATCTAGGTTACTAATATTAGTAGAGTTATAAATGGTTTAATGTAAATAATTTAAGCGCTATGTTAAAATACTGTCCACGATGGAATGTTTTAGCTACAGGTATAGTGCTTTCGAAGGCAGAAAACCTAGTTTTATTACCTCTCTTCGGTCGCCGTGCCATTATTCCTACAGCGAGGGTGTAGAGCCTTTGTCCCATTATTTGATAATTCGCCGTGACCAAGTGAGCGAGACAGACAACCTAACGGTAAATGTAGGAAAAGCCGCGATTTATATTAAATTTGGACCAATGAGATCCCTGAAAGTTTATTCGAAATAGTTAGACGCGTCGAGTCGCGCTAAAAATGGACCAATAGGAAAGGAAGCAGCCTCAGAAGCCTGCGACTATAAATGGATCTGTTTGGGGAAAATTCGGGGCATTTTATGTCATGTGTGGTCAGGGAGAGATGCTGCGGGATGTGTGAGATATCGCGCCAAAAAGGGAATCAAGTCAGTTTTGTCATGTCAGCTTAGTATTGCATTTTATTCGAGAGTTTTCGTAATGTGTGGTCAGGGAGAGATGCTGCAGGATGTGTGAGATATCGCGCCAAAACAGGGAATCAAGATAGTTCTAGCAACACACCTAAGATCTGCTACTCTTAAAGCGACAATAAGAATATTTAAACTTCGTGTCTTAACCGCGCCATAGTTTAACAGCGGTGGACAGTATTTTACAGCGGCAATACTAGTTTTGTATACTACGAGTGTTAATTAAATAAAAAGAAACGGCAGTGTCATCTTTTCATAAACAAAGCAAGTCTATGTCTTCCTATATCACCACCCGAGATCTACGTTTTCCTTTACCGAGGATAAGTCCATGCTCCCATATAGTTTAAGAAAAATTACTGCAGCTAGCCGAGGATAAATTGAAGAGAACCAACACACTGTGAACTTCTGGAACCAACGGGAGAAGCATCAAGGTAAGCCTAACAGAAACGGATGTGGAGGTGATCGCCGCATATGCTATTTTAGAAGTGGTGCTAGAGAAGTAAGTGAAAGCTTACACCCTTAAAATGATTTGGAGCATATGGTTTACATTCATGTAATCTTGATGCCATTGTTTCAAAATATCTTGTGAGCACAAAAGTACATGAAATGCAAATGCATTGCAGTTACGTGGTGAAATGCACCCAATATAAAATACGCACAGTTCATACTACTAAGAGGAGAAGAATTCAGCAACATTTAGCGCGAGTGTGATGAGCTTTTCATTCTCCTCAGAATGTCGAATGAAAGTTTCAATAAAGTTGTGATACATAAAGCCAATCAAGGAATTTCTTGCTAAGCAATTTATTCATGAAAATGTATAAAGATATAGAAAAAAGGAAGCCAAAGATGTCGCTCAGGAAGATAAAATTAACAATCTTGAACAAGAAGAAATAGTGCTTGTAAAGAAGCAAGTGATTGGGAGGGAATGTGCTTTTTGCAATTTTCAGGGCAAGTTGCAATATTAGAGGACGCAAGGTCCTGGAGGAAAGTGACAAGTACCATATCAGTCTTTGTTTTAACTAATTAGTATTGGAAGATTAATCAAATACTGAAACAACATAAAAGCAAGAACAACAGGAAAAGAAAGGACAAAGAAAGAGATTGAGAGAAGAGAAAGCTCAAAATAGGAAATAAAACTTAAACAAAATAAAATGTGAATGAGTAAGAATACTAATAAAAAAACAAGTAATTAAATCCAGATTCAGAAAAATCCTGTTATACATATGCATTTGCCACATCAAAGCGGATAATCTGAATGCGTATAAGACATTCACTGTGTAATAAATGTGTTCAGAGGACAGTGACTGTGATTAATTGTGCTTCTCCTTTGTGTTACCAAAGTGAACCAGAGCATAAGTAATAGCGAGTGAATGTATAAGTATTTTGACGGTTATAGTTTTGTTTTAAAAGAGTGTGATAAATGTGCTTTTATAAAGGTAGAATCACAGGACTGAAAAATGCAAACCCATAGCAGGTATTTCAACCACGGATGTCCCGGTATTCCGTCTTGTTGCTCTAACCACTGAGCTACCAAGGCAATATGCCAGCAGAACACTAAATTCTGCAGCTCACTCGTATTTTTTCCGGTAAACCACAAAATACCATACGCTGATGACGTCTTACAATGCCGTAAGTCCCGGACTTAGCCCTCTGATTTACCTTTTCAACCTTGTCCTAAACACATTTCAGTGTGGAAGAACAATTCATTTTTATGATTTTATAAGGTTTGAGATATTCAGGACAAACTTTTTTTAAGGTAAATCCAGAAAACTGGCTTTAGATTTACCGGGTGCTGAAGTAAGCAGGGGTTTGTTGGTATTATGTTTAGGAGCAATATATCCTAATGTCCAACACGTGGGTGAGTTAGTTAATTTCTGCTGACAGTCTCTAGTTGGGTACCAATAATCATTCTGTCCGATATTTAATCTTAGGTTTTTTGACAGCTGTCTGGGCCCATCACTTGACTAGCAGGAGCCTGCGCTGGCCAGTTCTTTAAGTTTACTTTGTGTTAACTTGCAACATCGACGCAGGTCCCAAGTACGACGGAGATGGACGTCTAACTTCTTCTGCCACTCAGGTAAATCCACCAGTTTTGTAACTCACTCTCCTTCATGAAATATAGTTTAGTTTGTTATTATCGAAATTAAAGTCATTCTTGGGAACATAATTACATGCCAGATAGTCCCCGTTCCAGTAGCACAATCTTTAACTCTCTCGATGTCACCCTGTGCTACGACCCCATCCTTTGCATGACTTCTGGTGCAGGCGCTGCTGGCGCCGTCGCCGCCACCCTTACGTCACAGTTGCTTTGGGCTTTAGGCTGGTGCGTCGCAATTGGTTTGGGCGTCGGGCCGGAACTTCGCAATTGGTTAAGGCGCCGGATCCGACGTCACGTTATGCAGGTACTTTAATTTACTCCAACTAAAAGTAACATGCAAAATACTGTATTACTGAAAGACAAATATTAATACAACCTGCCAAAAAATTTGTTTTTCAAGGCTTAGTATTTGATATTTTGTATTATTTACTTTTATAGTATAAAGTGAAATAAAACATATGTAGACAGATCTATAAAGCATTGCGTTTAGTTTTGTCAATACCATCCTTAACTTTCGGCAAGTTTTAAAGTCAGCATATTGTCCTTATCTCTGCCAAGATTGTGCGTTTCCCCTAGATTTATTCAAAGATATAGGAATATAATGTTCTGGTCAACATCGAAACCTAGAACACTCTTTTGAGAAACATCAGACTACGCCTGGAGAATAGTTCATTACATGTTTTACGTGACTCAATGAGAATCCAACCAAATAACAGCCACAACGTAGGTCAAGAATCTGTGAGGATACAAACAGAACGTTCATAAAGCACTAATGTGCATATGAGGATACTTTGAATTTAAACGGGTATAAGAAGATCGGCAAAACTGTGCTCACACAATGTTCATATCTTGTCATCGTTTCACTAACTCCAGGCCTTCTTGGAGACCTTGTGTAGAGTATACTTTCTTTGACGCAGTTAGGCAAGAGAATATGCCTTAACAACTCTGTGAGAAAGTTACTGTATTACACGCGCAGCATATTATTTGAAATGGACAAAGCTTTTAAGAAAGAGACAGCATTTTCTTCATTATGCTAATCAACTTTTGGTGCTTATTACATTAAAGCATCGTGGTTTAATGTAATTTTGTTCATTTATTACTTAAAATATCTTAAATACATACACCGTTACTTAAAAGCATTGTGCGTAACATACACTAAATGGAAGCGTCCTTGAGGTTGTGGTTGCTCTATACCGTTTTAAAATTTCCATACAACTTAAGGCATTTGAAACCACGGGATTTGTAAGTGTGGGTAAGTTAATGCTTCCGTACAGCAACAGCTAGCATGTATATATATATATGTATATAATATGAAATTTACATTCATAATAAAGTAATAACCTGAGGTGAACTCAAATATGTAATATATCATGGCTAAAGCCCTTGTGAATGAAAATTATTACAACATGCAAATACTGTCAATTCACCTTCTTCCTTCAAAATTATACAATATTATTATATGAATCCTTTTGATGAGCCATTCTATTACAAGTGCCATTCTAGTAACCATTATTTTCAATTAACTGTAATTAATCTTGCATACAATTTCACTTGCGCTTTCTTCAATATTTTATGCTTGACTTTATAAGTACTGAATATTCAACATGAATATTATTTAACAATGTATGTTTTAGATATAACCAGATGAATAGTTATGCTGATAATGATTTAAAACATTACCTAGCTTATAATGGCGCTTGTACAACTCGGATGTTGCAGTTTGTTGTTTGCTCATTTATTTAAAGTGAATTTTGCTCCCTGTCTGGGTAAAATACCTAAACCAATATGCCACGAATAACTTACAATCTGGACAGATCTCACCCATATATTGTAAACGTCCGTGACTGCCGTTCTTGTTAAGTTGGTCGATCAGTTGGAGTTATCCAATTCAAATGACTGCTTCCAAACTAGTGCATTTCCACCTGGAAACATGACGTTGTAGACTTCTATAACTGTGAGGTGCACATCTCTCTAGACCATCTTTACTGCACCATCTAGTTCTCTGCACCAATATTCCACAATGCTTGGAAAATTCGTAGCAATGTCAAAATGAGGAGTATGCTGATGTAGATGCCGTTGGAGAACTGTTCGTGACTTAAATATGGTACTCCGGGCCCATAATCTTACTTCCGCATTTTCTGATGTTAACCCGTGAGTGAACGGGCGAAGAAATATTTCATAAATGGACAGGTTGGGTCTGAGGGCCCATGGTTTGTTTTTATTTTAAAAGATGGGAACACATTCTCAACCTTATGTGTTTGTATTTGCTATAATATACATTAAGTAATAATACGACAAATGAGAATCATTAATTTGACTACTCCTCCTGCTTGGGAAATTGTCTTCTTGAAAATATAACAAATATAATGAGAGAGCTCTAATTAGCTATAAAAATGTATAAGAAAGTGAAATTTGGAATGCAAGTAAGTAGATCACAAACACCAACAGGAGGAATATAATAATTATTGTTCTTGTACACAGTTTTTCCATATACAAATTGGATGTTTAAAACGTAAATATTATTTACACTATTTGCACAATTATCTTATTTTTCCGTCATTGAAATAAACATTTCTTTATCTTTCACTTGAATCTTCTCTGGGCTGAGCTTCCTCAACCTTAATCCCTGCAACCGTCTTTGCAGCAGAACGAATCGATTATGCAAGTACTGTCAGTTGACCCGTTCTTTTATTGCTTCTTGAGTTAGATCAATCAGGACTTTTTCAGAAAATGCTCTCCCGTTCCTAACTTCTGCAGAGTCCGAATAGTTTGATCTCAGCATCAAGTAAGATTTGAAGCCTGCGATGTTCAGCGTCGCACAAAATATTGCCATTGTCTACCGTCGAGTATTTCTTGCAACATTATATGAAGTCACTCTTTCATCTACGCAGTCTACACCGTCCTTGATTGCGTTATAGTATTTGATAATGTCAAGATTTCGCATCTCCCATGTGGTATCATCTATTTTGTCATCACTGTACAAATTACAATTTTTCCTTTCTTTGGAACATATAACCCAAGGGTACCGTTGTCTTGAAAGACAAACAGACTGCTGAGTGGTTCTATATTTCGGGATTTAACAAACTGTGATGGCTGTTCTCGCTTATTCTTTATAACTGTAACGACTATTGTGGTGTTGGTACGAGTATCGGTCTTCTTCCTCTTGATGATGAGAACCAATTATGAAGTGTCAGATTGTGGTACCAATGACGGGGCAAATTCTCTCCACAACGTCGGCAGGTTTAAAACTAACATTTATATAGGACCTTCTGATTGTTTGCCACAATAGATTTCTATATTGTAAGTACTCGAAGAGTACATCCTCGAATCGGCAAGAGCAAACACTTTTATTTCGCACTTGCACGGTTTGACGGGATTCAAACCTTTGAAGCTACAGCATGTACTAAATGACATCCTCTGTTTTATGGTATGTCGTCAGAAGGAATACCTTTAAAAAGAAATCTGAACCTCTGAATGCCACAGTAGTATGGATGTATTCTGTTCCGAAGCCCAGTACTTCAAAAATCCTGAATACGCAGCTAATCTCTAAAGGAAATCCATGCCATACAACAATCCAATTACAGCTCTAATTTCTGTAACATTTGTAGGTCTACAATAGGAAGAATCTTTGTATCCAGAAGATATTTAAAAAATGTACACGTTGGTGTATTTAACAATTAGTCCTATTATTTCATCTGCGAAAAATAAGTTCCAGCAATCAGCAACATTTCTTTCTGGTTTTGCTGCACCAATTACACCTGACAATTCCTTTACAATGTTCTGACTTCTGATCCGAACATTCGCAATTGGTGCTCTGTCTCGCATTTTTTCTCTCTGTCTCTTTCAAGAAAATAATTATTTATACTAGTAGAGGGACAAGATGGATTTTCTTTTTCTGAATCACTCTCTTCTGTGTCTATAATGTGGTCATTGTTAATAGCGTAATCTTCATCTGCACTAGAATATTAATTTTCTGATATATCATCCATCTAAAATTGATAACATCTCCCTCATGTGCTGTGGATTACGATGATCATAAAATTCCCTTCTTCTGGAGCTCTAAAATAAAAACTATTTGTGTAAAAGAGTATAATTTCAAATAAATGAGTAACAATTTCATTCCACAACTTATAAAATTTTCTAAACCATATGTTGGTGTTATAAATAAAATTACATTTATGTACTTTCATATTATTGTAGCATAGTTGTATAATATTTTAATTTTTCATACAATTTATAAGAATCATATTTAATTACAGCAAAACAGAAGATAAAGTAAGCATGCAAAACATTACTCATATGGTTGTACTGTTCGGGTACTACAAACCCACAACACACACTAGAAAATACACAAAGAATAATTTCTTCCGAGCCTTCACAGTTACTAAATATGTTCGGACAGGAAGGTGCTATAAGGCACAGATCGACAGCTTATGCCATCTCTAAGAAAATTAAGGAAATGATTCTGACCGGGTCTCAACCCGTTCACTAACGGGTTAAGCTGCTGAGCTGCACTTCTTGACTATACGAGCATGGTGGCTTGTCACATGCAATACTGCAGCGAGACATTGGTCTTCCACTCCTTTGTCTCACCCTGCGTGTTCTGAGATCACATGAGTACTTTCCCCTCTCTCTTACCTTCCCCTCATATATAGAAGCTTCGAGAGGCAACCAGTACCAATGTAGCTATATCTTCGTCTACTCTGTGAGACTGACTAACATCTTTGGCGGCACGGAATAACATAATTGTAACGGAGTACCGTTACATCTGTTAGCCTGCCGTATGCTGCGATTAGGCTAGAAAGAGAAAGAAACATGTATCTCTAATACTCATAAGACGAGCTAGAGGGTAGGGCCTTGGTTGGCCCCAGAAAAGTTTCTTCTGGTCCAGATATTCAGGAGCTGCGTGACCAGCTGCCAATTGAATATGAGCGGAAGACGTTTGAAAGTTGCCTCTCTCTTGTCTACATAATATTATATAATTTATTTAAAAGTAAGTGAATGAGTTAATTATTTAAGTGCAATTCCAGCTCCTCATTGGCCGACAACTTGACACTCGTATAAGTTGTAAAGGGTATGTATAGTTTAAAAGATAATTGAAATCTTCCCACGGAAAAAAGAAACAGCTCCACGAGATATTGATTTTTCCAGTAGCTAGGTTATATTGGAATAAATCGAAGTATACTTCTTCCCAAAACTCTATGACCTCAGAGCTTATTGAACCTGTTTATTTCCGTCTAGAATCAGTGCCTGGATTCCTAGGATAGGTGTATGAAAAATAACTAAAATAATCAACATTAATATAGATTATGATATATTGGAGATCTATGCGCAAAAGTGAATCCTGTGACCCGGAGATCTGAATGGGTGCATAATGATTCTCCATTTTATTTTAATGCTTAATTGTTTTATATAAATTAAATAAGTCCCTGAAGTTCAAGCTCTAAGAGCAGCAATGAATTATGAATGTAATGCAAAATGATACATCACCTGAATATTTATTTGCAATTTTAATGGAAAAATTAACTAAATCAATAAACTTTTATCGTTTATCCAAATGTTAAAATACCGCATATAAGTATCAGATAATTTTAGTGCGAAATGATACATTCCACTGTGACGTAATGTAAAATTGCCAAATCGACGCCTTTACGAGAAGTGACGATGTCGCCGGCGCTCTGACTGTATGTGATGAAGAAGGGACTGTTCTCAGATTTAAATATGAGAGGGCTAAGCTTGGTAGAGGAGTGCATAGTGGAGGAAAGGTGAAGTGTAGCAAATTATTTACTTGTAATTTTGTTGCTAAGCTTTACCTTAACTTCTCTATGGCTATGCCACATTACAACACTGCTTCAGATAGCTGAATAATTAGCCAGTTGATGGCACATTTCCGCCACTCCATCTCTGTACTGCTTATGTCCTACATCTAAGTTCAAAACTAGCACAAAATTATTTAAAGAGCCGAGCGTCACATAGTTCCGCTAGACACGTGAAAGGCAGAGAGCACGCCGACAAAACCTCTAACCTTAAATGCCAACAGGTATGCCAATCTTATGTTTCTCCCAGTAATGATGTATGTGGTGTCAGCATGATTTCCATATTGCACCCAAGTATCGATCCTTACGTGGACATTCAGCAAATCTCTCTGTTTAAAATCACACGATAATCCTTGCTTATATAAGCATCCCGAAATGTCTTTCCGGGATTCCTAAGGAAAACTTCATCGATCCCCTTAAACAAATTTTGTTCTGAACATATAAATCTTATGTAGTTATATTCGTCATAATCCTATAAAACAGAATTGTCACAACCTTCTCCGCAACAGAGAACTCATCTATCAGCAGCCGCGATAAACCACAATAATGAAAAAGAAATAATAAATGAACGGTACCAAAACTGGACGAGGAGGCAGAAGCAGAAAACACAAATAAGCTGAACTTCTATTAATGGGCCCTGCAGGAAGGGAGCTGAGGACGGGACAAGGACAGAGTCAGAAGGTGGGCAGTAAAGCAAGCGAACAGGGAGAAGGTAAGGAAAGAAGGGAAGCATACCAGGGTGCACATTAGTATTCACCGACACACAAAGTTGGAAATAGCTCTTACTGCTGTTACCCCAAGTAAACGAAAGTCCTGAGGAATACACCTAAGCCACTGTGAACACCCTCGTTTGCTTGAAGTCAGCGTTCCCATAAGGGCATTAACATAAGCTGTCGTTGTTGTACTGTAAACAACATAAAATACATCTTGAAGGCAAGTATTTACATGCACTTCTGACCAAACACACGCAGCCGTTAAGAAGAAACCAGGCGCAGTCACTGAAGCGTCAATGCAGGCACGAAAACTTGGAAGATGTAGATCAGTTAAGCCTTTAAACACCCGGCGCAGGTAATACCTTAAAACAGAGGTCTAGTCTCTGTTGTCGACGGCGAACACACACTAACGCGCCCAGAAATGCTCATAGAAATGATGCGAAACTGAATACAGCACGTAGCTGCGCACTCGTGGTGTGTCATTAACCCTCCGTCAGGCGCGCGCTTTGGTAGAACGCCGTTAGTCGCGCGGGGCCTAGTAGACCCGCGCTATATGTTTATTGTTGTTGTGTGTATTTTTGTTTTCTTTCGTTTATTTTCTTTTTTTTTCCTGTTTTTACTTTTATTCAGATTAAGTGTACAAGGCTTCCATTATTAGGTATTATCTTACAACATAAAAATACAAGCAAAAATATGAGTACATATACGGTATAAATTGTATTACAGTAAGTATAAAGAAATACATTGCCATTTCCAGGTATACATACAACTTGTAATTTCAAATGTTCAGTTACTCAGAATCATCTACTATTTCACCCGTGTTTTCTCCGACTAAGCAACTATCGCAAATAATTTTAGCATGTTTGCTCAAACACAGGGTGGTGTTGCATTTTCCACATGCATATTTAGTTTTGCAGTTCATTTTGTCTTTGTTGCTGGGTTCACATCGTTTTCTTTTCAATATGCATAGTAGTGTATTTGACAATTCATCTACGCCGGATTCTTCAAGTTTATATTTTTTCAAAAGTCCTTTCAAATCATCGGATAGATTTGATGCTGTTGCTCTCCTTTGTAGCTGTTGCAACAGTAAAGCTAAAAATAGTGATTTCAAATACTCCTGCCTTGTGGAATATTTATTTTAGTTTCCAAGGAAGATAACCCTAGAATTAATACCTGCAATGTTCAAGATATGGTCAAAAATTACCATGGGCCACCTTCTCGTTGTTTTGGCTACATTGTATGTAGCGCACAATTTATCTACTGCATCAACTCCACATTTAGTGACGTTGTAATGCAGGATTATTTCAGGCTTTTTCTCAGCACCTTCTGATAACTGTGTGGATGAAACATGTAGACTTGAGAGCAAAACTACTGTTTTACCCTTTTTGGAACATATGAAACAAGTGTTTCATTTTTTGTGAAGCCAAATATGCTTTTGGAGAAGTGAAATTAGTGGGTAACACTTTTTTGTTCTTTCGCACTGTACCGACGAAAGAAAGTTGTCTTTTGCGCAATTCATTCACCAGCGATACAGTGATAAACCAATTATCTGCAGTAACGTTTCGTCCAGTGCCAGAGATTAGTTCGGTTAGTCTCAGCACTACAGCCTCTGCCGAGTTAGTTTGCAAATATGGTCCGTCCGGCTGCTGTCCACAATAAATCTCCATGTTGTATAAAACAGTTTTGCATCACTCAAACAGAATATCTTTATGCCATACTTGTTTGGCTTGGATGGTATATATTGTCTAAAAGCACATCGACGACGAAATGCCGGCAACTGTTCGTCGACAGTGACATTTTGTCCAAGAGAATAATGGTTCTGACAGTTGTTCAGAAACAATGTAAACATTTCTCTAACAACCAATTTATCCAATCTTCGTCGCTGCAGTCTTGAGCTTTTGTCATCAAAGCGAATACACCGTATTAGAAAACTGAATCGTTTTTCGGACATAGCCATTCGGAATAGAGGAATTCCAAGATCGGTTCTTCAAAACTCGTGAATATTCTGGCGTCCACCACGGAAAATTCCTGCCAGGTACAATAAGCCTAGGAAAGCTTTTATTTCTACTACATCTGTAGGTCTGCTGTCTCACAATCAAATTTGTGCTGCACACTGCTAATGTAAGTATTTGAGCTTTCAACAATCAAATCAACTAGGTATATCTTCTGTAACAAAAAGGTTCCAACAATCAATTTCCGTTTTCGCTTTTTTGGCAGCTCCTACCACACCAGGAAGTTTGGTCAATATATTGTGAGCCCTTGTCTGTGTTATTTTCAAAGGTGTTTTTTTTCATTTTGTTCCATCTCTTCCTGTGAATAACAACAGAATGTATTGTCAATAATAATAAGAAGAAGAATTACTGTGATACGCATATGATGTTACCTATAAAATACATGTTATCACACAAGCTGCTTTCATCGTCTTCCTCTTCATCTTCATGGTCAGTTTCTGAATCTAAAGATTTCGTTTCGAGTTTATCTTCTGAATCAGAGTCATCTTATTCATATAAGTTGTCATCCACGGGCAAGGCATCACAAAGTAGGCGATGTACTTCTTCCAAATCATTCGGATTTTGTAGATCATACCTTTTACTCGTATTCATGAAGAAGGAGTAACAGCTCCTTGCAATAGTAAAGCAATATTGCACAAAAGCTAATGAGAAACAAATCTGTCAACAATATGTAACGAGAGTAGGCGCGCGGGGCCTGGTTGACCTGTGCGACACGTAACTGCTGATTATTCATTGTTCCAGCCAAACAAATAAACAGATAAGGTTATCGCTGCAGCAAATAATCGCGCAAGGTGTAATGTTAGATGTCCTAGTCAGGCAATTGCATAGGTGCGTTCGTTCGAAAATTATAACATTTATATAATGCCAGGGGTCTCTCAGGCCCCTAGCGACTGACGGAGGGTTAAACAATAACCTTCCACGACGCGGATTCGACGGTAGCGAGTACTCGTGTGGCAGAGGACGGAAGTTGGCCAAATGCACGACCGATGGATTACTCGGGGAGAAATTAAAAAAAACAGAATGCCAAATTCCAGGGAATTAAGGCAATATGGAAACGAAACGATGTAGGGGTAGATGTACGGTACAAGTGAGAGGTGTAAGATCGGTAGCTTTGATAAAGTTTTATCCGACAATGGCAGAATTAATTCAGAATATATTAAGTATAAGGAGGAATGAAATTACAATGTTTACATTATCCGAAACCTTTCGAAATGGTGGATAGAATAGAGCTAAATAGAGACCAGGATCTAGAGGTAGGAACATCATCCTAAGAATCAGAGAAATATATTAATGGATAACAATATTAAAATTCGACTATGATTTCTGGTTAACCGAAAATAATTGTGGTAGAGACATTGTTGCTGATTCATGATTTGTATATCCAGATACAGGATCTCTTTGTATTCACTAGGCAGCACAAAGTTATAGTGTACTTCTGTGCAATCAACGTATGCAAACTATAAAGAAGTGGAACTGGTATACAGAGCGCGGACTATAATGCCAGGACACAAAGCAATATCACAATAAACTATGATACACCGAAATAATTACAAAACGATATAGTGACTCGCACAGGATATATGGTATACTTGATCAGCAGCTGAGTATAGCATATAATTTTATTATTCTCCAAATTAAATAATTTCTTAATAATAAAGCTGAAACACTCCTTCCGATACACAACTAATGGACACAACTAATATTGATTCTCTCACAAAAAAGGTATCAACAACGCTCAAAACTGGATATATATATATATATATATACCATACCTTAATACTTTAATACTCTGACATTGAGACCATAGTCATACCTTGAAGTTTTCACTTGAGGGAAGTGAAAAGAAAAATACTTAGCATCTATTTCTTGAACACACCAATGAAGTGGTAAGCAACATAATCGCAATACTCAACACAGCGATAAATTGCATCATCAGAGACCATGAAGTTTATCCCACTGAGACGAAGATAAACAAAAACAGCTTCACGAAAGCCACAATGCACGGATCGTGAGGCTTTTCTCGTGTAAAAGCATATAACAAAGTTTTTGAGATTTCTGATAGGTAACACCTTATACCTAGAAAGATGTAATTGCCTAGTTAAGACGAGAAAGATAATATTAGAAAGTGCTTCACACACACACCTACATAAATGTATGAAAGAGACAAATATGAAGGCACGCAAGGTCGACAAAAACAAAATTTAAGTAGTTTATAAAGAGTACGAAAATTGTATGTATATTTCAAATAAAGCGAAAGTATTCTTATTATACATTTTCAGATTGGCTGTATCTAGCAATGGCTATAGCTAGGCTGTTGCCTCTATCAAAGATTGAGACCAAGAGGATTGCTGAAGAAATGACTTGAGAATAATGCTGCTCGCCAGTCATCCCATGTCATAGATTTACGGAACATAAGAGAACCGTAAGTCTAATAAGGAGGCCTGAGCAACATTTCCGGTCTTTCGTGCCCATCATAGAATTGGACGCTAAGAACCATTGAACCATAGCATGGCATTTTGAGGCCAGCGTATGGCGTCAGCCTTAAAATATTTTATCACCCCTATTCCCTTTGTATCTACATCCAAAAGTATAAATCAACTATTTCCGGGAAGGTAACGTATGGGCCAGCTTAACTTATATTACTTTCACATGGTGCAAGGCAGCAGGTTTAACGCTCTGTCATTCAGCACCAGTAATTTTCTTTGGTTTTATGTGGTAGTTGATGCGAACTAAGAGAGAAGAAGTTCTCTCTGCATATTTGGTCATATCCTATGTGGAGGCGAGTATCTATAGTATAAAAAGCCCTCCATAAACCAATGGGCAAAGCAGTCTTGATAGATGCATCACCGAGGATATGTCGAAAGCTCTACCCAAAGAATGGGCTACACAGGTCATCACCCGCATCAAGGCATGGCATTCGACTTTACATCCGCACAAAAAGGTATTCTGCCAGTAAGTATTTGTAGCTTCAGTGAAATATGTTGGCTTACTTGCGTACTACTGTGTTCCGTATTTCCATTTACTCTTATTAAGGTTATATATTTTTATAAGTTTTTTCTTGATGACATGAGTGCTCACCCAAATCTAAATCCAGCTACGCTTCCAAAAGTCACGTGCTCAGCCCCCTCCAAATTAAGCGCCCGACATAGTGCAGGAGTTGCCGGCCAGGTTTTTCTGTTGGCATAAGATTTAAATAATTCCGAGATCTTTTTGATGACAAAATATTTCAAGCTAAATATTCATCGCATTATTAGGTTGTAGGGTGCTTCGGCTTGTGGTCGTCCTCCGTGGTGTAGTGGTTACTATGCTAGCCTCTATTACCCGAGGTCGCGATTTTAAGCGCTACGGAGGACAATGAACTTTTTCTGGCGTAAATATCCATAGCCTGGCGTCCTTAGGAAGGGGAGTAAAGTGGTGGTCCCGTGTTGTAGATTTACGGCACGTAAAAGAACCCCAAGCTTGTTAAGGAAGCCTCTGAGCAAAATTACCGGTATTTCAGGCCCGTATAGAATGGGACGCTAAGGATCATGGAGCCTGCTTAAATCACTGTATTGTTAGTTTATGTGCTTTTATTTTGGAGTGATGTGGCTATACAGTTTATAGCTCCCGTTCCGTTATGCGCTCTTAACTGGTGAATTGCAATATGGTAGTTATCCTATTCATGGGGAAATTCGTTATCTGTGTACGTCATTGCATAATATTTTCCAGAAGTTTTATATTTTTTTAATATTTTGCATAAGTTCCATTCTCAGAGCATAGGTGACGTTCAAGAACAATTGTTGTCAGAATTAGAAACACTCGCAGAGTACATGATCGAAATTCAGCTGCATCAGGACACCGGTTTCTTCCACAGTTTTCCTAACTGCTTTCCAGTAACTATCGCTCCAAATAAAAAGGAACCGCCGCCCTCAGCACCAGACTTAGTAGTATCCCCGCCGAGGTAAGGCAAGTTAAATTAACATTTTAACCAGTCACCAGAATACCTTATAATGACTTACACTAGGAACCTAACCGTTGCCAACCCTGTCCCATCTGGTCTACCCTTCACAATACCCTTCATAGACCCGGGCCAATGTACTGCAAAACAGGACCAGAATGCTTTAATATACTTGAAACATTTCAAAATTGTGACCAAACCTAACGCATGGGAGGAGGCACATATGCCACGGCAACCTGCTACCAGATATTTTTACATAGACAGACTGATCACATCTGGCAACATTTCAGACATGGCCTATTGAATGCATTTCGTCTAGCGGTGCAGGATGAAGTGCTGGAGTTTAAGCTTAGCCAACGAATGCAGCAATACTCAGAACCCACCGAAAATTATATGTATGATATGTTGGCATTATGCGAATAGATTAATCTCTAAATGCTAGCAAGAGAGCAAATTTGTCACATACTGCTTGGAACGAAACAGCCGCTGATAAAGCATATTATGCCTGCTAATCCTCAAACGGTGCAGGAACTGCATGAACACCCCCGCTGTATTAAGACGGCTAGAAATCTAGCTTGTCGCAGGGAAGACCTAGTTTCCTCTACCCCACCCACCCCAGTAAACTCTCCCCTCTTCAGCTAAAGTTTTATAACCTAGCAGAACATCTTAATGTCCTTACGCAACAAATTCACCTTCTACAACAAGGACTTCCTATGCATCAAAAGCAGTTTGCGACCGCGCCAATGCACCCCAGGTCTAACAGCAACACGCGACATGGCCGAATACGAAATAGTGGTCATACCTATGGTAACTGGGAAGTCCAAGACGAGAATGCACAATCGACGGACGACTGTAATAAGCCGCGGCATGTAGCACTGAACTGTTGACGTCCACGAAACAATCCAAAGGCTAACAGCGAGTCACAGACGTGGGATTCGTGGCTCGACATTCAGAAGCATGCTTCAATAAGGTATAAAAGTGCTGTTCAACCCGGAAATGCTTTGCTCGCAACTGACACAGTATCTGATAAGGACATTGTTATGTTGATGGACAGCGGTGGCGCTGTAAGCATAATCCATCAAAGGTATGTAAGGACTCCATTAATGCCATTAGCCCAAGGTATTCTCATACGCAGGGCTGATAATAGTCTGATTGATTTAGCTTTTTGCACCGATTCTGACTTAAGCTATTGAATTCCCAGTTTTCAGAACTTTTAGTGACACCAGACGTTTCTTACGGTCTCATTGGATATGGGGTTTCCCCGAAGATACAAAGCATTGATTGATATTGTGGACTGCAAAACTGTGTTACAATCTTCACAGTCTGATACAGTTAAGATATTTTGCAATGAAAAGATCGGTTATCCCTTAGCTCAGTTTACGCTAGAGGATGACCTATGTGTAATAGAAAAGCAGCTTGTGCATAGGATGTGGAACTTCCGCCATTTAACTCAACGCAAGTACATGTAAAGCTTTGATTAACCCACACAGCTCGTTTTTGATTGAACTATCCAAAGCTATTGTGCAAAGGAAGGAAATTTATATATTGTCAGTATTATGTACTAAGGAATATTATTTCATTGTTCCTACCTGTCATAAAACAGCACTTCCCCAGGTACCTTTTACTAAGACTAACATCACTCACATACATGGATTTGGGCTAGTACAGGCCACCAAATGGAACAAAAAGACACATATGATGCAAATATCAAAGATGCAAATGTTTAGCTTAATTCGGAATTGACAGCTAGCCTGAGCTACCAGCTAGAATCCGTTTTAGACAAACACAGAGAAGTTATCGCGACCACATTAAAGGAATTAAGTACCACAGGCTTAGGTGGTAGTATTGTTTCTTTATTATGTCTAGAGTTAAATTATTGGGTTTCGCACTGTCTGAACAAGGCGTTGAACCAGATCAAGACAAACTGCGTGCGATCAAAGAAAATGGAATTTCCTAAACATGTGCGTGAATTGCTACGAGTTTAAGACTTTTTGCTTTTACCGCCGATACATCTTTAAGTTTGCATCTATTGCCTAGCCCCTATATAGGCTCACTAAGAAAAATTAGTATTCGATCTGGACTAATGAATATTAAAGAGCTTTTGACACTTTCAAAATCTCTATAGCTTCCCCAGCAGCTTTAAGTCATTACGCGCCTGATGTTCCCACTAGAATACACACAGACTTTCCGAGCAGGTATTGTATCTTGCCTGTTACAGGAACATCATGTTCAATTTCATCCAGTTGCCTTTTGCAGTGGCACTCCCTCAAAATATGAGAAAAACTACAGTGTATAAGAAGTGAAGCTTTTGGCTATTATTTGTGTCCTAACTCACTTTAGACCCTATATATATATATATATATATATATATATATATATATTTGATTATCCTGTGCAAATAGATGGTGACCACCATGCACTGTGCTATTCACGCAACTTAAAAGACGTTACTGGTTGTCTGGTCAGATGCGCTTTAAGGCTTCAGGAGTACGATTACACAAATATCTACATATCAGGGAAGAAAAACTCAGATGCTGATGCAATGTCGGCACTTCCTGTTGCCGATCCGATCCCGGAGGAAACTAAACAAATAAAGCAACTTATTACGTGTCTATTATCCCCTGTAGTAGTAGCCCAACACCAGAAATCTGATCTCCTTTTAGTACCTCTTTTTGATGCGTTAGAGCAATCATATTTTGCCTCTCCCAAATTTCCCCCGAGAAACATCTTATCTTCTTAAATCACGAGTACCCTATCGCAAAAATGCAGGAGCGAAAGGGCAGCTTTAACTATAATTTATTTTTTTGTCACACTGCTCCTTTATCTAGACATATGGCTTTGATTCGAGCTTTTCTTAATACAATTCCCGCTATTTTTGGGTAGATATGCGTAAGGACATTCAAAAGTATATTAAAAGATGTCCGAGCTGTCATTCTTAAAAGGTCCCAAAATGTCAAATCAGTAGGATTTCCTCCAACCCATCGTGATGAGGCATATTGAAGAACAGTAGAGTGTAGATTTAATCGGCCCTATTCATAAATCGAAATCGAGAAAATTAATGATCGTTGTTGTGGTCGACTAATTATATGTCTAGAACTACAAAACTTCCGCAATTCCTAGAGGCTCAATTGAACATAGAGCTGAATTCCTTTTGGAAAATATAATTTGCCACCATGGGGTGCCTACCATGTTGCTATCACATAGATGTTCCGTACTTATCAGTGACGTTACATGGTCATTATTGAAATTAATGGATGTCAAATCTACTTTCACAATGCCTAAATCCAGCATTTAATGGTAGAGCGGGGGAATCAAGCAATTATCCATATGCTTTCCCATTATACCTCAAGGAAATGGGATGTTTCGGACACTGCCTTACCCTAAGTGGTGTTTGCTTACAATACCAGGCACCAGGAGTCGATTAAAGAAACCTCCTTCTCTTTAATCTATGGTCGGCTTCCAGCACTGTCCGAGAAAGTTCAGTTGCAGAGCAGTACGGTTAATTTATCTGTCAAACAGACGATCAAGCATATCCAGCAAACCCGTCAGTTAGCAACAGATATTATCAGAAAAAAGCAAGTTAAAGGGAAGGAGATTTATGACTGCAAAAGACTCACATTGTTATTTCATCCCGGTCAGTTTGTGAAACTTTTCACCCCCGTACGTAAGAAAGGAAAACCACCGAAGTACTCCATGGATTTCGCGCTCCCTTCGAACTATTTCAAAAGCTCTCCCCAGGGAATTGACCTATCAGACAGACAGCAGCAACTAAAGGCAAAGATATAATTGTAAATGTGAGACGGCTGTAATCTTTATTACATTTGATTCAAACGCAGTGAAAGATATGATATATTGATTGAATATCAGTATTTTGTAGCTCAACCATACGAGGGAATGATCGTTATGTTAAGCATAAAACTATAATTCTTTATCTGTGCAACAATTAGAGGACTTAGTCCATGTATATGTTAGCATCAGCTTGCACATGCGTTCGACCACAGGATGTGGTCACTAAATGTTCTCTATCTTTATTGCTAAGCTGTGCCCTGTTAAAGATTGTTGTTGAAATACGGTTTGTTACTTTCTCCCAGGCATTTTTATATTTTTTTGCTCACGCTCACTTTCTTTTGTTAGAACCACTCCATGCTAAAATGTGTTAATTATGTGACAGCGGTGTATAAATAACACCACCATCAAACTTATTGTAGTAATCATTAGGACTATACAAGCAGTATAAAAGTATTTGCTTTATCTGAATTGCATGTGCTGAAGCGACAATAGTTATTGCTTACGTGTTAGGTCACCTATGGTGATATTAGAAGGTTTGTAATGGTCTTCTTATGCTGATGAATCAGCAGTAACGTTTTTACAATCAATTCACGACTCACCTGCTCTCCCTCCATCCCGCCCTGCTTCTGCCTCTCTCTCCTAAGCACCTAAGAAGCAAAGGAAGCTTAGTAGAATTTTTAAAATCTGGATTCGTCCTCGAATTGTTTCTTCAGACGTATAAAAAAGCTGCATAATAGTACAGACTTATACTTATCTTGTTTATTGTATCCGATGTAGTTCACCCCATGTACAGGCAATGTGTGGAATTAATTAAACACATACACACTAATTTGTTATCCTTTTGCTTACAAGGTTTGTTCTTTTCTTTTTTTCTCTAGTGTTTCTCTTAGACACATTTTTAAGATGCACATTGTCAATTGACTTTAAACTTTATTTCAAATACTTTACAGTACCCCATTCCTTGTTTACCTGATGAAGCAATCGCCCATCAAAAGTTACGTAAATGAAACAATTTGTACTTAGAAGGGATTTGTGGCAATGCAACAACACTGTAATAGAATTTCATTGTCTGCCTTAAGATATTATGTAATTATTCTTTTTTCCTTTACTTTCTCACACTATTGTTTTATTCTATTTAGGAGTATGCTCTCATTTACCTTTTAGTTCTGTTCACAGATTGTATAGTTTAAGCTACAGTTGTTCCTACTATAATACTCAGGTATCGAACACAGTCCTTTCATGACTTTCTGGTATCACTGCCTGAGAATATTAACACAGTTAACCTTCATTATGCATATGGATTTGAATGGCAACAATTTACATTTCACTCGTCATGAACGACAGATAATTAAGCATATACTCTCTAAAGTCAATCTTTGAGCATATTTGTTTGTTTCAGATGTGCGAAATGCACCTCGTTTCGTCGGTATAGTGGTTCCCCATCTTCAGCCGCAGGTTATAAATAATTTGAAGAATATTATGTAGTTTAGTGTAGGTTATGGAAGCGCTTCCCTAGATTAATTACCTAGATTTTGTAGATGTATTATTCACAGAAGCAATAAGTATGTGATCCTCCTAAGGTTCCAGTGTTGTTTTGATATACATAGGCCTACAGGTTAGTCTGATGGTCCTGTGGATGCGCTATGACGGCGTTAACTTTTCTGCTATATATGTTCCCTTTTTTCCTCTTTTTGGAAAATGTTTGTTTGTTTTGGGGTACTACTTATGTCCCCTTAAAGATAACTTACAACTTATATGGAGGAGTATTTTGAACAAATGCCGTAAAATTGTGCATCGTCTATAGTAAACAATGAAGTGTTTTGCAATTGTTTTAATCTATATGGTAAACAGGGAAAAGAAATGCATTCTTTAATTCAGGTTAATATTAAATATTATATGTACACTTATGACGAAACTTCTTGGAGCACCTTGGATCTATTTTATTCATGGGGAGTTAGTAATGTCGATTTAACGATTAAAAAATACAAACTAAAGAAATGAACTAAAATTAATACGTAGTGATCAAAGTGGACACATGCTCATTCGCAAAATAAAATGGGTGAAATGTATGACGCCAAATAATGCATTATAGTAGTTGTATTTGAAGAAAGAAAAAATGTAATACAGAAATTTGACATTTTCTTTCTAATTTCTTTCTAATAACTCTTTTCTGTTTTTGAAACGATTTGGTTAAATTCTTATTCAGAATTTTGAATTTTTCAGTTGGACCGATTTCTGCTTATCTCATAATCAGCCTGAAAAGAGGAAGATATATATATATATATATAATTCATAAATGTGGTGAAAACAATGTGTATCTGTGGTGCATAATTACGGTATAATGTTTGTATTTAAGTGTGGCCAACAGGAATTTTGTCTTTGTTATTGAATACTAAATCTATCAATTGTCAGAAATATAGGTACACAAATTCTCAAGCTAAGTACAATCTGGGTACAAAGTTGTAAATTATGTATGCAGTATTGTTTATAAATTTCTTTTTCCACTAGAAATTGTCACTTTTAACTTTAGTGTTCCTAACCTACAACTCTGATCTCACCTACACCTACGCTTTAGAAAACAATCTCGCAGAAACCCTAAAGTACACAAAGAATTATGTTTGTGTCCTGAGTTGTTTGATAACACATTGTTGTTGATTTAAGTCGGCTGTGGATGAACTGAAAATTTTAGAACATTGAATTGAAAATTTAAGAAAACTTAAAATTAGAATTTCCTGGACATCTCCACTCAAAGGTACTATACACTTCCAGACAATAGGATATAAGTGGCGCCTTGGCAACAGAGAATATTTTCCAATATCAACCTATTTGGCAATATCGGGTGCGGAAGCCCAAGGCTTGGGTTTCAACTAATTCACTGAAGTATGTGGTAGCGACTATGATAACAGTATTTCCGTCCTCAATCTTTTTTGTAATGGCCCTAAAATGTATATTCCAAAACATCAACAAATAATGTTAACAGGGATGACCAGCAACAATCCAGCAGTTTTCAAATTCTTTGGTCTTTTTCTCGATTGATGTGAAGGGCAACTCCTAAACAATTTTTTTAAATATTTACGCATTTCTAAGCAGTAAAGGTATGAGTAGTGTTAGAAAAAGTTTTAATAAAGCCAGATGTGCTGCCTGGGGTTCATAGTGATACGGAATCGTATTTATTAGAGTTTCTGTGATACTCAAGATATGCAATTCAGCTGTTGACCAACATGTTTTCCGGAAAGCTTCCCCAATTTCAAGATGTAACAAAACGCCTGTAGGTGTAACGTAGGTAAACCCTGTTCAGCATACACTACAGCATGTATTAAATTTATGTAAGCTTGGATTCATTCTGTGTTCAAGCACTATCTCTGTCGGCAACAACAAACTTATGAGGACATCCTCAATGGAGGCATCCTCTTGGGGTATGGGAGAAGTATTGGGAATGTGAGATAAACAATCAGCATACCTGTGTAGCTTGTGTGACTTATGAAATGGTAATGCTATATTTCTGTTGCTTCAAAGAAATATGCGCCAAACTACCTGTGACATATCTCGTGGTTCGTATATAGCATAAAGAATTGTGATCGCTGACTGTGTGTAACACATAACCGGATATAAGAGGACAAAAAGTGTGAGAGCATAAACAATTGCTTACAACTCCAACTCTGTGACACTCTTTTGTTGCTCAATTTATTAAGTGATCGTAAACATAGGAGAGTAGATGAAAAACAATATGAGGGATTTTTAAAATATGAAATGGCTGCTCTGTCAATTTTAGAACAATCCACGTAAATTACAGAACGACCCACCGGTTTTGAAGTAAGCAGTAACTTGAGTTCCTCAAAAACTTGATTTTGCTACTCCGACAATATAAACGGCTGTTCCTTTCGAGTAATAAAATTATGGAGTGTACAAATGATCTAGAATTGCATATAAAGCGTCTACAGAATCACAATAAAGCTTTTAGAACTTTACTAACTGACTTAGGAATGTTTAAATCTCAATTGCCTTAAATTTGCCTTATTCCGGCTTTATGCTCCTATGCGAGATCTGAATACCCAGCAGCCTAGATACTTGAATTACAAAATGACACTTGAAGGCTCTAACTTAAGCAATTTTTAGCTAGCATGTTTTTAAATTTAAATATTTTCAGGCAACGAAAAATAGTTGGTTGATTGTTCATCATCTCTACTTAGGAAGAACCAAAAATGAAAATTTTATTTAGATACATGCATTAAGCTTTATTTTTAGGTTCCCCCAATAGGTTGTCGGCTTTGAGGGGAAAATTTGTATATTTTCAGTAGGCCAAAAGAGCCTTTTAAAAGCACATTGACCAGCCATTGTGACAATGCACGTGTACGTTTTACTCGTTTCTGATACTGTAACCTGAAAATAGGCAATTAGAGGATTCAGGGTGCAAAACTATTTAGCTTTTCCCAAGTAATTTAGAAAATCGTCTATCAAGGAATTGGAAACGATTGACTGCATACAGTAAGCAAAAAAACAATAATTTAAGTCTCGGCAATTCATCAAAGGATAGGCACTAATCAGCTGCAGGGTGTACAAATTATGCCAGCATGTAGCTTTTCGTCAATCTGAGTGTTGATGAATTCTTACTGCCTCTGAGAGACGCGATATTACCTTTGCTTGATGGGCTTAGGATATTTAAGCTCAATATGGAATTGGTCTAAGGCTATAGTGCCTAGTTGTAGCAAATTAGTGGCTAAGATATGCCGAAAGCTTTTTAAGAAATCCAAAAAGTGAGTTTTGTGCTTCGCGGAAAGGTTAGCACTCATGTAAAAAGCAGCACTCTCTAATTCAACATTGGTAACGTCATTATAAGAAATATCGGTAGACTGAATGAACGTGTACCGGTGCCGTTCCTGCGAACACGTCCTGGATTCCGCAATATTATTGCGAACAGGGAAATTGAATTCTTTAGTTGTCTGTTAGAAAATGGGTTGGGATCTGTATGATACATCTGCTGGTTCAAGCAAACCTTTCTTAGCCAATGTGGGCTGAAATTTCACAGGAACGTGAATATGGAATCCGAAATTTCGTTATACACGTTGCCTTGTGTCCCCCACCATTATAAAGTGATTCGATTCATGGGACAGTTGAGTTGCTCTTGACAAATCACTATGCGCTGCCCTTGGCATTTGCAAAGGACAATGTGGTGAGTGGCTTAGCACATTTGTAGCGATTAAAAATTCATGCCTAACAACAAATAAGGCGAACTGGAAGCCACAAGATATATTCAATTGAGAATTGTCCAAGTAGCATTACCTGGCAATATATACCATACAAATCATTTAATAACATGTTGTCACCTGTGCGGAGTATGAGGCTGTGTTAAAGCGGAAATTGTTATGCACTTACTAAAGATGCACTAATTATATTGACTGCTGGTAAATCCTCCCTGGTTTAGACAACACATTAATAGGCCTAACTGTGTTGAGAGAAGGTGTCTCTTGTTCCTCGAAACTTACACTCATTGGATGTGGGGACAATTATTCCTGCATTTAGTGAGCGAAGGTAACAGTTCACGGCAGCATGCCCGAACCGAGGCCATCAGTGGTACTAGTGGTCCTCGTAGTACGCCATGTAGCACCCTTAAAACTCGGCTGGCTCCCCTAGTTTCAACGTTTTAACTGGGACCATGGACTTTCCTAGTGTCTCTAGGATGTTACGACTTGCGTTTGGACCTAAAGCTTAGGTTTTCTAACTGTTGCTGAAGGCTCTTTGATTGCTGAGACATCTCAGCTAACTGATGTTCAACCTTATTAGAAGAAATAGCCGCTAACTTACTATGAGAAGCGGTGGGCACCACACATCAACCGGTTATCTTACGCCAACTGCAACAAAGCAGTAAATGAATTCGTATTCACCGAAAACACATGCTCTAAAGGAGAAGGTGTAATGTCTTGCACAATTTGCCTAATTTACTCTCTTTCCCCCATTTTAAGTTTAACCTGGTCACAAAGAGACAATAAGTCATAAGCGTAATGTTCCGTGGGCTCCGCTAACACTTGTACACGCTATCATAAGAGATATTCAGGAATATCGTCCTGTAAAATCATCGGTTAAAAATCTCTCAGTTGAACTCATTTTAATTCCGAATTCTCCAGCGCGAATGCTCGAAACTTCGTGTTCGCTATACTTGGAAGATAAATCCGATAAAAGTTTCTGTTTATGTGGCTCACCACAACCATGCCATGTAATCATGGCAAACCAATCAGTATTATAAAGAAAAGAACGAATGCCGTTCCACGGACCAAAAACGGGGCGGGTGAGGCTTGCAGTCCGTTGTTGTTTTATGCCCATAGTGGCGTGATGTTAGCCGGCTGAGGAACTTCAGGGGTAACAGTGAACGACTAAGTTCTTTGGGTCGGAGTAACTGTCAGAGGAGGTTGAGATACCAGGTAAAGGGCTTTTCTTAAGGAAACAATCAAGTTAGGAACGCACCGAAAATTGGCGAGGGAAGGAGAAGCGACTGCGACTTTGCAGTGTTCTCTGTGAACAAATATGACGAACAGTTGAAAGCAGCTTAATCCAGATTAAGGTTTATTAGAATAAAGTAAGTAATGTATGTTTATCTATTAATACTGTGCAGTTAGTTTATGAAATCTGCGAAACATGATTTCAACAGCCGTACATTTTTAAATAATATCCGCTCTTATTACTGCATGACAGATCCTCTACAATTCTGATATACATTTTGGGAGTGAGAAGGTTAAAGGTCACCTTTCTCATTGCTCCTTTCTAATAATGTCATATGTTCCATGTGCTTCATTGAATTACGGTGTTGTTTAATATATGTGTTCAAACGTCTTTTGAGTTACATGTTACCTCTGATGGTTTTCGCATTTGACTGATGTTCCCATTACTCTACATTACTCTCACATTACTCTACAAATTCTTCTAATTTTGACGTATAAACTTCTATTTGCTTTATGCATATTGCCACAATTCTGCACTGGCATATATTATGTAGCGAATAAATGAAACATTCACCAATGTAATCAACGAAACGGGCTATTGGGGGTGGGAGGGAGCGTATCCGTCAGAGCTGCTGACGTCACCTATAGTTTGTGCGGAAACAGGGTTGCTCCTTTTAGTTAATAGAACCCCTCTACCTGGTGATAACGTAGAAGGGGACTGGGCGTCAGCTGTAGTTGCACACAACTGCACAGCAATTGCCTGAGGAAACGTAAGACGCATATTTATACAACTCAGTGAGACTTTCGGACGGGACCTAGATATTGTAAGTGCTTGCTCTTTGAAATTAAATTCAGCTTTACTTATAGATGCTCTTTTACCAGTATGGTCCTTAGTGTCTTTTCCTATATTCGGCGTGACAGACAGAAAATTTTTCTCAGAAGCCTCTTTAGCAGGCTTGAGGTTCTTTTCCGTGCAGAAAATCTACACAAAGTACCACCGGCTTCAGTTCCCTTCCGAAAGAAACTATACTAAGGATTTTACGCCCAAAGCAATCAGTTTTTCTCCGCCGGGATTGAACTCGCGATCTCGAGAACTGGAGGTACCCCTAGACCACCGAGGACGGCTGTGCTTGCTCATTCAATTGTACCCACAGTGCTATGTAAGGTATTACAGTATTACTCACACAGTTGTAGTACTGCCTGGGAAACAGGGCCAACGTGGTCCAGATTCCTTAGAGATTCCATCCACCAATGACACAAGAGCGAAACAACAAAACAAGCAAGAAAATGAAGTAAAGACAAACCTCGGTAACAGCATTGGAGTCAAACATTGGAACTCCTAGAAGAAAGAAAATTAAAACCTTAGACCAAGCACACTACATCAGCCGAAGCAGAATCAGAATTATAGGTCCATCATCGTTTTCTAGAAGGCATTATTTGCTTATTCACCAAAAGGAACACACAGGAATTGCACAGTGGCCAAAAATAGTGGAAACAGAAATTTAGGGCCCATACACCCTTGCTACTTGGGAAAGCACGATACGGGAAGAAATAAGAGCAGCAAAAAGGGAAGAGATCAAACCACATTGTTAGCAAGGAGTGTGCACCGACGCTTCTTCCAGCTGTTTGTCAATCCGGAACCTGCAATGACGACAGATGTAACATTAGATGTGACGAGGAAGGGGGTGTAGCTCAGGTTTCTATGTGATAGGGATAAACCTAACAGTAGTGAAGGTTGCATATTATTAACTTGTAACTTTGGTTCGAAGTTATAGCCAATTTGCTCTATGACATTACATTAGCTATCACAAAATGAAGCGAATATTCCAATCAGGTGAAGGCGGAGGTCTGGTGTTCCTTTTATCGCGCCTATGGCATATTTAAAATTGTAAACTAACACAGAATAATTTACAGGATATTGCTGGGTGCATAACACGCAGAGAGCGAGCCGTGAAAAACTCTAACCTTAAATACCAACAAATGAGCTGATCTTTTACTCCTCCCAGTATTCTCATTAGCGGTGTCAGATTAATTTGCATATTGCACCCAAGTGTCGTTCGTTGCGTGGATATTCAGAAAACCGCTGTCCTTAAAATCATGGAACAATGCCCTGCTTATTCTTTTGATCATCCCAGACTTATAAAGCTATATTTATTACATTCTCCTAGAATGTAATCATCACAGTAGGTGTAAAATGTTTTAATATCAACTTATTTCATATATTCATATTACTAAAAGAATTAGCAGTCAATTCTCGAACCCACAGCCTTTGAAGCAACTCCCCCATCCACTTCCTTTGTTATGCAAATTACTTGGCGGGTTTCTTTATTTTAAAATACGGTAGTAGATCCAGAGCCTTGTGTGTGGTGCAGATGCAGCCTCACATTCCCGAGTGTTAATCTCCCTTAGGAGGAGTTACACGGATAAGGTCATTTTCCGTTACCGTGAAAAGACAAATTTTGGTAACTCAGTCTTTCGAGAGTTACATAATTCAGGTATTTTGTTCTGATTTTCGCTTAGCCTGAGAAGACAAATCTTGAGTAACTCAATCTTTAGGGTCCCCAAGCCCATTTGATCATCATTTCAAACATTTCGTTAATTCACAGTTCGATATTACGTATATGCTTAAAATAAGTTAATCAACAACCAAAACACAAAAGAAAGAAAAATACATGCATACATGCAATTAAATCACGACCTAAAACATTTCAAGGACATCTTCTTCTCAAAGTTAGGATTAGGGAAGGTGTAACTACACAACTAGCCAATCAGAACTTACAAGTAAAAGGTGGAAATGCAAATTAGATCCGACCACTCAATGTAGATATACGGTGTTGACGGCACACTTTTGCTGGATTCCCCGTTTGACTTCTAAGTTCGGCGATTAATTCCTATTAATAATGCAACGTCTATTGAAAAGGGATATCTCCATTTTATTTTCATGTTAATACTTTGGGTATTACTTATTCACAACATTTTAAATTATGAATCCCGTTAGTTACAGGCAGATAGACATCGACAACCGACAAGACAAGAGTAACATGGAGTAAACGTAGAGGAACGTCCTACATTGTGTAGCGAGGATAGGCAAACCTCAACGTTTCGGACAAGTCTAAATTTTACCTCATCCCTTTGGTAATTACATTCCAAATTCTCTTTTTGTGTTTTGTGCTATGCGATATTCATAGAAGGCATATAATTCTGCGTGTGTCACGAGTATTAAATATTCACGGAGTTAATTTAAAGTGTGGTATAGAACGCAAAGCACTTTTTATGTGTTAGCTACTTTAAACTGTTATTGTTATAATTGTCAAAGGAAAACGGGAAAAGCTTTACAATTCACATTTTCATTTATTTAAAGTGGTAGTAAAAGTTGGTTACGAGAGTTACAGCTATATTGTAATAAAGCAACACATACTGATCCCTCTTTGTAGCATTTGCCTAATACTCCTTCATAGTAAACATTTACTTCGCAATTAAGATGCCTGCCTTCCGGATATAAAACAAAGGTCAAGGTTCAGCATTGTTAATTAAGCTTCATAAACATAATTAGTTTCACCATTACACCTAAAAGTCTTTCAATTTCGTTTCTTCTGTCTGTAACCGCAAATGATAGCCGTTTTAGCAGTCCATTTTAGCCGTCCTACGTCTACTTCCTTCTCTATAATAATCTCCAACTGCTTTCATCTCTACCAGCGCCACCCTTATAATGCACCATCATGATTATCTATCGTCAACCCTGATATGAAATCCCTCTTACGTTATCAGTTGTAAGCCAAAAGGACTTACATCCATCTTGGAACATCTTCCTCTATTGTGCATTTGTTTGAAGTTGAAGCATTGAAGATAGAAGGAGATAGCACTATATTCCATACTTCAGTTAGTAATCCTTAACTGTCCAATCTCACAACCACCATTATTGAAACGTACTGTTTAAAATTTGGGTTAGGTTGAAACGTGAAATTTTGAAGAGAACGCTCGCTTGCAACAAAACGAAAACCAGCGAAACAAGGACCGTAAAACTTATCAGCTGGCTGCAACCGATTGCAAACTAGCTGATACTGAGAGTCTATGCAGCGAAGGATGACTATGACAAGGTTTCTCAGCACTCAGAGCTTCGTCAGCGCACCCACGCCCCCCTCATAGACCGGCCAGGTAGCCCTAAAATGGTCATGTTTGAACTTAAACCTCACGTACTGTAACAAGGTACCACCTTTCTCGCATCCCATGTCGACTATCTTGACCAAAATGCTCTGTCCTAGTTTCCCCATTCTTTATACTCCTGTAGAAACACTTTGCTATGAAAGAATAATCCGAATACTGGAATAATTAGATCGTTGCAGTAGATGAAACCTTGAACTCTTTTACATTCCCTTTGGCTCCATATTTACTTAATAACCTTAAAACTCCATAGATTTTACACAGCACACAACCTCACTGCTATATTAAATAGGGTCGAAGCTCGTGAATTCAGAGATTCATTAACAATTTAGGGATTTTTAAAATGACACATAGGCTATCGTTGTATATAAAAGTAGTATTTGCAGTGTTAATTATAAACATCGTGTTTAATCTCTGATACTACGTTCGACGTAATATTATCTTTCTTCACTTCCTTAGAACAACTAAAATAATACAACAATAATATAAATATAATAATAATAATAATGATGATAATAATAAATAAGACTTGGGATTCCTATGCAAAGGCATATTTAGTTTGTTTTATTTGTTAAATGGAAATACGTTTTGGAATGTATTTCATGTTCTTGTGCTTGTAAATAACGTTTGATAGTGCATATAATTCCATATTTGCGATGTTGTCGCATATTTAATCATTTTTTCATGCATTCTCACAAAAAACATATATTTTTGTTTCAAATATTAAAATTAATATTAATTAACGCATTAGCTACAATATACTAAAATCCTTACTAGGGAGGCCGTATTTACAAAGCAACATGACTGAATAGATATAGGTATCAAACAGACAGGTATGCGGCTATCAGCCATCTAGGAGGGAAGGGTGAAACGAGGAACCGCAGGAGCCTACACGTCTCACTACCGAGAGAGGGCGATCAACGACCAAAACGCCGTCTAACATCCGTGCCATCTGTCTAGCATTGCCATACGCCATGAAACACAGAAGAAAATGTGAGAAGGAAACCAAATGAAAGGTAACTAATGGAAAGGAAACCACCCCAGCATTATCCTACCAACCAGGGAAAATCATTACAAAATACCCAAGGACAGAATGGGTGGTCTACGGGAATTGAACTCGGATCCTTCTTGAATGCAAGCCACACCCTTCAAAAAAATCGAAAAGTTTGGTTTGTCTTTGCATGAGTGATTAGTTCTCAATGCGGTTCAGAGTAAACTTTAGAACGCTCTTTTCCAGAACTTATGAAAACTTAAGTGTTAAATTGTGCCATGTTTTAAGGAGAAATCCTTACCTTAAAGACCTTTGTTCTGTGGATAAATATCTGCCAAGTTGAAAACGTAGTGCTGCCGTAGCAGGAATATTCCGAGTGTGTAAGTGGTTTCAGATTTTGTCGAGTAACATTTCCAGAAGTGGGAAAATCCTCCTCAGCATTCAAACCTTGTTAACCCACAAACATCAAACTTATCTATACCTGAGGATTTGAAGCAAATTATTATTGTACACTACAAACGAAAATACAACTAAGGAAGAATGTACTTTGCAATACGTTGTAAGCAGCAAAATGCATAAGCTGAAATTTAATTTTAATGCATGTTTACTGCATACTTTCGAAATTCCGGAACATATTTTAAGAATTGATACAGCATAAATGCATGATGTTTTAAATATTTAGTGTATACATTTCCGATGTAATAATAATACTAATAATAATAACAATAATAATAATCTCTGGCGCGAAAGTTATTGTGGACGCAAGCCTACCATCTGGCTGCTGACCTCAAGTCCACATAGAATTACAGAGGCGGAGGATCATCCAGCCGATACACCATGCTTCCCCAGTCGGTTAATTTTCCTTAGACTCGTCTACTGCTTATCGTAGCTCCTCAAATGCTAGACTACTCACTTTGTTGGACACCGGTGCCGAATGCGGTCCGAAAATTTCGCACTCCCACGGGGCCTCGAAACCACACTTATTGTGTGGCAGCGAACCGGAACACAATATTTCAAACGACATGTCGCAGGACTTATTTTAAATACAGTGGTACTGGATTTGGTTACGATATATACAGGAAATACAGCAAACTTTCTTGTGTGGTTATTCAAAGGTTCCATTTGGCAGCCAGAAACGTCACTACAATACACCGGCTTAGATATAATGAAAGCTAATCAGTTACTTCTGGCTCTCATTGGCACCACATGAATAAACTCTCGATTAAGGACATACCTATATCACACACCGTAACCTTAAAAGGAGGCTCCGATTACCTTTTGCTTTTAACGCGTCTTCTAAATCGTCATCGTCTATATGTATTGCTTTACTGCTCTTTCAAATCCTCAATGAAAAGGCAAAGCCACCCTCGTAAGTGTTATCTTTCATGAATACAGTACCTTCTTATTCTGGCATTTAGGCCTTGTAAATTATTTTAGCCTTTTAGACATTTGATAGTTTAAGTTAAAAACTACATTATAGATTATGTCCGTTGGGAAGAGTGATGCATTTAAATGGTGAAAGAATTATTGATGTAGGATTCCGATAATTCCCATCCCCCAAAAACACAATACACACACATATATACGTAAACTTTCTGTTTGTAATATTTATACAGATTTGGTATTATTTGTAGCTAATGCCAAATTCAGGAGAGACCGCTTTGAAGGACTGTATCGTTTTACTGCTTTGCCTACGATGTAGGTATCAAGATGACATTAGCATCACTTACCTACGATGCGTATCCTTTCCACTCTGCTTCCTCAATTATTCGTTGAACATTAGGCTATACATCCGCTTTTTATCATTTACGTAAGATTTTCCTATAAATTCAAAATTCCCCGGTGTTACTACAAGAACTGTAAAACCAGATTTAAAAAAAAAGTCATGTACATATTGTATACCCATGGATATTATCCCTTTTGTGGTTTGATATGGCTGTCTTATGATAGGAACAGAAACGCACCTTAACTCTTTGTAAGAAAGAAAAAAACGTTTACAAGCTGTACAATATTATAGGAATAAAAAAACAGCCATAGTAGACATTTATGCAAAGCTCTGTTTAGAAAATTGAAAACACTAACACTACCTTAAACAACTCTTATCTTGGAGACGCCTATAAAAAGCAACTTAATTCACACATCCACGTTAAAAGCGAATAATTTTATTATGTTTATTTTCTATGTGATATAGCATCTAAACCACTCGGAAATGTCTGGAGATCTTACCTGTTGGCATAGAATGCCTAAATATTTCCAGAATTTTGGTTTAAAATACAGTGACTTTGTCCAGTTTTTCAACTTCACTTCTCAAAGTTCTCACAGACACTGTTCTAAGTTCTACGTCACTTCACTTCCTTTGTGATGTAGCCTCATCACGCTGGACGGCTCACTTCACTCGGGAGTTGAACACAAGACCTTCACAACCCATCGCTCCGCAATAACATTCGCTACACGTCGCAACAGCCGTCACCAACTGGATCGCTTACTGAGTGGCTTAACTTATATTCGACTCAACTCGACTGACCCCTCTCGCGAGAACGCTGGCTTATATAGAAAATGGACTCTTCCACAGAACATTCTAAATCTATTTTAACACACGTTCTGGAGGAAGGGGTAAGAAGCTTCCAGAAGGTTCTATTTATCTGCAGATAATGCCCCCGATGTTTACACTGGCGAGTGACACTTATCGGCGCCGAGCCATACCCACAGCGTCACACAGTTCCCTACTTAGAGCTGTTTGTCTCCACGATCACCATGTGCTACTCTTCAGCTTCCCTCGGGATTGACACCGATTGGATAATGGACGCCCAAGAACTTGGCACGCATGTCGCACTGCCGGCACAACCTGTTCACACCGCTTCGAGGATTCAAGTAATAGAATCGGTGAAATAGCTTCGTCAAGGACATATTCGCCTCCTGTGGTGTCCCCCGGTAGTGCTGGCACGGGCTTCTTCGAGGACATTCTTTCCATTTTCTTCGGGAACACGCTGTTCCACCTAGTCCTTCTGGCTCCGAAATCACACATTGTTTTTAATACATCGTTTTTGACTACCAGGGAGTTTTACCGTCCTGCAGTTCTCATAACTTGGACCTCTGGGAGAAACATCCGCCAAAGTGGATTCTTTATCCTTCAAGATAGACCCCATGTCTCGATCCTCCAGTTGCTGACTTCTCAGGATATCCTCGCTGCAACGGAATACTTGTTGTACCGTGCAGGGTGAAGGAATGCGGTACCTGTAATCCAATTCGGTCTCTTATCATCCTCTTGTTTTCCTCCGTCTGCTCTATCCGTTTCCCTTCTCTGATCCAAAATGCTACACCACATGAATACCATCTTCCAAGTCAGATTTACTGTTTTTTAATTCCATTGCAGAAGCACCTTTCACGACTTCATCTCAAGTTTTACATTGTGAATGGCAAAACCTAGTAGCGTTTCATCTGTTTCATCTTCATTTCCGTTTTCTTACTTCTTGATTTCATTTCGCATTCCTCCAATGATTTCGTTTGTTTTTCCATTTCGTGCATTTCGGTCATTTGACTCACAGTTTTCTCCTCCATTTCGGCCAATAATTTTTTAAACTTTCCCTCCATCTTGACTTTTTTATTCTCACTCCTGACACCAGTGTGATTTTGTCCAGTTCTTCAACTGTCACTTCTCTGAGTTCTCATTGTCACTGTTCTAAGTTTTTATGTAGTTAAATTTCACTGGGGGTTCACTTTACTAATATCACTTCACTAAGGAGAGCTAGTTCAATTCTCCGTCACTTTATTTCCCTCTTTATGCCGAATGGTCACTCGGGAGTCGAACACAACATCTTCACATCCGTCACCTCAAAGTAGCACACGCTGCACATCACTGCAGTCGTCACCAACTGACTCGTTTACTGCCTGAGCGAAGCAACTGAACTCACACTCGACTGACTCCTCTCGCGAGAACGCTCGCTTATATAGACAGTGTTATCTTCCACAGAACAACAACCAACATTCTTGAACTTGACCTCCAACAAAAGCTGTACACGGATCAGGTTTAGGTAAACGTTAAGACCTTCATACAAACAGGTATTTATGCAATCCTTATCGGAAATAAACGGTTTGTTTCCCTTGTCTCAAAGTATGTCAACTGTGATCATACAATTTTAGCACTAACGTATGCATTTTCATGTCTTTGCCAGGACACAGATTTATAAACATATTCGCACACTGCAGCAATATACAATAAATATTTGAATCTAAATAATCGGATTTCTCCTAAATATCCTAATTCCATCGAGTTTTTCTATTAGTAGGTACCCCAGCCAAGAATTTTAAAATGCGAAGGATATAAAATCTCTCACCTTCCAAAACTACTTCCAGAGGCATTAGGCAGAGGAGCTAAATGTGCCTTTTTTCTATCGGTAAGTGAACTCAGTATAGTGTGGTAAAACTGAAGCTTTGTGTGTTTAAAATGTACATGATTTCAGGGGAGAGGTAATTCCTAAATAGATACTACAAAAGTTTAATTCTTACCATAATCATAACCATAATCATCTTGTTATTATTATTATTATTATTATTATTATTATTATTATTCCTATTATTATTTGCATTCAACTAGGGTACTAAAGGACGTGATGTATTATGACTATTTTAAGGCATTTTAAATATATTTTAAAAATTCACAACATAACAATGCAGTTCAAATGATAAAAATGTTTACACATTTCGACGGTCAAAATAATGTCAATAAGATTTCGAAGGACATAACTCAGCAGATTTATTAAAATAATTGCTAAAACTTATTTCATCTTTCTACGCCATTTACTTTACAAGTTACGACTTTTACCCATAGCAGGAATCAAAGAAGATGTCATAGAACAACCAGAGCCACATATCTCTGTAGAATAATTAAAATATATATTTTAAGGTTTATTATATGTTTAAAAATTAAATAATTCAGACGTCAGTCCGTTTTACCTATGAGGGTATTTCAATCCAATGTAATACAGCATTTGTAGATACATATCTATATTTAGAATATTCTAAACATATTTTTTAAATTTCCTTCCATTTTCTAATTCGAGTAATTCGGAAGTGATATTTTTGCATGTATAACGGATGTCCAAAAAAATCTCATACACCACAAACATTCCTAATCTGCGCCAAATTGCAAGACTATTTCATATGGTAGGGAATTAAGAACAGAATAAAGTCTCTAAATGAGCCGGGGAAATTAGTCAAAGATAATAACTGCGTATTTAACAAAATTGGGTTTGAACATACGTGTCCCTACTTGTGATGAACGGCATAATTTTTTATTTTATGGCGTTAATTCTCCTTAATATAAAACATGAATATAGATTTTCTCTTACTTGCTACTTTTCATGTAAAATTAGTTTCTCTTCTTCGTGATTAAAACAACTCTCACACGCAGTGCAGGCGGGTACTGAAGTGTTAGGGGGCTCATGGCAATGGATATAGTAATCCCTATCGTTGCTTATCAGTTCATCACATTTAATAAATGATTTTAAATGCATTTCTCTGACTTTTATACTGTATTGTTCAGTATTTATATCCAGTTATCCATAGCAATTATTCAACATAGCTTATTGCTGTTTGGATTATCCTGCCATTTGTATGAGTGGCCTGCTTGTTTTTTTCGCTCTTTGTTCACAAATGAACGCAGATAGTTTCTGAGATTTTTATTTTGTGTTTGTACTGGTTATTACTTATATTTACTTATATTTTTGTTTACTTTCGGACTGAAAATATGCAATTATTTTATTGTATCTGCGTTTGCTTTATGAACAGAGATACGATCTGAAAATTTTTATTTATAAAACTGATATTTCTTATCAACATTTTCTAGTGGATATGCAGCATCCAGCAGTAAATTATGTAGAATTTACATGTCCTTCAAAGCCTGCGCTCAACATTTCCAAGCCGAAACAGATATAAAATGCATGCTTATATAAACTGGGCACGGTTCAGCGGCATACGCTGTATGACCATCAGCGAACTTGGCGTCTGCAACAAACTTTCATAGGTGACATAAAGTTACTGTGCAACAAACACACAGAGTTTGAGCAGAACACCGGTAGATAGTGATGTTCTGTTTTCCAGCATAGGAAGCCAGTCATCGTCTCCAGATAAACAGAACCCCTTGGAGCTGCTGTTATCTCATTCATTCTTCCTTATTGAACATCCAAATGTTGTCCACAATAGACTCTATACTCAGAAGCATTTATGCGGAAAGAAGTGAGATAGAGCCGGTGTGATAAACCTGGTTAGCAGAATAGCCAACAGGTTTGGTATTTACTTGCGGCTGTTTTATAATGAAAATTTGGCATATGTTTGCTCAAACATCTTCACTTGTGTACACCTGAAGGTTTGCGGAATGTTATGGGTACAAATAAAATTATCTGATATTGCACAAGCTACCCATCCCCAAAAAACCACCGTTACTTGCCAGCAACAGAAAGCTAAAAACTGTAGTGCCACCCTTCGCTGAATTCTGTATATATTTATGAATAGATGCATACTTTCGCCAGTTTCTATTACCAAACAATTTTTCCACTTTCTACACTCTATTAAAGCTATTTTATGTTGTAAGATTAAGCGATATAGTATACAAAATGTTAGTGATATACACGCAGAGCACAACACATGAAATATGCAAAATTGTTTCCTTCAGTAATTTAATTTGCAGTCCTGTGGTATAGTGTTTTTTCTATCAAAAGTAAATTTAAAGAATCTAGTTATTGAAAATAGTATGCAACTGATTTATTTTTATTGTTAATTTATTGTAATGCTTTAAGTTGTACTTGATTGCAGAAATACGCAAATATGTCCACTTGCTTACGCTTACTGCTATTAAATCGAAGCAGTGTTGGTGAAGAAGTAAGACTTATAAGGCTATGTAAGGCTGTATTCCTATACAATAGCAGAGTTTAACGTGTATTATTGTAGATTTCCACATTCTTTTATATACGTAACATCTGAATAATTTAATTTTGAGAGCAACAGAACTGGCACAGTGCTGCATCAGTTTAACCCTCTATTGCCAGAATTATTTGCTGCAAATTCCGCTCTTCCTTTAATTCCTAAAAAAAGAAATTATATAGCTGTCACCGGCACTACCACCGAAGCAAACAGGATAACCGTTATCGCTCGAGTGAAACGAGCTGGGCTGACCATCCATTCAATGTCAAATCTCGCGAGTTCGAGTCCCAGCGAATATACTCAAATATGTCTCTGACTGTCTTGATTGGATGGTGACGGTGTTATATTTACTGCAGTGCTATGTATTTTTCTTCATCTCATTAAAACACTATGTTATTGATTAAACGTGAAAAAAATATAGGGCCTCAGAAGTTCCTTCGTTTTTCGTTACGTTTCAACCACTAAGAACGCCTGGGAACACACCTCACCTGCAGCATAGCTACTCCAGTGTAGTTGCCGAACTTTCTGTTTATAAACTTTAAACACAAGCTTGTTCAAAACATAAATAACTATGGCATTAATTTTTGTAACCGAACTGTTTATTTCCTGCAGTCTACACCATTATTGCCGACAATATATTGCCATTTCTCTGGAAGCTTATAAACTCCATTTATACAACATGTGAGGGTTTTCTGCTTGATGACCTCTTCCAGGTTCAGTCTGTAGTCCTCCAAGGAAGTGTGGCGTTTGCCATTCAGGGAATTCTGCAGGAACGGAATGGATGAAAATCGGATGGGGCAATGTCTGGGCAATACGGTGGTTGGGGTAACACATCCCATTCAAAATTACACAAGTTTTGACGGGTCATTATAGAGGCATGTGATCTGGCGTTGTTGTGGTGAAAGACGACATCGTTTCCCAATTCCGGTATTTTCACTTCAATGGCTGCATTGAGACTATCCGGCTGAGCACAACATTTCTCGGAATTGATATTTTCGTTATTCGGAAGAAGTTCGTAATGCAAAGTTCCTTTCAATCCCACCAAACAATGGCATAAATTTTCTCGGATGCAGCCCTGGTTTAGGAGCCGATACTGGTGGCAGCCCTTTCTCATCAGCAGTTACCAGGCGTTTTAGAAAAGGATAGTTCTGATTGCGTTTCATAAGGTCACAGATGGAAACTACGGAATTAAATTCGTCAATAAATAAGGAACCCATACATCGTGAATATTTACATAACCCAGTTTTATCAAGTTGCTGGTTACAGTAGCACGAGCTAAATTGAGCTCCAATGCCATTGCCCCAGTTGCATTCGTGAATTCTTTGCACATCCATAACATTGGCCGTCCAGATCGAGGTTTCAGCTTTAGGGATAAATTCCCACTCGAAATCCATTAAACTACCTGTGACATGCTCGATTCGTTACTGCATCTTTCCCGTAGACAGCACAAACTTTCTGCTGTCATTGTGAGGCAGTTTGATGCAGTAATTTGTATCACGAATTACTTAAATGTAAATAATGATTGTAGTATGAATATGCATTATTATGTGACATTGATTTGAGATGTTTATTGATTGTAATTATTGTTGAGAAGTAAGTTTATATTGCCTTACTGAAACTGACAACAATAGCGTGCAATAATGCAGCGAGGGGGTGAGCTGTTTATCATTATTGGAAACGAGGAAGTTACGTAATGTTGGCGCGTTTTTCTTAGAATTTTCTGGAACATTTCCCTAGAGCATATGTATTCATAATTTTCATTGGATATAAACATAGACGCTAATGTTGGCGCGTTTTATTAGCCAATGGCAGCTCAGTTATAATCTTTAGGCATATCTGGGTGAAGGAGTATATAAAGAGTAGGTTAGAGGTAGACCCCGTCAGTTCATCAAAATTCTTTGTACACTACACGTCACATTCCCGTCAGTTCGTCGAAAGTATTTGCACGGCACACTTCGGATATCAATTTGCAGGTTACGCGTAACAGAGTTATGAAAAATCTCAAGTGTTATAAAGTTAATTATACAAAAAGTTTAAGTACGCGAATTAAGAATTATCAGTAATGAAGTTTCAGTTTGGCGAGTGTCAAGATCAATGTGTAAATGTGATAGTTAACGTGTTCGACAATAAAAGTGTAAAACAAATTTCATCATCAATGTTATCTTTGGATAAAAGATTCCTTTCCGTTTACACAACCTGTATATAGAGAAGTGCTTGACCCAAAAGGATAATAGCTAGCCGGAGGACAAAGAACCAAAAATTAAATTAAATAACAGTAGCGTTTTTTTTAAACAAAAAAACTAATACTGCCGCAAATTGCTAATACTAGATGGAGCTAGCAAACCTAACAAATGAATGACGTCACAAGATGGCTTCAACGCGTGTAGTTAACACAAATACACAAACATTATAAGTAATACACTCGCAAATTGGCGCCCAACGTGGGGCATATAAACATGAAGCACTTCACTACTTCAAATTGGCACCCAGAACGTGGGGCAGAGTGACCAGGAAAGGAGCGAAATAACCAGGAAGGGGCGAAGGAACCAGGACGTGAAGCGAATGGAGTAGTGACCTGAACTACAAGACGCAGATTCCAGAAACAACTAGAGGAACGACAGACGACGCGGATGAGTGGACATAAAAAACATCGAGACGACGCAGATTCGTCATAATACAACGCAGAAGCGACATATAATCTAGGAGAGAGGGGCAGGAAGCTGGACATCAAAGTAACAGCAACAGACAGCATCAGAAAGGTTAGAAAAGTGTTATGTTAATTCTAAAAAAAGGGTAAAAAAATTTAAATGTACCTGAGGAGTGGTAGGATAAAGAAAACAATGTCCACTAATAATACAGTAGAAATAATTATGGAGGGAGATAGTGTGACAGTTAGCTGTAATTCAATACAGGTTACAGAAAATAGCTCAAACAATGTAGGATTTGAGGGTGAAAATGTTAGTGCAGAAAGTCAGAATAGAATAGCAGGAAATGTTAATGTTGATGCTAGTATGATGATGGAAATGCTGAGAAATTTTGGTCAAACATTAATTAAGAATTATAGGGAAATGTGGAAAGATATTGGTAAGAGTATTGTAGATCAATTAAGGGAAGATATTGGTAAGACTAATGAGAAATTAGAAGACCTAAGTCAGAATAATAGAAAATTAAGGGAAGAAATTTGTAAGAATAATGAGAAATTAGAGCAAACAGTAGATAAAAACAGGGAAGAAATTGAAAAGAAATTAACGAAGCTAGATAGTAGTATGCCAAAAATGAGTGATGAAAAGGAAATAATAGCAAGTGAGATAGGAGAAGTTTCAAAGAAAATGTCAGATATGAGCAGGGAAATAGGTAACAAAAAAAGTGAGGTTAATACTAAAAGTGAACATGTTGATGTAGAATGTACAGAGTTAGGAAGTAGAATGAGTAGCATTTCAAGTGAGATAAGAGAGATGAAAGAGGTTATGAATGTAGATGTGAATCAGGCGCAAGTTAATTTCAGAGGGAAGATATCAGAAATACAGAAGAAGTCAGTAATGCAAAGAAATAAATTCTACGAAGTAGTTAAAGTTTTGCCTGTAAATAATCAAAAGCTAACTTCTGAAATTAACAAGTACCAAGCTGTTCAGAATGAAAACTCCAATCCAGTACAGTTTAGTACAGATTTGTCAGAGTATTCTCAAATTAAAAAGATACCAGAAGAATTGAAAATGACAATAGTTAAAAGATGTGTTGTTCAGGAAACTTTAGATTGTTTTCAAATGTTATCATGGGACGAAATTTCATATGAATACAAGAGGTTATTCATGAACAAAAATTTGAAGGTTAGGATACGGCTACGAGTAATGTTTAGCCACACACAAGTTGATCCAGGAGGATAAATAGCAATGAGATGTAAAATAAATGCTGGATAGTTAAAGATGACTTGCAGAGAAATGTATTGGAACGTAAGAGGGTTAAATAAATATGTACGTCATGTGAAAGGAGAAATAAAGTTTTGGACATAATTAAATTTTTTTAAAAGGAAAATAACATTTTTGTGTAACTGTAACAGCATTTGAAATGAAGCATAATGTTATATTAAAGTAAAGTACGTAGATATAATTCCAAGAGTATTGTGAATATACAGTACAAAATAACAAAAATAGGTTAAATGTAATTAAAACCAATATTTATGTAGCAAACAGAACATGTGAAACAGTGCCCAGATTTAAGAGATGTAAACATATTTGCGTAGAGGGTGAATATTTTTGGTAAATATGTATAGTAATTACAAAAATTCTTAAATGCACAAATTGTTGTCAACAATATAAGAAAGTAAATAATTTTGTAATAGTAATTAAATAATTCAGGGTACAGTATTTGCTATAAAAATTTTTTTGTAATATCAGATTAAAGTCTAAACACATTAAACCAGAGCCAGTAAATAGTGGTAAGATAAAGACAAAACATATGTCGTGTATTAAATACGTGTGAAGTGTTAAGTGAAAGTGATAGCGTGTGTTCCAAGATTTAGGAGACTAAAAACCCAATTATAAAATTTCCAAAAAAGCTGTAAATATTTATAATTATGTTTCTAGTGGGGCATATGATGCAGTAATTTGTATCACAAATTACTTAAATGTAAATAATGATTGTAGTATGAATATGCATTATTATGTGACATTGATTTGAGATGTTTATTGATTGTAATTATTGTTGAGAAGTAAGTTTATATTGCCTTACTGAAACTGACAATAATAGCGTGCAATAATGCAGCGAGGGGGTGAGCTGTTTATCATTATTGGAAACGAGGAAGTTACGTAATGTTGGCGCGTTTTTCTTAGAATTTTCTGGAACATTTCCCTAGAGCATATGTATTCATAATTTTCATTGGATATAAAAATAGACGCTAATGTTGGCGCGTTTTATTAGCCAATGGCAGCTCAGTTATAATCTTTAGGCATATCTGGGTGAAGGAGTATATAAAGAGTAGGTTAGAGGTAGACCCCGTCAGTTCATCAAAATTCTTTGTACACTACACGTCGCATTCCCGTCAGTTCGTCGAAAGTATTTGCACGGCACACTTCGGATATCAATTTGCACGTTACGCGTAACAGAGTTATGAAAAATCTCAAGTTTTATAAAATTAATTATACAAAAAGTTTAAGTACGCGAATTAAGAATTATCAGTAATGAAGTTTCAGTTTGGCGAGTGTCAAGGTCAATGTGTAAATGTGATAGTTAACGTGTTCGACAATAAAAGTGTAAAACAAATTTCTTCATCAATGTTATCTTTGGATAAAAGATTCCTTTCCGTTTACACAACCTGTATATAGAGAAGTGCTTGACCCAAAAGGATAATACCTAGCCGGAGGACAAAGAACCAAAAATTAAATTAAATAACAGTAGCATTTTTTTTAAACAAAAAAACTAATACTGCCGCAAATTGCTAATACCAGATGGAGCTAGCAAACTAACAAATGAATGACGTCACAAGATGGCTTCAACGCGTGAAGTAAACACAAATACACAAACATTATAAGTAATACACTCGCAAGTTTTACCCTTACGACAGTAAAACTGCATAAGATGTCGGAAATGTTCATTTTTGTTTTCCATAGTTTTTAAACACAAGATCACGCTGTTCCATCCAACGTCAGTCACAAACACACACTGACATCTCCATTATTGGCCTCGAAGTCTTAGGGGTAATTAGGCAACTATGATAACTTGAGCGCACAGAGGGTTCAGAGTTTTAGGCGCTATAGATGGAACTTGCGAGCTAAACGAAGGAACTTATGAGACAACACAAGAGTATTTTTGCAGCATTAAACAGCTATAAGTACTGTATTTCACTTTGAAGGGCCGTATAATATAGAATTAAAGAATAATGTCATTAAAAATAACATTTTTAGAAACCTAAGCCCTTGAAGTAAACTATGTATCACATATGCTACACCAGACTCAAAGGGTATCATCTTACTATACAGAACATGTCACAAAAATGCAATGCACCTCCTCTCTCTGTGGCAATGAAAAGGCTTATAAACCCAACTTGGATATTTATCTACAAAACTGCTTGAAGGCATTACATGGAATGAAAGTGTGTTTTGTGTCTGAATACTATAAATGAAACCAAAATAATGCTTTCGTTGCCGTTTTAATTCCAGAAGATACCTATTGTGGGAAACGGTCTGACAGCCGTAGTTAAAAGTGGCATTATTTCGATTTTAAATCGATTTATTACAGAATTAGGATGCTCTGGCAGTCAATTTGAGGATATTCAGCGTACTGCATTAAAATTCAAGATTTAACCAAAAGCATTCCTGAAATCGGTTGTAACGAATTTTGAAAAATAGTAATGAGAAACTTATTACAATGTATCAGTAAAAAAACCCATGTGCGGGCTTACAAGGAGGAAGAACATTATGCTTATTCCATGTAAATTATACTGTATAAATTAGTAACATTAATTAGGACTTTAAAAGGTAATAGCTTAAAGCTACCACAAAACCATACAATGCATTATTCGAAACCTGTGTGATATTTGCAAGACTAGGTACTTGAGTATTTTGTACTAAGTAATCGAGAGCAAGGTGAAGGGCTCTCGGCCTGACGTAGAGATGGCGTTGATACGAATGAAATTTTGTTTTGTCATATTGGTATACTTCTTTTGTAATAATGTAAGACGAGTTTCAACTTGATTTACTAAACAGTTCTGTTTGTATGGCTGTTTATAATAGACATGTTGTTTGTGCTCCTTAAAATGGATAAACTGGAATAATACCATGCAGTCTTCAAATTCTTTGCTCTGGATGGTTTATTGCTGACGGAAATACATCCAAAGTCGCTGAAAGCTTATCAGGAGTTTGCTCCATTGTTTTAAATAGCTGAAAAATGGGCAGCAGAATTTAAACGTGTCCGTACTTCTCTTACACATCATCAACCCGAAGGACGTCACAAAAATGCAACCACCGAGGAAAGTATCGGTAAGATGCGCAATATGGATTTAGACGATGGGCGACAAAAAGTACATAAAATGGCTATCACCATAGGCATATCAGAAGAACGTGTAGGGTGCATTCTACCTCAATAATTAAAGAGAGAAAGTTTTGTGCTAGGTGGATGCCGCGTTTGCTAAATGCTAACGAAAAGCACATGAGACTTTCACAGCAACGTTTGGACGCCTTTAAAAGGAATGTAACTGATTTTGTGCGCCGATTTGTTACTGTGAATGAGACGTCGGTCCACCACTACACACCAGAAATGAAACAGCAGTCAAAGCATTGAGTGGAAGTGCACCAAAGAAGGTGAAGTGGATTTCATCTAGATTTCTCTTCCTTAATTACCTTTAAAATGGAAAAACAGTAACTGATAAATACTACGCAACTCTCCTGGACTAAATGGATGAACAAATACATGACAAAAGTCTTGGATTGCAAAAGAAAAGAATCATTTTTCTTCAGAGCAATGCATCTGTTCACAAAAATGCTTTGTCATTGGGAAAACTGAGGGACTTGAGGCAGGAATTTTTGGAACATCCACCCTATTCACCAGATTTGGCACTCTCTGATTTCCACCTATTCCCACATATAAAGAAATTTGTTACTGGAAACAATTTGAATCCAATGGAGACCTTACGGCACCGTAAAAGGGTATTTTGCAAACGTTCCAGTATCATACTTCAGGGATGGAATCTACTTACTAAAAAACGATGGTCAAAGTGCATAGACCTAAAAGAGGACTAGGAGTAGAAAATGCAGACTTTCGCTGCAAGTCCAAGAACTTTTTACCTTGTCCTAACACTAAGATCTGAGGAACAATATCTTTGAAATTTAATCTATCTATGCACACGACGAATTTGGTTATCAAGTGGAAACTCTGTTGTATTATAGCTTTTATCGAGGTTTCATTCTATATAATGTGCTTTAATGTGAATTAAATGGTACGAGCTGTTATATTAAATGCGGTTCATCCCGGTAACGTAACATTAGGTTATCTGACATGTATGTAAAACACACATTTTGATTAAAAATTAGTCTCTGGTTTGAACTCAATTCAACTATCTGTGCACCGATTCCTCCATATTTAATAAAACCAATTATTTTAAAATTCCTGAAAGAATATACACGCTGAGCTCCGAAGTACTCTTTTAAACACAAATGAATACAGACTTACAGATAAAACCATTTGTTTACAGCTTTGAATGAAATTAGCTTTATTGACACGAAGCCCCATATTTGTGTAATTGTATAGCTCCATCATCTTCTTTTTACATTGTATAAATGTTATAAGTATTCTTGAGGCTTATCGAGAAGTATGCCCTATGGTCATTTGTAACATTTCTTGGAATAGTGATGCAGATCTCAATGGAGCTCACTATATGCCCGAGATGAACTTCAGTCCACATAAGTTGTGTGCGTTAGTGAGTTAAGCCACTTTTTCAGAGAGTTTGTTTTTGTATCTAAATACGAAAAAAAGTTATCAGTGCAAGACGAAAATGGAAGACCTAAGACACATATGCGCTCAAGAGTTTGTATTAATGAAAAAAGTTCGCTGAGGCTAATGCATCTCGTAGAATCTGCACACAATAAGGTTTTATGAGTGTCATGCCTGTAGTTGTGTAAGTTTTCCCTCTTCTTGTTTTATAATTGCATATTTAAGTCTGAGTAAGAAGCCGTATCTGTGGGTTCTGGTCTCACAATTTGTGAATCGCGAAACTTGGCCTTTTTTCTGATGTACTTCTGTCAGATATGGTTCCAGCCGAACATCATTTCCACGTTAGTTTTATCCCACCTAATGTCACTGGTGTACAAAACAACACTAAGTTGCTCTCTTTAGTATGCTAATTAGGCTTCTGACGTTCCCTTGCCTTTGTTTGAAATAGGCAAACGTCAGCACCAAGTTATGATGGAAAGTGCAGTCTAATTACAGAACTTTTTTGTGGAAGCCTATGAGCTGCTCTTAAACATACGCAACCCCTTATATGCAGTGCAGGAGTATTTGCCGCAAAACCAGCATTTTGTGAATTCTGATGTTTGTTAACTACTGCCTCTAAAATGCATGCACCAGAGTTCTCGAAAAGCAAGAAGTTATTAGCACAGTTGCCATGCGGGAGTGCATGAGTTAAGTGCTCAGTTAGATTAAATTAAAAGCTTAATTTCGGTAGTACAAATCATAAAGGGTTCTAGTCTACGTTGAAGCGCAGGCGCACTCTGGAATATATATTTCACCAACATGTGCAGGAACGTTTCGATTTTTGCTAAATATCTACCAAGTATTTGAAAAGAAAGTATAAGCTTTCAATTTAGTTAAGCTATATCGATTCGCGAATATTTAATTGGCTAATAGCTCGACGGCTGCGGTTATATTACTCCATATTCTTCCTTCTTCTTTCTTACCATATTTATTTATTTAATTATAACTCTTATTATTATCATTCATTATTCCTCGAATATTTTCTTGCTACTTTCGTTTATTTATTTAAATTCAGAACCCTCATAAATTAATGCATTTCGAAGCAAAATGTGGTAGCAACTCACAAGAAAAGTGGACAAGTATATTCTCTATCGCAGAAGAACGTTTATTTTTTGACTAATTCAAGTTAGTTGAAGGATCCTGAAAACTATAGCATTGGCCCAGAAGACAGAGATTTTAGTTATCACCTATGACAAAGGGATATTATGGCGTTATTAAACCATTTAATACAGCATTTTCTACACTAAGTAGAAATCTTGCACTTCTGTTTGTGCATCTATAACTTATATGACCAGGAAAACACACGAATATGCCAAAGGTTTCTTGTGGCGTTCCTTTCTCATAAAACTACAATGCCAACCTTAAGAATTACATAACAGCTTATGTACTGAACCGGTGACACATTGCGTTTAATTTTTGTACTGGAATTGGTTCCGTTTTACATTTATGTTGCTACTCATGTGACTATAAAATGGAGTTCAACACTCTATAAAATCTCATATTGGTGAGTATAATACCAAGTGTGATCAAATACTTTCCGGAATGGCTTCAAAACAATGCTGACGCTGAGATTTCTTTAATTCTTACCCAGACTGTACATGCAGCGTTCCTTCCCGATAAAAATGAGAGTTCACGTGATTTCCTGTGACCATGCAGTGACTAGGTAGATGCTCTGAAGTGAACACGCGTTTTGCAGGTGCTGCGATTTTTCTGCGTAGCAAAAATGTCAGATTACCAAGAACAAAGAACGAACATCAAATTTTGCTTTAAACTTGGAAAAACTGCAACAGCAGCCTATGAAATGTTAAGAACAGCGTATGGTGAGGACGTTATAGGCATGTTCAATCATTCGAGTGGTTTTCGAAGTTTAAAAGTGGTGTGACATCAGTTAAAAATGCAGATCGTTCGGGGCGACCCTGTTCCAGCACAACTGATGAAAATATCAATCAGGTGAAGAAAATGGTCTTAAATGATAGGCGCATCACAATAATAGAACTTTCTGACTTCTTAGGACTCTCCTTTGGAAGTGTTCAAAGCATTTTGAAAGACAATTTGCACATGAGAAGAATTGCCGTCAAGTTCTTGCCCCCACCGGCTTTCAAATGACCAAAAGGAAAGTCGTGTGATTGCCTGTACAGATCTTAAAGAACAGCTACAAAATGACCCACAGTTTATGGAGAAAATTATTTCTGGTGATGAGACATGGATTTATGGGTACGATCCAGGAACGATGCAACAATCTTCACAATGGAAGAGTCCTTCATCTCCACGCCCGAAAAAGCCAGACAACTTCGATCCAAAGTGAAGTCAATTATGATTGTGTTTTTTGACATTAAAGGCATTGTACTTAAGAAATTTGTGCCACAGGGTTAAAAATTGAATCAAATGTTCTACAAACAACTGCTGCAAAGATTAAGGGAGAATGAGCGACGCAAATGGCCGGAGAAACGGAGGAGTGGTGACTGGTTAATGCATCATGACAATGCGCCCACGCACAAAGCCCTTTCTGTTCGCCAATTTTTGGATAAAAATAGGATGAATACTGTTCCCCATCGCACCTATTCTCCAGATTTGACACCAGCGTACCTTTTTCTTTTCCCGCGACTTAAAATGCGGCTCCGAGGACACCGTTTTGAGGACATTGGTGTCATCCATCGCGAATCGCAGAAGGCTCTGAACATGTTAAAAGAAGAGGTCTTCCAGAGGTGCTTCTAGCAGTTGCAGAAGCCAGGGACAAGTGTATCAACTCCCAAGGAGACTACTTCGAGGGTGACAGTGCAAATTAGACAAAACAAACTCTTGTGTAGTATTTATGACGTCATTCCGGAAACTTTTTCATCACACCTCGTATATGAATTGCCTAGTATATGTAAAAGAAAATAAGCTTAATAGTTCTACAGGTCATTGTTTTGTTACTACAACAAAAAATCCTCTTCCGCCTCCGTGGTGTGGAAGTAACACATATTCCAAGTTTTAAATATTACTGAGGTATGCAATCTAGGGAAAGATTTTTCCTGAGCAGACCAAAAGTAGTGAGTAAATGAGTCCATTGGTACCTGAAGTTATTTGAGAGTTCATTTCATTACATTCTTTCAGTTTTCGATACGATCTGTATGACTATATATGGAAGACCCCATCTTGCTCTATGGTAAGGGAGATACAGTCGTTTTGGCGTTGCTGAATTTGAGCAGTTTACGAAGTATAACGATGTCGTTAATACTCACTACAATAAAAACGTTGATAATTCATTTTCAGTTTAGATGAGCTAACAATTGAATATGCTGCGAGCTAAGTGGATAGGGAGGTTTTTCAGGCTTTACCCCCAACCTGAGTAGATAAACGTAAGATAGCTAACCTCAATGAACCCTGGACCCATTTGAGCATTCACTCACCATCCGAAAACAGCCCAAAAAGGTTAAATTTAACACAAATTAGTTGCTTTTTGTCATTCTTTTGTCCTAATGCAATAGAGAATTATTTCCATGTATTTAGTTTAAATGCATACTGCATCGTAATGTAGCCTCATTGGATAGTTAGATTGTGTATATTCACGCTGTAGGGTTTATATTAATCAAACTACACTTTCGGTTGAACTTAATTCTCACTTCACTACGTTAACTATCAAGGCATTACACGCCTCATAAGAGCTCTCCAACACAAATAATTTCGTTTGGGTACACTCTGAATTAACGAAATGGGAAACTGCTAACAAATACTTGAATGAACACTGCCATCCAATTGTTGCTCTGGCGGCGTTGTAATTTTTCATATTGTAAATAAGTTGTTTATCTTGTACTTAATTATTAACTGCAGTTTGACTTATTAAGGTGCTGACTCTCATATTTTACCTGTAAATATATTCCTTTGGCTCATGACAATGTCCATTAGTTTTAATCCTGAATGATAATAAAGTATATGTTAAAATTACGTCATAATTTAACTTTTTCTAATACTTGATCCTCTAATATGGAACATTGTTCTCCTCGATCTCTCAGTAAAACAGTTCATGGTACTTAAATTATAACCTCAGAGATGAAACATGTTAATATTCCACGCATAAGCTTACAGAGAAATTTGGATCTATAATGCTTGCAAATACGGTTCTCTAAAGCGTGTCGTTCGAAATTAAAGCACACCCTATGATAGCATAATTGATGATCCTTTGCCATTTTGGTTTATTAATAGTTTCTTATATGAAGGCATAAAATACTCCAAGGTTTATTATTGGCGATTACGGAAGAAAAATCTTACTACTACACTTCCTGTAAAATCAGCTATAGAAGCTTAGATGTTGGAGACGAAAATTATATATGAAATGTAACAACGGACCGCAAAATGGTTTGTAAGCCATCTGTGTTCATAATATGCATGATATCAGTTGCCTGGTAAGCACTTTGGATGAAGATCACGTCAACATGCTAGTATTTTGAATTTTCGCTAGTGTACTGTTACGGAATATACAATTGCCTTCATACAGTGAACAATAGGCGTTCGTTTCATTCACCTTCTGGTGGTGTATGTAATTACTGAGTAGTGATTGGTAAACACTCCTAGCTTAACATGTACTTGCATCCCAGAGTAGGGAACCTTCCAAATCGTATTTAATAGGACGGCAAAACGACCTTCAGGGGAAATTCATAACTGGAAAGCTGGAACGCTGAATCGCCATGGTAGATCAAGTAGGCATTATACAAATGAATATCCGGGAACGTTTCTTTAGAACCCATCTTACACCAACACAAGACTTCCATATTTTTCTCTATGATTCAGATGAAGCCACAAAAGTGACGATAGTTCAGTTGACACATAGTATATCACTGAGGTTCCCATCAGTTCTTTAGGCCCTCAGCAAGTATGATACAGCCTAAGACAAAATAAATGAGCAACAGTCAGAGACGCAGTTTAATTCGGAAAATGCCGGAAGCATTGGGTAACGCTGCCCTCACATACACGATTTAATACCACCCTGCGTTGAGTTTAAAGCTATGCGATAAGTAGGAAGACATATTTTAGTTCGGTTATATGCGTGGTAGTGGAGTAGTGTAACGCTCTTGTCTCTGAATTTGATAACTTAGGTTCGAGTCCTTGGCTATGTTTCTGTTTAATATTTAACTTTTAATTTCTTAAATATATGGCGATGTATTTTTTCTGTGCATAAAATATATATCCATTTTAATACATTCGTGCATAAAACACAGATAACATTACTCTTTTTCTTAAATATATGCCATAAGAGTAAGAATTATAAAGTTAAAAGCTAAACCAAATATTTAATTGATATAATATTAGATTACAAAATTCTGTCTCATTCTTTAGTTATGAAAAGCATAGGCGTCATCGTGTGCGCGCACTTCTTAGCCTAGGAATTCTGTACGATATGTTAGCAATCATACTGCCTTTTGCTTTGGCAGATCGTACACATAAAGATAAATCTGCAAGAAGAATACTCTCCTAACGTTAGTGAACATTGCTGGATACTCTTGTCTCAGGCTACAAGAACACTTGAAGTCCTTATGTCTACGACTGCGAGATGGTTGCGGTTATCGAGGGAAGGGAACGTTCGTCGTCGACCTGATTTGGGTCGAAAATGTTTGCTCACTCCCCAGCAAGACATTGCACTTCTAAAAGAGGCAGACAGGCAATCCCTTCCAGCATGCTGTACAATTATAAATTTCCCTCGGTTGAACCACACAGTTTGACTACATCATTGACTACGTCGTTTAACTACAACAGGAATCTTTGCATACGATCGGCAGCTAAGAAGCAGCGTCTTACAGATGATCGTAAATTATAATGCCTCGCATTTGCAGAATAAAATGTCCATCATAACTGGAATAGGTTTATACTAAAAATGAGGTAATAGTTACATCTATAAATGGGGAGAAGGTAATTTTCTACCATCCCAGAGGCAAAAACGTTACGACACAAAATACGTGGCATAAATATTTGACTAAGGTGGCGTATCTGTGTCGCATTTAAGCTGAATGTCACGAGATGATCTAGTTATGTTGTGGCAGCTTGATGGCATATTATTTAGCCAGCAGTATAAAGACATCTCCGAAAACGTCATTGTTTACCTTCTGTAAGAACTAGATGTCCCGATGGAATGATTGAATTCAATCAGGATAGCCATCCTGTCCACACAAGTCAACAGGTTTCAAATTGTTTCCCAAAAAGTTGAGATATCACAGGGATTGGCAGGCTTCCTTGCTCGTCAAATTTGAATCCTATTGGAAATGTGTGGGCAGAGATGAAGAAAGTTTTAGAGTTAAATAGGCCTGCAATACTACGCAAGACAAATGAAATTTTGTTGGATGAAATACAGGATGCTTGGGAGGAAGTATCCTCTCGTGAAAATTTGACTAGGCATTTTATATCATCAATTCCACATAGAATCAGGACAGGGGGAAGCATAGGATGTACACACCCCGTATTAATAAAATAATTTATACTTTATTTGCTTTTTCATTTAGCACTACAACATTTACTTATTTCTTACGTAGTCTGAAAACGAAAAGGAGCATGTTTCAGTTCTTATGTGTGGGCATAAATGCCTTGAAATAAACTAATCCTTAGTAATTGAAAATTATAATATAATATGTCGTAGCCTCTAATCAAATGCTCAATGGGAGGTAGGCGACTCGCTTGCAGGTACCAGAAAATTAACAAATTGTAAAAAGGCGAGGCTACGACTAGGGACACAGCTACAATGAAAGTGCAAAAATATTATTAAATACTGACAAAAGGACACTTACATGGTTCAAAATAGGAAGAAGGAGCTTTACACTATTGTAAATAAAACAAAAAAGATCTCGATGGCCAGGGGTTTATTAGATAAAACTTGCTACTTTACCCCAACTCCTTAGTTCCATGCCTACGGGCGAGGCCGCCATGCATTCCTGCATGGAGAGAGCGTAACACACGTCTGGTCTGGTTGGCCTCTACTCACTGACTCCCTCAGCCCAAACACGCCACAAACAGCGTGGGAACGCCATCCAAACTACCCCCACCTAAACTGGTACCCCCACCTAAACTACAACCGGCATCTCCAATCCAGGTGACCAAAGAGACGTATGCGCGACAATGCCTGCATACGCCACATCTCCCCCTGGCCACCTAGATCGACGCCCTCGTCGACACAAGGAGAAAGTTGTTTGTGACAAAAGACAAAGAAAGAGAAAAAAAAATACAAAACAGAATAAGACATGACATAGACAAAGTTAAATAATTAAACAAGCAGTATCTGGGAAAATATATGGAGCACACAATTAAGAAATGAAAAGCAATGCTAATTGGCATATTTATGAGTCTCGAGTGTCGGGGAATTAGCTTTTCTTCAGATCACTTATGCTCGAGTACCCCGCACACGCACACACTTCATGCTGCCACTGTTACATGCACACTACACTGCACCTGGATGGATGTTCCGACGTAACTGTTTGTGGGTGGGATTTCCAGATCACCCACAACGACGAATTGTTTTTCAGCTGTAGTCTTTTAGATGCTGCAGGTCGCTGAAGATGAGGAGGGGGTGGGCAATCGCTGGCTTGGACTGCCCCCCAAAATAGTGGCTCCTTATGCCACTGCAGTGTAGTGGCTGAACGACAGCTCTCCTGTGGTGTCTCTGGAATCTCTGGCGTGACTGGCGGGGATACTCTTCTTGTACACTCGAGCTCCGCAATCAGCAAGGTCATTATAACAGAAACCATAGAACGGTAGAAATGGTGCTCCAAAAGATCATCACATAAAAGAAGTAGTATGTCATTTACAATAAAAGATTTAAAAATGGCAGGAAGGTTTACAATCAATGAATTCTTTTAAGATGGGGCAAAGAGAGAGAAAGAAAATGACATGTTAACATAGAAACTGAATTTTACAGGGGTTACCATCCAAAATTTAACACAAAATGCTTTAAAATCCAAATACAAAATCACAAAAGGACCAGAATACATAATAAAGAACAACAAGATCTGTATCTGTGTGAATTAATAACAGCACGCAATATAGTTTGACGACGTCAAAAATCTGAAGGAGGATTCCTCCGGGACACACTTATTTATACAATGTAAGAGAGCAAACATTAATGTAAGAAAGTAGATTTTCCATTGTCATATCGTGTAATTAGGAATTTTTTAGGTTATCATATGGTAACATCCCTCTCTCTCTCCTGTTAGGTGAGGGAAAGAGCTATGGAACACTTGCACAATATTAGAAGCGGGAGGAAAGCACGCAAATTAAGAAGCTTACAGTACCTGAACCAGGGTCTGTCCAGGCTGTTTGTGAAACCCGCATATAAGAAATTTACTCAGGAGGTGGTCTCTTTACAGTCACACAGATAACATAAAGTACTGTTTGCCAGGAGATCTGAATGGGAAGATGTATTCTTTGTATTTGCAGATGCATAAGCCGGAGGAATATTTGAACCTGCAATCAGGAATAGCGGTGAAACACACAATATTGTACGACTTTTACTACAGATTTTTTGTCTCAAAGTTTTAACATGTCCTTTGGGAAACCACGTATGGATACTGTCGAAAGTGTTACCAATTACAGAACAATTTCGGGACTGCAGAGTCTGAAGAGGAAAAAGTAAAACTTAAAACAGAAAAACGTCTACATCTCCGAAAAGTTGAGGTAGTCTACAGTATCCCGAAGGAAAAGTAAAAAATAGCAAAGAGAATGATCGTAGTGAAACAATACGCTTTGACTACCAATAAAACCCTGAATTTAGAAAAGTTCCTGCAAGTGATGTCCTTTATAGTCTTCAACTGTGGGAGTAGTTTCGGCATTCGTGTTACTGGTTTTCAAAACAGTTGTTTTTATATGCATTATGAATGTTTTGGAGGAAAGGGTCAGAATGAAGTTTTCAGTTTCATCCATCATTTTGCAAACAATATATTTGACAATAACGTCATTGATCTATTATTTTTCTGACAACAGGAGTGCTCAGAACAAGAATCATAAGCGCATGCAGTACTGTTTGACGCAAGTGCAACAAAGGAAATTAAGAAGCTTACAGTACCTGAACCAGGCTATAGTTCTCTGTCCTGTGACCGCTCTTATGAACTGGTCGAAATACTGAAAAAGACACATGCCAAGCATTGTTCGGGAACGCTCCAAGAAATTTATTGTGATTCCGGTTACACATAACATGAGTTTAGATTTTGCAGGACATTTCAAGCCCCTGTTTAAAATGACTGTCCTCAACAAATGCAAAGAGAAGCTCTCTCTATGTACAGACTTCTTAAGTATTCTCAAGATAAACAAAAAGTGGTTCAGCATGGAAAAACATTAAATGGACCGATAATGTGAGAGTTTTACCATAAAACGCAACTAACACTCATGTTCCATTCCCTACGGAATACCTTCATAAAGGTGCACTTCCAATCATAGCAGGCCAAGTTTCGTGATGTTAATGAAGCTAACAACACAGTGTGTTCCCCATTCGACATGTGGTTTTACAGTACTTTGGTATATGACAACTTGCCACCAGTGCCTTGTCCGAGTCGGATAATGAGTAAAGAGAATCAGTATATGCGCAAGATGCACTTCTGTGCTTATTAAAGGATTGTTGAACTCATTTTTATATATTTTCAGACTTAATGACCTTAAAACCTATATACTTTGTTATGTCTAGCTGATTCTTGTTATATCCTACCCATTTCTTTAATTTGAACATATTTAGGCATGGAATACGCTTTTTCGGTTAAAAAATCTGGATTAAAACTTAAATATAGCATTTTCACACAAAACCTAAAAAAGAGTATATTTTGCAGCCCGAACGCTTTCCAAATTCTCATATATTAGCGCAATATAATTTCAATTTCAATGCAGAATTGCTTGTTCATCACGGTTCTATTAATAATTCAAATTTAAGAATCATGGAAACGAAACTGACCTTTTTATTTAGTTTTCTTTGATTATCCCAAAATGAGGTACAATGGAGCTACCTAATTCTTTCACCAAGATCTTCAATTTAACTCTGCGCTTGAAAATTAAATTCCAGCTTTCTTGGCAATAATAAGTGTATACGTTTTAAATTGCCTTTATTTCCCTTCCGAACGAATCCATGGTAAGAATTTCTATACCTCAAAAAATCCATCGCCCTCCTCCGGGTTTGAACCCGCTATCGCGGGAACTAGAGGCTAGCACAGTAGCCACTACACCATGGAGGACGATGCTCTATTTGTCATGCAAATGTCTTAAACATATGGCATTTCAATCAAAGCCTTTGCGATCAGTTTTAAGTAAATAACAAATAACAGGATTTTTTCCAAATAAAGGCTACTTTGGGATAGGGGGCTTCTTGGGAATTTTCATGTCTCATCCTTGGAAGATGCAGAACTTAAACGGAAAGTTTGGTGTTTTACCGAAAATCGAATTTCATTCATACTGTTCACAGATGTGTGTGTGCGCACACAAACACACACTCACACACATATAGATGCATTATTACACAATACCACCTTTTTCTAAAAATAACTTTTTCTGTATTCAGGGAGTCCTAAAGTGTATATTTCCGGTGAAACCCCGGAATCAAATTTTCGGTTGGAGTGTAATTATATTTCCTCTATCTAGTAGAGAAAAATGACAACGTATTGAATAACTCCAGCGAATAATGTGGAAACGGATAGTGCCACAAAAACATTATTTTAAATAATTTGCGTCCTAAAGACATTTATTACGTTTTAGTATGAAGTGTATTTTTATCATTCTCTTATCCTTTACTAGATATAAGAATTATACCATATTCCTTCCGAGTGAAGAGGTTATTCCCCGATCATTGGTGTTCTGTTCTTCATCTCTTAAATATATGGTATTGGAACTAATATCGCCACAGCCTTTTATGAATAATTAATCAAGCATTTCGAAAAAAAATGCTCAATGGAGTTGGTTGATTTTGTTTACAACCTCTTTGACCCAACCTTCTAAGATACTCAACTTAAACATCAAGGTTGGTATTCCTTCCAGTTTTCGTTGATGAGGTACGGTCTTCACAAGCACACACACACACACACACACACACACACTAAACGGACATTCTTCTAAAAATTCTTTTTGAATTCAGGGACTTTCGTAACATGTATTTCCGGTGAAATCCCGATATCGAATCTTTGGGTGGAATGCAATACTTTCTTTACCTTTTGGGTGCATGGCATGGCAACTAACAATTAAAATATAAAGGTTAGCGTTTGGTAGGGGATTGTCTTGAAACTTTTCTTGTTGAATCCTTGAAAGACAATTCAGATAAAGACAAAGTTTTAAGTAAAACACTGTTCACAGACAGATCAACACACTAATCATACTGCATGCAATTGAGAGTTTTCAAATATTGCAGTTTCATTCAGTGTGTGCAAAACCGTATTTTAGGTTGAATTCGATATCGAATTCTTGGGATAAATCCAATACTAATCTACATACTAGGTGCGTGATAGAATAAAATATGCTTCTTACATTTCAATGTAAGAGGTTAATGGGTTGCTTAAATATAACTGGCTTTGTTCTACCCAAAAATTTCTGTTAGCATTGTTTGCAATTTCATTTTAATGTCCTTATCAGTGTAAACACGCCTTGGGAAATGTGTTTTCATAGATATTCTATAACCTTTAGCTCATTCACGTTGGAGCGTATCTATAACTTTTCATACTCCTTAAGATGCAATTGGGTTACCCAAATCCATTCCAACATAAGCGGAGTTGCTATTTGTAACTGTATTGTTAATGGAGCTATCCTTGGTTTCGCAGGCGAGACCTGCAAGTTTCTCCGTTACTGCACAAAGGCAAATAATAAAATAAACTTGAATGAGAAAACGCAGATACAACATCATAGATTAATAGGACACCAAGCGTTCGCTATTATATATTAAAGATACTATACAGGGCGTTAATGAACCACACCGAAATTATCTCAGAGGTTGTAGAAGTGTCCAATATACGTATTTTGAGATCGGTAAATCATGGTCATCGGCTAAACCTAAAGCATTTGTATTCTGTTTAACATATTAGTAGGAGTAAACAACGGCTTTCAACACACACATGTATGTGTGTTTGTACCCGTGTAATGGTTAGACGGTTTTAGAAACCGTCTATATGAGTAACGTGAGGGGATTACGTGATGCTGAGAGTCTAAGTTGAAGTGTGTATGAAGCTCGTCCCTCTCTCTCTCCCTCCCTCCCTCTGTGGGTTTTTTTGAAAGAGGTGTATGTGTGTGTGTGTGTGTGTTAGAAGCCGTGTAATGAATAAACGCAGTTAGTAACCGTGTGTGGGATAGAGTGACGTTTGGGAGTCTGAGTGTAGAATTCTGAAGTCCGTCCCCCTCCCTGTAGCACGTTATTTCCCCTCGTGAAGTTGTTGATACACTGTATTGTTATGTTGTGAAGTTAAATGAATAATAAAATAATTAAAAACCGAAAGAAAAAATATCTGGAGCACGTTATTTCCCCTCGTGAAGTTGTTGATACACTGTAATGTTATGTTGTGGAGTTAAATGAATAATAAAATAACTAAAAGCCGAAAAAAAATATCTGTGTGTGTGTGCGCGTGCGCGCTCACGTCCCCCCAGTTGTTTGCTAAACCTGAATGTATGCCTTAATTGCAAGAAGAACCCCGTTCAGAGGCAATAAAGTGAGAAAAAAAGACGTATGGCTTAAATAATATTCGAGTTATGTGTCCGGTTACCGCGTTTGCTAAAAAAACTAATGTATGGCTCTGAAATGCATCAAGAATCGCACTAATAATTTTCAAGATCCCACAGCTAAAAACTTGGAATCTTTCATCAAGAAGGCAATGGACTATAAAATAAGAAAACCATGCGAGGTTAATATAATATTCGAGTTAGGTGTATGAATGTTAGGCTGCATGAGTATGTTACAGAAGACTGTGTATTTGAGAAAGTGCCCACGTGCGTAACGGTATAAACCAGGTCAGTGCAAGAACGAGCATGTTCAATCCCCACCACCACCCTATCCATTAAATGTGAAACGAGAATGGATCGGCGTTCACAGTCGACTGTGAGCCAGCACGATGAGTAGTGAAAATATCAGAATCGCGAGCGATAGTGACAATTGTTGCTGGGTGAACCTCAAGGAGTACGAGCAAATGAAGCAGCACTGTCTCGATAAGCATGAGGAAATATGTGATGGCGATACGCATACCATCATCTGTAAGGAACCATCACAGCATCAACAAATGTCGTCATTCTTCCGTTGTGGAGAGTGCTGCGACGTGTATCTCAAAGCAAAGGGGTAAGTAAGTAAAGAACATGCGATAGAATAGATGTAGTAGGGAGAGAAAAAAGATAGCTAGCAAAAAACCTGTGCCTTTGTTTTTACAGAACGCCCGAAGGAGAAGATGTGCCACCGCATCGCGACGTGGATCGGTCGGTGTCGACATCCGAACCCGTGGAGGAGAAAGAAGAAGAAAGGTAAGCAGAACCATTGTGAATAAAAAGAGAGATTTTTTTTATTAATGACTCGTGTGTGTTAAAACAGAGATGTTGTGTATATGTCTACAGGTCCGAAAAAAAGCCTGACAAGAAGAGGAACAAGGCAAAGGTCGTAAACAAGAAGAAGATGTTGGAAGCCTCTCGAGAGAACGTTATAGTGCTCATCTTTGACCCCATTCCAGAAAAGTCAGAGGAAGATGAATCCAAATAGCGTGTTTATGCTCGACATCTCCATCAGCTCCAAGCATCGTGTGAATATAGGACTGCATTACGAACTCGCATCCCTCTTCATCAAAGCAGTTGACGAAACTTTTGTATACATAACAAAAGAGGACTGGCAGATAATAGTTCGAAATATAGCTGTGATTGAAACGTATGTGAAAGACGGTAAGCTTCCTCGTTTATCGTACAGTGAGAATATAATCTATGCATATAACGTAACAGTGCATATGAATAAAGTTAATGAAATAGCATTTGTGAATACGTGTCTAAACGAAAATGTCATAAACCTGGACATTGTTGCAATAGCAGGACTGAAGAGACTAATTCCATACATTGAAATATATTTATTTCAATTGCATGACGTTCATAAATCAATGTGTTCATACGATGTTAGAGGTAGGAGTGTCAGAAAAAAGTTAAAGGAGATGTATGCTAAAATCAATAAAAAAATATAAAAATTTCATTCTATATTGATATAAAAAATACATTTTTCATTTCTTATATGATAGATTGAACAACATGAGTTAGGGGTTTATAAGTGAACAATTTGTCATGAATAATCACACAAAACAAAGATGTTTGTGCAGGAACATTCGCCGATGCTTGAACTTCCAATCTGATGTTAACGGCTCCAGTCACGGTCTCCTCCGGTTGATGAGAACAGTCTATGAGGAATAGTGGTGCATATTTCAGAAAATCGCCTCTCTTCAAAAGAGGGTAATATTCTTTGCCATAATAAGAGTATTGAAATTTAGAATACTGATCATACAGAGATGCAAACTTTGAATTTACAAAATCCAAATTCATGTCATGATACGGATAACATTCGCTGTTGAGATAAAGCTTCAGATTGGTGATATTGCAGTGATCAAAGATAGAGCTATCTTTAGCAAGGTAGTTCAGTCTGTCGGTCTGTGCACCCACTATGACAAAACGCGGTTTCTCAAGCTTCGATGTCGTTGCAACGTTCCACGTGAACGCTAAAGTCTGCGGTACTGCAGGTTGAGTGTGAAAGTCCAGGGTTCGAAAAGCAACGTGCAGTGGGCGATCTGACTGGACGAGTTTAAGTTTCTCCACCCTCTCGGCATCGGAGAGTCTAAGTACGGGCATCCTCCATTCGATGCGGTTTAGTTTAATGATAGTCACGGCGTTGCCCATCACACAATTATTAGAATTTTTAGATCTAATGAGAACGAGTTCAAACTTGCTATTAAGTATCAGCTCCTTGTGATCGTCTGCGAAACCCAGAAGCATCGAAAGAGAAACGATAGCGTTGAATACACCATTCGATGCGTTCACGATGTCTACAGGTTCTCCGGGATACGTCCAGCCGGCGTTCTGCAGGCGATTGGAGTCCAAAGTGTTGAGAGCCGCATAGTTGCGCATTGTCGTAGAAATTCCAGGATTTCTCGTTCTATCTATGGTAGTACCATTCATATCTAAGCGAACTTCATCGAACAGAAACGCCATGGCATTGTTGGTCAGTATTGCAGATGAAGCTTCGCCAGTAGGTTTTGTCACAGATCCCTCTATATAGAGGTAACTTCTGCTAGGAAGCGTGTACAAATCCTCGGCTTGGTATGGTATTCTATTTTCATCATTCACATCTAGAGCAGACGTATTGCAAGGTAGGAAGACATGTTCCTCCTCTTTACTAATCTTATCGTCAAACGTCGGAACCCCGGTCACATCTAAAACATCCATTACAGAACCTTGAATCCCAGACGCTCGAGGAACTCTCGGTTGGATGGTGTTAGCAGTTTGCGTGTCGAAGACTGAGTAGGTATCAATCTCAGAGAAGCTTTTTATTATAGTAATGCCTTTTAAAATTTATTCCCATTCCGTCTAATGTGCAGTCTCACTGTTATAGTTTCGTTTCTGAAGTCGAGCGGATCCCCGTTCTGGTCTACCAAGCGAATGCTGAGATGATCAATGAGATTCGTGTCGATGATGGGTAGATATATAGGACTGGGCGGTTCCTGCGAGATGTGGTAGCCCGGAGGAACCGACGGGAAAAACTCGTAGAGAGAATGCCCGCTTTTACCGTTGATGAAGGATCCAGTGGCAAGGCTGCACTCGTCGCGTATGATGCTGACCTTAAAGATGTTCACTAGTTCGTCAGACTCGGTCAGTACACCCGGTTCCACCGTGCGCTTGCCGGTGAAACCGAGAAGAGAGCCCACCGATATCTCTCGAGCGAAATCGATAACGTAGGGGCACCGAACCTCAGCCTTCATAGTGTTATTATTGGGACGGAGAAAAAAGTCATCGCCGGCTTTGAGTCTATCCTTGAAGAAGGTGTTTATATCATCTATTTCATAAGTTCCAGGTGGAATTTCGACAGTTTCAACTTTTCCATCCCGCACGTAATGGAAAAGGTTATTGCTAGGATCAACATTTGGTATCGAGTAAAATGTCTCGAAATTCAGTAGAGCAATCTCGTAAACCCCATCTGGATCCAGATGGAGTGGCGGATTCAAATGGGTAGAGAAACTAGAATCAGATTCGCTCACAGTGATAGTGTAACTCATTTTGACCATTCGAACATCCTGTCGAAAGTGTTTTATAACAGAAACTGCAAGCACAGATGACCACAAATGACAGAATCGAAATTCTGATACCTGTGTCTGTTATACATGATCTTAACACCGTCGAGATAGGATTCTATCTCTCTTGGAGGTTTCAGATTGCCGAAACTGTCAAAATAAAAGGCTAAATTTCCATCCTTGCGTATAGCAACCCAATGGGTACCGGGATTCTGCGAGTTGTCCAAATTAACGACGATCCTCTCTGCACGTCTAGGTCTTAGAGGCAGTTTATCTAGCATGTATACGCCTCTAAAATTAGGAATGCGTAGACGTTCAGCATAAGTTTCAATCTCCGCACCGCTTAAGGCTTTTTCCGGGATAAGTACAGACGTCGCCCCGATTTTTTGGACGTAGATACAAGCCCCTTCCCTTCCTGCGTCGTCCACCCCCTTTTTAAGACCTCTGCCTTTGCCCGTGGCTAATGCTTCCATGTGCTGATTGTGACGAACCAGCTCGTTCAGTTGCTTCTCCGCAGCACGTTTCTTATTCACCGAGGTAGCGATCTGTGCGGCTCCCCCTGCCAAGCTACCTGCAGCACCCAATGCTGCCAAAAGCGGTAGCAAAGGTAAGATCCCACCTCTAGCGGGCGGCGGCAGTATTCTCTTCCGACGTTTGCGCAATCCGGCACCCATGGCCAGCTTTCCCTTCATGATTGCGGTCACAAGTCTAGGGGCAAGCTTCTCGCCAAAAGTAGCGTCGGCAGACTGCACCCGATTCCAGGCTTTTTCCACAAGAACCCTATCAGCCAAATGCCTCGGAACAGTATCCTGATAGGTGGCGTAGGCGATATCGTGTTCTCGACACGCAGCGTCCAATGCGTTTATAGGAGGATCCCCTCGCTGCAATCGCTTATGTAGCTTAGTTCCGGGACCGCAGTACCTGTAGCCGGACAAATGAGCCTCAAACGGTAGAGAATTAATCAAAGAATTAAGTACTCCGGAACCCTTCCGAGCGCGTCCAGAGCTCATAATACACTATGAAAATAAAAAGCGAAAGATATAACTTATAATCTTAGTCGCACGATGGAAGTAGTGAAGCAAAAGTGCTCGTTACCCATACAAGTTTTAGACTTCGACAATGACATTCGCGAGGGAAGGCACGGCTCTCTCTTCCCGAACAACGTCAGAGCGCTCATTCTGGGTAGCTCGAATGCGGGGAAGACGAATATCTTACTCAACCTGCTAATCCACGAGAACGGGCTAAGGTTCGAGAATCTTTACATTTACTCGAAATCACTGCATCAACCGAAATATCAGTACCCTCAAAGTGCTGAAAACCATACCCGATATAGGAGTGTACACGTTCGAGGACGGTGAAAAAGTACTGGAAACCTCAGAAGCCAGAGAAAATTCCATATTCGTATTCGATGACGTCATCAACGAGAAACAGGGTAAAATAGCTTCGTATTACAGCATGGGCAGACACCGTAACGTCGATGCTGTATATCTAGCGCAATCTTATGCAAAGGTACCCAAACATCTAATTAGAGACAATGCAAATATGATCGTGCTATTCCGACAAGATAATGTCAACTTAAAGCACATATACGACGATTACGTAAATACTGACATGTCTTTTACGGAATTCAGAGAGTTGTGTAAACAAGTATGGGAGAGTAATGACAGATCGAACTCCAGACCCTTTGTTGTCATGGTACCTGAATTTCCACTGAATGAAGGACGACACAGAAACGGTTTTGATGTATTTATCAGAGTGAATAAATAGAGAGTATCGCTCATTACAGCTATGAGTATCGACAGATTCGGATCGCGTAGGATCATCCCATCCAGGGGTGTGCTTAACCGTTATATTATAAATCGAGATGACACGGGAAACTATCAATTAAAGAAAAAGCGATTATGCAACATTCAGGATCCTGAAGAAGAATATGATGCAACGACTACACACTATGTGGATACGCTTACGACTATCGTCGAGCATCGAATGCAGACGTTCACCGAAAAGACTTCATATCAGCGTATGGGCGAATTTGAAGCTATGCTTAGGCAGCACGTGCAAACATCGCTCGAAGGTCAACATCAGAGCCTAATGGAATACCTGAGTAAATATGCTTTCAAACGCGATGCAGAAAAGAATGTCATTCTGGATACGATAAGAATGAAGGTACTATTGCCTCCAGTTGACAATCATGATGTTCCGAATAAAAAATATATTTTGGATTACATAAATGCACACACACCGCTTACCGATTCGAACGGTAACGTTTCCTTTCGAAAGAAACGGATAAGAGAGATAGCCGATCCCGTGGATGATAACGATGCCGCAAATAAAAAATATGTTAGGCATTTAGTTGTAAAGAAAAATGCGGAAACACAGACAGTTTTAAACCGAACTCTAGCTTCTATGCCTCAAGAAATTATTGCAGCAGTAGAAAAAAATCTTGATACCATGGTAGCCTCAATTATGAATAGTATTGCTAATCTTAATTCGCTAGTGAATCTAATAAATACTATTTTAGGAAAAATGAGTGGACAGCTCATCATTACATTGCAAACGAAACCGTACAGAGGTAACTCACAGAGATACATGCTAACTCCGGGACTCGAATACTACAGGTCCCCGGTTAGCGGAGAGGTGTTTGGCTGCAATATGATTTCATCATCGAATCCCAATACGAGAACGGATGCAATATTTGCAATAAATGATAAACGAGTTGAAAGTTATCCTGCACTCGTCATGATGGGCGATAATTTTACCTTCACAGCTCCAGTTAATCGTGCTAAAGATGGACATATTCTAAGTATCGAATTAAAAACCTCCTATATATTGATGCCAGCATCTTAAATCTGCATTCATTTTACGATGGATGTAGAAGGCATCAGACTCAAGCAGTCCATCGCTCGACACAGTAAAGCGATAAGAGAAAAGTTACGTTCCCTGAGGGGTCTCAGCTTCGAAACCCAACGCGTGATGTCCGAGGTTCTTCAGTCCGTCACCGTTCCTCTGAAGGATATACTAAAGAATCAAGAAAAAAGCAAAACCCCTCTCTCTCACCCCGAAGAAGAAGAAGCCGATACCCTCGTGAATTATCTGAAGAAGGTTCGAACAGCTAGCGGCAGCGATCTGGACGTTACCTTTGGAGTACGGTATGAAGACGGGGATTATAAGATAGGAAATAAATTAATTACATTTGCAGATAACAGTGTTCAGATAGGAGATGAGACTTATGAGGCTAGCCCCGGGCTGTATGAACTATTATTCAAGCGAGTACCTCAGACCTCATCGTATACGGAAGACGATCTGGATATTTATTCTCAGATTTTGAAACAAACTCTAGTTCACAGACAGGGCTACAGCAGGAGCGGTCGTCTGAGATCGAACAAGGGGTATAAATATAAGAATATCATACGCAGGCTTATCGACACTACGACCGGTTCCGGTCTCGAATGGAAGCAGCACGTTCCGGGTAGGAAGTTGGACTACGTATACTGGTCCGATCCTAATAGTCTGATTAGCAGACTCAGATTGCTCATTGCATCGAGGGAGGCTGGCAATTTGAATCATACAACGGACATTCAAGAGATCATCACAGAATTGAAAAACTCGAAAATAATAGCATGATTAGACGAAACATCGTTAGTGAATTACATTCCCCGGCCAGAAGGAAATTTCTACGTAGGAAAATAATTACTAAAGGTCTTAATGACTTATTACAAATAGACCTTATTGAAATGATACCATACGCAAAACAAAACAGAAACTATAAGTACATTCTTATTGCTGTTAATTTTTACTCAAAAATGGCTTATGCAAGACCTGTGAAGGACAAGACCGGAGAGAATGTTACAAAAGCAATGCGAGATATACTGGAGGATCAGAATACAACACCTAAGAATATTCAATCCGATAACGGCAAGGAATTTTACAATAAGCATTTCAAGCAATTAATGACCAGGTATGGAATTAATCACTATAGTACATTCAGTGTCATTAAGGCTGCTGCTGTTGAGCGGTTAATAAGAACGCTTAAAACTATGATGCATAAGGAATTTTTTACTAAAGGTTCATATAAATGGCTGGATCTCTTGCCAAGAATCATTAACATCTACAATAATACTTACCATTCGACGATTCAGATGAAGCCTCGCGACGTCAGGAACAACGATCTCCTCCTCACGGTATATCGTAGTGATGTTATGAGGTACGAAAAGAGGAACGCCAGGAGGTTCAGTGTTGGGGAACGTGTTAGGATCTCTAGGCATAAGGGTCTACTCGAGAAAGGTTACACACCTAATTGGAGCACTGAAATCTTTTGCATTGTCAGGGTAAGAAGCATAGTCCCACCCACCTATCATCTGGAAGATGGTGAGGGGAAGGTAATACAAGGTGGATTCTATGGTGATGAATTATTAAGAACTAGTTACCCTGACACATATCTCGTAGAAAAAGTACTACGTCGACGTGGGAATAGGTTACTCGTCAAGTGGCTAGGCTTTCCAAAAAGTAAATTGGATAGAAAGGAATGCTGTAGTGCAGAAGATGCAAAAAAACTAACACAAAATGTTTTTAGGATTCAGGATGTGTGTTGTATAATTTTATTTCTTAAGAAATAAAGCAACAGAATCCAAAAGTAATTGAGTTTTATTTATTTTTTAAAAATAACCCTACATATTCCCCACCACTCTCAAAAAAGTATAAACATGTAAAAATGAGTACTTATTCAGGTGGACATGTGTTTGCATTTATAAAAGAAGATTTTGTGAACTTCAAAGCATTAAAAGAAATCTCTCTAAAAATGAGTACTTATTGAGGAGGACATGTAAAAAAAGTATGGTTTACATCATAAAAAGCTTTAAGTATAAGAAATGCACAACAATCTCTCATATTAAGCAGAATTACATTAAATGGGGACGACATTCATAAACAACACTTGTGAACTCAAAAAATTGGTTTACATAACATATACCATAAACTTTAAAGAAAATATAACCCTCATCCCAAAAAAGTATAAACATGTAAAATGAGTACTTATTCAGGTGAACATGTAATTTTATTTACAAAACAAGATTTGTGAAGTTCAAGGTATATAAAAGGTTCAATTACAAAGAAAATGAGTACTGGACATGTGAACTCGAAAAAAGTATGGTTTACCAAGTCCCTCATTAAGCAGAATTACATGAAATGGCATACTTTCAATGATGTAAAAAACACATAGTCTCTCTCTCTCATTAAACAGAATTACATGAAATGGCATACTTTCAAATAAGGTAAAAAACACATAGTCTCTCTCTCTCGAATTACATTACAATGTCAGCTGTGCTCAGAGGTAGCAGGATCTCTTGGAATAGAAAAATGTCCCCAGGCCATAGTTTTATGCGAGTTTTCAATCATATAACGTTTGGTATCAAGCCCTCTCAATGCAATTTTGTTCATTTCTACTGTGTGAACGTTATGCTTACGACTTTGGAAAGTCGTTTGTCTGGCATAATGTGCTACATTCATGTCATTGAGACAAGATAGGTAATCATCAAAAGTTATTGAACGCATTGCAGCCTTTGAAACGCCTTTTGACTTCTTAACGATCTGACCATCAAAACGATATGAGAACAGCTTAGACCTTAGTCCAACGTATTCTGTCATTAATTTGCCCGATAATTCGTCTTTAAATAAGCCCATTACTTTCCTGTTTACCAGAGGTAACGAATATATGTTATCGGGTGGATAATTGGTTGTATCAAAATGCTGAATGTTGCTTTTGATAAAATCATAAACATCTGTACTAGTTTCAAACAAAAATGAATCGGTGTCCATGTAATTTAAAGACAAATCATTTAGGTTCTTCTTCAGAATGTTATAATAAAAGTGGTACATCACATATTTAGAAATGTCAAGTATTGCCTGTCCTATGTATATGGGCTTACACATGTGAATTTCATCCTTTGCCAGTTCTATACCCACAAGGTTCTCGTCAAATATAATGTAACGCAAAAACGTTTGACGCGATATCAGCTTTTTCGCTTGTTTCCGACTGGTAACGAGACGAAAATCGTTATACTTATGTACATTTTCCATAAATTTTCCATAAACACAATTATTCATTTTTTCCATAGATTCTGACCGAATTTAGATTTCTCCTCAGCACGTTTTGCAACGTTCAAGTCAATGTATGATTTTAACCAGAAGGATTGTTTGTAAGCCACTGCTCTATGTATGTATTTCAACTTCATTCCTAATTCTACACATTGCTGTAGATTATGGTAATGCAAGACATACTTTGACTTATCAGATAGTGTTGCAAGGAGCTTATTGCATGTATACTTTGGAGGTATTTCGCTCTTTGGACACAGTGGAAGATCGTTGTGTTCGTCGTGAATGGCTTTAGGAAATTCGAGATCGACTTCAAGCACATAACCCGTTTCCGAATCTGGCAGTACGTTTAAGAATTCTATTGCATTAATATCATCTCTATTTAACCATCTGAGTTCGCTACATGGAGTTGCATGTCTTGCCATAACAAATCCGTATAGGTTTGTACAATCGAAAAGTGCTAAGTATTTAGGTGGTAGAGATTCGTTGTATTCATTCATGTACTTGTTATTGGCTTTGGAGTATCGCTGCGACACCGTGCAAAGCCCACCCCTGATTCCTGACTCGAAAAACTCTAGCATTTCTTTGTCGGTGATTAGCGATAGTTTTGTTTTAGTCGTCTTTAACATCGCCTGATAGGCCAACCCGGGAGCAGTGTAGAAATGGCACGGATCTAGTTTATATAAATTTAGGCATAAGTTTCTGAAATTTTCAATAATGTCAGTCAATAACAATGTGTCAGTCTTAAGATATAGATCGCTGTATTCGCCTAAGTTTCTGATATTTAACTCTCGTCATTCTGTTTGAGCATGCAAGTAATCTTCCGTTGTTATATCATCAAATTGTGGTATATCTGGTAATGCGGTCTCTTTCAATTTCTCTACGCAATCCAGATATGTGTTTGGAAATACGCCTTTACGTATCATTAGCTGCCGATGTGCAGGATTTTCGTATGTTCTGTATTTTAAATTCCTCGGGGTTTAGCATATCAGCTAAATTGCTCAATTTATCATCGAGGAATCTATAACTATCAAGAAATCTGAAATATATACCTTTCCCATTGGACGTATATCTCTTACTGAATGATAGATAGTTTTCAGATGTTTGTGAAATACATGATATGGGTTCTCGATCGTAAGCGAGGTGTTTCACGAGAAAATGTGAATCGTAGTTTGACAGACAATGAAAAAAAGTCGGTATGTAATTTGGTAACTTTCTATTCAGATTACATGAATTGTGGGCCGCTCCTATGAATCTACCGGTCAAATGACAATGGTCTAATATTTTGTCAGATTCGGACTCAAATTTATCTTCACACAGATGACAGAAATCAGTATTTTTGAATTTTATTTTATCTGCATCGGTCATATTTAACTCTTTGTTTTTCGAGTAAATATCGATTACATCGTCTGCAATTACAGTTAATTCGCTGAAAAAATCTTGAATCGCATTACGACCGCTAAAGATTTTGAATTTCGATAAGGTATCGTCATAATTGCATACAAGGTTTAAAGCTATTGATACCGCTTCGTATCTTTGTAGTGATCTCGTCCAACTGATATCTGAGGAGGGCTGACATGAATGCACTTTTTTAGGTATTGATTCGATATCTGCATATATGACAAATGGCACCGGAGAGCACTTCGAGTATGAATTGAATCGAATGGTGTCATTTACCCCTATTTAAGGCATACTAACAACTTGCGATTTCATGCATCTCCTTTTATGTTTAGCTAGGTTGCTTTCATTCGAGAAGTATTTCATGCATGCCTCACATATACACATCCTACACTTGCGTTTAGTTAATTGTGAGGACAACAGGCGAGATAGGTCATTTCTTAAGCAATAGTGTGATCTAGCTTCATCGGCAATTCTTAAGAGGTTCACATGATGCTCTTTACGTTCCGAGGTTTGATATAATGGAATAATTGAATATTCGTCTATACCATATACAGTGATAGATATATTATCATTTTGCTTTTCAAATTTTTGTATGTCATCTAAAGATTCTGGTAACTTTATTCCTGCGAAATTAAATTCTTTAAACATATTGTACTTGGAGTACGAACTCACTCTATAGCTGTTACGCTTTACCGGAAATTTGGATGCCAGTAGGCAATATCCGAAACATTTGTTATCAGTATTCCTAATATTGGTCACTGCTCTCTTGTGTTTTATAAAATCTGGCACTTTTATGTTGCAACCTGCATTTAGCAGATCGTAGTGACAGAAATTTAGAAGTAACGAACATATTTGGTATAGTGATTTCGAACTGCTTTTCGATTCGAATGTATCAATGTTGAATAATATGGGATGTTTAAGCTTATTCTCATACCAATCGCTAATGTTTGTACCTTGTAAGATAGCATCCATTTTACTATTGAAATTAAATGTCTCGATCTTTTCATTTTCGGGTGTTTGGATGACATATTTGCATACTAATGTGGCACATAACTTTATTCCTGACAAATGACGAGCAAGATAGCTCCGAATTTCACTGCTATCGAGCGGTTGACATTCATCTAGAAATGTTTCAGGATCTATCATTCCCACCGAGTTTTCTATTTGACTCGTATAGATCCGATTTTTAAATGCCGATTCAATAGTCATGCATGCAAGATCCTTCTGCCTCTGTTCACTCACCGATTCTGTTCTTGGTTTCTTTGATGGAGACGCGCTATCATCTTTCGGCGACGTAGTCCTCTTGTTCGGGGCTCCGGTCTTATTCGAGATCACGTTCACGTGTTCCTCTGAAATTGAAATAAATGAGGTGTCATCAGTAATACATATTTGATATCTTTTAAGCTGAAAAAAATGTTCAGGTAAAGTTTTTTTAAAAAATAACTGAAATCGAATTTTCTTTTTTTCGTGATATTAATTTGTTACTTTTTTGAAGCATGCATGAAAGCTGAAACAAAAATATATAGTTCACTTTATTAAGGCTGGAAACAAAATTGTCATTTTATTTCAAAGTAAAGTTTAAAACCTGAAATCTAATTTTCTTTAAAGCTGAAAAGAAAAACATCCCTTTTTAGCATGAAATACACTTATATAACAAATATGCTTCATTATTAATGTTTGATGCTACGGACATTAAAGTTATATATTAAAAAGAGGAAATGGAATTTTACTTATAGCTGAAAAAAGAAATATTGTCAAATTATATTTTTTTGTTGAATGTTTAAGCTGAAAAAATTTATTATCTTATCCGATTACTTTATTATTCTATAAAATGAAATGTTTTGTTTTAACACATACATGCGAACATTAACTCACCTTTTCTTGTAATGGAGTCTAATTTTCTGTGGATTACTGCAGTGTCTGCAGATGCATCTCCTTCGCTTGAGAATTCTCCTGCATGTTTGAACTCGTCTGAAAATTATACAATTCATTATTGCAACGATCTGAGAAGTGAAAATAGTAACATTTTATCGACTGGTTGTAACCTGAAATTTCGAGATACACGTACAAGGACAAGATTTTTATCCATGCAGTATAGTTATGTCAAATTAATTTTAAAAGGTCAAAAAGTTAGAACTATTCCATTAAGAATTTTTTTTCTTTTCCGAGATGCATTATTTTTTTTCTGAACTGAGCTAACACATGCAAAAAACTGTTTTAATATACCTTTTTTGTAAAAAGGTAATCTTGTGACGTCGATACCCGCTAGCTAGCGTCTCTTGTCCCATGTACACAAGGTGATAGCCTCCTTCATTTATAGCAGTTTTCTGTTCTGTAGTCATACTCTTAAATCGCTCGGGAAGAAAGATCTGATACTGATCTAATATTACTACGACGCGTTCCCCATATCTCGTGCTAAGCGTCTTCAGCTTGTTTATTTTGAACGGCACGTTTATCTCCAGATCTGCAAGTTTCTTTGTGGGTACTATTGGAGCGCCTTCTCCAATTTCATTGAGCTGGCTTATGATTTGATCTGAAACATACAGACGCGTTTCAACAGGATTATATTAATTAGGTCACGAAAAAACACGGAAATAAAAGACACATTGAATCGATCGTTTGGGTCACTGAAGTATATGTAAAAAGACACACAGATCGAAATTGTAAGAAATAATAATTTTTTTCACTTACCATCCATGTTCTTTCCTGGCTGCGCGCTTCTGGTGCAAATGGTCTTTTTTCGTACTCCCTTACACATTTTATATGTCCCCGACGTTGTTAACCCCCCTCCCCACAAACACTTGTTCTATGCTGCAGTCACATGTCCAGCGGAATAAATGCTAAGTTCTTAAGAACGGTATCCTACGTCTTTATAAGTTCACGATACTATTACGCCTGTTTTCCCTTCTCCTTCCACGTATGCGCACGCAGTTATCTGACCATTGGTTGACATTCGTTCGTGACAAAAAATTACCTTGTCCACCTGGCCCCTGTACTTACGATAATTATAGCATTGGTAGGATCCGTGTTGCTGCTTCCTTTTTGCTACAGGCAATTTCTTACGCTACTTTCAGTTTTTCCATAACCTATAATTATTAGGTTCATTTAAAAATTCTGAAGTCCTGGTTTCTCTCTATGCCTTCGGGTTACAGAGACGAGAGAAAAGACATTGCATTTGCATGTCTCAGCATGTGAGCTCGATATGCCGAGGTTTTTTTAAAGCATTTAATTTTAGTAATTTATAGTTCATTGCTGTCTTGACCCTTCTGTTACTGATCAGCGTGAACGGGAATCACTCGCATGGATTTCTTATTTTGCCTTCTTGATGAAAGATTCCAAGTTTTTACCTGCGGGGGGACTCGAAAACGTACGTACGTAACGGTACACCTGACTCGAATATTATTAGCCCCCTTAGTTTTTTTTTCTCATTGCCTTCTTACTGAACGGGATCTCTTCTTCTTTGATTCATACATTGAAAACAAAACCTTGGATATGACGAGATAACCGTACACATAACTCGAATTCACATGTCCTCTGCCTCTGAACGCGGGAGCCATACATTATTTTTTTTAGCAAACGCGGTAACCCTAAACATAACCCCAATATTATTTAAGCCATACATCTTTTTTTCTCACTTCATTGCCTCTCTTCTTGCAATTTTTACTTTATCTACTACGTATAGTAAGTATTGCATTCCACCCAAAAATTCGATACCGAGATTTCACAGGAAATACATGTTTTGAGACAACCCATTTTTGGAAACATGTCCGTGTGTCTGTATGTGAACAGTCGGATAAACACCAAACTTAGTATTTTGGTTCAGTATCTTCACGAAGGTTTTTTCAAGAAAAATCCCCACCATCCCAGACTACCCTTTACATGGAACATTTTTCTCAAAAATGGCTCTAACGATTCTTCATTGTGAACGACTTTTGCATAACTGGTAAAAAAATAATAAGAGATAGACAAAATTTTACTACACGTGGGCGCGCACGCGCGCACACACACAGATACTTTTTTCGGCTTTTAATTATCTTTATTATTCATTTAACTCCACAACATAACATTACAGTGTATCAACAACTTCACGAGGGGAAATAACGTGCTCCAGATATTTTTTTCGGCTTTTAATTATTTTATTATTCATTTAACTTCACAACATAACAATACAGTGTATCACCAACTTCACGAGGGGAAATAACGTGCTACAGGGAGGGGGACGGACTTCAGAATTCTACACTCAGACTCCCAAACGTCACTCTATCCCACACACGGGTACTAACTGCGTTTATTCATTACACGGCTTCTAACACACACACACACATACACCTGTTTCAAAAAAAATCCACAGAGGGAGGGAGAGAGAGAGGGACGAGCTTCATACACACTTCACCTTAGACTCTCAACATCACGTAATCCCCTCACGTTACTCATATAGACGGTTTCTAAAACCGTCTAACCATTACACGGGTACAAACACACATACATGTGTGTGTTGAAACCCGTTGTTTACTCCTACTCATATTGATATCAGGATCTGATAAGTAAGTGTTAAAATAAATCCGAATAAGAAATTGCCTTACAATGTGTTTAAAACCGCTACACGATAATAGAAATATGAATTTTCATCAGCTTATTATTAGTGGTCTGAAGCCTTAATGTCACAAAAGCCTCATAATCGTGCACTAACCACGTGGCAGAAAAACAATAAATCGATTCACTGTCTTCTTGCGTTATGCAGCCAACACTGGACACTTTTCTTTCACTACTGGTGGGTCTTAATGCGTAACAATACAGTTTGATTTCCTGAAGGACATGACTTTTTTTTCCTGTCATGCGGTTAAACTTTTGTTTAACTCCATTCGAAATAGCGCCATGTTGCGATACGAAAACTGAAGACGTAATTTTGATTAACCAGTGCAATAATATTTAATATAAATACATATATGACAGTGCAACGTCACTTCCTTAATTCGGGTCACTGAAGTTAGTATACTGAAGAATGGGGAATTTGTACACCTCTGAACTTGAAAATATGCAGCTTATTTGGTGTAAACAGGAAAACAGAGCTTTAGTTGCTGCAACACTGTACAAGAAGCGGTATCCGGATATGCACCAACCATATCACTCCACCTTACAGTACATCGCTAGGCATTTCTGAGAATTTAGAACCATCAAAGTAAAAAGGAGTGATATGGGTGTTACAGCAATCGATGCATAGTTTAATCTGAGGAGAATGTTCTGCAAAGAATTGTAGAAGAACCATCTAATAGTACGCGCGTTATTTCACGTGCACTTGACCCCAGCCGTTACGTATGGCAAGCTATGCACGAAGAACAACTTCACCCATTTTAACATCAAAAGCTGCAAGCACAAAGTTCGGGAGGCTTTCAACCTCGGTTATAATATTCCAACTGGCTCAGATGCAGCAGCCTAAATACTTTTCGTCGTATGAGTAGGCCTTGTTCAGCATCGGTGGTCCAGTTTCTAACTCGAGAAACAGCCATGTATAGGACTATGTCATTACACATGCTGTTATGGAGAAGAGTCAATAGCGGCGTTTTTGGTGAACATACGGTTCCGAATTATTTCATACCGTATCAATGGCCCATATCTACTAACCCTATCGGCTAAAATGGATCTGCTTATCTTATACGTTCTACCTGTATTTTAGAACTGCATATTCATCATCGACTGTGGCTACAACATGATGGAGCTCCGAATCACTTCTCTTTCTATCTGTACGAAAGCCTTATAACAATTCTTCTCTACCTGAGGTATCAGAAGGGAGAGTTTAACAGTAATTGGGCCACCGTGCTCTTCGGTCAACAATCCAATTGAATTAATTTTCTGGGATCATCTCAAGTTTTTGGGTTCTAAATCACCTAATAGGACTTAACTGCCCGAATAATAACAGGATTTGGCGTTATTCGACGCACATCAGAAATCTTGAATAGAGTCCGACAATCCTCCCTTCTCTGCTATCAACTTTGCCTTTAAATGCAGGTCGTTATTGAGCCGTTGCTATGAAACTGACATAAAGACCGACGTATTAATTCTTACTTTCGTCCTTTAAACCACTTCCTATTTTGAACTACAGTCTTGGAATGCACTAAGCATAATTTAGCTGTTTGTCAGCAAGGATTGGAAGTAACAATTGTACTTGTGTGTTGCGATTAGAATGCATAACTTGAATCATCAATTAAAACATTATACTAAAACTGCATAATACGATTTGACTTTAAAACAAAGAGAGAAAGAGAAAAAGAAAGAAACAGAATATGGTAAACGGATTCCAATGTGAACAAAATGGCCATTTTAAAATCGATAGCTAATATAATAACAACCAGCCAGACAGATGCGCTCTTTGTATTTGTGACTTGTGCATTCGAATCGTATGATCATTAGCCAGTGACGATATGTCACTGCAGAAACTTATAGCGTAATTCCGAAATTTAACGGACGGGCCTTAGTCATCTATTTCAAATTTACTTGCTTGAGCCACCTTCGCATCCTTTGAAAATATTTCGGTATACCTTTCCGTACTGTATAACTGATTGCATTCGCATTAGAGAACGTCCTATATAATGGTAGTGTTCCATTGGGCATAAAAGATATGTACGCCGTCAACAGAACACAACAGAAGCGTTTGACAAACAAGTAATAAGTATTGATATATATAATTGCAAAAGCAAGTATATAGAGGTCTAAATAGGTCAATGATTCATATAATTCTATAGGGGTAAAGGTGGGAATCATGCATTGTATCTGCCGATGTCATCTAAGATCTTAATGAACCTGTGCCATACAGGGCAACCCATTAATCATCATACTATGAAAACCTGCCAGGGAACGCGTTTTGTTCTACAACAAATAATACGCCCTCATAATAAACTGCCGCTGTGTATCCTTGAATGGGTAGTTAGGAAGTTTTACTGGCAAAAAAGTTCAAGATAATTGGGATTCGATAGCTTTTAGAGGTTGTCGGTGTTACGCCGAACCCATAATCACATTGGCTCAGCTGACAAATAGTCTGCGAGAATGTGGTATAAAGAGTCTATCCTTTTGCAATAGGAGAAGGCCAGGAACATGTCAGATTGTGTCAATGTTTGCTTTCTTCAATGGTGAAAGCATAATTTACAAGAAGATAGGCTGCCACTTGCAAATCAACCGGTGCATGCTTAAGGGGCTAATTCCATGTATGTTTACACTTACGACTAGGGAATTTCTCAGTAATATGCGGGGTTTGGTCCTGTTAATTCATCGCACACGTGGTTCTAACAGTTTGTAGGGCATCAAGGAGAACATTACACAATTTAAAATTCTGTCGAAGATCAGGAGCAATGAAATGCAGAAGTAAAGTGTATGATCCACCAAAATTCCGCATTCTGGGACCCACCTACCATAGAGAGGCCTGCAAGGATTGGTAGTGAAAAATTGATTTCCATTAAAGCAACACAGGGCATTTGTGGTGAAGCTGTATAAAAACTAGGCCACATTGTGTTTTCTGATTATAGAGTTGCTTTCTATCCAACTTATGCAAATATCCTTTTTATACATACACCTCAGGAGTACACACTATGTATTGCCTATGTTGCTCCGATAGCGGCCGGAATCTTGCAACTTTTGCAAAGCGCAAATACATTGGCATGTTTTATGCGTTGAAATGAGTTGATGTACCTAGGCATTACTTCAAAAAATGTGAGTTTATGAAGTACGTCACATGAAAGTTTCGAAGGCTGCCACTTGATTAGGTTGGCCAACCTGCAGGATGACCTAATTTTCGTGACGGGTAAGATATTCGGCGCAGGAAGAGTGATTTGGCGAATGAGTAGCCACTAGCACGTCAACAGACACATGTATATCAGTGAAGGGGTAGCATCCGGTACGACGAGCAGTCAATTATTCCATAGTATGTTACAGCACATCGAATACTTAATTCACACGAATAGCTGCCAGCAACTTAAATGAATCGACCGAGGAGTAACAGGAACACTATATAATACACCGGTGGATGGCCAAGTATCGTTATAAAACAGTATCATTGAGAGGCGTCATTATAGTTGAATCAACATTGAATACTGCCAGTCATTCTGGTTACTCCGGCTAAGTTGCAGAAAGTTGTATACGTCGGGAGAAGAGTCAAAAGGGTCAACTGTAACGTCGATCAGTTTGGTCGTCTTGGTAACGGAGTTCTCCCTACGTCACCGATGTTCGTCTTGCTGATCGAAAGATGACAACAACTCCATACTGCGTAATTTCGTGATATTCAGCAGACCAGCAGCTTTGAGAGTCGCCAATTTTATTATGGTTTGGAGGAGCTTATTTGAAGAATATTTATGTAAAGACATGATCAATGCGTACTTCGAATGGTAACTTGCAGTGTCTAGAGTGTTAAAATCATTGGATGGATTTTATGCACGTAATTATGGAACGGAACTTAAAAGTGTATTTAATGCAAAGTATGATAGTGAATAGTGGGTCGTAATGTTTGTTAAATGAAATTCCCTGAGAAAATTTTAAATTTCATCCCAAGTGAAAATCCTTTTATTAATTACTCTAGGAGTGTTATATATATTTATCAAACAACATAAATACTTTGTATTTTTTTGTGTTCGCCAGTCCAACATTCGTGCTTTGTAGTTGAAGTAAATTATGGTAATAACCTGTCTAGGCATGATTTTGAGTATCGTGCTTTAGTTCAACAGCAGCTTTAAACAAGTGCTAAACTGATCTATTTAAAAATTAACCTAGCACGACGGTGTGGCAGCAAACTTGCTGCGATCAGGATGCTGCGTGGAAAATAACGCACTTAACCGCGTGTATTTTATGTTTCCAAGTACTCTCAATTGCCCTCTCAAGGTTAGTACAAAAGTAAGGCCTCAGAAGCGTATATATAACCCGAGAAATTATGTTACAGAGGGTCATTTTAGAATGCCACGAGCCCAGCGGTACCTGGGAAACTTTATGATCATTCGAGTTAGCTTCATCAACGTGATTATGCAAGGTCAATACTGCCTATAATTATTTTATCAGCGCTGCGTAAAACTATAACATAATCAGCGTAGGATCTTGCGGTAAAACCATTGGGGTATAAAGTTCCGGATCTAAATTCAGATGACACGCAGAAATGAGAGCTTCCAGTGCTAATGCGATTAGGATCGTGGAGAACTGAATTCATGTAGAACACCTTTTACAACGCTGTTGGTGGAGACATATACCCATTGATGAGTACCTCAGATCACGCCATAGTGTTAAGGGACTGGATCACAACCATGCCATTAACAAAAAGTGGAATTGCCTAAGATGTCGAGGATATAATAACGGTTAATGTTGTCAAACCCATTTCAAAATCTAAGGAGAATAGTCAAGCCTCTCGAGCGGAGATATCCTGAAGGTGGGTGATGGTATTCTGGATACTGTTAATTACTAAAAAAAAGTTTCGACGTCACGCTATTTGATATATCTAAACCTATCATGTCAGAGCGCACCTCTTTAAAAACATTAGGCAATATTCTCATCTACAGCTTACAATGGACATTAAGTACCATAATTTGCCGTAAGTCTTGTAGTGGTATTCTTGGAGGTTTAGGAATGAGGACGGTAATACTGCCAGCAAAACCACCAGAAAGGAAAGGTGAGGAACGTCCCAGAAGTTCTTATAAAACAATATGATAGACCGTCCGTCCCTGGAAGCGTCTAATCCTTTGACATCGTATAGCTTGTGTTGAAACGTTAGCATAGTCCAGTTGTCTTTGGTGCAGCTTGTTAAATTTCTGGTAGTAAAAATGTAAATGTTCCGTCGATTTTCAGCCTGAAGGTAACGTACATGCTGGTAAAACGAATGGGATTGGGATTTCAACACTTTATCTCATAAGCCTAAAATGGTTTCCGTCATCTAGTGATGCAAGTGGAGAGTTTGCAACCCCATCGAGTTGAACTGCCACGTAAACCTATCTGTGTCGAGCAAAAGGGCATGTAGCTTCCAAAGGCTTTTTCATACAATGAGTAAAGCGCTTTGATTTTAAGATCCCCACAAAATATTAGTGTAACGAATATGGCACCGGAAGAGCTGCCTGCTAGCTATCCGGGTAACATAACTTCATTACCATAATTGCGATCAATACACGGGGACAAATTTCCAGGTACACTGTACCATGTGTGGGTTAGCAAATATCAGAAATGTGGAGATCCTTGGTCAAGGCTTTCAAGGTTGGGGAAGAAAAACAGTAGTCGTTTGGATTTTTAGTGTTTAGAACGCAAGTTAAATCGCCACAAAGGGTCGGTTTGTAATATTATTACGTATAAACCAGCGCAAGAGCGAAGTAAACGCTGTGGCGTAAATTGTACCGCAGGGTGTTAATTAAAATGTTTAAGAAATGTGCAAGGGAATTGCACATCATATTGTAACATCTGTACTGAGGGTGGTTACTACAGTAATTGCTCACAGTAGGAGGGAGTTCAGATGTAGCCGGGGTGTCGTTCCAGGTTAGGCGTGGTGAATAAAGGTACAGGGGATGTGTACAAGCTATAGATTTTATTTGCCTATAATCTACATAATGCTCGCAGACGGGCAACTCGAGGCGCTGTTATAATTTTAACTAACTAGGACTGAGGTGTATGAGGTACCCCGTGTAGCGTGGTCGTCAGCTATAGCCTCCGGCTGTGTGCGAACGTCCGGCGGCGGGTCACATACAGATGGCCTTACCCTCCGCGGTATAAATACGTTTAGACTATGCTGATTCCGCATTCCTGTGTACAACAGTGTTGGTGTAACCAGGTTTCAATACTTTCTTACCAGTTACCTAAACTGACGTTAAACCCCCAACACTCAAATCCATTCTTACCACTCGCTTCGCTATATCGGTCCCACCCCAGAGTTTAAAATATATGAGGTAAGGTTCAAACATCCTACCGGGTGTACCCGTCTTTTTATTTGAGGGTTAGAAGAAACGAAAGAAAACATCCTTATGGGCTGAGGATTATAAGGTTTGTGTATTAGCTAGGGTATCGCCTGCTGTCCAAGGATCGGATATAGGGGAAGAGTTTTTGTTAAGAATTGGTGCGCACAGCGGTGAGTCTAAGTGGGCACTCTAGGCCTGCTACATTTTCTTCGCCTCTTCTTTGCTGCATACTTACATACCAGGAGCTGAATTTCGCATTTGTGCACGTAAGTTTGGATATTCCTGGCAGGACTGTAACTTGTTTTCCGCCACCTAAACTACTTTTATGTTGGCTGGCATTTTTATTAGCTGCATACTAGCTCAGAAAAACTGCAGTGGCTTTTCCTCAGAATGTACTGATTATTTCTAGCCTGGCGCGAACCCGTCGGATAAACTTGTAATTGTCCGCACTTATGCGGGTACTCCCTACTCTTAGCTCTATTCTGGTCTGTTCTTATTCCTCGCCGTCTCCTGGTGCGCAGCGACGGCAGTTTTCGAGATGGCTTTCACTTCAAAAGGATGAGGGAATTATGGTGGTTCCTTAACTTTTTCGGGATGAGTATAAATACAGCGGAGGAAACGGTAATTTTAGAAAAGTAAGCGGCGTCAGGGATGCTCCAAAAATTTACGCTTGAGTTCACTTCTTCAGGTGCTACATAACTACTGATAAATTCTACTTGCTCAGCCCTAGTTGTAGAAAATTGCTTTATAGTAATATATCGTCCGTAGCTGTATAAAAAAGCTCTATGTGTTAAGGTGTGGTGCTTGGTGTGTTGATCGGTATTTTCTACCTTGTTGCTGATGTAGAGCTCCAGAATTACAGTGGTTTGGGGTTGCTATATATTACCTTTCCTAGAGGGGTCACTGTGGCTGCCGTCCACGGCCCTTATCTGTGGTTCCATTCGTCCCGTAATTGCATCCTGAAGGGCTTCCTGTATCAATAAACGCATTGTATTGCGTTAGTTTATATATACGGACAAAAGCATTTTATCCTAAAAAAACAACACAATATAAATTACAACGAAAGCAAGAAAATATTTACACTTTACACTTTTATCACTTTCTATTTACGTATAAAGCATTGTCTATTGGTGTTTAACCCTCGTTTTCGCTCTAATAGCGACACTAATGTTGGGGGAGAAGGAAAAGGAATGAGAGAGAAAAAACAGAGGAAAAAAAGAAAAGCAAAGTAAAGGGAAGTGCGAAAATGTTCTGCGAACTCCCCTTTGTGTTATCATCTTATCTTGCTATACGCCACTTATCAGTGCGAAGTCCAGTTTTGCGAATGCTGGACAAACATCTGGTGTCAGTGAAATTAAATGTCTGATCGCCTCGCTGTCTGCCGATATCTCTCTGGTCATACCCAGTTGAGTCTGCGTAGAGGCAAGATTTGTGTCTATCCGTTTGTGATAAAACATTTCGTACTCATTCGGATGTGTATAAAGTGTTGCGTTTGTGCTATGTGTGCGAATTTTGTGAAATAGGTGTGACCTCGCTCTCCTCCCTGCTTGCTTATTTGTGTACTCTATTTCCCCTTCTACTTCATTATTCCGTTTTAATATATAATTTTCTCTCAATGTTTGTTCGATTCTGACGTGGTGTCGGTTCGTGTTGCCACAATTCAAATTTCCTGGGATGACGTGTGGTTGTGGTTCCACCGTGGCCGTGTTTGATCTATTTGAATATTTTTGCGACAAGTTTTTCTGAATAGTGTGCATGCCACCGGGACCGAGTTTATTATACAAAAACAAATGTAACTTCCATAATTTCGGTGATATCATCTTGTATAGCGGAGCTCGCTTGCACTGTCAGCATTTTGGCTGCAAAGATGAGCATGGGTTTCATAATTAACATGGCTGTCGCCAGCATTGTCAGCAGAACTGTCCAAGCACATAATGTCATCAGCATAGGGGACATTAATGTACATTCTTGTCGGGTGGCGTGTATGGGTGGAACCTGTGATAGATTTGGCGTTCTGGCATTGTGTAAGATGGGTACAGCAACTGATTCAGTGTTGCTAGTGGGTGAATTGTTAGGGTGCCTGGCATTGCCGGAATCAGGTGCACTATTTGAGGGATGCCTTTCCCTTCTGTGTGCACGGAAACGTTCTCGGGACGGTTACTCTATGTCCCACTTCTAGGATACACAACAGGGTAAACGAGTTTTTATTGCCCCGTGGTTCCTGCGGGGAGCATTCCTATTCAAGTGGGTTTCTCCACCGCATACCATCTCCACCGGGCTGCTTGGTTGCCTTAGGACATTAATCTAGTCGTACCACTGTCACTGTCGGTTTGAAGGTCGTATGACACTGGGACGGTCAGAACTCTTTCAAGTCCTCTGCCATTATCCCTGACAACATTTTAGTTCCTTATAACGAACTGAATAAGAGCTCGTTCAAAAACCTACGTATGTAACACAGAGTGGTCTTACGCAGGTTGCATTCTTTGATTGCTGTCCCAGTAATGCCGTTCTTACATTGACTGCAACGTATGCACCGCCGTGGATAATGGAACACGTTTCCTTGTGCCATCCGAACAGAGTGGACACGAAATCGTACAGATTCCACTCCGCACTTTCTTGCTTAACGTGTATCTTTCTTGTTATTAGAATATAGGAGGAGCTAATGAAACTCGTGGTAATTTCCAGATAGAAATACCGGTGTGCCTCTTTCTTAGATGTTGCTAGCTGGAACCCTAGGCTAGTGAGGTTTTGGTCTAACTCCTGTAAGCCTTAAACATATTTCGTACGGAAAAGCAACTAGCCGGAAGAGATGATTACGGAAGAGTAGGGAGGTATCAATATGCTTCATAAAGAGCGTAATTTGTACTGCCCTCTGTGCATTCTGCAGTACTCCGATAATGTCTTATACTGCTGGTTGGATACGTTTCGCAAACTTGTCTGAATATTGCTGGATGTTACATTCATGCCCCTCACGATTTGCCCCAGTCGGTGTTCAATCTTGCTTAATGCCGTAACAAATTTATCATTGTAGCATGTTAACGCGTTCTTTGTTTAGGTTAACCACATGTGGTCCTTTGCCAATCTCAGTTCCAGGGCCTCGTAGTAACAAAGCAGTTGCTTATTAGTGGCGGCGAGCATGCAGACCTGGTGGCCATATCACAGCAAAATTAGGGAGGTTTCACAAAAAGCCTAGACCAGTTTTTGTACGCCCGTGCTCATCTCTTCCGACTATAAAGGATGCCTCCTGTAGCCTCTGAAATTCGGTGTTCAGGAGATTACCAATGTAGCCCAAATCTCCTTGCAGCCCATCTATGTGGTTGTTCGACGTCATTTCACGTGCGGGCCCGCAAGCTGTAAGTTGTTGAATGTAGAACGTCTCCCTCTTCACTTTGAAGGTCAAAATTACCGACGCCTAGTACGCCGTGGTTTGCGGGAGCGGTCCCCAGACGGCCCCGGTAACTATCACCAATGGGAGAGGTTGTTCCTGACCTAATACGACGGGGAGGAGACTGAACGGTAGTTGCAGCTTAGGTTTAGTCATTTTCATGTTATGCTGAAACAGTATGCGAGATTCAAAATGTCTTATATTCTTAGTGCCATGCCAGAGTATTATTTTTCATACTTATGAGTTAAGGTTGTTGATAACCATTTCCTTATCTGCCACGCTAAATGTATTATCTGCTTGTTTGCGCTTGGTTTACTTAGCGTTGTCTATTACACTGTGTTAAACATTTATCTTGAGCATTTAATTCCAGCATTTATAAAATGTGATTGCCATTCCTGTCTGAACCTTTCTCTTGGGTATTTATTTAATTATTCTCTATCCATCCTTCTACTGCACTAAAGAGTGTTTAAAGTGCTTGGAAAGTTTCCCGATGTCAACACTAGTACATCAAATGCAAAAAGAAGAAGAAGAAGAAGAAAGCTTATGTTGGCGTTATCAGCTTCCCCTCACTTAATATGTATCTTAAACTATACTTAAAATAACTAAGTACTATAAATAACACTACCACGACTTAAATGTTTACGGTCTCCACTAGCTCTTGCTTCCTATTTTTCTTCCTATTTCTGTCTCTAGTCCACGAACTTTGGAACATACAACAAAACTTATTCATAATTATGCGTGCTATTTCCCTGCGGTGTCCATCTTAGACCTTCTAAAATATTATCAAATTCTATTCACATTAATTAAGTGAAGATAAGATAATCGATCGCGTTTCGGATTTCCTATTGTATTTCGCTTTAAGATATACTTCCCTTTATCAACATAAAAATCACAATTGGATCGCGTGGATTATCACTTGCAGCAAACCTAAACTATGCTGTCGGAAGACATACTAAGTGTTAAGCTATCCTAAGCATTTGAGAACTATTGTTCAGATTTAGCGTTTCACATTCTTTCTGGTTTTTTGGTTTAATTTTGGTTATGCTTATTGCAACATGCGACCCCACATGTGTAACACATTTCGTCTGTGGAATGTCAACGCTTTCAGTTGTGTTTTGATGGACAGTGGTGCGCTGGCGATTCTAATTGGGTTTGTTTGTATGTGGAAATATGGCTACGTTTACTCGTGCGTCCACAGTAAGCGTATAGTAATGGCTTTGCACTCTGACTTTCTTCTAGGCATTTAATAGTGCTATTCTACTTACATGGTTATTGCATTGTTTTACGGAAGTTCACGCTTTTTGTTTACATACTTTAGAGGACTCGGTTTTTTTTCATAATTCCATACGGTCCTGTATAATTCATTAGAAGTTGCGTTGCCCTACCTACCCTCCTTTTAGGGGTGTGTAGCCTTACTCAAGGCGCTTAGTATTCATTCGACGTGTTGTCTGCTCAAATCGTACAACTTTTTATTTATCCTCTGGGTCTTTACTGTATTCCGAGATCTAAAACTCCCACTATTAACACTGTCTCTCGTGTTTGTTGCACAAATACATTTTAAGTGGCGCATGTAGTAGTTGAAATGGTATGAACCCTGTACTTCCCTGGTTTGCTCGTATTTATGGCAAACTGAATTCGGTGTAAGTTATTATCTCCATCCGTATGGTGTATATTTATATAGTTACTGATTACCTGAGCGATTGTCCTATTCTTCCTCTATATACGGCCATTGGTTTGTGGTCCGTAGGCTGTTGTAAACGTCGGGATCTTTCCCATCATTTACAGTAACTCGCGTGTTACCTTCCTCCTAAGTACTGACCCTCTGTCCGAGAGTTTATATTTCGGCGCGCCAAGACGACAGATGACATCGTCCAAGATAAACTGGGTTACCTGCTCAACAGAAGCTTTTGTGATTGCCCTTATCTCCAAGTACATTGAAAAGTAATCACTCGCCGCTACCACGTGCCGGTTACCTCTGTTGGACTTGGAAAAGGCTCCAGAATACATATCTGGAAAGCCCCCGTCTTATATACTTGTCTTCTATGGATGGCAGTCATCCTGCGAGTCGCTGATTAACTGGTGCTTTTCGCTGCTGAAAGGAAGCGCATATGTTTACATAATTTTCTATGTCCCACTTCATTGTAGTCCAGTAATAATGCGAGTTAATCTTGTGAAAGGTCGTCGAAAATAAAAAAAATATTATTCTAGTGGATCGCTATGGTTACTATACTGCCTTTAAGCTGTCAGATACCACTAATAAATGGATGTTCCCTATACTACCCACATTTTTCGATATAGGACATTAGACATTAGCGCGTATGTTGCGACGTTGCGTGCTAGTTTGGCAATAGCTGTATCCGGTTGTTTTAACGTTTGTATTATCAGCTTTAATTACTGATCCACCTATTGCTTTTTAGTTAACTCTGTGAGATCTATTAGGCAGGTAATTCTATCTTCCTGCACTTGTGCTCTTTCGGTTTCTGGCGGATCTACTGCCATCCTAGACATACCTCTGTTTAACCTCTGACTTATCCTGGATTGTGTAGTCAAATTCTTGCAGTATTAAACTGTAACTGCCCAACATCCCTGTCAATTCTCTTACCCTTGCTAATTGAATGGGTAGGTATGGTCTGTAAGAACGGTTACAGGGTAACCATATATATACTGACGGAATTTCAAGGAACCGCACATAACTGCTAATAACTGTTGCTCCGAAACGCTGTAATTCTTTTCAGCTTTGCTTAAACTAATTGATGAAAACCCCACTGCGCATCTTTCCATTTTCTCTTGAAGGAGGCAACAGCGATGCATGCATGCTGGCATTGCGATTTATTTGTGTTTTGGCTACCGTATAAACTGTACCAACAGCGGAGTCTTTACCGTTAAATCCTTCAGCTTTTGGGTGGTTTCTTGCTGGCTTTGTCCAATACAAAATTTGGTTTATCTTTGTTAGCTCGTTCAGTGGCCTCGCGACCACTGCAAAGTTATTAATGAACATCCTGTAAAAAGAAAATGAACCTAAAACCTGCCTGACTTCTTTAACATTCCTTCTGGTTCTCAGCTGTGTAATTTTGTCTTTATTGGTTTCGATATCTGCTGCCGATAATTCGTTTCCTAGGAGATTTACTTTATTTGTTCCGAAAAAAGGGGGAATTAGTTTAAACGCATGCTGTTCCAAATTCTTAAATACTGCTCTAATTTTGGAAGATATATCCAGAAATGTATTTGCGAACACTATTATACCATCCAGATATATGAATGCTCATTTGTATCGCAAGTTATCTGTTTGTTTCCAAATTCTGTAAATGCTCTGGAGTCAGTTACTAGCCCGAAGCTCAAGGTTTGAAATTCGAGTTGCCCATTTGACCTACAGAACGATGAGTACATCTTACTTTCTTGGGCTAAAGGTACTTGGAAGTAGGCGCACAATAAATCAACTGTGCAGTAGTATTTTGAGCCTTCTAAATAACTAAACAGGTCGTCTATCAGCGTTAGGGAATAAGTGCATACAGCTGTCTGAGTGCTGGGTTTACCGTAATCTACACAAAAGCGGCATTCCGTGATTTTTTAACAAAATTACCAGTGAGCGCCAGCTACTCTGTGAGTTCTTTATTATTCCTGCCTCTTTCATTTCTTCTACTTGCTTATTAATTACTTCCTGGTGTTTATGGTATACACTGTATTGCTCCTGTCTAATTCGTGTAGTGTTTGTCAACTCAACTCTGCTATAGTTCTGGTCCCTAATTCTTGTAGGCTAGTGGTGAAGAGTTATCTGTACCTTTCGAACAAATTCAGTAGCTGTTCTTGCTGCCCGGGTTATAGTTGTGAATTAGTGTTGAATTTTGCATTTTTGATGTTTTTATTTTGCTGATTCACGTGTAAAAGCGTCTTCCTGTACTAGTGTAACTTCATGTTGTCCCTTTAAAAATTTTTTGTAGAGCGGCAGTATTGTTGTGGACTTGTGTTTCTTGATTCGGATTATTATTTCACAGTTCCAGTATAATGTTAATGTTTTTTCTGAATAGTACTGATAAATAGTTCCAGCATTTGTGGCAAATAAGAGTATTTTGACATCTATGTGCTGTTAATGGGGGAGTTCTACATCCTGTTCACATGTTGCTTTAGTTTTTGCTTCTTCCGTGTTTCAAGTGTGATTTGCGTAAGTGGCCCCTCTCGTTTTCTTTGGCAACCTACGATGACTTTCTTCAAATTCTGCAGTGTCAGCGTTATTATGCTGTTCGTTAGATCCATAATGCCTTGCTATCTCTGAAGGAACTCCATGCCCAACAAAAAACTATGCGGAAAGTATTTTACTACCAACAGCTCTTCTTTAAATTCAAGGTCACCCAATAGAAAATTTGTGTTAGCCTGGTATTGACGGGCAAGTAAATAGTTGTTTACTGTTCGCAAACTTATACTTGGGATGCTAGTTGCTTCTATATCAGGTGTGATTAATTATGCTTACTGAACTTTCTGAGTCTATGAAAATCTCGATTCTGGTATCCACATTTAATATTCCCGTGATGTGTTACGTGTTTACGGGGTTGATGGTTTCTGTTATTTTAGTTACGCCGGCATTCTTGGGGGATTATTGCTTCGACGCTGGGCGTGAAAATTTGCATATCCTTTTCTCGTATGGCAGTTAGGAATTACGTTGCCCACCGGCGTACAGTAGAGCCTCGCGAATACCGTTCTTCTCTGATCATCTGTGTTTCTTAAAGTTGGATGGTGGTCCGTGATTCCTAACAGGCTGAAGTTGTAGATTGGAATGAATGGAGGGTGGGGGTTCATTCTAAGAATCTACACCTGTTTCGCTAATTCACCCATCATCGTCGCCATGTCTGATACCTGCTCATGGAGGATATGAACTGACATGCTACGAATGGTGACCGGTGCATCGATCAGATCTACCCTCTTTCCTGCCCTGCGGACGAAATGAAAGAGGGCGTCCACTGTTTGTGGGTTGTAGGGCAACGCCTGTTCTATTAGGTATGGTATGCCTGATGCGTTCCTTTTCTGTCATTTCGGGGGTCACCAGGTCACACAGAGCTATACCGTCGTACGTAAATTTCTATGTTGGCTCATAACGTCCTGCACACTTTGCCTTAATCTAAGATCCATGTGTTCCTCCTTCGCCAAATGGGCGAAGGCCTCAAACAACCCCTCTTTTAATGTTTCTCGCGGCGTCTTCATTTCTATACGAACGTCTTGTAGCAGTACAGCGCGGTACTGCTAAGGTAACGTAGTAGGTATTGCGCTTTATGTTGGTCCGTCCAATTATGGGCGCGCGCTATTAACTCAAACTTATGAAGGTAGTCTCTTTCAGTCTTCCCTGATTTTCCTGCAAACGTACCCGGATCCAATAGTGGTCGGTTAACGTGTATGTGCTGCCATTGTGCCTCCCACTACAGGTGAGTGCACTTTAATAATAGTGCATGCGTGTTCCTCCCCTAGTTCATAATATTTTCCTTACCATTCTGCTTTACTCGGACTTGAGATGTTAATTATCCTGCCATACGGGAGACGTGTTTGATTTGCCGTCTGTACTTGTGCCGCGATCTCGTTCGAAATTCCGTTTAATTCAGTAATGACAAATTCCTGAAATTTAAATTGTTCCCCCTTTATTTGCTAATCCTGCGCACAGGTTTCTAACCTCTTGAGAAATAGGGCTATGGAGTCTTTAGAGACTATAACAAGCTATATTTATGTACTAAACTAATACAATATACATAACCAGAAGAAAGAGAAAAGCAGACAAGCCTACATTCTATGGCATGCCTTTAGCAGCGTATTAGCCATGATGCAAGGGGCGGGAGGGTGGCCATAACAAGTATGGAGCGTGCCGTGTCGAAGTATGTGTTACACAGTGTAAACATTTATCAGTGGCCGGTTAATTGCAAGACAAAAGCAAAATTAAGTACATCCCCTAACTGGAGGAGAGCAATATCTAATTTTCCCACCCCGTTGTAACCAGCGCATCTATCACATTATAGCCGGTGCTTCCACCACCTTGTAACACCCTAATGGGGTGGTTATAGTAGTTGCTCATGCTAGGAGGGTAGTTCAGAGGTAGGGGTGCCTTGGTAGCAGGGTAGCGTTCCAAGATAGGGGTATTGAATAAAAAGTCCAGGGCATGTATAGAACCTAGAGGCTGTGTTTGATAATACTGTACCTAAGACCAGCAGATAAGCAACTTGTGACAGGGCGAAAGCCCATGCAAGCAGAACTTTTCATTGTTACCTAAATAACAGCTGTTTAGACGGGAGCACTGTTACAATTTTGACTAGTTATGGCGGAGGAATATGAGGCACCCCGTGTAGCTTGGCCGCCAAATATAGCCTCCGGCCGAGAGCGAACATCAGACTGTGGATCAAACACAGTTGGCCTAGCCCTCTGTGGTATAAATATCTTAGATGATGCTGGCTCTGCATTCCCGTACACGACGGTGTTAAGGTAATTAGTTTCACAACCTTCTTACAATTACCAAATCCGACGTAATCCCACAGCACTCAAATCAATTCTTACTGTTCGCTCCGCTGCCATACCATATTGATTAGTAGCTACAATTTGTTTAAATTACGAATAAGCCAAGGACAAATTCTAAATGAAGAACATCGTAAATAAGTTGCTTATGTAAGCACACAAATAAACTAATATTTTGTTTTAGGCGTTACAAAATATTCGACTAAGTATTATACTAGTTGACCATGTTAAATCGTTACATTAACGATAGACATTATGCACTGTAATATAAATGCAAAAATATGTTATAAAATGCAGACATATCAACAAGAAAATCCCCATTTCTTTGCAGAATAAACTATAGAAGATATCAAATAACAGAGGACGTACCAATTTTATAAATTATATGCCTGATATTTGCTAACCCACACATGGTACAGTGTACCTGGAAATTTGTCCCCGCGTATTGATCGCAATTATGGTAATGAAGTTATGTTACACGGATAGCTAGCAGGCAGCTCTTCCGGTGCCATATTCGTTACACTAATATTTTGTGGGGATCTTAAAATCAAAGAGCTTTACTCATTGTATGAAAAAGGCTTTGGAAGCTACATGACCTTTTGCTCGACACAGATAGGTTTACGTGGCAGTTCCACTCGATGGGGTTGCAAACTCTCCACTTGCATCAGTAGGTGACGGAAACCATTTTAGGCTTATGAGATAAAGTGTTGAAATCCCAATCCCATTCGTTTTACCAGCATGTACGTTACCTTCAGGCTGAAAATCGACGGAACATTTACATTTTTACTACCAGAAATTTAACAAGCTGCACCAAAGACAACTGGACTATGCTAACGTTTCAACACAAGCTATACGACGTCAAAGGATTAGACGGTTCCAGGGACGGGCGGTCTATCATATTGTTTTATAAGAACTTCTGGGACGTTCCTCACCTTTCCTTTCTGGTGGTTTTGCTGGCAGTATTACCGTCCTCATTCCTAAACCTCCAAGAATACCACTACAAGACTTACGGCAAATTACGGTACTTAATGTCCATTGTAAGCTGTAGATGAGAATATTGCCTAATGTTTTTAAAGAGGTGCGCTCTGACATGATAGGTTTAGATATATCAAATGGCGTGACGTCGAAACTTTTTTTTAGTAATTAACAGTATCCAGAATACCATCACCCACCTTCAGGATATCTCCGCTCGAGAGGCTTGACTATTCTCCTTAGATTTTGAGAAGGGTTTGACAACATTAACCGTTATTATATCCTCGAAATATTAGGCAATTCATCTTTTGTGAATGGCATGGTTGTGATCCAGTCCCTTAACACTATGGCGTGATCTGAGGTACTCATCAATGGGTATATCACTCCACCAACAGCGTTGTAAAAGGTGTTCTACATGAATTCGGTTCTCCACGATCCTAATTGCATTAGCACTGGAAGCTCTCATTTCTGCGTGTCATCTGAATTTAGATCCGGAACTTTATACCACAATGGTTTTACCGCAAGATCCTACGCTAATTATGTTACAGTTTTACGCAGCGCTGAGAAAATAATTATTGACCTTGCATAATCACGTTGATGAAGCTAACTCGAATGATCATAAAGTTTCCCAGGTACCGCTGGGCTCGTGGCATTCTAAAATGACCCTCTGTAACATAATTCCTCGAGTTATATACGCTTCTGAGGCCTTTTTTTGTACTAATCTCCAGAGGGCAATTGAGAGTACTTGGAAACATAAAATACACGCGGTTAAGTGCGTTATTTTCAACGCAGCATCCTGATCGCAGCAAGTTTGCTGCCACACCGTCGTGCTAGGTTAATTTTTAAATAGATCAGTTTAGCACTTGTTTAAAGCTGCTGTTGAACTATACCACCATACTGAAAATCATGCCTAGACAGGTTATTACCATAATTTACTTCAACTACAAAGCACGAATGTTGGACTGGCGAACACAAAAAAATACAAAGTATTTATGTTGTTTGATAAATATATATATAACCCTCCTAGAGTAATTAATAAAAAGATTTTCACTTGGGCTGAAATTTAAAATTTAACTCAGGGAATTTCATTTAACAAACATTACGACCCATATAACTTTTAGGGACAATTTCACTATCATACTTTGCATTAAATACACTTTTAAGTTCCGTTCCATAATTACATGCATAAAAAACATCCAATGATTTTAACACTCTAGACACTGCAAGTTACCATTCGAAGTACGCAATGATCATGTCTTTACATAAATATTCTTCAAATAAGCTCCTCCAGACAATAATAAAATTGGCGACTCTCCAAGCTGCTGGTCTGCTGAATATCACGAAACTACGCAGCATGGAGTTGTCATCTTTCGATCAGCAAGACGAACATCGGTGACGTAGGGAGAACTCCGTTACCAAGACGACCAAATTGATCGACGTTACAGTTGCCCCTTTTGACTCTTCTCCCGACGTATACAACATTCTGCAACTTAGCCGGAATAACCAGAATGACTGGCAGTATTCAATGTTGATTCAACTATAATGATGCCTCTCAATGATACTGTTTTATAACGATACTTGGCCATCCACCGGTGTATTACATAGTGTTCCTATAACTCCTCGGCCGATTCATTTAAGTTGCTGGCAGCTATTCGTGTGAATTAAGTATTCGATGTGCTGTATCATACTATGGAATAATTGACTGCTCGTCGTACCGGATGCTACCCCTTCAATGATATACATGTGTCTGTTGACGTGCTAGTGGCTACTCATTCGCCAAATCACTCTTCCTGCGCCGAATATCTTACCCGTCACGAAAATTAGGTCATCCTGCAGGTTGGCCAACCTAATCAAGTGGCAGCCTTCGAAACTTTCATGTGACGTACTTCATAAACTCACATTTTTTGAAGCACTGCCTAGATACATCAACTCATTTCAACGCATAAAACATGCCAATGTATTTGCGCTTTGCAAATGTTGCAAGATTCCGGCCGCTATCAGAGAAACATAGGCAATACATAGTGTGTACACCTGAGGTGTATGTATGAAACGGATATTTGCATAAATTGGATAGAAAGCAACTCTATAATCAGAAAACACAATGTGGCCTAGTTTTTATACAGCTTCACAACAAATGCCCTGCGTTGCTTTAATGCAAATCAATTTTTCACTACCAATCCTTGCAGGCCTGTCTATGGTAGGTGGGTCCCAGGATGCGGAATTTTGGTGGATCATACACTTTACTTCTGCATTTCATTGCTCCTGATTTTCGACAGAATTTTAAATTGTGTAATGTTCTCCTTGATGCCCTACAAACTGTTAGAACCACGTGAGCGATTTATTAACAGGATCAAACCCCGCATATTACTGAGAAATTCCCTAGTCGTAAGTGTAAACATACATGGAATTAGCCCCTTAAGCATGCACCGGTTGATTTGCAAGTGGCAGCCTATCTTCTTGTAAATTATGCTTTCTCCATGGAAGAAAGCAAACATTGACACAATCTGACATGTTCCTGGCCTTCTCCTATTGCAAAAGGATAGACACCTTATACCACATTCTCGCAGACTATTTGTCAGCTGAGCCAATGTGATTATGGGTTCGGCATAACATCGACAACCTCTAAAAGCTATCGAATCCCAATTATCTTGAACTTTTTTGCCAGTAAAACTTCCTAACTACCCATTCAAGGATACACAGCGGCAGTTTATTATGAAGGCGTATTATTTGTTGTAGAACAAAACGCGTTCCCTGGCAGGTTTTCATAGTATGATGATTAATGGGTTGCCCTATTTGGCACAGGTTCATTAAGATCTTAGATGACATCGGCAGATACAATGCATGATTCCCACCTTTACCCCTATAGAATTATATGAATCATTGGCCTATTTAGACCTCTATATACTTGCTTTTACAATGATATATATCAATACTTATTACTTGTTTTGTCAAACGCTTCTGTTGTGTTCTGTTGACGGCGTACATATCTTTTATGCCCAATGGAACACTACCATTATATAGGACGTTCTCTGATGCGAATGCAATCAGTTATACAGTACGGAAAGGTATACCGAAATATTTTCAAAGGATGCGAAGGTGGCTCAAGCAAGTAAATTTGAAATAGATGACTAAGGCCCGTCCGTTAAATTTCGGAATTACGCTATAAGTTTCTGCAGTGACATATCGTCACTGGCTAATGATCATACCATTCGAATGCACAAGTCACAAATACAAAGAGCGCATCTTTCTGGCTGGTTGCTATTATATTAGCTATCGATTTTAAAATGGCCATTTTGTTCACATTGGAATCCGTTTACCATATTCTGTTTCTTTCTTTTTCTCTTTCTCTCTTTGTTTTAAAGTCAAATCGTATTATGCAGTTTTAGTATAATGTTTTAATTGATGATTCAAGTTATGCATTCTAATCGCAACACACAAGTACAATTGTTACTTCCAATCGTTGCTGACAAACAGCTAAATTATGCTTAGTGCATTCCAAGACTGTAGTTCAAAATAGGAAGTGGTTTAAAGGACGAAAGTAAGAATTAATACGTCGGTCTTTATGTCAGTTTCATAGCAACGGCTCGATAACGACCTGCATTTAAAGGCAAAGTTGATAGCAGAGAAGGGAGGATTGTCGGACTCTATTCAAGATTTCTGATGTGCGTCGAATAACGCCAAATCCTGTTATTATTCGGGCAGTTAAGTCCTATTAGGTGATTTAGAACCCAAAAACTTGAGATGATCCCAGAAAATTAATTCAATTGGATTGTGGACCGGAGAGCACGGTGGCCAAATTACTGTTAAACTCTCCCTTCTGATACCTCAGGTAGAGAAAAATTGTTATAAGGCTTTCGTACAGATAGAAAGAGAAGTAATTCGGAGCTCCATCATGTTGTAGCCACAGTCGATGATGAATATGCAGTTCTAAAATACAGGTAGAACGTGAAAGATAAGCAGATCCATTTTAGCCGATAGGGTTAGTAGATATGGGCCTGTGATACGGTATGAAAATAATTCGGAACCGTATGTTCACCAAAAACGCCGCTATTGACTCTTCTCCATAACAGCATGTGTAATGACATAGTCCTATACATGGCTGTTTCTCGAGTTAGAAACTGGACCACCGATGCTGAACAAGGCCTACTCATACGACGAAAAGTATTTAGGCTGCTGCAGCTGAGCCCGGTTGGAATATTATAACCGAGGTTGAAAGCCTCCCGAACTTTGTGCTTGCAGCTTTTGATGTTAAAATGGGTGAAGTTGTTCTTCGTGCATAGAAGACGTAACGGCTGGGGTCAAGTGCACGTGAAATAACGCGCGTACTATTAGATGGTTCTTCTACAATTCTTTGCAGAACATTCTCCTCAGATTAAACTATGCATCGATTGCTGTAACACCCATATCACTCCTTTTTACTTTGATGGTTCTAAATTCTCATAGATGCCTATCGATGTACTGTAAGGTGGAGTGATATGGTTGGTGCATATGCGGATACCGCTTCTTGTACAGTGTTGCAGCAAATAAACCTCTGTTTTCCTGTTTACACCAAATAAGTTGCATATTTTCAAGTTCAGAGGTGTACAAATTCCCCATTCTTCAGTATACTAACTTCAGTGACCCGAATTAAGGAAGTGACGTTGCACTGTCATATATGTATTTATATTAAATATTTTTGCACTGGTTAATGAAAATTACGTCTTCAGTTTTCGTATCGCAACATGGCGCTATTTCGAATGGAGTTAAACAAAAGTTTAACCGCATGACAGGAAAAAGAGTCATGTCCTTCAGGAAATCAAATTGTATTGTTACGCGTTAAGACCCATCAGCAGTGAAAGAAAAGTGTCTAGTGTTGGCTGCATAACGCAAGAAGACAGTGAATCGATTTAGTGTCGTTCTGCCAAGTGGTTAGTGCACGATTATGAGGCTTTTGTGACATTAAAGCTTGAGACCACTAATAATATGCTGATGAAAATTCATATTTCTATTATCGTGTAGCGGTTTTAAACACATTGTAAGGCAATTTCTTATTCGGATTTATTTTAACACTTACTTATCAGATCCTGATATCAATATGTTTAACAGAATACAAATGCTTTAGGTTTAGCCGATGACCATGATTTGCCGATCTCAAAATGCGTATATTGGACACTTCTACAACCTCTGAGATAATTTTGGTGTGGTTCATAAACGCCCTGTATAGTATCTTTAATATATAATAGCGAACGCTTGGTGTCCTATTAATCTATGATGTTGTATCTGCGTTTTCTCATTCAAGTTTATTTTATTATTTGCCATTGTGCAGTAACGGAGAAACTTGCAGGTCTCGCCTGCGAAACCAAGGATAGCTCCATTAACAATACAGTTACAAATAGCAACTCCGCTTATGTTGGAATGGATTTGGGTAACCCAATTGCATCTTAAGGAGTATGAAAAGTTATAGATACGCTCCAACGTGAATGAGCTAAAGGTTATAGAATATCTATGAAAACACATTTCCCAAGGCGTGTTTACTCTGATAAGGACATTAAAATGAAATTGCAAACGATGCTAACAGAAATTTTTGGGTAGAACAAAGGCAGTTATATTTAAGCAACCCATTAACCTCTTACATTGAAATGTAAGAAGCATATTTTATTCTATCACGCACCTAGTATGTAGATTAGTATTGGATTTATCACAAGAATTCGATATCGAATTCAACCTAAAATACGGTTTTGCACACACTGAATGAAACTGCAATTTTTTAAAACTCTCAATTGCATGCAGCATGATTAGTGTGTTGATCTGTCTGTGAACAGTGTTTTACTTAAAACTTTGTCTTTATCTGAATTGTCTTTCAAGGATTCAACAAGAAAAGTTTCAAGACAATCCCCTACCAAACGCTAACCTTTATATTTTAATTGTTAGTTGCCGTGCCATGCACCCAAAAGGTAAAGAAAGTATTGCATTCCACCCAAAGTTTCGATATCGGGATTTCACCGGAAATACATATTACGAAAGTCCCTGAATTCAAAAAGAATTTTTAGAAGAATGTCCGTTTAGTGTGTGTGTGTGTGTGTGTGTGTGTGTGTGTGTGTGTGTGTGTGCGCGCGCGCTTGCTTGTGAAGACCGTACCTCATCAACGAAAACTGGAAGGAATACCAACCTTGATGTTTAAGTTGAGTATCTTAGAAGGTTGGGTCCAAGAGGTTGTAAACAAAATCAACCAACTCCATTGAGCATTTTTTTCGAAATGCTTGATTTACTAATAAAAGGCTGTGGCGACATTAGTTCCAATACCATATATTTAAGAGATGAAGAACAGAACACCAATGATCGGGGTATAACCTCTTCACTCGGAAGGAATATGGTATAATTCCTTATACCTAGTAAAGGATAAGAGAATGATAAAAATACACTTCATATTAAAACGTAATAAATGTCTTTAGGACGCAAATTATTTAAAATAATGTTTTTGTGGCATTATCCGTTTCCACATTATTCGCTGGAGTTATTCAATACGTTGTCATTTTTCTCTACTAGATAGAGGAAATATAATTACACTCTAACCGAAAATTTGATTCCGGGTTTTCACCGGAAATATACACTTTAGGATTCCCTGAATACAGAAAAAGTTATTTTTAGAAAAAGGTGGTATTGTGTAATAATGCATCTATATGTGTGTGAGTGTGTGTTTGTGCGCGCACACACACATCTGTAAACAGTATGAATGAAATTCGATTTTCGGTAAAACACCAAACTTTCCGTTTAAGTTCTGCATCTTCCAAGGATGAGACATGAAAATTTCCAAGAAGCCCCCTATCCCAAAGTAGCCTTTATTTGGAAAAAATCCTGTTATTTGTTATTTACTTAAAACTGATTGCAAAGGCTTTGATTGAAATGCCATATGTTTAAGACATTTGCATGACAAATAGAGCATCGTCCTCCATGGTGTAGTGGCTACTGTGCTAGGTTTACGGCACGTAAAAGTGCCTCAAGCCTGATAAAGAGGCTCTGAGCAAAATTACCGGTGTTTCACGCCCAATACAGAATGGGGCTCTAAGAGCCACATCAGTTAAAGGGTATCCATAAATAAAACTCATTTAATGTAATTTAGTTTGACAAATGAAGCATTTCTTGTGTTTCCTGGGAATAGCCCTCATTTTAAATTAAGTTTGTATAACGGTAAACTGCAAGAGGTGCACTATATCTTACTATAAAAATATAATTCTTATTAAAGGAAACAGTATAGATAAAATAAATAGTTCTCTTTCGTTAAACATTTCCCAAATATTCTTGGTTAGTGGTCTGAATATTCAAATACTTATGCTTTTTCAAATGAAAGTCGTGGTTGGTGTTCCTGATAACTATTCGGTTGCATCCCTCTTATGTAAATGTGTAAATGTGATGAGCAGGAAGTATATAGAAGAATATTTAGTGGTAATAGTTTATAGATGTGTGAGTAGAGATAGTCGTGTAAATGTATCACATAGGACTCTTTAAAGTGATGTCGCTTTTCAGTCCTTACTCGCGATGTCATAGAAGTAGGTAGAATATCAAGGCAACCATGTAGAGACTTAGTTTTAAACATTTCACCGTTGATTTGGAGTCATCTATTGACACCATGTAGACGTTACATGAGATCCATCAATCACCTTAAGCTTGGGGTCCCCGCTATGCAAGCTCGTTTAGTAATTTGAAGGTCTATATCTTATGTCTGAAGGTTCCAAGGCAAATTTGCTTAAAGAAAAGCCGTTTTCTAAGTCGTTCAGTAATTTTAAATATTTCTCAAAGTGTAATGCCTGCATGGCACTCTTTGTAATCCTCTTCACCTTCATCACAGACTTCTTGTTATCGTATCTAGACCTGTAAACGTTCAACATACTCGGTCATTATCATGCAACCAATCATGCTTATACCAGCCAATCACCTCTTTATTGGCCTACCTTATATCATAAGCATTTTCGTTTTCATAAATATGTCGGACATTTTCAAATGACCAAAAGCATATGACCAATATATATTGGCTTATTCATGAGGATTTTCTGTCCAGAGAATTATATGCCGTGCATGTTTTCATAACGAGGTCAGCAAATACTTTTGACGAGCCGTCAATTTCTACGCCTCTTCCCAGGTATTAACAGAAAGAAAATCCTGAAATTCGGTACTCTTTTAATACACTTTCGTTAATGGGTTTATCATCTTGTTCCAGTGGTTTTGGCCAAACATAGATTTTTCCCTAGCTCGCGTCTCGGCATTAATGCCAAGGTATCCTTTAAGTCATACAAGTTGGTCATGACACTGGGCTATAAATAGGTTTCAGAAATACCCCAATATCTGGGCACCCCGCAACATTTTATACTGCAAAGCGGATTTGAAGAAAGTTGTTTGCTCATCTATTGTTTTTTTAAAACTTGAAGATGGTTATGTTGTGATGCTTTTGTTTTGTTTGGTTACGTAATTTTAACTGCCCCACGCTTGGGAAGCCAACCTGAAGAAGTTGTGTTGTTGCGTATTGTTTAACTTGAAGAATGTTTTTTTTTGTTAAGTGATTTTATTTTCGTAAATACTTCGTTGCTTTAAGTAGTTTGCAACACGCTTCGGGCGTCGGTTTGAATTTGTTGATTACGTAATAGTTACTGTTATTACGCAATATGCTGCTACGTATGAGAAGCTGATTTCAAGATGTGTTTTTGTTGTCACACTCCAAGTTTTACACTATAATATATAACTTTGTTATTAAACACTTCTTCTATATATTACTTATGTTTGAATTTTGCCTCGGCTGCGTCAGTAATGTTTGTAAAGTCATGTGTCTTCGGCAGGGTGCGGTATGACAATGGTTGTAGAAATCACAGAATTTAAGTTTTTAAATTCACTTCTGTTATTAATTCTTGCACATTTTTATAAAGCACTACACTTTTTAAGAACTGTGAGAATCTTTAATTCTTTCGCTTAGCGCGTATTCATATTTTACGATTCACACGTAATATCTCTGTAGAGAACACATTTTCCATCTGTTCACTACCAAGATTTGCCAGCACCTGAGTAACTTTCAACGGTCAAGACCCGTAGGCTTCGGTATTTCAAGTCTCTGATTGGCTAATTCTAGTCCAATTGAATATCTGCATTTTACTTAATGCTTTTCTTTGCTAGTGATTGGCTAATTTTAAACTGTCATAGACATTACATTATCGTTGCTTTAATCATGACTAGTAATTGTCAAACTCTAAAACTCATTATTGCCACAAGGTTACCTCATTATTACCTCATTGTGAGCAACTTAAAACTTATTCTCACAGCTCTTGCAGTATTAAGGTATGTAATGTATTCACATAACATTATTAGTATATGTTTACAATAAACATAAGCATTTGCAATGACTCTCACATACAATTTAAATAAATATTACATATATGTTGTTTCAAGGCAGGCTGTTATTGAATTTACCTATTACATAATACAATTGAAATTATTGAGGTATTCAAATACTGCCTCAAATTGCACCCTTTTAGAAACATTTAAAATTTACTCTTTTTGTCTTGTTCTTTAAATTTTTAAATATTTTCTAAAAGTTTCCTGAAAGAAAGAAACATAACTTTTACTATTGCACTTTATATCCTTCACTGTCACTTTCTCGCTTTTTCTTTAACACTGGTTTTTCACTACACTGGTGTATAGCAGAACACTTCATATACACTTGTTTGACACTTTCCAATTTTAATGATCTGGTATAAGATTAATGATCTGAGCGAGATTTGCTCATTCACTATCACATCTACTATTAAGCATTTTGTATTTTATACATTTTAACATATATTTAAATTAGACATATTAACACTTGTTATGATTTCTTTAAAATTTGTTTCCTAAACATTTTTAATACTTCTTACAATTTCTAACCTATATAATATAAACGTAGTTGTTATTCAGTTTTTCTTATTAACAATGGATTTTTATTACTTCTCTTTATCTCAACTTTCCTTTGTTATTGACAACTTTCTACATTTAGTAAAATATTATTTTAAATAGTACTTTACAATTTTAAATTACATTGCTTTCTCCTTTTATGTTCCAGATACATTATTTTCTTTCTGTTTTGCTACAAATAACCTGCATACTTTACTTTCCTTTTCTTTTTGTTTAACAGATTGTATACATTTATTTTCTCTTTCTTTTTGTTCCACAAATAACCTAAATACCTTATTTTCTTTTCTTTTTTGTTTCTCAGACGGTTTACATTTATTTTCTCTTTGTTTTTTTTTCCACATAGAACCTGCAGACTTTACTTTCCCTTTCTTTTTGTTTTTATGCCACAGACTTTTTAGCTTTGCCCTAGTTTTATGTTGCACAGAATAATAGTCTGACATCTGGTTTGGTACACGTATATATATGTCATTATTGTTGTGTGTTTGAGAAGCTGATGCTATGGAAAAAGCAATAGCGTCTTTTGTTTTGTTTGTTAACAATGTTGATACATTTCTTTCTGAACTTGCATTATTAACATGCAATTGGTTAGCATTTATAGAACTATTTACACTTGCATTTATCCTTAGTACACTTGTACTTAAATTCTCAGAACTATTTCTAAGTTTATCAATTTCTTTGTTACTTTCCTGTATTTTATCTTTGATTTCATCTATCATTAACTTTATTTGTTCTGCCGTATATTTGCTTCTTTTACTGCATCTGCATTTGTTTTTACCATTTCATGCATTTTATTGATTTCCCCAGTTAAATCTATTTGTACTTGTACAAGATCTGCATATGTGTTTTCTACTATTGTTTTCAATTCTTCACCCTGTTTATCTAACTTGTAACAAATACCCTGTTTAGTATCAGCGAGCTTTAACTACATTTCAGTTATATTTTTGTCAATATGACTTGACAATTTCTGTTCTAGCTGTTTACAACCTTTGTTTACTTTTAAATCTATGTCTTTTTGAAGTGTTTTGGAAGATTGTTCTAGCTTTATTTCTAACCTCTTGCTTTAAGCTTTGCTTTCTTTCATACAGTTTTCTATTTGTTTAGCTAGATCATTTTTGACATTAGATAGCTCTGTATTTGTTTCAGTTAATTTATTACCTAACTCTACTCTTAGCTCTGTACTAGTTTCAGTTAGCTTACTATTAAGTTCTTTACATAATTCTACTCTCAGCTCTGTACTAGTTTCAGTTATCTTATTGTTAGTTTAAGTTAACTTATTATTAAATTCCTTTTTTAGCTATGCATTACTTTCAGTTACTCTTTTCAGCTTTACATTAGTTTCATTTATTGCTTTTAGCATGCATATTATTTGTTGTGATCATTTTTCTTGGTCTTGTCTCTTAGATGTCTGAGGGATATTATCTTTTGTTGTTCCCTGCACTAACATGTGTAAAGGTGATTGACCTTGAATGCTACTGCTATCTCTTTCTACATCTACCTCTGAATTTTCAGATAACTGCTCTTCTAAATCTAACCTATCTGTTTTCATTAGCTCTAATTGTAAATCTACATTGCAATCTGTAACGGCTGACCTAACCTCAAATACTTCCATATTTTCATTGTTTTCAGTTTCCATCTTACTTTATATATTTGCCTTTGAATTGCTTAATTTTAGTTTTCCACTTTCTAATAACATGAATTTTGCTCAAAAATAACAATATATTTTCTAAATTTGACAATTATTATAATATACAATAGAATTTCCTGACCTTTTGTTCTGGCTGCTATTAAACTTTTATACTCAGTGTTCCCGCATAGTTTGTTGAGATGTTAGCCATGTGCCCCTTACTCCTGAAGAATTGTTGCTGTCCTTGGATTTTGTTGACGATCTTGAAATTCTGAGATGTAGTCTCGTGGTTTAGTTGATTCTGGTTGTTTACTCTATCTTTTCTTCTCTGATGTCACATATCCTTGTCGATTCAAGCCCCGCAGTTGGACGCCAACTTGAAGAAGTAGATGTTTTGTTACGTATTGTTTTTACGTAAACTTGAAGAAGGTTATGTTGTACTGCTTTTGTTTGATTTGGTTACGTAATTTTAACTGCTCCACGTATGGGAGCCAACTTAAAGTATTTGTTACTTAGCTCCACGCTTGGGAAGACAACTTGAAGGAGATGTGTTGTTGCGTATTGTTTAATTTGAAGAATTATTTTTGTTAAGTGATTTTATTTTCGTAAACACTTCGTTGCTTTAAGTAGTTTGCAACGCGCTTCGGGCGTCGGTTTGAATTTGTTGATTACGTAATAGTTACTGTTATTACGCAATATGCTGCTACGTATGAGAAGCTGATTTCAAGATGTGTTTTTGTTGTCACACTCCAAGTTTTACACTATAATATTTAACTTTGTTATTAAACACTTCTTCTATATATTACTTATGTTTGAATTTTGCCTCGGCTGCGTCAGTAATGTTTGTAAAGTCATGTGTCTTCGGCAGGGTGCGGTATGACAATGGTTGTAGACATCACAGAATTTATGTTTTTAAATTCACTTCTGTTATTAATTCTTGCACATTTTTATAAAGCACTACACTTTTTAAGAACTGTGAGAATCTTTAATTCTTTCCCTTAGCGCGTATTCATATTTTACGATTCACACGTAATATCTCTGTAGAGAGCACATTTTCCATCTGTTCACTACCAAGATTTGCCAGCACCTGAGTAACTTTCAACGGTCAAGACCCGTAGGCTTCGGTATTTCAAGTATCTGATGGGCTAATTCTAGTCCAATAGAATGTTTGTATTTTACTTAAAGCTTTTCTTTGCTAGTGATTGGCTAATTTTAAACTGTCATAGACATTACATTATCGTTGCTTTTATCATGATTAGTAATTTTCAAACTCGAAAACTCATTATTGCCACAAGGTTACCTCATTATTACTTTATTGTTAGCAACTTAAAACTTATTATTCTCACAGTTCTTGCATTACTAGGGTATGTAATGTATTCACATAACATTATTAAAACATGTTTACAATAAAAATAAGCATTTCCAGTGACTGCCAGGTATAATTTAAATAAATGTTACATACATATTGTTTCAAGCCGGGCTGTTATTGAATTTACCTATTATATAGTACAATTGAAATTATTCAGGTGTTTAAATACTGCCTCAGCCTCTTCCCAGGTATTAACAGAAAGAAAATCCTGAACTTCGGTACACTTTCAATATACTTCTCTTAATGGGTTTATCATCTTGTTCCAGTGCTTTTGGCCAAACATAGATTTTTCCCTAGCTCGCTTCTCGGCGTTAATGCCAATGTATCCCTTAAGCCATACAGATTGGTCATGACACTACTATAAATAGGTTTCAGAAATAGCCCAATATCTAAGCACCACGCAACATTTTATAGTGAAAAGCGGATTTTCTTTTGTTCTCAAGGCTTTCAATTAGTTTCTTGTATGGAACATCTGGTGGTATCTCATTCCAGGGACAAAGATATAAAAAGGTAAAAATCTTTCCCCTCTCAAGTGCCCTGAGGTTCCCATTCGGCGTTGGCGACTCTATGCTCTTACCGTAAAATTATTGATGTTCCAAGATGATAAAAAGTACATGGGTTCCTCGGGCATGTAGTATGGCACTTTTTCGTTGTTGGTCTTGTAGTATTGCATTAATACTATACAAATGCGGCCACGAAAACCCTCCTCGAAAAATCACAAGGTCACCGATGAGCAGAAGCTTTGCTTTGGTCGTCTTTAGTATGGTGACAAGACTAAAGATGACAGGGTGAAGTACTCGGCGAAAACAAAACTTTAAACGTTTAGCGACAAGTCTACAGCTTCCCGAATTCATCTCCTAAATGGGATTACTTGGTTTTATATAAAGATATATTCCCTGAGGTTCCTTAAATTGAAGATGTTCCAAATTATCCATATATGAGAATAGTCCTCTTCCGTGATACCATCGAAAACCTTGAGCGGTGACGGTTCTTACTCTTTGGGCTTTTCGACAGCATCTAGATTTGTAAAGGGGATGTATTCTTGCACTTCATTAGCTGCATGCATACAGGATCAGAATACTCGGCATTAGTGATCTTTAGGTCATCATCACTTAATATATTTGCTAAGGTGAACGGCCTGCCATCGAGAAGCTTGTAACTGTCAAGGAACCTGAATTGTATACTCATACTAGATAGAGTTAAAAGCATTAATTACATACATAAGAAAGGCTCTTTATCGTAATAGATGTACCTCATCAAGAAATTACTATCACAGTTGCTTAAATAAATGTAAAAACTTTAAAATGAATTTAGGCACCTTTAGATTCAAATTTCAAGCATTAAGAAGCGCTCCAGAATATGGACCAATAATATGGCAATGGAACCTCACCGTATTGCCGTGCATAGCGAAATCATTCTCACACTCGTATGTGGCAATAAAAATTGAGCTTGCCCAATGGACGCTCTTTAAGTGCTATGATTCTTAACGTCCTATTGGATATTGTGTGTGAAAGACCCGAAATTTGGCACGAAGGCCTCATTACAGGACTTGATGTTCTCTTACGTTCTGTAAATGTATGACACAGGATCGTCGGATTTGCTTGTCTTTCAAAGAAAGTCACGCTTAGATGTTTTACTCCAAAGAAATCCATCACTCTCCTCCGGATTTTAATTCGCGACTTCAAAAGCTAGAGGAGCACGGTACCGCTATACAACGGAGGAAGAAATGTATGTGGCAGTTATCAGCGTAGTTCAAATACACTTCGCTTTGAGACAACAGGCGTAGCGGATTCAAATAAGAATTCTTTGCAATTACTTCATCAGCGATCACTTAAATTCGCTGAATAGTCGTGAATTGCACTGTCACCTCTAGAGAGCTTGAATCCGAAACATAATTGATGATATCCCCATACGACCTTTAACGATATCAATATCTTCTCATGCTCCTGAATGATTCGGGCCAAATTCACGGCACCTAAGTTTTGAAATGATTGGCCATTCGTCTAAACATATTATGTATCAGCATAATAACAAAAGATAAACGACTACATTTTCAGTATGAATAAACTTCCAGCACCTCACCGTACCTGGCACTTATCGCATTTCAGTTTGTGCAATCCGAAGATATCCTCATTAGGACAGTTTCTCAATCACGCCTCGAATAGCCATATTTTCCTATCAAGCTTTACTATTTTAATTATAATTGGACTGGGCAGGTTGAATATTAGGCAGTAATGGAACCTGTTTCAATCTTCGAATATTAACAGACTCACCTGCTATCCCTTCTTCTCAAATGACCTGTCCACCGACTCCAGCGTGTTGTTGGCATTCAAAGTCGGTATAGCTATTGACACGCCCGAGTTTTACTTCTCTAAAAATTCACACCGATCGAGGACAAAGGACATAATCATCTCAGAATTTAAATATTAGCAAAGGAAATCTCGGTGTTATAACCGAGTTGATCGGTATTATTCGCTGCGAGATAGCGGAATGGCTGCATCCATCAGAGAAAACACAAGTCATCTTTGTTCTTCGTATTCATTACGGCTCTCCATTGCTTCATGTACAGGTAAATCAATATAGAATGAAGCACTAAGGGCGCTATTCTTCCATAAAAAGGATTGCAAAGAGACTTTGAAGCGGCTTGCGCTCCAAAATTGGCTAAGTTTTCTACAAATATCTCTCTCATTTTAAGGAAAATACCCTTAAACTTAGATCTTTGCTGGATGTCTTTCGTGTCCTCCTTCGTGGTGTAGTGGTTACCTACTAACCTCTAGTTCCCGAGGTCGCGGGTTCAAACCAGGCGGTGGGCGATGGATTTTATTTTCGCGCGTAAAAATCCTTAGCACGGCTTCCTTCGGAAGTGAATTAAATCCGGTGGTCCTGCGTCGTGGATTTACGGCACCTGAAAGAACCTCAAGTCTGATAAGGGACCTTCTGAGAAAAATTACTTGTCTTTCACTCCGAATACAGAATGGGAAACTAAGGACAGCATAGTTAAAGAGAGTTCGAAAAAAATTCAAGATTCAAAATCTCTTTCGTCTTGGAATTAAAATGGAACGATTCCTCTTGTTCCTTTTCCGGGATTTTAATTAAGCATGAGGCGTTCAAACAACAGATCATTTTAACCCATACACACTTTTGTTTACAGTGGAATGCATCTTTTTAATCTCTAGATCTCTGATACATTGATAAACTCGTTAGGATCGAGTACTCGAGCCAACATTTTGATTTTACTATCAAAATGCGACTTTGAATGGCAACTCTAGAACCGTATATTCTAAAACCATGTGAATAATATCGAGATATGCTTTTCGTTGGCGATACTATCTATGAAAATGATAATGATAGTGATGAGGATGATGAACCAGTTCGTTACAGAATGGAAGGTCCAACCATTGTGATCATGTTGAGAGAGAGGCTGCGCACCTGATGTCTTTAATTATGCAGCAAACTTTTCATCAGCTTCATTCTGCTTCTTGAAGCCGCGGAGTATAACTAGATTTAATGCCTGGCTCTGCATTGGTGTTACTAGCAGAGTCGTGGATCCCGCAACTGTAGTAATAAACTGCTATAATAAAACACTAATAATTGATGTGGCTACTATAAAAGGACCTTATTTGAATACAAATTATCGATTGTAAAACGTGAAGAAAAATTAATAATAAACCTATCATCAAATGCACATAACATTTCGTTGAGCATGATGTTACATCCACACTTTGTGCAGGTGCAGAACCACGTCATTGGGAGATCTCTCGAGTTTCCAGGATTCCCGTCATATAGGGTCATGCTGCACTGATTCCTTGCGCGTAGACTGCCGGCGCACTGACTCAAAATACACTGGGCAGCTCATCTGGGTTCCGGTAAGGAGTACGTTGACATTTAGGATCCTGATGTACCCGGTTCTGACTCGTAGATTACTTCCTTGCTCGGCACTGACAGGTATGTACAGGCATGTAGAGTCCAGTTGCGCTGGGTGCAAGTTCTGGTTCCAGATATGTGGGCTTCAGATAGATTTTGCACCGCGTAAGTGCTATGGGTTTTGCATGTACAATGCAGCTGCACTGTGTACTGAAGTAAGTGGTCCTGGCATACGGGGTCAAGTTGCGCTGCGCCCCGCTGCATTGGGACCTGTATCCAGCGTGTAGAGTCCTCCCTTATTACCGTTTATTTTACCTGAAATAGTAATATTTAAGTATATCAGTCATACTGAATAAAGAAAAGCACTTTCTACACGTTACGTTAGCTATACACTACATACTAACAATTTCCAAATGTTTTCCAATGGTTTTAATCATATTATTCAATTTTTCGCAATAAGGATTCGAATTACTTCCTTGCGGTGAGTAAGGGATTTAAAGATTACATTTATCATTATAGACTTCCATTTGGAGTCTTTTAGATTAAAATACTATGATTCAGATTCGAATGATTAATACTACAAATTTCAGTGCCCTTAGCACCGTTTCCTTTACTACCATTGCAAATGCTTTTTGTCCTTATTTCACTACAAAATGCAGCATAAATGGCAGGTGCTTTCGTGTAGTATTGTCGCCCACCTTACGGTATAATGAATATCTTTTATTTGGATTATGACTTAGGCTCTGCCACATTCTCGGAATGTTGTTGCTCTTCCTTGGTTTCATCAGTTAGGCCTTTAAAGGTTACTCTTGTGTCACATGACTATTTCTATGATTCTTTCATGCACGGTAACCTTCCATCATATATATCTTTGACCAAATTTCATTTATTAGAAATTTGTTTTAACCATACTCAATCGTATGTTGACAGGCCACGACGGATTACTACAAGCTTGAACTCCTTGCTCACTCAGGTAGTTCTAGCTTCTCCTTCCTTCATTTTAGACATTCCTATAGTTAGGGATTTTTTAACTGAGACTGTGTTATTATTATTTGTTCTAAAAACAGTATTATCAGTGTTATACATTGTTTCATTCAAATTCTCCATGAAATGTTTATGTTCTTCGCATAAATTTGTATATGTAAATCAATGACATATTTGTTTGAGTAAAATCAATTAAGCTGTATTAATTTATGAAAATAAAACGAAGTATTTATGGTACACTTAAAAAAACAAGCTTCAAATGTGTAACAGGAACAAAGAAAATAAGTGTCTTATCAATTTACTATTATATAGAAACACAACGTAGATACTTTAGGAAATATGCTAATCGCGATTACAAAAATAACACATTTTTAACGAGTCTCTCCCTGTATAAATCTGATATGTTACACCCACATGACTTTCTCTACTCTTTTACAAACGCTTATTCTCTATCTACTACACGTTAATCGAGATAAACATTTGCAGACTCTAATTATTTGCTAATTTTCTTGTAGGTGTAAGGGGAATATGGTAGGCTTTAAGCGATAGTCAAATATTTTAACAGCTGGTTGCTATGTGGAGCATTCCATTCTCTTTGCATGTACAGGACATAAAAAATAAAGCATTTTAGGAAACATGCCCGTGTGTATGTCTTGTGTGTCTGTATGTGAGTCTGTTTATCTGTGAACAGCATAACTCAAAAACGAAAAGTCGGATAAACACCAAACTTGGTATTTGGGTTCAATATGTTCCAGGAGTGCGACACGAAAGTTTATTATTTTAACGCGATTTATATTTTTTGTGTAGTATAATTTTATGTATCTCTTATGGTTTACCAGTTATGCAAAAGTCGTTCACAATGAGGAATACTTTTGGAGACATTCCCAGAAAATTCAAAATATGCATTTCATTTTCCATAAAAATGTCTTAAACATATAATACTTTAATCAAAATCGTGAGAGTCGTTTTTGAGAAAATAAAAGTTTTCGAAAAATGTTCCGTGTAAAGGGTGATCTGGGGTGGGGGGATTTTCTTGAAAACCTTCGTGTCGCATCCCTGGAAGATAGTGAATCTAAATACCAAGTTTGGTGTTTATCCGACTGTTGATTTCTGAGTTATGCTGTTCACAGACACACACACACACACACACACAGACACAGACTTACACAAACACGGACATGTTTCAAAAAAACTTTTTATGGATTCAGGAGTCTCAAAACGTGTATTTCCGGTGAAATTTCGGCATCGAATTTTTGAGTGGAATGCAGTACTTCTCCTACTTACTGTACGTAGTAGAGAAAGTAAAAATATGCTCGCTTCAAACAACACTTTGGCTTTGTGTATTGTGTTTTTTAAAACATAACACTTTTATTACAGAGGCAGCTGTAAGGGAAACCGTTCAGTGTTAAGGTATTAATAATAATTGTTTCTCCCTGTGGGTGAGTGATGTTTTTCATAAAGAACTCGCTGTTTCAGAGATCATATTCTATTTTATATTTTCAAAAATGTCCGAATGCATGCGTATCCCTGCTGAATGTGAACTCAATAACGAAATACTGGATAAATACCACATCTCATACTTGAGCCAGACATCACTTATGTGAAAGATTTTAAGAAAACGTACCGCACTGAGCAATCTTTTACGTAGCCAAACGTTGATTATTTGGTATTTCCTATATTTTAGTGAATAGGTTTGAATGGAGTGCCATATTTTTGATACCTTGTTGTTATAAAACTCTATATATTTAAGATTTTCTCTGAATGTAAGGTATTTTCATTCCTATTTAATATTATATGGATTTAAAGAAGACAGCATGCAATAGAAGGAATCTGATATGTTACACTCACATGGCTTTCTCCACTCCTGTGCAAACTATTTTTACAAACGCTTATTCTCCATATGCTGCATGTAATGGAGATATCGAGATGTTAATGTTATTGCTAATTTTCTTGTAGATGCAAGGGGAATTGGTAGGCTTTAAGCGATAGTCAAATATTTTAAGAGTTGGTTGCTATATGGAGTATTCCATTCTCTTTGCATTACCAAGACAAAAAAATGAATAACGACTTACCATTTGAGACAAAGTATAAGTATTGAAAAATTTAAGAGAATAACAGCAGTATCTCAAAAATGGTTCCCTGAACAACAAAAAAATCTATGTGACATAAATTGTGTATTTTAATGCGATCTACATTTTTTATGTAGTAAAATTTTGTCTATCTCTTATGGTTTCCAGTTATGCAAAAGTCGTTCACAATGAAGAATACTTTTGGAGACATTCCCAGAAAATTCATGATATACATTTTCATGAAAGTATCTTAAATATATGATGTTTTAATCAAAATCGTTATAGCCATTTTTGGGAAAATTAAAAATTTTCGAAAAATGTTCCGTGTAAAGGGTAATCTGGGGTGGGGATTTTCTTAAAACCTTAGTGTCCCATCTCTGGAGGATACTGGACCTAAATACCAATTTTGGTATTTATCCGATTGTTCATTTCTGATTCATGCTGTTCATAGACACACACACGGACATGTTTCCAAAAATACCTTTTTTGAATTCAGGAGGCCTCAAAACATGTATTTCCGGTGAAATCTCGGTATCGAATGTTTGAATGGAATGCAATACTTCCGCTACTTACAATACGTAGTAGAGAAAGTAAGAATAGAGTTATTTAAAATTGCAATTTGTGTCAGATGAGATGTTTTAGTAGCATTAGCACCTTTCAGTAGTAGTTATCTATACGGATTAAACAATGGATTAACGATAATGCTGCCACCAGGGGATTAAGCACTAGCGTCGCGTTAATCCACAAAGAGGCGTAAAAAGTGACGACACAAGATGGCGGATGGCGCTAGTGTCGCGGCAGAAGTTACGAAACAAGATGGCGGAATAACTCAAGGCGTTATGGACATGTTACGTCACAAGATGGCGGCTTGCATTATATTGTAAGGTGGTGCAATAATTTGGAAAAGGCATGTCGCGGCAGAAGTTGCGAAACTAAATGGCGGAATTGGGCAAGGCGGTAAGCGTTTCGCCACAAGATGACGGATTGCATTATATTGCAAGAATAAACGACGCAAGTTGGAGCATAATTTTGGAAAAAGAATATAAAAAAATGTTAACGAATAGGGAAAAAAACCTACAAGAATATGTAAGGTGGCAGGAATAGCGAAAAAACCCAAATTGTTTAATTCGTATAGATGTATAAAGCTTGAAAACTTCAAAAAAATAATGAATACATAAATGTGTAAAGAGTATAGCATATAATTAGAAACAATACACATGCTTATACATATTGGTAATGTCAGACTAACAATACACATGCTTTTGTTATAAGATGGATGCTTATACATATTGTTTATTTTAGGATAACATAACAGATGTAGAAAATGCTTATACATTAGAGCATATAGTTGGATAGTGTATTGTTTTTATGTGCACACACTGTTTATGTTAGAATACATTGTGCACTGCCACATATATGAAAATGCTTAAACCTCATACCACATTGATGGAATGTTTTATAGTTTTTGTGCAGGAACACCAACACAATGTATCACATGTATGGATTGTTTATGTGTAGCACATTAACACTGATGGTCGCCGGTCGATAGAAAGATGATATTAAAGAATGTGGTAGCACTAATTTTGCGAAGGTTGAAGGGTTGATGCTCTTGGCTGTCAGAAGGTCGCGGTGGGTGGTCGTCACAGATGACACAGGTGAGATAAATGTGACGAAAATTTGTGTCCACATCGGCGCCAATGGTGGGACGTATAGAAGTGAAATGATGTTTGGCGACTGCAATCGCCAGTTGGAAACGATCCCGAAGAGGGGATGATGTCTCAAGACAGACGGTGCATCTAGCATGCCCGATGCAAGTGGTTGTTATGGAAGGGATAAATTGGACTTTGACGATGTGAGTATAACCCGAGAAGACCTTGATGGTGACGACATCTTCACCAAAGGCGGAGATCGCCTGCGATACGATGCGGCAATTGCTGGCGTAGCCTCCTGCAGTTTTGACGGTTCCATCTACTTCAGAGATTATTCTGGTGGTAAGAATGGAGTGAATGTCCACTGGATCGGTTTCGCAAGGCATTCTGGCGGCCGAAAGGAGACTGACGTGAGGAAGGTTATTAGAAATAGGTGTATGGGTAAGGGCGAGAAGGATCACGTGTAGGATGAGAAGGTGAAGGGAATGAGAATTTTACGATGCGGCGTTCCCAGCCTGTTTTGAGCATTTCGTCATCCACGTACGTTAGGCATACAGGAACGGAGTTGATATCATCGATGGTTTCCTGAGACATGGCGTCGAAGTTGGACGGCAGAAACAGTTCGTGTATGTTAATGATGACGGCAATTTTTCTGCAGTACTTGATAGAGATGGCCGTGGCACCCTGGATGCTGTAGGATCGATCTCTTTGAAGTGCATCAATGGACATGAACAGCCGGGTTTCGGCCATCTGGTTAAGAACACTAAAGATGTTGCTCTCCGCCATGCTGGTGAGGTTATACACACATAGGCGGAAGGAGCGAACTTATAAGTGCGTAGAGAACGGAAGTCCAACATCCGGCATCTGGCATGGCGGCGATAAGAGCTGCAAAGTTGGTTAACTTTGGTGACAACATGGGCAGTCTGCGATGATGGGAGCTGGACCATCTTTGTGAATGCGATGACGGCTGGTTCTAATGTTGCTTGCACCGACGGTAAGAATTGAATTTCTGCTGCTGTTGCGGCGATAGACGGTCGCAAACGTAATCCAAATCATATGGAAAGAATCTTGGGAAGATAGAATCGACGTGTAGCAGCACGGTGTTAAGGTGCTTATTGCTGAGTTGCGAGAGAGCCCGGTGATGTACAAGGTATTTCATTAGAGCCGGAATCTCTGTAATTACGCCAGACGTACCGCTCTAGGAAGCCGTCAATTCTACGTTGCAATTTCTGTAAGTCGGTAAAGACGCCTGCGCTGAAGTTCTCGCACCAGTAGGAACGAATGCTGCATCTATACTGCCGATTATAGCGCGGAGCAGTGCTGCGGTGCGCACGCTGCCGCAGGCATGGTGGGAGTGAAGCGCATTGAGCCGTATGTTTGGTTTACCACAAGATGTCGCTTTTCTATAGGTGATGTGGTTCCCATGCGCTTGCGTTTCCTCCTTTACGATGACCTTCTTGTCTCTGATGCTGTAGATCCAATCACAATGAATAACATAGGGAATAATGTAAGACGTAGTGTTGCCCAAATGCACCGCAAGGCATCTGCCATAGCACAATTTCCCTTCGTCGACTATGTGTTGTAAGTTAGGAGTGGAGAGGAAGGGAACCTCTGAGAAGGCGATGCATGGGCCCTTTTTCGGTATAAACTGAAGTAGCTGGTGGTCATAGACGGCGTCCGCGATTCCCTCGTCCTCGTCGTTGCCGAGGTGCCAGGTGTCTGCCGTGAACTGAATATCTTGCAGGTTGATGTTGGAAAAGCCGTAATTGACGGTGTCGGCACATTGTGAAATTTCACAATGACGATCTAGCCATCGTAAGCGTCATCGATGAAAGCATTCTTCTTAGTAGCATTCTAAGTTTGGCGGACCAGATGTACTTGGTGCATAGAGTGAAATTAATAGAATCGAAATGGACATTGGAAGCGAAGCTGTGAAGCATGGCCTTGTGAAAAGCCAAGATTTGGTTTTGCACGTCGGTCTCCTCTTTCTTTTTGTGAAATAGGAAATCTGAATTGAGTTTGTTAAGGCCGTCCACAACGTCCCATTCCTCGGGGTTTAGAGCGAAGTTGTCGCCCCGTATATCCTTAATGACGATGAGCAGTTTGCGGAAAATGTTCTTGAAGAGGACAGTGTAGCGGGCTGAAATCTGACATCCTTGTAGTTTGGTCTCGGGGAAGTGAATGCTACGTTGAATGATGGGCTTCACGTCCACCAGCTTTTGCCACTCTTCCGTCGGCAGGGATACGGCGGTGCTCAAGCCACACTGACTAACGTTACCATGAGCTGGAATGCCGTCTCAGGAGCAAATCTGACGCCAACGAACTTGGTTCGAACCGGGTTGAGGAAGTAGATATTGGAAAGAGGATCGAAGAGACGCCGCCGCATCTGCTGTGCACTGCAACAGAAGGGGTACAAGGTTAGAAGGAAAGCAAATGCGCACAACACACAGAAGTGCTAAGAGACTTACACGTTCGAAGATGGGTAGTCTTCCTGATCCTCGCTGCCCATTGCGCACTGGAGCGATGGTGCTTTGCGCAGGTCTTATAGGAGACAAAGAGAGCGCTGAAACGGAGGCAGAAGCATGATTATAGAGAGAGGGAGAGAGAGAGGGGGGAGCTACAGAGAGTGAGAAGGGGAGATACATTGTAGACTTACTTGCAATGGCTGACAGGATTGGAGGGAATGTGAGCTTATGGCGAGGAATACGCGGTTGTAGGTTTTAAGAATGAGTTGATCTTTGAACCGGAAATCAGGTCAATGAAATTTGGAAAAGAATATTTCACGGGATAGGCCCGCGCAGCGGTCAGGAAGGTAATGGATGACGTAATGACCGCAGGTAACACTGTCATTTCCTTTCAGTCTAATGGAGCTGTGCGTCCAACGGTTCCGCAGATCGAATGCAGCCATTTTAGAATGCGTTGTACAAACGGACTTAGCCCGTAACTATCCAAATACTCTCCTCTAGCACCCCTAATGACGAAGATTAAGACCCAGTATTAGCCCGGTTGCGTGCTCGGGGCGGTGGTGACGACGAGGGCTAGAAGAAAGAAGAAATAGTGCGAGCCGGAGGTAGCCGATCGCTCGCAAAAAATCCACATACGAAGGGCGTGTGAAGGGGCAGGCGGTTAAAAGACGCTCGAGCTGGTACGTCTTCATGACACGAGGATGGAACGGTTGGCGTCTATTTAAAAAGTGCGACGAATCTCCGCCAAGACCAGAAGCCCGACGGTGTCTACCAGGGGCTTAGAAAAACCGATGCTTAAAGACACCTTTCAGTGGCGCTGACCGGAGATGTAATGGGCATTGGTGTTCATGTCGGCGGTGAGATCCAACACCATTACGGTGTAGCCGAGAGCATATTGTTCTCTCGAGATGGAGTGATCCTCGTCCTTAAAGGAAATGCCTAGGCCGTCCAGAAGGGTTTGAAAGCATTGCACGATTTGGCTGGTGTCAGAATTGGATTGAAGCGGTTGCAAAGGATTGGGCTGACCGCTCACGTGCATCTGGAACGAATCCATGTTAAAGTGCTTAAGGTTGAACGGGTTGGACGAGTACTGGCCGCTGTAGGCTTTGTCGGAATCCTTGACGACGACCACCCTTCTGGGGATTTCACCGATAAACACGTCATTGAACGTCATTCCGCTGGACCCTTTAGGAAGAATTAGGGAGTTAAAGCTGACATCCTTGAGATAGTACGTGGCGCGGCTTTTCAGAGATCGGTCTGATGGACAAGGTTGATGTTGGGCGAAGGCATGACCGTCTTGAGATATAACTATGAGGGTGCGATCTCGGTGTAGGCTTTAAAAGCCTTCACGAGAAGAGGTGAAATTGTGGCGAAGAGGGCGTGAGCTTATTGACGCTGACGTTGTTCAAGAGCAGGTTTTCCTGACTAAGCGCGCGTTAGACAGACATCCCATGAGTTGCACGACACGACCGCATTTGGTATGGCCGTGACGTTACAACATCCCTGCATTGGCATCCCACGCATCCATGAGGCCGGCGGTATCCTTGTTCCAGAGACCCGCCTGCAGCCTAGTGTTCATGGCATCCTAAGAGTAATTGTGAAGCGTTTAAAGGTACGTGCTGTAGGGTAACCAGGGTTGCGGAATGGAAACGATGACGTTGTTCAGGGATACCTCTACCTGTCGAAACAGTGCACTCACAGGATTGCTCACCAAAGTGGCGTTCACCTCGTCCTTGAGAGCATTGACCTCGACGTCTAGAATGCTCACTGTGAGCTCCAGGACGACGTAGGTGAGGTCGAGGTAGTCGTAGGCATTGCCAGAATAGTGAAAGGTGATGGGGCATTCTTCATCAGCGTGTTCTGAGCATTCAGCGAAATCAGCCGCGATTCCTCCAGGTTCATCTGAACGGGGAGATCCTTAAACAGGTCTAGTTCGGAGCTCATGTGCACGGCGTCGGTATTGGCCATTACGAAAAGATGTCTGGAAACTTGTCTGGGAACGTGTCTAGACTGTTCCTTCGCCATGGCACGAGCTGGGTTTATTCTCTTAATGCTGCGCAGGCCGGACGCGAACATGGAGTTGATCTTGTCGTCAGCCTTTTGCTTAAGATTGGTTCCCACGTCTTTGAGCCTTGACCTTATCGCCTCCTTAGGAGCCGTGCCGGAGGTGCCCACGTCGACGAGAACGTTTACGCCCACTTAGAGAGCCTCCTTTCCGATTGCCTTGGCACCGCTCTTCAGAAACGGTAGAATGGTTCTGAATAGCCGCCAAGAGCGGAAATAGGCCACTACCCCTCGGATAGCGTTTTCCCCTAAAGTGGACGAAATCGCGAACGTCTAGCGCCTCGCCTGCCTGATTGAGGTAGTACTGGGTCACGGCATTCAATTCCATTATGGTGGCTTCGACCTGAACGAGAGCACTACAGTGGAGGAAAAGGTGTCGGCAAATGGTAGTAGATCCCCGTATCTGTTTCATAAATCTATGTCGACGGTCTTGAATTCGTGCTGCACAAGGGACAGCCAATTTAGTGGCGAGAACGTTTTGTCTCATCGGTCATATAGGTGTTGTTGCATCTTTCGTACTCCACGGCCACGCTTTCAATGACCTGGGAAAACGAGTCGCCCACTTGGGGCGCGACGAAGTTATAATAGATGAACATTTCGTAAGGAAATCCCATATAGGGAACCACGGGGTGCTTGCCCTGCTTTGCATGAACCACAAAACCAGCTATGAGGATAACAGCAAACTGTGGACGAGGTGTTCCCGAAACACCGCACTTCGCAAGATGGCATCGGCCACCGAAACCAGTGGCGGGGTCCCTGGCTCGGTGCCCGCGGCGGGCGCGGCGGCGGGAACCGGTTTCACCTCGTAACCGGACTGGTTTGTTAATGGATTAGGCTTTGCCTTTGGCTTCATCCTGCTCCTAGGCGAATCGGAAACAAACCCTTCATCTGGCCGCAGGACAGTCTCCGGCAGAACATTTTCTACAAAACCTCCGAATGGAACGGAGGGCATAGGTTCCGGGTGCACGGCCTCGTGCTTCACCGAAACCCGCTTTGCGTAATCCATGTGGAAGATGACCTGCACATTTAGATATTTAGTTATAAAGGCGTTGACGACTTGACGTAATGGCCTACGGCAGCTGCAGGTTGAATTTCGTTTGCGTGGTTGCAGCGACAAGGTGTACTTGGTGCCTACCATCTGCACGCCCGCCTCTGAATCGTTGTAGAATTTAACAGCATACGAATCCTTTTAAAAGGCCACCTCCCACTCTCCCTCCAGCACTATTCTTTGTGGAGAATGTTTATAAAGCTGGCCGTTGTGTTCCCGGTATAGTGGTGCATTGAGGCGATGCTCACGAGCGTGATGGAGAATGGTCTAGTCCTAATCATGCTGATTGAACCGAAGAGACCTTAAACTTTTTAGGATATCCCTTTCACTTGACGAGCAGCTGCTTGTTCTTTCCTCACCCTTTGGTCTGAAGGACTTTGTCCACCTTAAATGTTTGAGGGAGCCCAACTGTCTGCAAATCCCCCGCATAAAATATCCCTTCTAAGGCGTCTCCTGCAAGATTCACGATCTTATATATTGTGGGCGAGCCTCCACCACCTTGGAGATCTTAAATATTTCCTCGTTCCAATTCTACTCGTATCCCTAGTCGAACCTCATCTTCTCCTTGGATATGCGCACATGATCAACCGCCTTTAAGGCGGGGTCCCTGTGCCTCGCTTGCAGTTTGTGGGTGTAAATTTTGTTGTAGACCTGCAGCACGTTTGCTCCGGTCATGTCGGTGGGAACCACTTTGATGGACCAGTGAAACGACCCCTTGTAAGATTTGACCAAGGCCGGGAGATCGTCCACATAGCGGTAGCTGTTGGTGTGCGTAAGGTACTTCCACATCTTAGCCTTTAGCGTGTGGTTAAAGCGCTCCACAACGAAAGGCTTCACGTTGCTGGTGGTAGTGACGTACCGCACGCCGTGTCGCTCTAGAAAGGCGCGAAAGGGTTTGCTGGCGAACTCCGTAATCTTGTCCGTCTGCAATACTCTGGGGATGCGTTCGGAGCTTAGCTTGATCAGAATGTACGCATAGGGCGTGTTATATTGATTAAGGCTGGAGAGCACGTTCAGATTGGCCTCCCACACATCATCTATATTGGTGACATGGTAGAATCTGGTGGGGTAGCGCTTTCGAACCTGCTTGTGATAAGTGTAGCTGTCCTGCATTTCGAGGAAGGACTGCACCTTTGCCTTAGAGATGCTGGTGGCTAAGTTTGATCGGAGTGGACATTCCTGCAGCGTGTTCGGGTTTGCCATAAATGCGCCTTAGCTCCGTTCATTTCTTCGTGGTTTACTCCTTATACACGGGTTACCAAAGTCGACTTAGAAACTCGTAGGGGTACCCGGTCTTCTTAGACGGTGCAAAGTGGATGAACAACTCGTCTCTGTGTTTTCTGCCCGCCTCTATGCGCTTCACTTTATGTTTGCGAACCACCCTTTCGCGCTTTCCTTTCCTAACCAAAGGGGTTTTGCCTTCTTCTCTGCGGCCCTTTGTTTGCTTTCCGGGAGATCCTCAAAGGCATGATCGTCGGCATTGCCTTCCGTTAGCATGTACGGTTTTCTCACTTGTGCCAGCAGCCCCAGGTAGTTTCCCAATTTATATTTCATCAGCTTCCATTTTTCCGGCAGGGATAGCTTGGACCGCTGCACCTCATTCATCTCTTTGGCGAAGTTAGTGAGACTAGAGTGGATAATGTGAACTGTTCGACGATATTTGCCTGCGGTGCAACGAGACCGTGACGCGCGTACTTCATTTTACAAGCTTGGTGGCCAGAGCGCTACCCAGAGACGCGAGAACGGTTAACAGGAATGCCGGCAGAAAACCACCGCGCTGTACCAGAATGTGTTTTTTTCTTTAGCGCCAGCCTCTTGTCGACTAACTTTTTCCAACTGGCTCTAAGCCTTTTTAAAGATTCACACACCTTGGAGGGAATCTGATATTGCCCTTGCTGAAATTAAGCATGCACTCGGAGATGGCCTTCACCAATTCGGGGCTGATATTCTTTAGCAGCTGCTTGCGCAGCGCTGTTTTGCCTTTGCAAGCACCGTCAGGCTGTCGTGTTGCCTCGCAATAAGCGGGCTGCTCACTTTGGCTCTCGTTAACCGTTTCCTCGCCATATTGGCTTCACAATGGGGCCCTTCAGGTTCAGCACCCTTATTTATCAGCTCTTAGTCATTCGCAATAAAGTACGATAGGCGCTCGCCTGGTACAACGCCGATTCGGTAAATGTAGGCGTCTGGTGTATACTGGGTGCAGTCGATAAGCAGGTACCCATGGGGACTTTCCGTGCAACTTGCAATTGCCGCAAAATGTCTCGCCGCACGTATGTGGCGTCTTTCTATCATTCATGCTGTACTGCTTATGGCACACTAAGCACACTGCTTCCATGTCGCACACGGTATACCCTTTGACATATACCCCTGCATTCTTTAAATGATTCTCGTAACACACTTGCCCATTGAAGTATCCGTGACATTGGGCACAGCGCACATAACGCGTGAAGGGTTGCCTACACAGCATGTGACATTTTGTGCATTTGTTGTCACAACCGTACTGCGCTCTTAGAATCGTAAACAGATGGTTATACTCACGGCAATAATACTTACACTTCAACGCCATGCGTAGGTTCAGTATTGGGTTGTAGTGCCCATCGTGAAGAATAAGTTCGATTTGTTTGTCTCCATGGTTAGCGGACTTATACATTACCATCTTCGCGCCAAAGTCCTCTCCTTTTGTAGGTGTTCGGATCGCATCATCGTGGTATAGTTAACGTCTTTGTCCGCCTTTGTCTTCCCCACAACGATGGCCATTGGCAGATTTATGGCATCCTTATTTCGAATTTCTACAATCCCCTTGTTTCTAAAGCACGCCGCGCACGGTTTATAACATCTGCCGATGACCTCCTTCGTCCATACGCAGGTTAACTTAAGGGGCCAATCTAACACAAAGTCTTTATTGCTTTGCATAACCATTTGCACGCTTTGCAAAAACACGTTCATGTTCACCTGATCGAACCTGCGTACTCTCATGCTTATTAGCGCAAAACCCTCTTCTACTGCGTGAATTGTAAGTCCTATGTACCCGGTTTCATTTTCCAGCAGTTCGGTGTTCACATAGTCCAATACCTCGTCAAACATGGTGTGCAACTATTGTTGGGTTCTGCATCTTCGGGCATTGGCCTAACCGAAATGTCGATATCGGTTAACCCCAAATAAAACCTAGTAAGCTTTCTTTGCCTACGACCTGTAATGTCAAAACTATGGTGCTCATCGCTTTGCGTATCCTGTCTACTTGTGCCTGGTACACCCTCCATTTAAGCTGCTCTTTACACAGTATCCTTTAAATAACCAACACTGATAATTTAATTTCGTCTTTAGGCTACGCGTGAAAACATCGATTTGCATTCGTGCCTTTTTCTCCTATATACTTTCCTGCATTTAGCTCTGCTAACCTTCTCCTTCCTTATTCGGTATGTGTGCAAATATATTCATTCATTCATTCAGGCGTCTTTATTTAGCAATGCATTCTCCTACTCTCCTTCATGGTGCAATGTTTATCGTTGTTCTTCATTCGATGTTTGTGTGCAAATATTTATTCGTTTATTTAAGCGTCTTTCACGCCATGCCATCTAAATTAACCTTATAGTTCTATCCTTAATAGGATAGTTACGCATATATTAATTTATTCATTTCAACGTATCATAAACTTTCTTTCCTTTTCCCCATTTACTATTTCGTCAAATGCATGTATCGTGTTTATTCTCAATTTCCTATCGCTATGTGCACGTATATTCATTAATTCATTTAGGCGACTTTCTCTAGCAGTGCAAATCTCTCCTATCCTTATACTGGCAATGTTTAACGTTGTTCAATATCTGATGTATCTTCGAATGTTCATTCGTTATTTTAGACATCTTTCACTCAGTGTAGCCTATGCTAATCTTATAACTGTTCCCTTTAACTCTATTCTTAATAAAAACAAGTATTCATTTGTTCATTTCATTTCCTACTTCGTCAACCTCAACTGTTCTTTTTCAACTGTATTCGCTATGCCTCTTACAAGTCAATATTCATTAATTCATTCAGGCTTCACCTTCAATGCAATACATTTCCATCTCACTTCACAAACATTCAGATTTCTCTCTTAATATGTTACCGTATTGGCTTATGCGTTTTATTCTAGTCTTATCGCAACCGCAGTGAACAGTCTTTGCCTCAGACACCGGATGTCATTAGCGCTACCATTTCTTATCGGAACCACTACATCCCAGCTCACCATCTGGTTCACATCCGGTGGACTTTGTTATGAATACCACTTACTGCTAAGCTCGCTACAATTTCATCCCTTGGTTTTAGGGTCAGCCATTATTAATATTCTCTTACCGTTCCTTTTCCCATGAGAACCTACCTCCACCATGTTGCTTTTGCTCCAATATATATTTAACGTTCTCCTTCATTGTCTATGCATAATGGCTTCGTCTTCGCGTTCAGGCAACGGCGATCATCTGGTTCCTCGGGATCATCACAAACCCCTTGGTGCAGGAGCCTCTGCGCCTGCTCTTCGAGGACTCCTGGTACTTGAACTTCCAGGGTTGATTTGGGGTCGCCTCCATTGAGGCCGTGAAGCGTCAGGCTTTCCTCCTGTCACTCCGGAGCCAGGCCTTTCGTTCACTGGCAGCCCTAAAACAACTTCGGGCAATTTGTTCGACACGGACATTACCTACTTCAGCGGTGCTGAAGAGGACAGCGTCGGTGATGACATCTCGGAGAGGCGTCACTTCAAGGGTGCCTCTTCACCCCAGGTGTCGGAGAAATATCTTCTGGCCTTACCGTCAGACGCCTTATTTCGTGCTGCAGTGTGTGAGAGAGCAGCTAGCGTCAGAACATCGGCGCCAATGGCAGCAATTGCTTTTATTACACCTTCTTTATCTTAATGTTGACTTTAGGCTTCCTCGTGAAGCTTTGGATTTTTGGTAAGATTCTTTTTCTGTATTTCTTTTCAAATAAGTATATACACATTTTGGCATGGTTTTAATCAAAAGCGCCTGTTTTGCAAATGAGCAATTAAACTCAGTTTACGGGAGTATAGGCCATATGTGCCCTTGTTATAAATTTGGTAGTCGTAGCCGTAACCTCGGCAGTTTTTTTCACTATGCTCTCTGCCAATGAGTGCCTGCAGTCTTAGCAGTTGCAATCATACCGGTAGGAGTTGCAACATATCCAGATTCAACCCGGCCGGCTTGGAATGCCAAGACGCCGGGCTTGCGTGCTTTACAATATTGCAAACCCATACGCACACATAAGATTATATAAGCAAAATCAGTGTGAATGTCAACACTGTACTATTGAGGCTAATGTGTACTGCAATCACTGTGGATGCTTTCACGAACCCGTACGTGCTTGCGTCCATTACATTAGTTGTGGCGTTTTCCAGAGTTTTCATTACGCCACTTAAGCACAGCTAAATTCATCTTAACATCTATGTATTTACTTATTTTGTTTCTTCTTATTATTATTTCTCTTCTATTTTTCTCCTATTCCTCTGCTGTTTGTATATATTCTTTATTATGTAATGTGTTTATATTTTTAGTCATTTCTGGTTTTCTGTGTTTATAATTATTCTTTATTATTTATTAAATTTGTACCTATTTCATTGTTTATTATTGTAATAATGTTTATTTCCATTTCTGTGGTTTCATTTCGTATTCCTTTCTCTAATTAGCTAGTTAGCGTCTATTTATGTAGTTAAGTGGGTCTATTCCCGTAACCTTCCCATCCTAGTATGTTTTTTCTCAATTATGTGTGTTCGTGAATGTATGTGAATGTGCATCTTCAAGGTTCGTCATGCGGGTACGTATTGCTTCTATGCATCATAGCTCAAATCTTCCTCGTCTCACCATTTTCATTATTGCCCTCTCATTCCTCTTATGTTTCTTCTTCTCCTTCTCCTTCTCCATCTATTTCTCAAAGCTCATCTTCGTAGTTCACTGCGTCATCGTTCCCACTCCCACTTGAGCACCATTTTCCTAACCTAGTCACAAGCCCCTTCAAACCATTAAACTCCTCAAAATTCTGACTCACATTATCCTTTATTTTCTTCACCAACTCTCCCTGCTTCGCTTCATCAACTTGCCGCACCACTACCCTCCTCTTCATTTCCTCCATTTCCTCTACTGCTTTCCGCATTTTCTTGTCCATCTCCTCTCTCTCCTTTTTCGCCTCTTCGAATGCTTTTCCTTTCTCCTCTATCTTATTTTCGCATTCCTTTCTCATTTTCTGCTTCTGCACATTTATGCTCTGTTCTACATTTCTCCAAAGCTGCCTTTCTTATGCTATTTATCGAAACCTTACCTACTCCTCCTCCTTCTCCACTTCCATTGCATTCTGATTGTATTTTCGAATTTCTTGCAGCTGACCATCTTGAATTTCTCTTAACCCTATCTACTACCTTCCTCCCTCCACCGAAACTTACCTCCCAGTGTCCATCCCCATATTCCCCGAAAACGTAAAAACATTATCAGAAAAATGTGTATTCATTTCATTTACAGCAATGCACGCAACCACTAGCTCGCTCTCTTCGGCGTTAGTTTCCAATCTAGTTCTAAGCCGTCCGGCAAGTCCACCATTTCTACTAATATTGTTTTATTGTCATTTGCATACATGATCACGGGTGTCTTACACTTTTCTTTCCCTTCCCCTTTCTTACCCGGCACGCATCCACATCCGCCGTTTAACGCATGTGCCTCGGGACACATCTCCTGACCCACTTTTAAGTTCCCGTAATATAGATAACCACAACGACCACCTCTGTGACATCTGCTAACAGGCTTTGAACAGTTGTACACATTCCTTAGCGTTCCCATGTTTAAAAGGTCAGAATTGAATCTAGAACCGCTTCCCTTTCCATACGTACACGAACAGTTTGGCAACAGTTCGTTGCCTTTGCACACTTTTTCGCATTTACCAAATGGCCTGTCCCTTCATTTATCATAAATCCACATCTCCCAAAGCTCACACAGCTGTCCTCTGCGATGACAATTGCCACCCACTACACCACTATCGCAACAGCTTCATTTGCATATATTAGTTTCTCTTCTTTCTGTTTTCGCCTTTTTATGCCATTTTCGCTTTCCCAAATTCAACCTTAATTCAATCACAAACCGTTTTGTTTATATCCAATCACATTTCTTTTAAGTGTATAGGGATTAACTTTCGGAATTTTTTCGTTATTCCTGTCACCGTCAACTCATATTAGGCTTTTCAGAATAATTGTATTATTTTTTCAACCTTTCTCGATATATTACTCTCCCTTCTTGCGTCACTAGAGCCATCTTGTGGCATAATTTTCAATAGTGCCAACCGCCATCTTGCATCATTGCAGTTCTCTAGTGTCCACCGCCATATTGCGGCGCTACGCTGCACTAGTACCATCCGCCATCTTACAGTGTTGCATTCCACTAGTGCCTACCGCCATCTTGCGGAGCTACGCCACGCTACTTCCAATAGCACTAGCGCTATCCGCCATGTTGTGTCGTTACTTTTTCCGGCATTTTTGCGGATTAAGGCGACGCTGGCGCTTAATCCACCTGGTGACAGGATTATCGTTAATCCATTGTTTAATCCGTATTGATAACTACCTTTTTCAAAATATCCCTTCCTTTACTCGTAAATGTTCGCGTGTTGAAGTCCATCACCTGATAGAACGTGTTCCCAAAATGGCGGTATTTAATTTTCATCCACATCATGTGGATTTTATTAGAAACAAAACGATGTTTGATTTAAATGATTTGTTTTCTTTCTTATGCTACGCGAAGTCCAATTTCCTGAATTTTGATATGGTTATCAGCAAAGAATTAATCTGCTTGAATCTAATCAAAGGTTAACTATTAAAATAAGTATCACAATCCAGAAACAAAAGAGAATGTTTATCTCTATGTATAATACTTAGTATAGTATATTATAGAGGTTAAACCCATTTAAATTTCTAATTGTAGAAGGAATGTTGGTTTTAAATAATAAAATTAATTTACTTACAGTCCTTTGAAACAAAGGAAGGAAATGTATAACAAATTAAAAGTACAACTAGCGCAAAATGAGTAATCCAAATCCTGAAAATGTGCCAAATGCACCCCAGAATACATAGGTATTCGTTGTTACAGTACTTGCTTTTATGTAACCTTTCTACCTTTTCTACTATTTATTTATAGTAAGTAGAGGAAGTATTACATTCTACCCGGAAATTCTATACCAAGATTTCACAAGGAGCAGCAGTTTTCAGACTTCCTCAACACAACCCCAAAAGCATTCATAAACTCCAAAAGTAAAATTCGAATAAATGTCAAACAATTCAGCATTTTCCAATTCTGCGACCACGAAGATTTTCAAGAAAATCTCCAATAGCAACCTACCCTTTATATAACGAAATCTTTCTGTTGTTAAAAATGGCTCTAAGGGCTACTGATTAAAATACCGTATGTTTAACATATTTGTTTAAAAATTGCAATATACTTCTTTAATTGTCTACAAATAGCGCATGAAATACATACAAAATTTAGATAGCGTTAAAGCACAAACCTGATATCAAATAGTTCATTTATCTAGATAACAATATCCGAAATACTCCTTCATTTTGGTTCCATTTTTAAAGTACTTAGTCTTTAATCATGAGAAGTTGCAATTTTTTTTTCTCGTAGCCATTCAGAGCATGGAAATTAAGAGCAATTGTGTAACGACACGGTGTTCAAAAATCTATTTTTGCTTATCTACTGATTCCTACACGAAGCGTGTAAATATTATTTTAATGGTTATCTAGTTTAACACCTTATAGAAGGAATAACAAGGTTTTTGAAGACAGTACTCAGATTGGTGAGTTCGGAAACACACGTACATGCAAGACACAAAGTTATTTTCTTTCTCCGATTGCCGTATACTTGGCTGTGGTAAAAAGAGGAAGAGTACTGAATTCCACCCAAATATTCAGTATGGGTATTTCATCGGAAGTACACATTTTGGGGATGCCTAAATAAAAAGAACTTTTAGAAAAAGATCCGTGTGCGTGTGTGGATATGACTATGTGTGTGCGTGTGTGTGTCTGTGAACATCACTATATATCAAAACGAAAAGTGGTTAAATCCTAAACTTCGTGTTTAGGATTAATACCCCTCACTCCAAACTAGGCTTTATTTGAGGGAAGTTCCCTTATTTGTTATTTCCTCAAAAAATGGTTATAAGGATTTTGATTAAAATATCATGTGTTAATCTATTTTATGTAAAAATCTATACATTTAATTTTTTGCGAAAAGCCTGTGAAGTCCGCTGCATAGAATTTTGGATAAATCTGTATGATTGAAAAACGATAACAGATAAATCGCTCACACTTTTAATTTTTACAGAGATGTCTGGTAAGTTTAATAAAATACATAATACGTTAGTGAGTGCTCGACGTTTTCACTGGTCTAAAATCAGTAATAAATACAAAGTTACCTAAAACTCATTTCCACATATTCTTGCTTAAAAAAACACAATCTCAATGTTGATGAACGTAAATATGTTAATTTCCTTGCAGATGCTGAGTTATTTGCAATCGATAATTAAATTTATAAGGTAGACAGACAGAAACCAACGGTAGTGCAAGCATCATTCATAAACTACTGAAATAACTAAAAATTTGGAAATACTGAACATCCCATAATAAAACCTTAAATAGGCAGATTTTGTGTATAAAAACTTAATTTCGGTTCATGCATTCAGGACACGATATGGTTTCAACACTGCAGATGCTACTCTGCGTCGTATGATTTGATGCGGAGGACTGGAGGAAAATAATGCACAAAATATGAACATTTTGAGGATTGGAAGCTGCCTTGAAGAATTAGATGCCCTAACTGGAACTCCAAACATGGAGTTACATGACAATGGTCCACCACTGCTGTAAGATGGTGATGCGACAGAATTCGCATTAAACCTTGTCGTCTGAATCATATAGCCCAGGACACTTTCAAGCTGAACTCAAATATTCCGAAATATAATGCATTTTTGACATATAATTTGTATCTCTTTACATATGCGCCAATAATTTGCTGTGAAAACAAAATTTGGTTTTTTCCCCTTATTTATCCATGTTGTATTAAGGCTACATACCCTGAAAGCACAGGATGCAAGAAACCGGACATGACAGTTACGCTCTTCCGGAGTATTCCAAAGTAGCAAAGAAATTAAACAGGTTCCCGAGCTACTTAATTTGCCTTAGGTACAACACTTAAATACTGTTTACCTAGGCAAAACAAACAAAGCAGCGCCAACTGTAAAATCGTGCGATTATTGTGGAGTATGACACATTATGAGTAGGTATACTGCTCGACATTGGTATCGTCAGTGCCAACATGGACGCGCTGACATCCGTGATGAAGCAGTGGGTGACCGTTTGTTGTGAACGACGAATTTGTTATAAATGTAATAATATGGAGAGAAGGAATTACCATTTCATAATATTGTCACACCATCCCCTTTATAGGGGTGAGTATGACTGGGAGGAGTAGCAATAAAGAGGCGAGCGAACTCACTTGGCTTACATTTTATTCATTTTGGGGGATTACAAATAATGCTCAACCGACAGCCTGTAACTATAATTAACTATAAATAACAGGATTTCTTACCTCTGGATTCCAATGTGGCGACCCAACCTGATGTCTAGATGTCTAGCTGAAAGTTAACCTATTTTAAAGAGGACATCTTCCTGTAAGATTATTAATCTGCAATCCTACAGAGTCACAGGCTAAGACTCGAGCCGCACAAGCGTCGGCTCGGACAGAACGAGCGGAGCCCAAACAGACAGACCACAAACCGGGCGTTACTGTCTCTTAATTAAGATTCATTCCTTCTTAGAGGGGTCCAACAATTGTCTTGTAGGCAATACATATATAGAGATTAAAGCCCATCGAATGATCTTTAATGTACCAATCATATTAAATGTCACGGCTGACGTAAGTGATCATCGTTTCGCAAGATGCATCATTCTTTGCAGACGGATGATGACGGCTTGGGTTTAACACTGGAAGTGGTAAACCACACTATCCGTAATGTAACTTAGAATTCTCAGTTTGCAAGTATATGAAAGCTTTGAGAGAAATGTATGTATTGAAATCGTAGTTAATTTATTATTTAGCTATTCTCACTAATTGATTAGACATCAGGTTGGCGCGTCACAGTATCAGAAATCCATGAACATTTTCTACAAATCATTTAGACTATACTGTATGACGTAGTGACACACAGACGTTAGGCTAGAGTAAATTCTGTGCTCAGTGAATGTGGAACATTCTGTCTGAAGTCCAAAAAAAACCATGAGGATGGGAGCAGCACAAACGTTTTCTCAAAGTTACAAGGGTGAATCTAAACTCTTTTCCGACCAGATTGTCACGGGAGAGGAGACGTGGATTTGGTACCTGAACATCGAATCAAATGTACAATCAATCCCATGGGGTCACACAAAACCCTTTTAGGAAGCACAAAGAATGCGACTTAGGGTTTTTAAAAAATAAGCTCATGGCAACTGTTTTTTGGAATAAAGATGGTGTAGTTCTTTGAATGGGTCACAATAAGAAACTGTAACGTCTGTTAGACATTAATCAAGCTTAACAGCGCAATTAAAAGCAAACGAAGTGGTATTAAACTCTGGAGTAGCCATGTTTCACAATAATACTGCTGCACGCACTCAAAATCCGCTGCAATAATTCTAGTGGAATGTTAGGTATATATACAACAATTAGCTCATATATGGAAACTAATCTAGCACACCTACTCAAACAAACACACAGAAGCAAAATATAACAGACAAAATTAGGGATTTGAAGTGGAGTTATACACAAGACAAGATGTAATAAGAAATTAAAGAATTCGATAGCAATTGAACATAACATACAAAATAAAAGGACAGAAAATAAACACAACTGAAAAGATCGGATCAACCGAATGATAAAAGAATGAATATCGGCCTTTTTCACGAGATACAATCTTCGAGTCAGAAGAAACGTATATGGGAATAGTAGAAATATTATGAGAGTTCCAGAACAATAGACCATTGTTCTGTTCAGAACAAAGGAATTAATGACCTATTGTTCTGTGTCTTCAAGCCCCGCCCCCCTTTGTGCGCTACTGTTTCCCGCCTGGTCGCGTGCCGCTAGCCCCGCCCTCTCTTTGTTCTAGTGTTACGCCGCCCGGGTCTGAGCCGTCAGGTCCTGCCCCCTCCCCCATGCGGTCTGGTCGCGGGCCGGTGGCACCCACCACCTCCCTCCGTCCCCTTTGTCGTCTGATTGGTTCCCTGTGGATAGGTGGGAGAGTGTGTATTGCTTCCATACGCTGACTGCGTACCCTCCCTCCCCTTTGTGGTCTGATTGGTTCCCTGTGGATAGGTGGGAGAGTGTGTATTGTTCCTATACGCTGGCTACATTCCCGCCCCCTCATTGTGACTTGTCTAAATCCCCCCCCCGCGTGATTGGTTCCCCTGCGGATATGTGGGAAGTGTGTATTGTTCCTATACGCTGGCGACGTCACCCCACTCTCATAGCGTCCTGTCTAAATCCCGCCCCTGGTGAGGTGTGTGTTAGGGGAATGTGATTCTCGGTACGTGCCGCTGCTCGGCAAATCGATTTGATGAGATAATTGTGTCAATCAATTAGGTAACGCGTTATTGGAAAAAGAATCAATGTTTATTTACTGCTAATGTCCGGCCATCATGCCTCTAAAGGAGTGAGGTTATTAAACGCTGCTCGTCGACCAATTAAGTATTATTGATTGATTAATGTAAATAATTGCATATGAATTGACTTGCGCACTGGAGCTATTTCCCCCATTTTACACCTACTAATGACATCGCATTTGAAATTAAACGCGGCTCGTCGATCGATGAAAACAATTAAGTTTTTTTATTAATGTAAATAAGTGTATATGTATTGACTTGCGCATTTTGGTTGCTGTCGTATGTGTTCGGGTGTTAAGTTGATTATTACGCGTGTATAACTATTACGACTAATAACATTTGTTTAATTCTTCCTTTGAGCGGAGGGCTTATAAAAAATATTACATTGCTTAGACGAATTAAAAAACCGACTGAAAAGAACGGTGTAAATAGCTAGAGTGAGACGTTAACACGAGAACCCTTTACGAAAAACAAGACGCGTGCCACCGCTGTGCATCGCCTAATACAATGAAACTTAAGAAGCAGTTAAACCAGGAACGCTAGGGTTTTTCACTGGTACCTGCTCTTAATGGCTTGGGGTTTCCATCACGCCATATGCCAGGGTACGCTCCAGCTGATGTTAAAAATATAAGACCGCTATGTCTCTTCTCACTCGAGAGAAGCAATAAAAAGATTTGCTTTGTTGCTCTTTTAATTAAGCTATTTATAGTTTGGCCAGAAATAAGCTTCAATAGATAAGTATATAGGTAGAGACATTCGAGGAAAAACACGCAAAGCAGGGACTTTCAAACAGACATTGTCTCCAACACGTAAGCTCTCCCTCTCCTTACAGAACCTTCAAAACATGTATTACTTTCTGCAGGGACTTTCAAATAGACATTGTGTCCATCATACAAGCTCTCTCTCTCCCTCTGTAACTTCAAAATGTGCACTCATTTCTTAGTAAATATATATAAGTATCGCGAAAGGAGATAATAACTTGGAGAGAGGACTTCTAAACAGTCATTGTGTCCTGGACGTTAGCTCTCTCTCACTCTCTCTCTCTCCCTTTCCTTTCAGAAGCTTCAAAACATGCATTACTTTCTGCAAGAACTTTCAAGCAGACATTTACTCCAACACGTAAGCTCACCCTCTCCTTACAAAACCTTCAAAACATGCATTACTTTCTGCAGGGACTTTCAAATAGACACTGTGTCCATCATACAAGCTCTCTCTCTCTCCCTCTGTAACTTCAAAATGCGCATTCATTTCTTAGTAAATATATTAAGTATCGCGACAGGGGATAATAACATGGAGAAAGGACTTCTAAACAGGCATTGTGTCCTGGACGTAAGCTGTCTCCCTCTCTCACTCTCTCTCTCTCACTCTCTCTCCCTTTCCTTTCAGAACCTTCAAAACATGCAGGGACTTTCAAACAGACACCGTGTCCATCATACAAGCTCTCTCTCTGTCCTTCTCCTTACAAGAAATCCGAAACATGCGCGAAGACCTCAAATATAAATTTGATATTCGTTTTTTAAATGTTCTTTCTAAAGACGTAGCGAACTTTGAGAAATTCAACGAATTATTCACGCGCGTACCCTGCTTGAAAGAAATATGCTGTACAGCCCTGAAGAACGCATACTGTGTTCTTAAAAGAAATCTTCATGTATACCCTCATTAGTGGACAATGGTAGACGTTTTCACTACATTAAACATCTTAAGAGACTTGAAGAACGCATACTGGGTCCTGTATAGCCTCATTGGCGGACAATGGCAGACGTTTTCCCTACATTAAACATCTTAATTGGTTTCCTAAGTGCTCTGAAAAACCCCGACCCTCTGGGTAAATAACTTTTAGCAATACAATAGATTTTCTTAATGATTAGCTTAATGGCTTCCTACTTCCTCTGCGCGGAATTTCCATCACAAACCGTGGAAAACCCAAGCCTAGCCATGTTTTAAGGTGACTACAACAATTTTCCCCCCATAATTAATATAAATTCTACATGAAGATTGTTAATGATTAAGTTTCATAGCTCTTATTTCTTTCAATAAAATATTGAATATGACTCTAGCATTAGGAAAATTAAACGGTGAGAAGCAATATTTTCTACGATGAAATTATAATTATACGCATACTGTATAGATTGTGTACTTAGGCATTCGAATGTATCTTTGTCATTATTTAAATACTCACATAGAAGAATTGCATGCATGATATCAAAACTTAAACTGATTTTTTTTACGGAATGTTAAACAAAGAAATATGATTTGGCGAGAGTGATATGAAGAATAAATTATTCAGAATTCGGTTGGGAGGAAGAATTCAACTTAAGCATTTAAACAAAGAAATATGATTTGGCGAGAGTGATATGAAGAATAAAGTATTCAGAATTCAGATGGTGGAAAGAATTCAACTTAAGGACTCGAATATATCACTTCTAGTATTTTTTGTTTTGTGAGTCTTGAAAGAAATATTTTTATCATAGAGAAAGCTTATTCCATTTAAACAGACTGGTGTTTGAGCAATTGTAACTAAAAATTATTTAATAGTAGGTATACAATGCCGATTCTAGCACACAAGTGCTACCTACAACAGCATAGAGTTCTGGATTGTGTAAGGAGAAAAGGATACATTTAAGGGGAGTTTCGCACCCCATATGCAGTCACATAACTCTTTCGGTCTCCCAGAATGCTATGTATTTTTCACGCATGTGTTTAAAATATGTATTTTTCGAAATGGGAGAGATTGAATTCAAAATTAAGCGATAGAATGTATGTGATAGATTTTGTTCATTGAAGCTAGCCTGTTTTTTACGGTCTAGTTTATAGATAATTAAATATTTCATGTATAACAGCCTTATTTAACAGGGGTAAAAGGTGTTTAAAGGTTGTTTTGATAAAAATTACGTTGTGGTAACGTGCAGGGTTTGAACAGGAGAGTTCAACGGTTCGATTCCCGGTGACTACCCTAGCCGACTTTAGAACCTGCATGGAGGTCCAGGAATACTTAGTCTACCCATTAACGATTTTTTATAAGCGCGAGTGTTGCCTTACAAGGAAAATTACATGAAAAGAAACAATACCTTCTTTTTTCGTTATTTTCACTCTAAAATTATTACTAAATAATACCTTGGTGCTAGCCTCAGCGTCGCCATTCACATTCATATCATGTTAGAATAATTCTTTGATTGCATACGGACAATTCAAATTTAATACTTGGGTGAAGTATTTTGTAATGTAACAATTATTAACAATGAATTTTAGCGGTACATGTAAAAAATAAAATATATTTTTTATTTTCTACCGTCATATGCAGAAGCATTTCCCTCTAGGAGAGGTGGCGTGATGCCGGATTTCCCCATAACAGGTTTAGGCTTGCTTACGAAATGTCCCTGTGCGATACTAGCATTTCCCTCTCCTTCTACTCGAAGGTTTGGAGTAGCCAATCAAAATCGTTGTATTATATACCATCACACATCTCACCCCCTTCAGCTTTTATCGGAGGAAATGATATAAAAGCAGCAGCTTCTCCGACGATTTTCACTGTATTGTGAGAACACAGCGATCTAAGCACTCTGCAAACTTTATTCTTTCAACGTGAAATTTCATCGAACACCATGTCTGGTAAGTTGTGTCACCAATTCATTTTCTTTAAAAAGCTAACTTATTACTTAGTACATTTAGCTTATATTTGCGTTCTTGTTTTTAATGTCGGACATTTATTTGTAAATGGCTGAGCATTCTAAAAGTTAATAGCTAGACAGGTGAATTTTCTGAAATGTGAACAGTTTAGTTAAGTATTCATTTTAGGCAAGCTTATTCTACATTTAATAGCTAACTGCGCGAATTCTCAAAAAATGTGAACAATTTAGTTAAGTATTCATCTAGTTGAGTAATTATTATTCCATATATTTAAATACAGGATTTCACAGAGTGAATTATATTCCTTTTGGAGAAAATACAATTATTTGAATACCTTATTAACGTTTTTGCTTTAGAATATTACAAAAAGTCTGTTGCGCGAATCATTCGCTCTAACAAAGTAAATGTTTACATTATATTAAAACATTTAAATCGAAAAATACAGTACTTAATGAACTTCATTAGTGAATCAGAACCTCAATTATATTTACACATATTATCATTTTTTTATTATATTATACAGAAAAAAGTTAATAGTTTTGTAACTTTTAAATAAATGAAATTTTGTTATGCAACACATTCTCTAATACAGAATATGTTTTTTTCTCTTCCTAATGCAGAAAGTTTGACATCTCAACTTAACACATTGGCTGAGGGTAGCATTTACCCGGCCGTTCAAAGACTACAAGATCTTCAGCCAGAGGAGCCTTATAATATAAAATCCTTAAGAAAAATTGATACGAGATACGGTGCCAGAGTGGTTGCAGTTTTGGGCGACAAGCGGGTGTTTCTTCCGACAAGATATTCAACCCTAACAAGCCAACAGTTGGAGGAAATGCCAGGGAAGTTTCAAATGGTATATCATGGAGTAGTACCAGCCGGCAAGTTTAAGACATGTAAATGGTCTTTTCTTCCTGTTAAGGTTTGTAGTAATAATTCAGCTATCCTTTCAAAGCTTCATTTAGAGTTACATTCGTTGAGTTTATAAATTCACACTTCACTAGGATAACATTTGCCTAAAGTATACATCACTGTGTAAAATAACGCCTAGGATGTAGTCCGGGCGAGGACCTGCATAAAGACGTTTAATAGTCTATTCACTGATTCTTTACCTCAAAGTGGATACCTACAGCAAGTTGCAAATAATTTCCAGTAGAATAGCAGTTGTCAAAAGCATGCATCACTGTATTAAAACAAATATGTGTAAATAAAATCTAGATTGTAGTCTGAGCGATTTCGTGCAGAAAGAGGTTTAATACCCCTTGCAATGATTCTCCACTCGAAGTATATAGCTACAACAAGCTGCAAATAATGTGAACGTTTGTTACAGGAATGCCCATATGAATGTAAATGAAGAGGAAGACCGAGATAGCTTAAAACATAAACAGAAATGTGATAGGAACATTCTCAACACCTCACAGTGATCTCATTCAATGAAGAATTGCAGCACCGTGCAGCGTGGAACATGCAAGGAAAACATTCGAGTGTGTAGAATATAGCAATAATATATAAATAATGTACTCATTATTACTGCTATACCTGCCAATACCATTGATTTCATAAATAATTTCATAGTTGTTTAAAGGAGAATGCAATATCTTAAAACATTGATGCTACAGAAATCTAAACAAAAAAATTATTGAACTGTTACTGAAAGAGGCTTGAATAAAGGGGACTCTAGAAGCCAGAACCATCTTAATATTGGACTGTGTGATATGAGGTGCATAAAAAGATTAATAAAAATGAGGCCTATGTAATATAAACAACATTTATTTTTTATAAACATTATCCTATTACATTCCTTCACAAAAAACCCATACATATTTCCTAAAGACAAAGGTGATAGTCTAGACCTTCTAAACATTCAGTTATATAATCATATTCATCACAGAGGCTAACGCTCGAAGGAATTAAAAGCGAATGAATGAATTCATAACACGCAACTATGTATATATCTCGCGTGAGCACAGCGGATGGGCTATCTGGATCTATGCATAGCAGAGGGAAAGGATCCTCTCCTGAAACATTATTCATCTAGAAAGAAATTGTTCACAGAGCCGGAGACGTCAGGATAGATGGAACAGACTCCAAGTTCAAAACCTTAAACGGTAGGGGCACCCCCTTTTTGCCTGTCAGGTCTCCTGAACCACCCTTACAGCTTAACATTACATTAGAATGCCACGTAACCAGATTACCGTCGGCCAGTCGCTCTGACCTTTGATTTTTTCGTGGTTTTCCCTGGTCTGCATGCGAATGCCTGAGCACCGTATGCTACCATGTTTTCATTGTATGTCATTCCCATCTTAACCTATGTGCTTCTAAGGCACTCTGTCTGGATTACCGTCCGCCAGTCGCTCAGACCTTTGATTTTTTCGTGGTTTTCCCTGGTCTGTAGGCGAATGCCTGAGCACCGTATGCTACCACGTTTTCATTGTATGTCATTCGCATCGTAACCTATGTGCTTCTAAGGCAATCTGTCTGGATTACCGTCAGCCAGTCGCTCAGACCTTTGATTTTTTCGTGGTTTTCCCTGGTCTGCATGCGAATGCCTGAGCACCGTATGCTACCATGTTTTCATTGTATGTCATTCGCATCTTAACCTATCTGCTTCTAAGGCCCTCTGTTTGGATTACCGTCGGCCAGTCGCTCAGACCTTTGATTTTTTCGTGGTTTTCCCTGGAATGCGGCGAATGTCTGAGTGGCATATGCTACCACGATTTCCTTTCATTCTATATAATTTGCATCTTTCATTTTATTGACATCCTTTTTTTTGCTTCTAGATTCCGTTGCGCATGGTGAATGCTTGCTCAAAACGATACTTGTCCCTTCCTTGGTTGACAGCCTCACGAGTTAAGCTTCCGAATCTGCGCGATTATACCCGATCAATACATACATCTTCACAATACTTTACTTACTCTAAGCATCAGAACCTGTACGGAGACGACCGAACACCACCGAAGAATACATTATCGTTGCAATACTTTGGTCACTCACTCTAAGCACGCGAAGCTATACGAAGACCTATGAATACATGCAATGACACATAAACACCGCTGACCGACTCTCTAAATACTCGAACATGCAGGAAGACATACGGTCATGTGCTTGTCAGAACCCATAATCAGATCGGAATGACAGGCTTCAATGTAGATATTTATTTACAACCATAACAAGAACACATCACATCTAAACAATGTTCTTAGACAGGAACTTTCTCTTTAAGACACGTTATGTATGCTATTCGCTTGTTTAGATTCAATGGAGATTCCAAACTTTCATCTCGGAAAAAATTGTAGGTAATTTAGTGTGCACTTAAAGTTAAGATAATTTTATCGAGGATTCTCTTAAAGGAACGCCTGACATGTAACATTTAACCAGATAATGCTGCTTACAATAGCGAGTTCGCGACTTCAGATGCATGTATCCACAATGAACTAATTTGTTCAGGTTTTACTTGAGAAATCTTATTGGGCGTGAAAGACTGGTAATTTTGCTCAGAGACCTCTATCAGGTTTGAGGTTCTTTTACGTGTTGTAAATCTACGACACGGGACCACGGACTTTACTTCCCTTCCGAAGGAAGCCATGCTAAGGATTTTTACGCCCGAAAAATCCATCGCCATCCGTCGGGCTTAAACCCGCGACCTCGGGGACTAGAGGCTAGCATGGTAACCACTACACCACGGATGATGACACACACCTAAGGTCATTTGTGTGTAACACACTAACTAATCGATTGGAATGGCTCAGGTGGTAAGTCTGTGACCTGTATTCGGTTCAACCTCAGTAACCCACACCCCCTGATTCCTAGAGGTTTTATCTACGAGGTTTTCCACTCACTAGACGAATGCTGTGAAGGCTAGTTCCACCTCTGAATTTTTCCTCTCATCCTTTCACCTGCATCCTCATTTTACTTTTTTCATCTTCTTGGCAGTTTCAGGGTTGAAACTAGCGGAGAGGGACTCTCGGCATAAGCAGAGCTTATGCTCTCTGTAACCTTCATCCACGGAATGCGTGTGATCCCATAATCCTGGACCTCTCAGAGATGTGTAAGTCTGTAGTCCTCGAGAGGAGCCATAGATTGCGTCAACTGCCACCAGGAATTTTTTTATCCGTGAAAGGTTGGGGCCCTGCCCCTACCCTTTAACTGTCACACGTCGTCACCTTGCTCGGCAACGTCGTTCACACTACGTTACTACGTCGTCACGCTACGTAACAACATTCAGAAGGCCCCTGATCATCAACATTCAGGTGACAGAGACGCGGCACGTGTTGGAACGTTCCGAGATCTGGAAACGCTAGGGACATCCAGCGCAATGTACGCTGTACAGATCTAAACCAACTGCCAAACTTTACTTCAGAAGGTAGATTGTAGAAGCGCGCAACTATCTGGAACGATCTGAGATCTGGAAACGTTAGGGACATCCAGCGCGATGCAAGCTGTACAAATCTAAACCAACAACCAAACTTTACTTTAGAAGGGATCAGATCGTTAACATGAAGATGTTAGAAGCGCGCAACTATCTGGAACGATCTGAGATCTGGAAACGTTAGGGACATCCAGCGCGATGCAAGCTGTACAAATCTAAACCAACAACCAAACTTTACTTTAGAAGGGATCAGATCGTAAACATGAAGATGGTAGAAGCGCGCAACTAGCTGGAACGATCCGAGATATGGAAACGTTAGGGACATCCAGCGCGATGCAAGCTGTACAGATCTAAAGCAACCACCAAACTTTACTTCAGAAGGTAGATGGTAGAAGCGCGCAACTAGCTGGAACGATCCGAGATCTGGAAACGTTAGGGACATCCAGCGCGATGCACGCTGTACAGATCTAAACCAACCACCAAACTTTACTTTAGAAGGTAGATGGTAGAAGCGCGCAACTAGCTGGAACGATCCGGAATCTGGAAACGTTAGGGACATCCAGCGCGATACACGCTGTACAGATCTAAACCAACCATAAAACTTTACTTTAGAATGTAGGTGGTAGAAACGCGCAACTAGCTGGAACGATCCGAGATATGGAAACGTTAGGGATATCCAGCGCAATGCAAGCTGTACAGATCTAAACCAAAAACAATCTTTACTTTAGAAGGTAGATGGTAGAAGCGCGCAACTAGCTGGAACGATCCGAGATCTGGAAACGTTAGGGACATCCAGCGCGATGCACGCTGTAGAGATCCATACCAACCACCAAACTTTACTTCAGAAAATAGATCGTAGAAGCGCGCAACTAGCTGGAACGATCCTAGATTTGGAAACGTTAGGGACATCCTGCGCAATGCAAGGTGTACAGATCTAAACCAAAAATCGGGACATCCAGCGCGATGCACGCTGTACAGATCTAAACCAGCCACCAAACTTTACTTCAGAAGGTAGATGGTAGAACCGCACAACTAGCTGGAACGGTCCGAGATCTGGAAACGTTAGGGACATCCAGCGCAATGCAAACTGTACAGATCTAAACCAAAATCCAAACTTTACTTTAGAAGGTAGATGGTAGAAGCGCGCAACTAGCTGGAACGATCCTAGATCTGGAAACGTTAGAAACATCCAGCGCAATGCAAGCTGTACAGATCTAAACCAAAAACCAAACTTTACTTTAGAAGGTAGATGGTAGAATTGCGTAACTAGCTGGCACGATCCTAGATCTGGAAACGTTAGGGATATCCAGCGCAATGCAAGCTGTACAGATCTAAAGCAACCAACAAACTTTACTTTAGAAGGTAGATGGTAGAAGCGCGCAACTAGCTGGAACGCTCCGAAATCTGGAAACGTTAGGGAGACACAGCGCAATGCAAGTTGTACAGATCTAAACCAAACAACAAACCTTACTTTAGAAGGTAGATGGTAGAAGCGCCAACTAGCTGGAACGATCCGAGATCTGGAAACGTTCCAACTCGTGCCGTGTCTCTGTCACCTGTATGTTGATGATCAGGGGCCTTCTGAATGTTGTTACGTAGCGTGACGACGTAGTAGCATAGTGTGACGACGTTGTCAAGCAAGGTGACGATGTGTGACAGTTAAAGGTTAGTGGGCAGGCCCTCTACCTTTCACGGATAAAAAAATTCCCTGGTGGCAGTTCACGCAATCTATGGCTCCTCTCGAGGACTACAGATTTACACATACTGAGAGGTCCAGGATTCTGGGACCACACGCATTCCATGGATGAAAATTACAGAGAGCATAAGCTCTGCTTATGCCGAGAGACCCTCTCCGCTAGTTTCAACCCTGAAACTGCCAAGAAGATGAAAAAAGTAAAATGAGGATGGAGGTGAAAGGATGAGAGGAAAAATTCAGAGGTGGAACGAGCCTTCACAGCATTCGTTTAGTGAGTGCAAAACCTTGAAGATAAAACCTCTGGGAATCAGAGGGGGTGTGGGATTGAACCGAATACAAGTCACCGACTTACCGCCTGTGCCATTCCACTCGATTAGTTAGTGTGTTACACACAAACGCCCTTAGGTGTCTGTCGTCGTCCGTGGTGTAGTGGTTACCATGCTAGCCTCTAGACCCCGAGGTCGCGGGTTCAAGCCCGATGGAGGGCGATGGATTTTTCGGGCGTAAAAATCCTTAGCATGGCTTCCTTCGGAAGGGAAGTAAAGCCTGTGGTCCCGTGTCGTAGATTTACGGCACGTAAAAGAATCTCAAGTCTGATAGAGGTCTCTGAGCAAAATTACCAGTCTTTCACGCCCAAAAAGATTTCTCAAGCAAAAACCGTGAACAAATTAGTTTATTGTCGGATACATGCATCTGAAGTCGCGAATTCGCTATTGTAAGCAGCATTATCTGGTAAAATGTTACACGTGAGGCGTTCCTTTAAGAGAATCCTCGATAAAATTATCTTAACTTTAAGAGCACCCTAAATTGCCTACAATTTTTTTCCGAGATGAAATTTTGGAATCTCCATTGAATCTAAACAAGCGAATAGCATACATAACGTGTCTTAAAGAGAAAGTGCCTGTCTAAGACATTGCTTAGATGTGATGTGTTCTTGTTATGGTTGTAAATAAATATCTACATTAAAGCCTGTCATTCCGATCTGATTATGGGTTCTGTCAAGCACATGACCGTATTTCTTCCTGCATGTTCGAGTATTTAGAGAGCCGGTCAGCGGTGTTTATGTGTGATTTCCTGTATTCATATGTCTTCGTATAGCTTCTCGTGTTTAGAGTGAGTGATCAAAGTATTGCAACGATAATGTATTGCTCGGTGGTGTTCGGACGTCTCCGTGCAGGTTCGGATGCTTAGATTAAGTAAAGTATTGTGAAAATGTAAGCATTGATCGGGTATAATCGCGCAGATTCGGTAGCTTAAATCGTGAGGCTGCCAACCGAGGAAGGGACAAGTATCTTTTTGAGCAGGCATTCGCCATGCGCAACGGAACTAGAAGCAAAAAAGAAGTGAATAAAATGAAAGATGCAAATTATATAGAATGAAATGAAAACGTGGTAGCATACGGTGCTCAGGCATTCGCCTGCAGACCAGGGAGAACCACGAAAAAAATCAAAGTCTGAGCGACTGGTCTACGGTAATCCAGACAGATGGTCTTAGAAGCAGATAGGTTAAGATGCGAATGACATACAATGAAAACGTGGTAGCATACGGTGCTCAGGCATTCGCCTGCAGACCAGGGAAAACCACGAACAAATCAAAGGTCTGAGCGACTGGCCGACGGTAATCCAGTCAGATTGCCTTAGAAGCACATAGGTTAAGATGCGAATGACATACAATGAAAACATGGTAGCATACGGTGCTCAGGCATTCGCCTGCAGAACAGGGAAAACCACGAAAAAATTAAAGGTCTGAGCGAGTGGCCGACGTTAATCTAGACAGAGTGCCCTAGAAGCAGATAGGTAAGATGCAAATGATATAACATGAAAACGTGGTAGCATACGGTGCTCAGGCATTCTCCTACAGACCAGGGAAAACCACGAAAAAATCAAAGGTCTGAGCGAGTGGCCAACGGTAATCCAAACAGAGGGCCTTAGAAGCACATAGGTTAAGATGCGATTGACATACAATGAAAACATGGTAGCATACGGGGCTCAGGCATTCGCCTACAGACCAGGGAAAACCACGTAAAAATCAGAGGTCTGAGCCAGTGGCCGACGTTAATCTAGACAGAGTGCCCTAGAAGCAGATAGGTTAAGATGCAAATGATATAACATGAAAACGTGGTAGCATACGGTGCTCAGGCATTCGCCTACAGACCAGGGAAAACCACGAAAAAATCAAAGGTCTGAGCGAGTGGCCAACGGTAATCCAAACAGAGGGCCTTAGAAGCACATAGGTTAAGATGCGATTGACATACAATGAAAACATGGTAGCATACGGGGCTCAGGCATTCGCCTACAGACCAGGGAAAACCACGTAAAAATCAGAGGTCTGAGCGAGTGGCCGACGTTAATCTAGACAGAGTGCCCTAGAAGCAGATAGGTTAAGATGCAAATGATATAACATGAAAACTTGGTAGCATACGGTGCTCAGGCATTCGCCTACAGACCAGGGAAAACCACGAAAAAATCAAAGGTCTGAGCGAGTGGCCAACGGTAATCCAAACAGAGGGCCTTAGAAGCACATAGGTTAAGAATGCGATTGACATACAATGAAAACATGGTAGCATACGGGGCTCAGGCATTCGCCTACAGACCAGGGAAAACCACGTAAAAATCAAAGGTCTGAGCGAGTGGCCGATGGTAATCCAGTCAGAGTGCCTTAGAAGCACAGGCATTCGCCTGCAGACCAGGGAAAACCACGAAAATATCAAAGGTCTGAGCGACTGGCGGACGGTAATCCAAACAGAGGGCATTGGAAGCACATAGGTTAAGATGCGATTGACATAAAATGAAACCATGGTAGCATACGGGCTCAGGCATTCGCCTACAGACCAGGGAAAACCACGAAAAAATCAAAGGTCTGAGCGAATGGCGGATGGTAATCCAAACAGAGGGCCTAGAAGCACAGGCATTCGCCTGCAGACCAGGGAAAACCACGAAAAATCTCCGGTATCTGTATATTCTGTCATATCAAATAGAGAATTATAAACGGTGCCCTCGAATGGCTTTCCCTTCCTCATACGTCTGTTTAAGGATAGCACTCTTGTGCCAAATCCACCCTCCCAGGAGAAATATACATTATGCGACGGGCAGCTATCAAAGAACGCTGCCAAATGCGGCAAAAAGAAGTGCAACGATCAACGTGGCAGTTCTTCAACAGTTTGCTACAAGAAGAAGAACCAGCACAAGTTTGGACTTATGTAGTAGTTCACGTTATGGGACTCGTCGACTGCGCACGCGCAAAAACAATCTCGATCTGCACCAACGTGCTAGCAGGAGAACGAACCAGTCTGTCTTCACCGAGGGAAACAAGCAGGATCCCGTCAGATAGAAGGATTCGGCACGGTACACAAAATTCTCTTTCGGCTAAATATATTTAAAATTCTCTTTTGTAATTGGGTAGCGGTAAATACTTATCGTCGGATAGATATATTTATTTTTGGCGTTTTACTATTAATCTTTAAATGTGAGAGCAGGAAGCAAATTGTAAAAATTGTAATTGAATAATAAATATTGAAATTGTAAACTCTAAAATGAAATAGGGAATGAACAAAGGTTGATAATTGTAACCATTTGTGTGATATGGACGTGTTAATTTATTAAAGTAAATAATACGGTTGGTAATTTTTTTATGAATATATTTCCAAGCCATTATTCCTTGTACAATCCATGTAATCCTGGGTCAAAGTAATCGCTTCACTCTATATACAGGACATTTACACTTAACTTCTCGGGATGCGTGTTTTGAGGTATTCACTGTGTTTTTTATCTCGAGGGTGTTTTAAACACTACGACATCCCTGTCCTTTTAGCTACATACATATACGTTTCTTTATTCATAATGCATCTGCATCACACGAGTTCCGACGTTCAGTAGCAAAAATTACCAGTCAGAGCCGGAGAGATGAAAGCCTGAGTAAAAAGGAGAATATCAGTGAAACGGTGTGGAGGAAACAATTCGCTGTTGTAATGAACCTTCACAGCATTCGCCTAGCAACCAGGGAAACCGAGAAATCCAGGGGTCAGAGTATTAAATTTGAATCATGTGTCTAGAATCAAAGAATTATTCTAACACGATATGAATGTGAATTGCGACACTGAGGTTAGCACCAATGTATTATTTAGTAATAATTTTAGAGTGAAAATAACGAAAAAGAAGGTATTATTTCTGTTGATATAATTTTCCTTGTAAGGCTACACCCGCGCTTATAAAAAATCGTTAATTGTTCTAAAGTCGGCTAGGGTAGTCACCGGGAATCGAGACGATGAACTCTCCTGTTCAAACCTCGCACGTTACCACAACGTAATTTTTATCAAAACAACCTTTAAACACCTTTGACCCATGTTAAATAAGGCTGTTATTCATAAAATATTTCATTCATCTATAAACTAGATCGTAAAAGCAGGCTAGCTTCAAAGAACAATTGTAAGTTGGCTAGAGTAGTCACCGGGAATCGAACCGATGAACTCTCCTGTTCAAACCTAGCACGTTACCACAACGTAATTTTTATCAAAACAACCTTTAAACACCTTTTACCCATGTTAAATAAGGCTGTTATTCATCAAATATTTCATTCATCTATAAACTAGATCGTAAAAGGAGGCTAGCTTCAAAGAACAATTGTGAAAATCTATCAGATACATTCGATCGCTTAATTTTGAATTCTTTCTTCCATTTTAATTCTAAAAAAATGCCATACTCTTCATATCATACTCTACAAATCATATTTATTTGTTTAGGATTCCATAAAAATTAGTTTAATTGTCGATATCGCGAAAAAAATTATGATATATTTACACAGTCCTCTGTATGAGTGGGAATTTTCTTTAAGTACGGGGTTTTCAGAGTAAGAGAAATCATTTTAAAGCACAAATAGACTTCCTTATGAATAAGTACACGGAGACACCATCCTGGCGACAGCCTGTCGTCAGAGGGATTTCCAAGACCCCCCCAGCCAGGTATACAGTCTTCAAGGGGTATACAAAATATTTTTGCAAGGGGTGTGCAACTGAATAATTCCTTGAATTTTCTCGAAGATTTCCGGTGAATGAAAAAAAAGCTTATAAACAAATATGGTTCGATCTCTCTGCTGGAATATTCAAAAAATATCTCTCGAAGGGAGGGGTATTTAAAAATGTTCTCGTCCTATGTTTACTAAGAGAATAAGCCAATCTTTTTAAATGGAATAAAACTTGATTGATTGCCTCTGAGAAGGAAAATAATACTTGGAGATAATTGCAATAGTCACGAATGCTTACTGAGACAATCTATACACTACGCGTGAAAAATACATGTTTTAAACAGAGGCCATTCCTATAATCTATATGAGCAGGGTTTTTTCCTGTAAGAACGCTATGCGTTTAAATATAATTTCAGCGTAAAAAGAAAATATCGCTTCTCTCCGTTTAATTTTTCCTGGCGGGAGAGTCATATTCAATATATTTATTAAAAGAAATAAGAGGTAGTATACTATGAAGCTTAATCATTAATAATCTTCATGTAGAATTTAAATTACTTATTGGAGGAAAAAAATGTTTTAGCAGGCTTGTAATTGTCTGGTTTAGGATTTTCCTGTGTTTGCATGGGTCACCTGCGCAGAACAATTAGGAAGCCTTTCAAGCTGACCATTAACGGTATGATAGACGTCCATTGTATCCTTAAGGGTTACTTCCCCAGCGGTCGGGTTTTTTTTCGTTAAGGGTGTACAAACTTTCCTTTACATCTGGGCTTATTTTTCAGTTGTTTAGCGAAGAGTAACAAGGATTGTGTCTTGTTTAGGATAGGCTCCATATTTCATTATTTATTTAGAATTAAACAAATGTTATTAGTCGTAATATTTATACACCCGTAATAATCAACTTAACACCCGGACACATACGACTGCAACCAAAATGCGCTAGTCAATTCATATACAATTAATTAATAAAAATATTTAATTGTATTCAGCGATCAGCGAGAACATTATTTATTTTTAATAAGGTATGTAATATTTAACTATAATGTTAACTGTATTTATTTATTCTTTAATAACATATGTAATATTCACCTATAATGTTAACCGAATCAATTATTTTTAATAACATTTATAATATTTAACTATAACGTTAACCGTATTTATTTTATACTTTAATAGCATATGTAGTGTTCATCGATCAGCGAGACGCTTATTTATTTTTAATAACGTATGTAATATTTCTTAAGTTGAATTCTTTCCACCATCTGAATTCTGAATACTTTATTCTTCATATCACTCTCGCCAAATCATAATTCTTTGTTTAAATGCTTAAGTTGAATTCTTCCTCCCAACCGAATTCTAAATACTTTATTCTTCATATCACTCTCGCCAAATCATATTTCTTTGTTTAACTTTCCGTAAAAAAATCAGTTTAATTTTTGATATCATGCATGCAACACTTCTATGTGAGTATTTAAATAATGACAAAGATACATTCGAATGCCTAAGTACAGAATCTATACAGTATGCGTTTAATTATAATTTCAGCGTGGAAAATATTGCTTCTCACCGTTTAATTTTCCTGACGCTAGAGTCATATTCAATATTTTATTGAAAGAAATAAGAGCTATGAAACTTAATCATTAACAATCTTCATGTAGAATTTATATTAATTATGGGGGAAAAAATTGTTGTAGTCACCTTAAAACATGGCTAGGCTTGGGGTTTCCACGGTTTGTGATGGAAATTCTGCGCAGAGGAAGTAGGAACCCATTAAGCTAATCATTAAGAAAATCTATTGTATTGCTAAAAGTGATTTACCCAGAGGGTCGGGGATTTTCAGAGCACTTAGGAAACCAATTAAGATGTTTAATGTAGGGAAAACGTCTGCCATTGTCCGCCAATGAGGCTATACAGGACCCAGTATGCGTTCTTCAAGTCTCTTAAGATGTTTAATGTAGTGAAAACGTCTACCATTGTCCACTAATGAGGGTATACATGAAGATTTCTTTTAAGAACACAGTATGCGTTCTTCAGGGCTGTACAGCATATTTCTTTCAAGCAGGGTACGCGCGTGAATAATTCGTTGAATTTCTCAAAGTTCGCTACGTCTTTAGAAAGAACATTTAAAAAACGAATATCAAATTTATATTTGAGGTCTTCGCGCATGTTTCGGATTTCTTGTAAGGAGAAGGACAGAGAGAGAGAGCTTGTATGATGGACACGGTGTCTGTTTGAAAGTCCCTGCATGTTTTGAAGGTTCTGAAAGGAAAGGGAGAGAGAGTGAGAGAGAGAGAGTGAGAGAGAGAGCTTACGTCCAGGACACAATGCCTGTTTAGAAGTCCTTTCTCCATGTTATTATCCCCTGTCGCGATACTTATATATTTACTAAGAAATGAATGCGCATTTTGAAGTTACAGAGGGAGGGAGAGAGAGCTTGTATGATGGACACAGTGTCTATTTGAAAGTCCCTGCTGAAAGTAATGAATGTTTTGAAGGTTCTGTAAGGAGAGGGAGAGCTTACGTGTTGGACACGATGTCTGTTTGAAAGTCCCTGCTCTCTGTGTTATTCCTCGAATGTCTCTACCTATATACATTTCTATTGAAGCTTATTTATGGCCAAACTATAAATAGCTTAATTAAAAGAGCAACAAAGTAAACCTTTTTATTGCTTCTCTCGAGTGAGAAGAGACATAGCGGTCTTATATTTTTAACATCAGCTGGAGCGTACCCTGGCATATGGCGTGATGGAAACCCCAAGTCATTAAGAGCAGGTAGCAGGGAAAAACCCTAGCGTTCCTGGTTTAACCGCTTCTTAAGTTTCATTGCATTAGGCGATGCACAGCGGTCGCATGCGTCTTGTTTTTCGTAAAGGGTTCTCGTGTTAACGTCTCACTCTAGCTATTTACACCGTCCTTTTCAGTCGGTTTTTTAATTCGTCTAAGCAATGTAATATTTTTTATAAGCCCTCCGCTCAAAAGAAGAATTAAACAAATGTTATTAGTCGTAATAGTTATACACGCGTAATAATCAACTTAACACCCGAACACATACGACAGCAACCAATATGCGCAAGTCAATTCATATACACTTATTTACATTAATAAAAAAAACTTAATTGCTTTCATCGATCGACGAGCCGCGTTTAATTTCAAATGCGATGTCATTAGTAGGTGTAAAATGGGGGAAATAGCTCCAAGTGCGCAAGTCAATTCATATACAATTATTTACATTAATCAATCAATAATACTTAATTGGTCGACGAGCAGCGTTTAATAACCTCACTCCTTTAGAAGCATGATGGTCGGACATTAGGAGTATATAAACATTGATTCTTTTTTCAATAACGCATTACCTAATTGATTGACACTATTATCTCATCAAATCGATTTGCCGAGCAGCGGTTCGTACCGAGAATCACATTCCCCTACAACACACCTCACCAGGGGCGGGATTTAGACAGGACGCTATGAGAGTGGGGTGACGTCGCCAGCGTATAGGAACAATACACACTCTCCCACATATCCGCAGGGGAACCAATCACGCGGGGGGATTTAGACAAGTCACAATGAGGGGGCGGGAATGTAGCCAGCGTATAGGAACAATACACACTCTCCCACCTATCCACAGGGAACCAATCAGACCACAAAGGGGAGGGAGGGTACGCAGCCAGCGTATGGAAACAATACACACTCTCCCACCTATCCACAGGGAACCAATCAGACCACAAAGGGGAGGGAGGGGGCGGGTGCCACCGGCACGCGACCAGACCGCATGCGGGAGGGGGCAGGACCTGACGGCACAGACCCGGGTGGCATAACACTAGCGGCACGCGACCAGGCGGGAAACAGTTGCGCACAAAGGGGGGGCGGGGCCCTAAGACACAGAACAATAGGTCATTAATTCATTTGTTCTGACCAGAAAAATGGTCTATTGTTCTGGAACTCTCATAATATTCCTACTGGGAATAGATGATGGAATGCAGTGAGGAATAAGTAGAGGTGCTTAACTGCGGAGTGCAGAAGGGAGGAATCTTCAATACAGAGAAAATTCGTATAGAGCTAGGAATAGGCGTAAAACGAGGTGCGGAAGCAGACTTAAGATCTTTTGTGTCTCTGCTCCTGATGGGGACTCGGTGGGAGGGGTAAGTTGAGAGGAGACAGAGGGAGGCGCGACAGGGCAGAGGGCAGGGTGCCTATCATTTTACAGAATGGAAGTCCCTGGATTGCAGCTGATCCATTGACTCTGCGCTGCAGAATTGCATATTTCATTGGGGCCCGGGACTAGTATACCGCCCCTAATCCAGGAGATGAAGCGTTAGCAGAGCATCTCTTCCTCCTGTCATACAGCACCGAGACTCCGCCGACAATTTCAACCCTGAAACAGGCCAATCAGATAAGAGGTGAAAGGAAATTAAAATAGAGGTGAAATAGGGTTAGGAAATAAGGATATTGTAATAAACCTTCCCAGGGTTCGCCAAGCAGCACTGAGAAATTTCGAAAAAACCCATGCGTCATAAATGTAGGCCGCGGGAACGAAACTCACGACCTCCCGAATGGGGGGTACAGACGTTACCGCCTGAGCCATTCCGCATGGTTTCGTACATAGGTAAGCAGAACAAATATGGGCCAATTCTTTAATTAAAGGATTATATATTACATAAAAAGATGCGCAAATTAGGTAGAAATTTATGCAGAAATAAACATCAGTCAAATCCGTATAGACAAAGCAGTAATAAACCAAATCTTTTTAAACGGTGTGTACCATAATTCGCAGTTTTAAGTTTTCCTCGTGCACTGCTAAGAACTGGGATCTCTAATCACTGTTTATTAAAGGAGCATTAATAAGTATTGCTTACATCAAGCTACGAAGTAGGCAGCTGTATCATGCAGCAGGCCAATTCGTCATTTTGATTTACATAGTCAAGCTGTCAGTATAAATGCGAGATGATTCTCGGAAAGGAAAATATGTGTATATCTATGTCTTTATTACACAGTATAATTACAAGAATTACATATTCTAAATTAATACAAAAGAGAAATTGTAAAGTTAGAAGGATAACATTGCAAACTACGGTGTAAAAACCTAATACCCTTGTATTGGTTAATTTGACATAAATTCAAAAGTATATGAGATACTGAAACTCCGATTACAGACTTCCAGAAATAGTTAAAATTTACGCATTTTGTTACCCGGCATGTGCAGATTCTATCTACCGAGAGAGCAAATGAACTAGGAGGCGGCTGCGAGGTGTCTTTTTCACTGGGCGTGTGGACACATAATTCCGCGCTGCGTCTGCTGCAATCAAGGTCACGCTACTGACGCGGCTTTGCTCTGCATTGACATATTTATTATTTTGTCCTGCATTTAGGCACAAAGTGTATTATGGCTCAGTAAAAGTTTTCTATTGCGCAGCGTGTATTTGTTTATTATCCGTGTGTGTTAGCTCAGTCAGCTGGTCAAGTGAAAATACCGGGAATGAGCAGGTGCGTCCTTTAAACTGTTTTCTAGTCCATTTGCTGCCCAGATTATTTCAGTTAATCGTGAAGCGCGTCCCCGGAATTTTTAAGTGATAGGCGATGTGCGGCTCAAAAATACCTGCGTTATGCTATATTTAAATGCAAAACATTTTTCCTTCCCATTTTGAAAAATTAGGACTACCTGTAAAGATAAATAAGCATTTTATTACTAATTAATACGTACATAAGTTGTAAAAGAAGTGGTTAAAGCACTGATTTTTATTTTAATGCTAGAACGTATCTAATGTGGTGAAGGGTATGTTCTTTACCTCTATTTAGATAGAAGCTTAAATGTAACTATTTTTACTAACTTTGACCTAGTGACGGAGTCCGGGGACATTTTCATTTCTAGGAAATGTTTTTCTGTGGACAGCTTTGGTGGTAGTGAATGTTGTGCATGTCTGATGTTTCTTGTAACTAATTATAAATCATTTGAAATCGTATCTGTATCACATATTTGTAATTCTCTCTGGGCTATCTACTAGGTTTCTCATGTAACTTTTCGGATGCTTTCCACTTAAGAGTATTACTAAGCGTTTTTCTATTCAACAACATTTCCGAATCTTTCTCAGAATTATGTTCCAGGTACTTTCCACTGTTTGATAGGAATTATTTAATTTCAAATAGGACTTACATGCCTTCCTAATAGAAAGCCTTCTTGACAATTAATCTTGAAGGTCTGTGTGGTAGCCATACTTGTAGCCCTCTTTAACGTCTAGATCCTTCTTTTAATTCTTCATACACCAGGGCTCTCCATAGGTTGCAGTGCACGACGATCCCTAAGTAAACAGCCAGGAGGGAATGTGTGTTTTCTGAGACTGCATCACATGACCACGTGACTTGTATTCGGTGGAGAAGGATCACGTCCTATTTGGATGTAATAAAATATCCCGGGCCCCTTTAGGACGTGTTTTTAAGCAAGTTTTGGTCTCGGCAGCATCTCGACGATCCCCGTAAATATGATTTCCAGAAAGATTCTTTGGTGTAAATGCTCCAGGACCTACAACAAACCACACGTTTTATAATAAACTTTAGATCACAGAAAATGTTCAGGCTAAGACCAAAAGATAGCGTAGGATTCTTACCGAAGAAACATTAGACGATATGGGTCAACTTTGGAGACTTTCCCCCAAAAATCCCTTCGCCTTTCGCAACAGGTTTGCATTTATTTTTCTCGGACGAGGCTTCTTCCACCGTCATTGATATGTGTGTACGCAAAATAATAGTTATTGGAGCACTGGAAAAGCTAATATTGTTCATGAAGTACGCTTCCATGGCGAAAAAATTGTGTATGATGCGTCAAGCGGAGAAAGAAATACAGGGCCAATTTTTCCAGTGAACAGTTCACGCTCCTAAATATGTAAATATAATTTTGCCCCCTTTTTTAGAGAATTAAGAGGCAATGATCTAGATTTTTCCCTTTTTCAACAAGACTCCGCCACAGCTCATGCGGCCAATATTTCCTTGAGAACAATTGATAGTGTTTGAGGACAGAATTAATAGTAGCGATATGTGGCTCCGTCCCACGACCTAACCCCCTGTGATTTCTATCTCTGGTGTAAGTTAAAACAAAATGAATGAGACAAACCCACAAACTATGAAAGAATTAAAACCAAATGTCCGCCAGGAAATTGCCAGCGTTTCTCAATGTGAACTATGGCGATGACGGATGGTTTCCTACAGAGGTGCCGAAAATGTGTGGACAAAGACGTTGGGCAGTTTCAGCACCTCGTTTCCTAAATTTTGTAAGTAAAGCCTTAAAAAGTAGTTTTAAAAATCTTGTATACTTGTATACGCACCATTCTATGATAGCCGCAGACGGCAACGAGCGAACAGAAAAATTACCGCGTAGCCGGCTCTTACTTCATTGGCTCTCTCGGTATAATAGATTAGGAGTAATAGCTGTGTTAATTTGTTAAGTAATGCCCACGCCGGTTTCTTATGGTTAAAATCAACGCAGAATATTTCTACATTTCTATTTCAAACAATAACACTATTTAGCATGTGCTGAAGTATGTTTAATGAGATATATACATAAAAATAACATCAAGCCGTTATCTCAGTATTCGTGTATAAGAATTCTTGTTTTCGTTCCACATAGCATACTTTTCTATTTATTCTTGAAACTTTGTAATACTTAGCATCCTTCAAATGATGAGATAATGTATTCTAAACTTAATTATCACATATACGTGGAAAAGCAATTTTTATAATCAAAATTTTGGAGCAGCAAGTTTCATTAGAGTCCCACACATACATACAAAGATATAGAGACGATGGAGAAAGTAGATATAGTAAAGAATTAATAAAGAATACACAGAATAATGCTACTGATGCACACAAACATATGGTACATAATTTGAAGTATATTTTTGTTGCATTTATATTAGGATTTATGATTTATAAGAGAAATACACTTCTATCAATTAAATAAAAATTTTCATAATTACTGAACTATGAACAGCAATCGTTTGCAAATATAAACATAATCACTTTGAAGCGTAATATATATTCTACATATTCTACATACATTTTGAGGATTCAGAGTTAAAGCTCACCAAGTCCAAAATCTTAAGATAAAGTGGTGGATTGCTCACATTGATAATTGTTGGTAAGGCATTAGTCTTGACTTTCCTTTTTCATCAGCACACTTTTGTTCATATTAACTTTCTTTGAAATGTACTTGTGAAAGTATTTGCTTTATTTATTTAGACCTAACATAAATTAATAATAGAAACATGTTTTCACAAGACGATACAACAAAAAGCAGAAGGCCAAATTTGATAAATTGAAGAATACGGTCGATATCTCACAAAATCATAATTATAAATATATCAGGGAACAATTAGACGAAACGTCTTCGGCAGTTCTACCTAACGGGTTGAACTTTGCCATAGCACCAAACAATATACCAATGTTTGACACTATTTCCAGTGTGGAAAGCTCGCTGCTGGGAATTTCGAATGAAAGTTCGGATGAAATACGCTTAGGGACCACAAAAATTCTTACGTACGACAGAGCATCTACATCAAATTTATCACGGAAACAACCTCCAGTATTACAGATTTTAAGAAAACGAGATGATCTTATAATCCTTCAAGCAGACAAGGCCAATGCGACAGTTGTAATGAAGAGAAAAGGTTATCACCAAAAAATACAACACTATCAGAGAGCTGTTACGCTCCTCTTAAAAGTCATCCTGGAAGACAAACTCGCTAATAAGTAACGATATTGGTTCATGGGTCATCTGTTATACAGCCTGAAATGAAAGCCAGTTTTAAAATGAATAATTACAACACTCCAAGAATCTATGATCTACCGAAGGACATAAAATTTCTGTCCCTTTACGACCAATAGTGAGTAGGGTTAATTCGCCTACACAACCATTGGCACGATTTCTGGCCAGTAAGCTAAAAGCATTGACGGCCAGCATGAAATCGGCCGTGAAGAATTCATTTCACTTCACGTAAAGTGAGTAGATATTTAGTGATAGAAGAAAGAAGAAAGGATTAGTGTTTGGTTAAAAGAGGTAAAGGTTTAATATATATTGTGATAAAATTTAAAAAATACAATAATACAAGGTTAATATTGAGATTAAATCAAATTTTATAAGGTAAATAAACAAATAAACACAAATGTATGAATAACGCCATAAATTAATTAAATAAGATATTGAATGATTATAAATTAAATAATTACTATGAGAATGATGGAATGTTATAAATAGACAACTTTTATTTTATAAAATATTTTAATTAAAGAAAATTTTAAATACAATATAAACATCAATAAACTTATTGAAATAATTAGTAGTTTAGAAAGATTTGTGCTGGCTACCAGTACATTTTCGCTGGTTTCTGGTGAATATAGTTACATAGGAGTAGATAGCTGGTTACCAGTTGCTAGGTTTGCTGGCTTCCACAAGTGTGAATGAATATAGACTTTAGACTTCAATTTTTTTACGCCTTTAATCCAATTCAATAATTTCTATTTTTCTTTCTTTTATTTGTTTATTTTTATTTATTTATTATTATATTAATATTTTGTAGACATTGTGTAGTTTCTAGTTATTTTATCTGAAAAAATTGATGTAATCTAAAATGTAAATGTGTTTTTGAGAATAAATGGAATGTAGGTGCCGGTGTAGTAACCAAGGTAACGGGATAGAATGGTCAGATTTTATAGTTTTATTTATTTATTTTTATCACCCTAGCTGAGGTTGGCTGCTTGGCCTCCACAGCCGAAAGACGTGTGAAAGTTGCGCGGCGCAGCTGAGCCAGCTGTGAGGAGAGATCCTTGATTCCTGCCTAAATTGTTGACAGGGTGCCTTGAAGTCCTTGGTGAGCGTTCGTGTGCCACTGGTCGTGTGCTTGGCCCTTTCTAAGGGCTGCATCGAGTCACTGGTTGTGATAGTTGGTGTTGGCTTGGTTCGTGGTTGTAGCTGTCTGCTCCGGGGATATAGGGGCATTGCGCCTGCCCTGTAAAATATGTGTTCCCAGAGCAGGTGGCACAGAAGTGGCGGTGCCGTCAGAGGTCGTGCTGGGTGCAGGCTGCCGTGAGGGAGCCCGATCCATAGTAGTGGCACCTGTGCAGCGTAGCAGGCCTTCGATGAGTTCCCGAAGGCACAGCAGTGGCCGCAGGTCACCGGACGTTCACCTCTGGTGGCCTCGACACACAAGCTCCTCCCAAGTAGAGGCAAACCTGAGGTTAGGGCCACTGACACGTTCGATGCGGCTCTCAGTGCAGGCGGACCAGCAAAGTTGGGCCTCTAGCAGAAGCAATGCGTGAGGCCCGTATTGCCGAGCGCCAGTGCTGACCGCTACTTCCAGCACAAAGTGCGGTGGGAGATCCCTGGGCACACCACAGATGATGGTGCTGTAACGCCCATAATCTGTGACTTCGCTGGCGTCGGTTGCAGTCCCAGATACGGCGGAGGTGCTGGACAGGTCGCTGACACTGTAAGTAGGCTCGGCTTCCGTACAGGAGCAGAGGCATCGGCGGTTGGTTGAGAGCCCGATTCCCGTGCAAAGGCGGTGTTTGCTGCTGGCGAAGATTGTGTGCTCGGTTTCCGTTGAGAAACCGAGGCGGGGTCGATCTGCTGTACAGGAGAGGCCAGCTTCGGCTGTGAAGGAGGCTGAGAGGTCTTCTTGCGTGAAGAGTTGCCCCGCTCCGGCTGAGAAGTGGGGCTGGTGAATGGCGGCGTTGTTGATTGGTCCGGCTCGGGAAGGAGGGCGGGACCTGCTATCGCCGGCTGCTCTCCCGGTAGTGGAGGCGGATATGCGGATATTGCCGGTGCCTTAGAGGTGCTTCCCGTAGCCTGGTTGTTCTTGCTGCATCCTCCCGTTGTGTAGAGTTCGGCGAAGTGCTTGCAATGTGGAAACAGTCTTGTCACAAAAATAGGACTGTATTCCTGCAAGGCTGACATCTCTCGAAGATCCCTCCTGCGGTATTTTTTTAAAGGGGCGGCCCGACACCCGCCGCTCCTGGTGGTGATTATCCACAGGAGCTTCATCGCCTCCCCATGTAACATGCAATCTAACAGGGAAGAGGCATAAGTGAAGTGCATGCGTGGTGGCCGGGTTCCGCTGAAGCATCCCGGAAAGTACAGACGGACATCATGACTTGCCATTTTGCAAGTGAGCGGTGATTACCCGGGTTCTGCACACACCGAAGTCTGTGCAGAACCCTGGGGAAATGAGTAGTAGTGTGAAATGGGTTTCTGGGTGGTTTAACAGACGGACCTTTGGGATGTACTGTGTTAGCAGGGACGGACTGACTGACACAATTATGGGGTGTGGACTGTAGTGTGTGGTAGATGGTGGGGGAGGGAATGATTGTATTACCTGGAGTTAACTTACTGATGTTCTGTAGAATTGTAGAACTCACAGGCTGGCTGCCTACCTGAAGTGCGGACCCGTGGTGCTATTGGTTGTGGTGCTGAGCTGGTTCGAGGCTAGATGATTCTTTCCGTTGACCTAATGCAGAGTTCTGAGGATAACATTTAAATGTTAATGATACAAGTTAAAAGGTATAGTTGTACAGCTGCGTCAATGGTCGAGTAGTCTTTGGTCAGGGAGAGATCGAAGAGTTGTAAGGGTCGTTTTTATTATAGGTCGCCAGTGTCATAATTACCGAGTTGATTGATAAGTGGGTTATGGTTGTCTGATGTGGTATGATATAGATTGTAAGCGAAAAGTTTTATGAATTGTTCGAGCGTGTGCATTTTAAGTTTTTCGTGTAATTTTGAAGCAGGAGCGAAAGGAGGGACTTTGGCAGCTATGCGAAGGATTTTATTCTGGAAAGTTGTGAGAGCTTTTATGTGTGATGGAACTGCGTATTCCCAAACCGGAGCAGCATATGTAATAATTGGTCGAATGAGAGTTTTATAAAGTGTAGTGCCTAATTTGGGGCTTATCCTGCTGTTTAAGTTTAATAAGGGATACAGCTTGCGTAATTGTGCCTGAGCTTTGTTTCTAATGTTTTTAATGTGGGCTTTCCAGGTTAAACCCTGATCCATGGTGACACCAAAGTAGGTAATCCGGTCTGTCTAATTAATATCCTCTCCAAATAGTTGGAGGGGATGGAGTGTGTGTGAGGGGTATCGGTGTAGTCTGCGTTTAGTGAAAATTATGACTTTGGATTTTTTCTATTGACCTTGATGCGCCACTTTTCAAACCACGGTTGTATGGTGTTGAGTGCGGTTTGTAGTTGGTTGTGTATAGTGTTGATTCGGTTGGCGAGAGTTGTAATGGAAGTGTCATCAGCATATAAATGTAGAGAGGTGTTAGGAGTGTTAAGTATATCGTTGATGTAAATGTTAAATAAAGTAGGTCCGATCAGGCTACCTTGCGGTACGCCGGCAAGAATTGGACGTAGGGTAGATTAAGTGTGATTAAGAGATGAATAAAAGAATCGGTTGTTGAGATAATTGGCTATAAGTTTACTAATTGAATCGGGTATTCTGATGTTGACGAGTTTGCGGAGTAGGCCAGCATGCCATACTCTGTCAAAGGCGCGCTCAATGTCTATTAACACGGCACCGGTGGATCTATTGGTGTTGAACCCGTGAGTAATGCTTTTGGTTTTTCGGAGAAGGTGTAAAGTAGTGGAATGTTTGGCTCGAATTTTCATTGATAATTATATTGTGTTTGATAAGAAACGCGTTTAATCGCTTAAGAATAATTTTCTCGAAAACTTGGCTAGTCGTATTTAATAAGCTAATTGGTCTGTAGTTGTTAGGATTGGTGGTGTCTTTTTGTTGTTTGGGAAAATGTAATACTTTAGCTATTTTCCAGTTATCTGGGTATAATCCGTTGTTTAATGAGTAGTTGTATATTTCGGTAAGTCGTTGTATCGCGGGAAGTGGGAGGTGTTTTAACGAAATGTTGGGGATGTCATCTGGTCCGGGATTCTTCTTGTCTGGGAGATGTTCTATGATCCATTTAACTTCTGCGGTACAGGTTTTGCGTATTTGATTGTGAGTAGGTGCGGTGCATATGTTGCGAGTGAGGAAGTGGTTTTCAAGTGTGAATTGTGGGTTGGAAGGCGTAATGTGTGGGGTAAGGGTATCCTGGAAGGCGTCAGCAAGTGCTTCGGCCTTACTATTGTCGGAAGTGGCTATGCGTTGATTAACATGCAGAGGAGGTATGATGTGTTTGTCACGAGTAAGACAGCATGAAATTCGCCAGACGGATGAGTGATTTGGGTCAAGGTTGGCTAAAGTGGTGTTCCATTGTTGGGATAGATGATCGACTGTGTTTTGGCGTAGTAGTGAGTTGATGTGTTGTAGTTCTTCGCGATCGCGAGGGTGTCGGGATCGCTGCCATCTCCGGAGTGTTTTGTTACGCTCGGAATTGAGTGCTTTGATGTCAGGAGGTAGGTGTTGTTTCGGTAGGGATGGTAAAGATAGAGGTATTGCAACTGTAATAGCATGTTGTATGGTATTTTCAATAGATTTGGTGGCTCGGTTGAGGTCTGCGATGTTGTTGATAGGTGTGTGTGTAAGCTCGTGGCGAATGGTATGTGAGTAGACGTCCCAGTTTGATATAGTTTCTTCGAGGAAGTGGCAATTGAGGTGTTAGGGTGCCTTCGATTTGTATAGCTACAGGAAGATGGTCAGATGAGAGTTCGTTTATTGTTGTAAGTGTAATGCGATAATTTAGTCCACGGATTAAGGCTATGTCGAGAATGTCTGGGTGCATGTGAAGTGTATTGGGAACAAATCTAGAGTCGGGTGGAGCATGAATTACATAATTAGAGTTATCTTCGTGTCCCGTTAAAGCTATACCAGCATAGTTTATAGTGCGGCAGTGATGTTTAGCATTGAGGTCGCCAGCTATGATGATGGTGTAATTTAATGAAAATAGCGCATGAAGGTAGTTAGTGTCCAAGTATCCAGGTGGATTGTATGCGGAGATAACTAGAGTGCCTGTGTTGTTAATTGGGGAATAAAATGCCAGGGCGGGCAGGAGGGCTTCTTCATGTGCAATCTCGTTATTGACGATGACTGCAGGTCCTCCGCCACGTCGAGCGCGGTCAAATATATAAATTTTGTGTCCTGCAATGATGAATCGGATGTTAGGTTTTAAATGTGTTTCGGTGATAAGTGTGATTTCAGGGTTTTGAGTGTGCAGGAAGTCGATGTGTTCATGTGTTTGTCTGCGTAGTCCATTTGCATTCCATGTGATTATGTTAGTCTTAGAACTCGTCATCGTAGAAGTTGGATGGGTTGGTAAAGAGAGCAAAGAATCCGGAGTATGTTGACAGAAGTTCATGAGTTATTGCGGGTTTGGTAAGAAGAAGACTGAGGATATGAATGGCTTTATGTCTGGCCTCGAACCAGGACATTCTTGAAAAATGTAATGTTTGCTGTAGATCAGGAATTGTGCGTGTGGGTGGAGATATGAGGTTTGGGTTGTTGGGTAAGGAGGTGGGTAGGTTTGAAGGATGAGCTTAATCTGTATTTTGTACAGTGTAAGTCCGTGTTTGGGAGAGATGTGAAAGTCAGCTCTGAGGAGGGGGTAAGGATGTTTAGTTGCGCTTACATCTTGTGTCCGGTTTGTTGTATGCGCGCGTTCCGGGTGACGTCTTGCTTCATTGTAACCTCTAGGTATCTAGCCTTGATGGTCCACATTATATCTTGTTCTAATAATCGTTGAGGGGGAGTGAATGGGTGGATTGCCTATAAGTTATGAGAACATATTGTACATGTATTTGTTGAAGTCTGCGGTTATTACTGTTAGTATTTCCTGCGCTGATAGGTCCTTGTGCTCTTCGGTACAGTGATCAGCAATGTATTATTCTGTGAACAAGGAACGTCTATGGTATTAATTGTGGTTCATGATTCTCAACAGGTGAACTGCAGGGTCAATAGTGGTGGTAGTGCTATCAATGGAGCATTCAAATAAGTGAAGTGGAGTTTCGTATTTCTGCATTTAAAAATTATAGTTACCTAGGTTCGAGATAAGGGGATTGAAATGTCGTGTAGTCCTGGTTTAGAGGTCGAAGATCGGTTTTGATGCTCTCTTTGAGCGTATGCATGAGCAATTCCTCGTGTAATTTGTACACGGTGCTATTCTGAGTACACCCGTAACGATTCGTAGTATTCTGTTTTACAACCTGTTGAACAGCTAAATGTAAGTGATGGCCGTGTAGCCCTAGACCGGGCCTGCATAAGCAAGGACGGGCCTAATCTGGGTTTTGTGCAGCGTAAGTCCGTGTTTGGGACAGATGTGAAAGTCAGCTCTGAGGAGGGGGTAAGGATGTTTAGTTGCGCTTACACCTTGTGTCGGGTTTGCTGTATGTGCGCTTTCCGGGTGAAGTCTTGCTTCATTGTAACCTCTTGATGGTCCACATTATGTTTTTTCGTAGTAATCGTTGAGGGGGAGTGAATGGGTGGAGTGCCTATAAGTTATGGGCTTAGTGAAGATTATAGTTTGGTTGAGTTTGATTCTCCATTAGGAGAGCCAGTCCTCCAAGATAGTCAGAGAATACGTTACCGACTGAACTAGTATTGAGGAACTAATACTGACTGAACTAAAACTGAGGAGATTCAGAATGAACTTAAGGAAGTCAGAAATTATTGGCTTTGACATTTAAATGCTAATGATAACCAGTTAGCTAATGGCTATTGAATAAAAGCAATACTTTATGCAGAAAAAATTATTTATTCGATTGTGTTTAAGTTACAAAGGTAATTATTTGTTGTCGGTGTCCAATCCTTGGGTTAAAATTTATAAGCCATTTCTTCCCGCTTTCATTGTCAGCAGGAAAACGGTAGAACATATAGAACCCATACCTGCTGTTATTTTGCAGATTGGAGCTGCTCAGTCAACCGTTGCATAAATTAGGGTTTTAAAAAATAAAATGTATCCACACGAGAGATCTCCTGCCCATTAAGAACCAAGTGTGTTACTCACAATGGCGAACCTGCTCATATGATAAAGTGCTTTACTACGTAGAACTAATTACACGGAAGGATTTACACTAGAAGCGTAACAAACTTTATATGGTTGCTAAGTCCAGATGGTTCATCTGTTAAGAGTGTGGTAGTGAATGCAACGTACACATTATAAGACGTTTATACATGTCTTAGTAATCTTTCCCATAATATTTTGAAGCCCAGTAATATTCTATTTTACTGAAAGTTCTCGAAAAATTACAATTATTGGTAATTAACTGTTCCTCCACAAAAGCTGTATGCAAAGCAAAGTTGTAAATGTAGAACCAGACGACTAATTCAGATTGACTGAATCAGACGACCAAAAGATTCAATACCATAGCCGGATTTATACCAGGGTCTTCCGATTTCTTTCCGATTACTCTCACGAACTGAGCTTCCACAATAACATGCCATCACGACACTAAATTCTCCAACTGAATCGCATTTTTTCTGGTAAACGACAAGGCTATATGAAATCATTTTGAGACAATATACCCCATTGATGACTTACAATGTCGTAAGTATTGGGGTGTCTCACAAGTTTGTTCCCTTTGCTCGCAAGTTCCATCCATAGCGCCTGAAAACCCTGAACCCTCTGTACACTCAAATTATCCTAGTTGCCTAATCACCCCTACGACTTAGAGAACAACATCCAGACTCACTATTGGGTATGTCAGTGTGTATTTGTGACTGACGTTGGATAGAAGGGCGTGAAAGTTTATTTATAAACCAAGGAAAGCAAACAGGAACATTTCTGACATCTTATACTGTTTTACTATCGTAAGGGTAAAACCGCCTCACAATGCCGTCAGAAAATTTGTGCTGCCTACCGGGAAGATGCAGTAACGAAGCAAAAATATGAAAAGTGGTTTAGTCGATTTCGAGCTGGGAATTTCTTCCTAAAAGACAAACCTCGGTCTGGACGGCCAAGAAAGAATTCATTAATCGATAGTCAACAATCCACGAATTACAACTCAGGTGTTGGCATTAGAGCTCAATTTAGCTCGTACTACTGTAGCCAGGAACTTGGCAATATATTTTCGACAATACTGTATACTGCAGGAAATAAATGGTTTGGTTACGAAACCTAACTGCTGTAGTTATTTATCTTTTGAACGACCTTGTGTTTAAGGTTTGTAAACGGAAAGTTCCGAAACTACCGTCGTAGCTATGCTGCGGGTGAGGTGTTTTCCCAGGCGCTCTTAACGAAAAGCGAACGAGCTTATGAGACAACCCTATACCTGGACTTCATAGTTTATAGAGCTATTAGGTCAATCAATGGCAATGAATTGCTCTTCCACACAAGCCGTGTGTAGTACAAGCAAGGGTGAATCAGACGACTGAAAAATTCAACACTACAGCCGGGATTTGAACCACGTATCTTCTGGCTTCCGTCAAGTGAATTACTTACAACTTAGGATTAAAACATTTCTGAGCAGAATGCTAAACTTCAAGAAGAGGCATACCCTTCCAGGATGTGTCTACAATTACAATTTATTCCAATTCCCTTCTGTCGAACCACGTATTCTGCGTCGTTTCATTACGGCAAATCTCTTTGCTCCTTAGGCCGCTACGGGACTGCGTCTTACAGAACGATTACAGGATGTTTCATCTCACATCTGCTGAATGATATGCCACTCACAGCGGTTATACAGATATATTAATATATAAGGCGACATTTTCAAAGAGGGTAAATGTATATCGCTCTATAGGAAAGCATTGTGAGGTAAAGTGCATGGTACAAATGGGTCACCATTTGTCGTGATGGCTTGAATGTTATGATGTTTTAGGAGTATTTGGTGACTTGTTGGCGCGCTAAATGACATTAGGACATGCTCCTCTATTGAATCATGCTTATTTATTTGTCGATTGGATAACCTATGGAATAAATGAATTCTAGCAGGATAACCATCCTTTCCACACAAGTCATCAGACAAATTGGTTTTCACAAAGTCAAGGTATCACAATGATAAATTGGTCCCTTTGATCATCATATTTGAGTCCCTTTAAAATGTATAAGCAGAGGTGAAGAAGCTTTTGTGCCTAAATTGGCTTGCAAGACAGAGAAAGACTAAAAACGTTTTGTAAGATCAAGTACGGCATATTTGGGAGGAAGTGTCCTTTCGTCTAAATTTGAATAGTAATTTGATATTATCCATGTGTCGGGAAATTACGGCACAAATAGAAGCGGGGGTTTATACATTGTATATTACGTTAAGTTATTCTCTGTAATTCATTCTTTATTCCGGAGTACTTCATACTTCTTCTTTTTATTAAAATTGGGTGTTTAAATTTTTATAGTTAGCACTGTGGGATGAATATGATAGGTGATAACTGAATGAAAGCAATGACTCGCGTTCGAAACCACATCAGTGTGAACCGCCCCGCAACAATTGGGACTTACACAGCCATACACCTGGAGTGTCCGCTCATTTTTTTCTTTTTTGTCTCAGATTGTGAATATGAAGCATGAGTGCATGTTCAAAGTTTCAGATGAAGGCGACATACTCCGAATTCCTCAATCTGGATGGAGTTTGGCGTTAAACTTAATTAGCTTAATTAATTTTCATATTAAAAATTAAAGGAAATTAGATGTCATATAAAAGTCACATTACAATTTTCAGGTCTATTTAAGGCTCTACTCGGATGTCCCCATCTCGAGGAGTATGTACATCAGCCCGATGTTTCTCCGTTCCATGTACACAGGTTATTAAAAATTTTAATTTTCTTTAAAATCACTGTAAACACAAGTTTCTCCCTTTCGCGAATTGTCAATTAAAACATATTGAGAAAATGAAAGTTGTGAGTTGCTTTTAAATCATGCATTTTTAATAAGATTCAAGTCGTGAAGTCACACTGACTTAAGACTATCGTGCAGGCGAGAGTGTAGATCTTCCTACGTAAGCTCAGGTCATACTATAGAACCTTAACTGCGATGCTGTGGAAACCGCTCCCTTACGCCCAGCCAACCGCTTCTCGCAGTCATTGAAACCGAGAGACATGAAGCCTAAAGCTTGAAGGCTAGCCTATAGCATGTGAAGAAGTTTCTCTCTCCTCTCTCTCTCTCCTTCACTCACAATATTTACCTTAGATCTGAATCTGACGTCCTTGGAGGAAGCCGCCTTCGGCTTTGATGTGCAAATTCACCGACGGATCTCTCTGGGATACAAATTGAAAAAACGAATAAAGAAACGAAAAGTCGCCATTCCATTAAAAACTAAAGAAAAAACACACAAAATTTCACACAGAAGCGCTGAACTATACCTAGTTGACTCTGAAATCATGGAGGGGAAATGTGTATATCGCACATACATATCGTTTGAGGATCGAACAGATGGTATTTTAGATAGTACTCGCATTTGTGTGCTACCGGCATTAAAGTAAAAATGCTTAGAATACTTTGTGAAATTTGGAATAATATTTGTATAATAGAACCTTAGCACTGAATATAAAAACACATGGCGTTCTACGGGATTATCATAGTCATGAATAATTACGGCTTGCGTTCGCCTACATGCTCCTCTTGCATTTGTAGATCCTTTATTGCTATTTATCCATTTTTGTTCTTTTTCTTCCTAAGAGTTGACCCATTTGCCTATTCCCACAGTCCCCTTCAGAGGACTTCTATGCAACAAGCGCCATGGCAGACAGGAGTTGGACTGGACCGAATCAAACGTTGTAACTAGACTTACCGTGCATGGTTCCACCATAAAGTGTGCTACAAAACAATTTTCATGCAATGACGGATAAGTATGCTTGCAAAATCTGTGAACTAGAATCTGACACATACCATGTGTTGAACTGCAACAAGTGTCCAAAACCAGTGACAGAGCTGAGTGCTGAAAACTATGTTTGTTCTGAAGTCTTGTGCGCACTTATATAATGATGATGATAGTAATTAATAATATTTTGTAATTGATTTCATTCAACGCTACTTGATTGTATTATTTTATTCTGTTGTATTTGCTTTTATGTTCTATCAAATTATCAAATTCTAAATTTTATTACCTGAAGAACTATCATTTAAATAATCAGATAAGATCTAATAATCATAAAGTCTAGAAAGATTTTGTCCTGGCTCTTTTTAACAAACGTACTGTCAGTGGCATGTCGGTAATACACTTCCCTACCTCAGTTAATCATCGTATGGCTACCTACATCCCTCAGTTTGATTCACCTACCAATTTTGAGTTAAACATTGCCAAACTAAATGGTCCAACAATCCCGCAAATTAAAATCTATTACTACTAAAAATGTGCCAACAGTCATCATATTTTGTAAAAGGAAAAACATTTGGCATAAAACATATGTTTTTCCTGTTAACACTTAGATAACAAATAAAGATTAATGCAACATTTATTAATTGGTGAATTTAATAGGTTGGTAAAATTAGATATTGCATATATTACACATTACTGACTTTATGAATACTCAAGATTTATATTGTGGGCATATCAGCGAAACGTTATACGTGAAGTGAAGAAAAAGCTACTAACAACACAATTAAGAATAGTTAGAAAGTGTCCCATGAACTAACGAGCTTTCTTCACTTTTCAGGCTACTATGCAGACCAGCTATCCGTAGCGCAGGAAGTGCGTGGTAACCACACAGTGCGCATCAAAAACGAGAGCCGTGGATTTCATCTCAACAATCTATCCTATGCCGGTCCAATTGTCATGGGAGTCGGAGGTAAGAGAACATTACATTCGTATCAGTTTTTCCATATTTTGGACCGCTTTATAGAAAAATTATCAACATGCAGCTTAATGTTACCGTTAACCTACATGGTTATATACTGAAGTTGTTTAAGCTATCCTTTCCAAAAGGTATATAGTTTTATTAGTGTTTTCCCTTACAGTTGTGAAAAGTGTACTCTTTAAGAAAAATGTTTTGTGTACCGAAATGTTGCCTGCACTGCATTATTCAGTTAAAGTAAGGATATTTGGTTTGTCCTATCATATAGCCGCTGTAAATTACTATAATGCTATTTTATTTTATACATGTAAAGGCATATCTATAGGTGCTACTGAAGATTTAATTCGTCTCCAACAACATTTCTAAGCTTAGCACTTTATGGATTCCTTCGTTTAACAATGTTTCACATATTGGAATATCACTTAATTTGTGACGGTCCTTCAAGTACGACGGCCGTATCTAATGTTTTCTTCAATATTTAAGGGAAGGGACTTCTTTAATATCCTATCAGGATCAATATCTATAAAAACGGAAGGATTTTAACAAAATGGTTTCTTCCAAGCTAGATGCCATAACGTAAAGTGAACATTCGGAGATCAGAATGCATTCAACGGCAATTACTCCAAACCCTATTAGCCGCATACATAATAGAGGTATTTTAATGTACATACTCATCCTTCTATATAAACAGTAACTTAGAGAAACTAGAGTATACTTGGCTGTCCTAAACCCGAGATAACGTCACCCGGCTCAGTGAAGTTGCACAGGGTGGTATAAAATGGCCGTCCAATAACTACAAATGCTTATATTTAATATAGGAATGTACAGGTTTCAGGATTTAGGATATTCCCGAGTGAAGTCACTCGGAGTTTGCTTTGAACTTTTCTGCTGCTGAAGGTATGACGTGATATGCACAATCTCAACTAACTTTTATTTTGTGTGAATGTTGGAACTCATAACAACATGGCTGAAATAAGAGTTGAAGCATAATAACTCTAATTTCCTCGGGAGCCGATGGTAAAAAATCTTAACACCTAGTTGTCTATCCGCCATCTTCCAACGTTTTAGAAAAACTCACTGTCTTTCTACCAGATGTGTGCTTGAATTAAAAAACATAGTGTGGCATATGGAAACGTTTCTACACGTTTGTGCTCATATTAAAAAGGTCAGGTGTATACAAATACTATAAACAACTTCCTACTCGACCCATGCCCATACCTCATTCAGATTAACTCCAAGTTGCTTCATGCCCAAAAGATCATGAGAAGCATTGAGATTTAAGCTGCACTGTAGTACTATAAATATGGAGGTCCGGACTTTCACTTGCATAAGTTTATCTTGAAGGCAAATGTGATGAACACCTTGGAAACGTGGTTTCAAACCAACTATTTACCTGGCTAGAAGCCACAGAAGCTGCACAGTTAACATGAATAATGCCTGGTAACAAGCTAGACTTATTTAAAGTTGTTCATCATACTTGGTCCTTGCTCACGGAATGCATATGAAATTTGCCTGTGCCCTCTCTGTTAAGGAAAACTTCCCTTTTGATCCCACATTTAATCAATTTATTGTTTTACGTATTTAGAGGCGATATATTCCAAAGATTCAACGTTATTTTTACGTATATCAAGTGCTACCTCGGCAAAATATCGGCTTTATCAGATACTCATTACACTATGGGCAGAAGTAGTTATATAGAAGGATTTGCCAATCAAAAAAACATTTCTTTTCAATGAAATCTTGACTTAAAGTATTTCAGTATAGTATACTTTACTGAAGTATAGTCTAGTGTGAAATGCTTTGAATTAAAAAACGTAGCTCACTTAGTTTCTGCTAAAACACAAAAATAGTACTAAGTATGGTTGAGCCATAAAAGGTCAAGCTTGATGAATTTGTAACCAGTTCATACTGTGCGCGCAATTCGTACTTCCCAATAATACTGAACGTGTTTAACAAGTTGTATGAGAAATATACAAAATCTTCTATTGATAAAGTAATGCAATTAACACCCGTTTTTTGCCGGGGTGTCAAATTGGGATTAATAGTGCGCGTAAGTAAGTGATGAAGTTACGACTTCCAGCAAGAGCAGACCCACTCAGGAGAAGTGTTGGATGCGTGTGTTGGTCGGAATCTGCCATAGAGTTCACCATTTCTTTCCTAATAATGAACTACGTCCACTACAGTAAACTGTATTACTGATCTTCCAGATTTAAAACGAATTTCCACCGCAAGCGGCGGATGTAAGTTTATTTTGATTTACGATCAGAAAAAGAAAGCGCTATATATGGTCAGAAATGGCATGTTATGACGTACAGACTTTTCCGGGAAATAAGGCAGCTCCTAAAAACAGGAAAGGTGCACTACCTAGACGAGACCTATCTAGAGTTGCCTGTACTAGACTAATAAGTGTAACAAGCACTTTAGAGAAGATCTACTTAAGGAAAATAACTAAGACTATCTTAATTATTTTGTATTATATTGTATACAATGGCAATATATGTATTCAACGTGGTAGTGAGGAAATAAATATCTATCTGTTAGCTTAGACCTGAGACACATAAAAAGCATAACATGGACTGCTACGGCCGTAAAATCCAAGAATCGCACCTTTTAAGTTGGTTTAAGTACAGGGACTAAAATTCTTATCGCATAAAAGGTGAATATGGATGTGTCGAGGGTGGCGAATTTGTGTCCATTTCCAACACAACCGGAGACAATCACAAAGAAAAGAAGTAATGCCGAACGAAATTTCAGAATCTTAGTTTGAATATATTCTTTCCAAATTACATCCAAATAGCACCATCGGGAGGGATAATGCTCCTTATAACGTATACAAAACCAATATTGGAGAAACGATGACAATATAAGCTAGTTAAGAGTAAAATGAGTTTTCGAATAAGGTCCATTTAAGGCAGAAATAAACATTGGTCAAGTTTCAAGCCAAATATTATGAAAAATACAAAACTGACGAAATGGCTAAACGTGCGGGTCAACCTGTACTACGATTTACGCCTTATTAGTGCTTCTTGTATCCAAAAGAGATAGTATGGAATGTTGTATTGTCAGGAAAAAATAATAAAAAAGTATTACCTTGAAACTTCAGGACGTGGGTGCCTCCGTTGATGCAGTATTCCGAATTCTAACACCTGATTACTCAAATGCTTTTATCGAATATGTGATGGGAGACGAACAAATAATTTGGGAAATATAGGATGTTATTGATGTCGTAGTGAGAGAAGGTGCGATATATCCAAATATAATGAAACAAGCGACTCGCAGACGTCCGACGTAAACGGTATAGAACCAATGTCCAGCTCAGATGAACGGAATACTAATAATATAAGTAGCACTTAACTTCCATTCCTAGCGGCTGCGAGTTCTTTGCAGATTCGATCAGATAAGTATATAAAATATATATTATACTTAATGTAACGAATATCACGTAATGCAGTTGGCACGCACATGAGTGATACAAACCGGTGACGTTTTTACGTCTATTTTATTCACCTTCTGGATACAGTTTTCAAGTTGTGTAATAATTTGTGATGGATTTCTCCAAAAGTGACAAAGGAGGAAAACATATGTATTTTAAAGCATATAAAGTCGTTGTTTGTGATTTTCTCTGGCTTGTCAGTCATATTTAAACTCGCAATAAACGTGTTCACTTATAGTGGTAAAGAATCTCCAAGCCGAAAAATTAGGAGGACAATTACATATTTTAAATATTGATACATTGCATTAAGCTCCGTATTTCTGAGTAAATGGAGTTCAAATTTAAGTAATGAAATGCAGATCACCATATATAATACTGAAATGGAGCCATATTACAGTTTTTGTGGAAAAGATGTTAAGTCATTAACGAGAATTCAAAAACCACTTTATACTTAAAGGGAAGAAATGGAGATTTTATTTATTAACTAATGCAGTATGGCTCAAATTTAACCGAAATTGCTCATCTCTCTACCTACGAATACTCTCATTATCAGATGAACCATACTAATAGAACACTGTAATCCCTCTCACTGTTTAAGACAGTTATTGCAATTTCAGTTTATTCTTTCGCAATTGTAAGTTATGCTTTAAGCTGTCAATTCTAGTATAAAGTCATACGGGCAGTTTTTCCAAACTTCCACAAAGATTCTTGCTTTCAAGTCAAATTAACTCACTTCATACGGGAATTATTCATACGAGAATTATGAAAGCATAATTACCTCACTATCTAAGCTTAATTGTTGTGATAAAGTTTACGTATTTTATTTAGAGTAGTCTCTGTTTTATACACATAAAACATTCTATACCGTTTTAGACATTAAAAGCTCATGATAAAAGTTTGCGATTACATACACAAACACTACTTGCGACGGATGTCCTTGTACGTTTCATTAGACACTGTGGGTGACAGACACCAGTATCTTTTAAGTTGGAACAGGAAGTGGTCGCGAAACGAATGCTTATTGCTCCAGATATCTGCCATAATTGTTATCATATTTCAACAGCTTTCGACACTTCTTAAAATCTAACGCAATCTAGTCCGTGGTTCCACTTGTATCTATGGCTCGCTACAATATTACTTCCATGATACGGTGCCTCTGGTTGCGTTTCAACACATGCTTTCAAATCCATGGTATAATAAATATTGTCGTCGCACGGTTTGAATACATTTTCATATTTATTTAAGCTTACTGACAGTTGCTTCGACGTGCCTTTAACTTCTCGTTGATTGTGAGGTATTGGAGCTGAATATACTCGTATGTTACTGACGGTTGTCTGAATGTGTCTGTAATTGCTTATAGTTTGTGAGTTATTTGAACTGAGTAGATATTGTTTTGCAGTTTGAGAAATCATGTCAACAATGTATTTAATTGGAGCTAACTGGTCATTCATCTCCTGTGGACTTATCGTAAAATCGCAGGTATCTGAGAAGGAATCTGTGCTGTGCCAACAATCTTCCATAGATCGCTTGTATTTAGATAGCCTTCATCATGGCAGTCAAATACAGCAGTAGTATGAAAGGCTCTTGAGTCCGTTCGTTGACCCCTGATGACGTCATCACCGCAGGGCATGTAACATAAACAAAGCCGCCGCCGCCGCCGCCGCTGCTGCTTCCACGTGTTGTCGCGTCGACCTTGGTGTAGCTAGCACGTGATCACCCTAAGGCATGAAGGCCGCTGCGACCACACCTAAACAGGTGTTTATTAGAACCCGGCCTTGGTCTAGCTAGCACTTTCTTGGCATTGAATGTATCATCTAAATAAAATATTGCACTAGCTGATCCTTTTATTTAATTGCTACTGATTTTTCTAGGTATAATTGAGGATGGGAGAGGATTTTCCCTATATTCGGATGTAAAGGAAAAAAGTTGGAAAATAAAAGACGTGAAGGTAAGTTAGTTTTTTTTATTCATTCTTATAAGATACAAGTGTCGAGTTTATTTCGTCACAAATAACATCGTAAAGGACGAAACATGAAGCATTTTCTTTTGGAAGTACATAAGTGCTACTACCTGAAGCACTGTTAACATAGTCTTTTATATCTGTTGTAGCTAAGACATATTTTGCAAGTTGATGTTGCAACACATTTGCATTGCACAATAGAAAGTTTACATCATCTAAATAAAGGATGACTTGTGAGTTTTCGCATTGTATCCTGGCACGATGCCCATTTATGGATTTGAGGCGAAACTGTTCTTCGATGCATCTGTACGACTGCCCTTTGCAGAGATGTTCGGCAAGTTTAGGTAGGTGATTCAGCAGAGTCGCGAAGTAGTAGGACGAGAGGACGACTCTTCCCTGCTTTACTCCGCCAATTTCCACGTGAGCTTCGTAATTTCTTCTTTTGAAGAAACCCAGGCTGATGTATCTGGAGTGATGTTTGTTGAGAAAGTAGGTCCTGCGATGCAACACGGGTTCCGGAGGAGGAGTCACCCGGCGCAGTGGCATTCTGATCTGTTTACCTCTTGAGCTCATCTCGTCGACTGCTCCACAGCTGAAACAAAAGAAGCATCGTGTCTGTTAGAGCTATCAGCAGGACATCTGGTGTTAAGTTTTTTAAGCTTATGATGCTTCAACCAATTGAACATGGCGTGAGCGTGTTTGCATGCACAGTGAGTGTTTGAGAACTTATGACAAGGAAATCCGCAGTGTAACTGATAGAGATTTTCTGGCTTGGGGCAATTAAATTCTTTTCTTAAATTGATAAACGTTCTATCGCAGAGTGCGGAAAGAACTTCACATTTATCCTCGTCATAAGCGAAGAGAGAGATGTGCCCCGCCACCGCCTCTTCCAGCACAGTTTTTAGCATGCTATAAGGAACGTAACCATCATTGAAATGCATTCCATTTTTATTTTCTTTGTTAAATGCATCTAATTTACTATTCCAGGGATATGGGCTTGCAAAATGAAAGGTTTGAACAATCCCTTTTCCAATGATCGCCAATTCCTTTATGATTAATTCTTTGCCGTTTCCTCTGAGCGCTGTATAATCTACGACAAGACCTCCTTCCATGTTGCACAAAGACTGGCCGAAAAATAAATGAGCTACTTACCTTTATACCCGGTAGGCATCGCTGTCCCTTGTTGCACCGCCAGACTGGAAACTCTCTTTGGAACATCTCCCTGGCCTGACGATCTGGATTGGCAGAGTTGAACAGGGCTACGAACTCGTTCATGGTGTATCCTCTGGTGCAGACGTAGAGAGTATAGAGGCACGCGTACTCGCCGCAGATGTCGGAGTAGAGGCTTTGAAGTTGGCAATGATTCACAATAAAGTGAAATGGCATAAAGCTTTTCAAGGATTTTATAAAGGGAGGGAGGCCGTACGAATCGAAACACCATGCAAAAGAATTTGAATTTTGAGTTACAGCTATCCAGTGTGAACCAGGTAGGTTGTGAGGATCTAAATTTATTACGAATGTTGACGGTTTAGTAAACTCTGTAGGCAACATGTCCAATGCAAAAACTCCTGCAAAATTTGGAATGCCTCGCAAAGTTTGTTCTATTTGTAAGGTGTTCATAATTAATAATCGGTATGCACTCTCAGATCTTTGTCTATCTGAATAGAATTTTCGTACTCACAGTACATGATACACGTGATGGCTTGTGTTAACTTTGTTTTAAATCTGAGCTCTATTCTTATATTTCCGTTATTTAATAGAGAAACATGACCTTCTGAAGCGGCACTGTCTGGCGTTAAATCGAAAAGCACTAGGAAGTAACCCATTATATACATATCGTGCGTGATTTGAATTCCGCTGTTGGTGTGATGGATGCCAGAACCGGAAAGAGCGTTTGGTACGCTAATGTTGAACCTTTTTCGTTAGAGGTATCGATATAAAGACCTTCTGCCGGAATTTGCTGGCCGTTAACGTAAATCGCAAAATATTCCAAATGGAAGTGCTTAAAATTGAAAGGATTTGTGGTGTGAGTTCCGGAAAAATTTGTATTTTCTGTCATACCTACGAGTATCCTTTTAGGGAGCGGACCTAATACAGCATTGTCTATAGAGATGGTACTTTGCCCTGCTGCGAAAGTAAAGGACCTGACATCGACTCGCGTTATATCGTATCTCGCATTTACTTTTTCTAAAGCATTCATATGGGCCATTAAGAGGCTAGGAGCTGGTTTTATCTTTTTCACGTATAGAGTGGCATCTAGGAATTGAAAACTAGCATGTAGATCCGCACTTTCACTCATTATATAAAACGAGTCCTTCGCTTTAGTCAACTTGATTTGAAGTGTAAGTCCCGGTAGTAACAAAGTGGGTAAATTGAAAATATCCCCATGTAATCTACCAAACATGACTATTTCTTTAGACGCATTGTTCCTGTGATGACGTTCTTTCCATCCACGATTAGAATCTCCGGCTTCCAGCGTTTCGTTTTTTGTAGCATCGGCCCCGGAGAGACCGTGGAGAGCCGTGACGATGTACCAGAAAGCGTTAGTAAGATGGCTTTTCGATGCATCGTGACCGTACGTTAATAAGGTTTCTAAATAGCTACGATAATGATAAAGATCTTCAGACGGAGTGATGGATGTTCCATTTAGGGAAACGCTTAATTGGCTAAACAAGGAGTGCAATAAATTGTTAACACCCGTCGTTTTATCTGTTGCTGCTAAGTTGGAACCATCCGGCTTTACAAATTTTCCTTTTACCATCAAATAAACATTTAAATCGATGTAGTGTTCCTTATCTCCAGGAATAACAAATTCCAATACGGATTGATCTACTGGTGCGATGGGTTTGATTAGGGTAGTGAAGTTTCCTAACACTGCCGACTGAATTGGTTTTTTTGCAAAAATATCAAATTCGGATTTTGTGCAGGCGATCATGTTGCTATCTCGGGAGCATGTGCTGGTGGCATCGTGTTGCACCCTGTATTTAATCAAAAATGTCTCTAGCTTTTTTGGCTTTGTATGGGGCTGATCTCCTTCTCTTGCCCTTTCCTTGTTGTAACCTACCAACTAGCTTTTTTGTACCTTCCGTGACTCGTTTTGCCACGATATCTTTGACTTTGGTACCTTCCTGTCGTGCAGCAATATCGGTCATGATGTTTGCACCCGTGGTGAGGGCTTCCCTGCCCAAAGTTTTTGCCCCGGATAGGAGGATGGGCTTAACAATTCTGAATAGACTACCCACAAAGTTACCTATGCCTCTACCTTGCTGTACGTATGGGCTTCCTACGTACAGCGGTCCGATGTACTGACCGAGGCGCCCTCCACTCTGGTTTACATAGTACGCTGTAAGCGGGTCCATTGCCAAATGCATGGATTTTAAATTTAGAGGCCTAATTTATATTGACCCGCTTAAAGAAATCCATTGGGAATGAATTTAAATTTAAATATTAAATTCCCAACGGTTTTCATTCACCCACCTAGCTATACCTAGTGCCTCCGATCTGGCACACCTGACGGTGTTAAACTGATGCCACCGACAGGCAGGTGCAGTAACTAAAAATTCAATATTTAGGTTGCACCCTAGGTTTTCTATATTGTAGACTTTAAAGTCATCTCCTGCTGTGGGTTACAATACGTTACCAAGCATGCTCCCCTTTACAAACAATATTCCATTTGGAATTTTGGGAGCAAACTCGACGTGGCCTGAACTCCATGGTATGCCGTGAAAATTTTCGGATAACCATGTGTTCGTCCGTCTAAACTTTATTGGCCACGCATTTTGCGGAAGATTTGGTTTACGGATCAGTTGGTGCAATACCACCTGTTCCGTCTCAATTTCCACGACGACCAATTCTTTTAACATAACTTTTCCCTCTGGATTATAAAATCCTTGAAAGGCTGAAGAGTATTCAACGGCCATCTGAAAAAAACAAAAAACATTATTTAACTTTCTTAAAATGCAGCACATCAATGGTAGGCATAACGCTACTGCTCAAGCGAGCCAGATCACCAAACTTGTTAACCATTTCAATTGCTACGGTTCGAAAATGATTAAGTTCTACCGGAACGTAAAATATGTTTTCAAACTTGTGATGACTAGTGTACGAGGGAAACTGAATAATTCTTATGCACCTAACGTAGGAGCTACCGAGCAGCTGCGGTTCGATGAGATTGCAGTAAACAAAAATGGGTTCGGTTCCAGAAAGAAACTGAAAAGAGCTTTTTCTGTGCGATCTAAGGAAAAGGGTTTTCATATCGTTAGTTACTTCTGTGAGCATATTTTGATTAACTATTTTATAGGAATCGAGATTTGGCAGAGAATTTTTTATGGTGTCCACAAGATCGCCTAGACCATAATATATTCTGGTAGGAAAAAATATTTTTCCGTTAAAAATTGTTTCCGTTTTACTTTTAGTAATCTTTAAATGAATACTGTTAGCCTTTCCGCTTGGTTTTTGTGGAATGGAATGTGTTGGGACCCATACTTTCTTAGCGTTTTCCAATTCTTTTATCTCTGTTTGATGAGAAATGAGGTAACCCTGCAGCTCCGACAGGAGCAATTCCCGATGTTCATCGTCTGTTACCTGATTCTTTAGAGAAGTGTACAACTCCTTAAAGCCCTTAAACTCCATTTTTTCAAACACAATTCTACCAGCTCTTGTTATGACGACATTTTTGGTCAGTTCTCCAGCTTCGTTAAGTATGTTCTCATCTATGGACTCGTAACCGTAAGAATACGAAAGCTCTGCGAGACCTACAACCCACTTATCTCTCTGAAGATTGATCGGTTGTGCTAAATCGTTACGAAAACTAGCATGCAAATTCTCGGGATACAAATCGACGCTAGAATCGCTCAACACGGTTACGTAAAACTCATCCATGATGCATCGATCCAACTGTCGAAGTCGGGACCATATCCTTTCCAGCGGACGAGATGCTGCGTTCTGCCATTCCTCACCCTAGTTTTTAGTATTTTATCTATTTTATACAAAGTGGATTTGTTAATTTTTACTGGAGTTAGTTCGTAACTGTAAAATTGACCTTCTATGGGCGTTCCGTTCAGATCGTGAAGTTCGTACACGGGTTGCGGCGAACGTTTTATAACCTTTACAACTTTGAAAATCTCCGTTGAGAATTTTTTTTCGTACCCTTTGGCAAATTTCATCTTTTCTTTGCTTATTCTCACGGTTTGTCCTTCGGCGAACTTGACGGGTCTGGGTTTAATGCTACCTCGTTTTCTCTCTAGCCTTTTCCATATTTGTAACACGTTTTTCTCATTTACTTCGGTTGGAGCCACTCCTATTGACGAATGGATGGTGCGATTATATGCGCGAACAAATTTATCGAGATCGTCTATATATCTGTACGAGTTCCTGTATGTAAAATACTTGTATATTTTAGACTTAATGGTACGATTAAATCTGTCGAGCATGGCGCACTTTACATCAGGGTTTCTGCAAACTTGATGCTCGATGTCCTTCTCTTTTAAAAGCTTCTGAAATGCATATCCTAAAAATTCTTTTCCTCTGTCGGATCTGACTGCTAGAGGAACGGAATCTAAGATGGCTTCAAAGGCCTTTGCAGTTTCGGTACTAGATTTTGATCTTATGGGTTTTACACGTGCAAATCTGGAAAAACAATCTACACACGTTAGGAGATACTGAACTCCATCGTTATACTTTCTAATGCTTTTAAAATCGGCCAAGTCGACTTCCCACACATCGAAACGTTATTCACCGTGTAGTGGTTCCTCTGAAATTTTCTCCTCGCAGGTTTGTGCAAAGTGTAGGCATCTTGTTGGAGAAGCCAATCCTCCGTTTTACGTCTATTTCCCGTAAGAGATGCAAGTTTCTGCACGGTGGAAAAAGCCGAAAGTTGTTCGGGATCGTAAAAATACTTCTTATTCATTGCTAATAATCCATCCACGTCTTGGACGGAAACAACTCGGCAATTATTTCTTTATATTTGCTACCTCTGTTCGATTTTATCTGATTAAAGGCTTCGTTATTCTGCAGGTTGCCGTTGGTTAAAAGAAGAATTTGTCTATATTTACTCTTGTCCGAAGAGGTGACTTTCAAGAGATCTACCTTCTTCCTAGTGAGCAATTCCCAGAGACCCAGAGTTCCCTTAAAATACCTATCCTTTACATACAAATCGTTGTCTTCTATACGAATAATGGAATCGCCAATTTTAAAGTTGCCGTCCCTATCCATGTAAATGCCGAATACGGTATCCGTTGCCCTAGGAGTGTGCAAATATGGAGCTAAGTAAGGACCTGCTATGTACCCAAAGCTTCTATTTGTAAACTGTTCTACTTCTTTTTTCTCGTGGGCCGGCAATGGCAGAGGCCTTACTTGTTCTTCGTCAAACTCTTCTTCTTGCTCTTCTTCTTCCTGCTTCTCGTAGACTGTTTCTGGAGGGAAGACGAGCTTCTTTTTGACCCGAGGAGAAGGGGAGGTTCGGGGAGGTGGTAGTGGCGGCGGCGGCAGCGGTTGCGGCGGTAGATACGGTCGGCGGCGGCGGCCACTGGATTTAAATTTGATCAGCTCCTCGTACGCATCCTTCTTTCTCCGCTTCTTCTTCTTCTTCTTCGACGTCGCCTTTTTCTTCAAGCAGTGGGTGTCTATGTAACGCTGAGAAACTAAAAATGATTTTTGCAGCATCTAACGCTGTATTAGAGACGAAAGTCCGGTCAGTACGGCAGTCAGCAGAGGAATCAAAAAACCTCCCTTTTGAATTAAAAACCTTCTCTTATTGTTAACCTTTAGAGATTTATCCACCACTCGCCTCAGACTATTTTTATATCTTCCTAGATTGCGAATGGTGCATTTGCTTAAATTACAATTGCCCCTTAGAACATTTAGAGCGCATTCTGCAATAGTCAACACTAACTCTTTGTCGGACTTCTCCAAAATGGCTTTCCTAAGCTTAGGCTTGGCGCTTTTAAGCACGTGCAGCATTGATAGTTGGATCTTATCCGCTTGCTCATGCTGATATGCTACGACAGGGAGCTCCGATGGAAAGATGTTGGTTCTAAATCGTAATCTGCTATCGGTCTCCTGGCACAGATCGAAAAGCATATAGCCGTGAGGCTTTTCCGTAGCGTCCAGATACGCCTCAAAAAGCGATTTCCATTTTTCGGGGTATATTTGTCTGGCTAGATGAGCCACTTGATTTTTATCTCTTACGTTTTTAAAAACCACAATGTATTTACCGTTTAACGAGATGTCTCTGCAATACCTGCCTTGATGAAACAAATTTTGAGTGATTAAAATTACGCTTATGTTTCTATGATGACTTCCCTTCGTGAACAGGTCGCACACCTCTCTGGAATATGCAGAGTTTAAGAGATCGTCTAATATTACTAGTTTTGGCTCTCCTTTCTGGTTCTCAAACTCCGGCACACCTACATGAAATTTTACGTGTTTTAACTTTGGCACGGCCGATTTTTCGCTATAACAGCACAATATTTCTTTAAATTTTCCAACAGTGCACAAATGCTTCAAATGTTTTACTAAATTTACACAAAATACGGTCTTACCAGAACCCGAACTGCCACTAACGATCAGCGTAAAGGGGTGCTGAAATTTTACTACGGGAAACATTACATCGTCGAAACATCTTTAGTTTTTCCCTCAATTCGTCCGTTAACCTGTACATTACGTAATCTACATCGAAGGGAGGATATTGAGCAAACACTTCTAAGGGAATGAGCGCTATCTCCTCGTTCGTACAATATTTTAAGCCTCTCTGCCTTCTTCGGTTTTCCACGTACTTGGATACTGCTCGTTCCACCTCGGAATCCATAATGAGAGGAGGCGGCTCGTTCAGTCAGGCTTTATATATCCGAAAGGGACGGAATCGTTATAAATTCTTCTTCTCTTGTGAAAACAAATTCTATAGATTTTATCTTCCGGTTCGGAGACGATATACACGCCATGGGATCTTTTGCGCTTTATTTTCTTTTCCGTTCTAACTTCAATGTTTCGATCCACGTTTTCTCCAAGAATTAAATCTTTTATTGAATCAAAATTAACCAACTGTAAAGAAGCGTAATTCAATGTTATCCCTCTTACTTTACAAACAGCTTTGAAATCACCATTTGGTAGGCGTATTTTATACGCGTAATTTTTTGGGCCTCCGGATACAAATTCTGAAATGTAGGAATCCGTTCCATAGTCCGCTAGCTCATCCGTCATGTCTCCCAGGTTATCGCCGCATTCGACGCTACACTTCTCGCCTTCCCTAACCGTAAACAGTATCGAATCCGTATCTGTGTATAATATGTCCCTATTCAGTGCCTCTAGGTAGGTGTATAGCTTAAGCCTTGCACCTGCGGTAACGTAGGCTCCTAACACTTCATTGGTGTGTGCCAGTGGAGGGCACTCGACCTCTTCGGCATATTTTCACGAGAGCCAGACTATCTCGTCGCTCGCAAACATTAGGTTCTGCACCTCTATGCCGGGCGTGGTCAGGAACGTAAACAATTCCGCGGGCTCCCTAATCATTTTCGTGCGCGACCGATTGCTTTGTTCGGTGAGCTTTCCCCAAAAACTGTTTAGACACAATTTTGCTAGAGACCTTGCACCTGGATTTTTTCTAATTTTCGACTTATCCAAAAGAATTCCTTCGCTCTGAAAAAAGCTTCGAACGTATTTCTCCTTATCCTCATCGCTCTTAACCCAAGAGGGATACCCGCTGGCCTCTGCTTTTAATTTTAAAAAACTATTAATGTAATCTACAAAGAGACCTCCTTTATTTTCATTTTTATCATACTGTTCCATTTTATATTCGTAAAATTCAAAAATTTCTCTCACTTCGTAATCCATTTCAACGGCTTTTCGTACCTCGTCTACCATCCAAGTACCAATTAGTTCCCCGTCGTGGCTACATTCACCGTCATTCTCCTCCTTCGCACAGATGTAACAAAGACCAAATATTAACTTTTGTCGGCATCTAAAGGGCAAGACGGGATGATAAAGACTTCTATTTTTTGCCGAAACTCTACATTTTATAACCCCCTCTTTTTTAAGCATTTCGGTAATATTGGCGCAATCTTCGCCAATGTGAATTATGGGATGACCTACAGGAAACTTAAAATATTTACATATATAAGGATACAGAGACATCACGTCGTAATACTTAATGCGAGTTTTTTCGTCGGCTTTGCAATAGGTTTTCAATGCTTCCGTTCTACCTCCGTAGAGGGAATCCCTAAGAATGAGTGGAACATTTTTCACAAAGGGATCGTTGTGTAGAGCCGGATGTTGTTTCAGAATGTCCTCAAATTCACACTCCCACATGACGTGACAGACGTAACCTGCCGACACAATTTTATCTATTCGACTCATGGTGAGCTCGTATCTATCTGCAAGCGTCTCTGTTCGCGTGTCTACGACGGGCACATCTCTATTAGTAAGACACACGTGGCCATGGTGGTAACACCCCATGAATTCAAACACCTCTCTCGTCTCCTCACAAAAACCATCTAATTTGAAGTTAGGTAATTCGGGTATTCTCAACTCTCTACCATTACCTGCATGTTTAATGCAAATCCCCCTTTTAATTTCTTCATACCTAAGCCACATGAGAGCTTTTATGGATTGTTTATCGGCTTTCCTATAACCTCCACAAGGAATAAGTCCTATAGTTTTCGGTTTCAAATATTTTTTTCTAAATACTTTGTTGCATGCCGAAGCTATCGTAATAGATTCTTGAAATACGTCAATACTTCCGATGTCTAGGAAAGTATTTCTAAATATAGAACACGCTTCTCTCAACACTCCAACATCTGCCATGCAGTAGGCTTCAATCTCTTTTCTAAAATCAAAAATGCCATCTTTTTCCTTCTCGTACCATTCGAAAAATTCTCTGCGTTCGTCTTGCATCATATAATCGATGCCGTAATGAACGGGGTCGGGATAACAACCTACATAGTTCATATTTTCAAGAGTATTAAAGTAATGCGGAAAGTGGCCTTTTGTCACACAATCTATTCGAAAAGCTTTCGGTAAACTTCTCAATTTCATGGGTAAAAAGTTCAAACTATCCAGAAAGGTTATGTGTTCCATTTTCATGGATAAAATTTTAGCACCATTCATTACTAAATCCGGTACCCATCCCTGTTTTATTGCATAATCTAAGATGAACATGAGATCGTAGGCTCTGGCATTATGTGCAATTGCAATTATCCTTTCACAAAAAGGTCTATTTTGGCGCAAATATTCCATAAATTGTTTGATGCAGCCATTGCCCCAAAATGAATGCCTACGCTTTCCACACTGACTGCACCCTTCGGTCATATCCTTGTTCTTTTCGCAAAGAAAACAATAGTGTTCTAAGCAGAGTAAATTTGGAATATGAAGATATGTATTGTCTCCTATTTGCGTGTTTTGAGTACATTCTATGTCGTAAAATACGAATAAGACCTTTTCCGATGATGGTTTTTTTGCGCTAAGCGTTGGCATATAGCAAAAGTGGCCCGGCATCTCGTTACTTTTACAGCTTCTACAATATGACATATAGCACTGATGATTTGGCTTTAACCTTTGACTACAAATTAAACAATGCCGCTTCTATTCGCAAATTACTTGAGTACCAATTTTATTCTGCACATGATTATTCATGCAGTTTTGGCTTCTAAAGTACCTATTGCATTTATTACAGTATATGTAGTTTCCTTCAAAAATGCAGGGCGGAAGTGAATTACATCCGGAGCATCGATAATTGCATCTATGCGTCTTTGCTCCATCGTAACTCATTCCCTTATTGCATCCTTCGCAAACATATTCTTTAGACATGGCACCCGTGAGACTTACAATCACATTATAGTGTTTTTCCTGTGCATCATACAGGAGATTTAAACGTTTTTGTGAATTTGTGTTCCCATCATATATTATATTTTCGCAACGCAATCCTTCATAAACCACGATTCTGTATTCGGAAAGATGGTCCTGAAATTTTTGCAATTTTGCTATTCCTCCACCATTGCTTAGATCAACATTTGCGGCCTTTAGAATCTCATCGATTTTGGAATAAATTTTTCGACCTTTTCTATAACTGATGTAATTTGGGTCTCTATCGAAATGTGCTATAGCTACCAATAGAGCATGAGCTAAGCATTTTGTTCTGCTTTTAATTCTAACGATGGACCTTTTTATGTGCGTCAATGCGGATAAATGTCTACCTTTTGTTTTGATTCTACCATGTCCTAAAGGCATTTCAACGTGATCTACCTTTATGGATAAAGTATCTGTGGCATAAAAATTAGCGTTAGATTGGCATACTTTCTCTATAACAGCCATTAAAACATCCAAAGGTACCTGATCGCTTCTGCGGAAGCTTAGTCCTATCGGTTTATCTTGTACATTCACAGAGTTGCTTATTGACAGACCCACCATATCACTAGGTTTCGTACCATCTAAAACAATATCCAATACAGCTTGCATGCTATTTCTAAATTAAAGGATAGGATTTTCATTTTTGGAAGCAGGATTTATCTGAATATCGTAATGCCTCCCGTGAGCGTTGAACCTTTTATACTCTCTACGTATTTCATTTAGGACGTTAATATTTTCCATGCTAAAATAAAAGACCAAAATAATATAAGCGTGCGTAAAAGCTAATTGAATTTCCAAAGCCTGATAACTTTGTGTTACTTACATTTTCTGTCGTGCGGTAGCAGATTTAACAGCAGCAGGGTTTAACGTGGAACTGTTGGTGGCCGAGGTTGTCTCTCCCGTCTTATATACCTAATAGATGCAGTTTAAAAATTCAACTTTCACTTGTCGTCCTTGTGCTGATGCAATGTGCATCTGTATATAAAGAGGCCATACATTGCATTGAAACATCAGTTTACTCCTAGACGCTGCAGCAATCATCAACAAGGTAAATTATTTTACTCTATTTATTATTCTTAAAAGAAACCTAAAACTATTTCAAATAGTTATTGGTGCATACTTATCTTCTTTACAGAATGGATTTCCTTACAAGATTTAATCAAGAAAAGAATATTAAATTGATGGAAATTAGGGATCTATTAATGAATGTTCCATATAAAGTGATCGGAGCTACAAAAGTCGCCACCAAATATGGACCCTCAATATCTATTAAACTTAAGAAAAGCTCTGAAAATCCATTGGAGGTCTTTCTTCCGAGAAAATATACCAACGTGTTTAAGGAAACGGACATTGATGATATTAATAATGAAAAACTTTCGTTAACGTTTTTATTTTTAGGGTTTACGTCTAATAACGGTTATGATATTTTATTTCAGAGGAACTAAAAGTTCTCTCTATCTTTTCAGATGACCCTTCAGATCAAGTTACTTAGATCTAATATTAAGAGACCCGTAAGATGCACTGAAGAATCCGTTGGTTTAGACATTTTTTCACCTAAAGGGCATGAAATACAACCTCTGCAAACCGCAATGATCCCAACAGGAATTTCTGCAACACCCCCAAAAGACACTTATCTTCGCATTGCTGAAAAGTCTAGCTTAGCGCTTTTAGGTTTATCAATAAGAGGAGGGTGTATAGATAGAGATTTTACAGGGGAAATTTGTGTATTAATGTTAAACAACTCAAATAAAAAACAACATATTCTTAAAAATCAAAAAATTGCTCAATTGATATATGAAAAAATATGTATACCAAAAATAAAATATGTTAAAAAATTAAGTGTTACCTATAGGGGTAACAATGGGTTTGGCAGTACGGGAAAAGTTTAGTAATTTATTTTTATTTTTCATTTTTATAGATGGATACTTTCATCTTTAGTTCTACAAGGGAATTAACAAACAGATATAATTTACTACAAAAAGAAACTGGTTTCAAAACCTTTTTTGAAGAGTTTGTACCTGTCCGTTTTCCAGAATACTGGTCTACTATTGTTTGGATTATGCATTGGCTATCGAAAGAAAATATTTGCTGTGCTCTGGGAGGCACATTTGCGTGCTATATGGCCGGAATAGTGGACATAGAACCTAAATGTATTTGCTTATATGTTGCTATAAACAAAAATCAGAAGGAAGAAGAGATGTTAAGATTCATGTTATGTCCAAATGCTAATTACGTTACAAATAACGTTAATTTTATATTTAGCCATTCAAAAAAATGTAGTCCATTTTATTTGCCTACAAAATCTTTATTTTGGAAAGTGGAATGCGAAACACATGAGTTTATGATTAAGGTAACCTACGTTCATACCAAAGAACCTGTAACCTTGCAAAACAATTGGGTGGATTTCATGTATTTTCTTTTTAGAAGTTTGACTTTCAAAAACGTGTAATGTTTGGTTCATTTCACAACGATCTGTTTTCTATGCAGTATCTTTGTGATCCCATAGCAAAGGTAAATGGTTGGGGGTCAAACCCAAGCACCACCTTACAAAAATATAAAAACCTGTTTCACTGTAGTGAAACAAATACTTGCAATTGCAAAATCTGTATTAAGAGCCCTCCTTCGTTAAAAGGTTTAGCATCGAACATTTTATTTGAAAACGCAAAATTAAATTTTTTGCATGCAGACACACATTATAATAATTTTATGTATATAATTTTTAACGCATACGAATTCAATCTCTCAATTGAACAAATAATTCCTATAGATTTTCCTATTGAAATTAAAGCCTTTTATTACCCTATCGACACTAACAAACGATGCCACCTTTTGTGTTACAGAGAAGAACACTATAGAGCTTTTAAACATAGAAAAGTCATTAAATATGAAGATTCATTTATTGACGAAATGCTTTACGCAAAAGATAATTGGTTTTGTTGTATATGCTCTAAACCATTATTTGTACTTATTAATATGTAAAAAAAATATAAAGTTTTGCTTTATGTACTCAAAGGTATTGTACTTATTAATATGTAAGAAAAAAATATTCATTTTGTATACCCTAAACCATTATTTGTACTTATTAAAATATAAATTTTGCTTAGCTAACTATATGTAATCAAAGATATTGTACTTATTAATATGTAAAACAAACATTAATTGTTTTTGTTGTGTATGGTCAAACCATTAATATGTGAAAACATATAAATGTTTGCCTCAAAGATAATGTACTTATTAATATGTAAAAGAAAATATTATGTTTGCTTATTCTAACAAATGTACATCTTATAAAATATATATATTAAGATCATAGCTTACCTTATTTATTCCTATTCCCGTCCGTTCCTATTCCCCTTCAAAGTCATAATCTTACAAAGACAGTGCAAGCTTTATATACATTGCAACAAGGAAATGAATCTAGCCGTAACAAAGTAAAGGCGCGTGACCTAATATGCAAGTCGTTGCATTCGGAAAGAGAAATCTCGTCTTGGCACGTGTAACCTTGTATGCAATTTGGTGCAGCCAAGAAGAGAAATCTAGTCTCTGCACGGGTAACCTTATTTGTAATGCGCTGCAGCCAGGGAGATAAATGCCAGTTGATCTAAACTTGGCAATCATTTACTTGCTGCTGTGTATTCTTTTAAGCCTACTTCACGTCAAAACGATATCGCAAGGCCTTCCCTAAGGCAACGAAAAATTTTGTTAACAAAAAAAAATGATATTTCCATTGCAATGGTATCAAATAAACAATATTACTAATATCCCATAAATGCTATTTACTTATTCATTCTTTTTTATCAGTACTTTATAAAAAATAAATTTGTATTTTGTTGCCGCGACCAGAACCAACACAGCGGGTTTTAAAAGCACCTGTTTAGGTGTGGTCGCGGCGGCGGACTTGTCTGCGGCCTTAACCAAGGTCGATGCGACAACACGTGGACGCAGCAGCAGCAGCAGCGGCGGCGGCGGCGGCTTTGTTTATGTTACATGCCCTGCTGTGATGACGTCATCAGGGGTCAACGAACGGACTCAAGAGCCTTTCATACTACTTACAGCAAACCTATCAATGCTTAAATTTCACCTGAAATTGTTGCTTTCCAGTCCCTGACCAGAGAAAGTTTACTTTTCTGAGATACGACACAGAAGGTAGTACTGGCTACTATTGTGTTCATAATGGCATAAGTAAAAATTGCTTCCAAACTTCAAGAGAGAAGTTTTCACTTCACACCTGGGAACTGAGTAAACGTGCATTCTGACCTGGTCCTCAAACCTTTTTGAAGGTAAGTGTTTGTCACATGATGTGATCAATTTTTCCTAATAGGACAGGACTTTTGCGAAATGCTCATTAGAAGCGTCGACATCATATACCTTTATTCTGTATCGAAGTTCTAAAGTTGTTCTTTCTCCTCATCTGGACATTCTTCACGTCCATCATTGTAGTCCTCTCATGATCACTCTCTGCCAAAACCCTAAAACCTCAGCAACTGGCTTCCTGTCCTCAGCGTAACTTAAGACATGAGTAATACAAAGTGAAAATGTGATATAACGTAATGCCGCTGATTACGGGAAGGTAGTTAGGCCATGTGATTTCTAAATTCAAAGAGATTAAACCGCAAAACATACTTTCGTTCGGACGGTGAGTACGCGTGCGATTATTGAAGGTTAAATGTATGTTGGTTTAATCAGTTTTGTTATAACTATTCTAAAAACGCAAAAACAGAGAAAGACTTCCATGTAAAGGGGTGTTTATGTGGGAGACATTGTGGAAGATATTGTCGCTTCTTTTAAGGATACTGAACTTAAATCTGAAAGTTTGGTGTTTATCCGACACTTAATTTTTTAGTTACACTCAATGACAGGCAGACAAACACACATCATTTTAACACATAGAGTCAAACCCATATATGGATCTCAGGAAACACTTTTAATGCAGGGAATCCCAGAATGTGTATATTCACTGATATTTTGGCATCGACGTTTTGGGTGGAATGCTGTAAGGTACGTGCTAGAGAACGTAAAATGGTGTGATTCACTCACTTGATTTCTCCACCAATTACAAACTCACCTATATCTCTTATAATCGTAACATTCATATCAAAATTGATTCCTTTACCACTTTACCCTTTAACGCAACTTAGGAAATACCCTTGAAAGCAGAAACTCACCTGTGATGTATTCCACCTCTATCCAACTGCCTTGGGCCGGCATGTCTCTTCTACTCTGCCTCTGAGCCGCCGATTAAGCACCATACGCCATAATTTCGCTTAGCCGTGTCTTATTTTATATTACTTTATTCTCACAAAATCGTTTATCACTTAATCACACCACTGTTGTAACTATCCAACCGTAGAGGCAGGATTAAACACACAAGAAGTTTGCAACAAATGTGCTCTGCTTGCTGTGACAGGGCAAAGCAAATAGCAAAGCGCAGTGGGTGTGGAAAAATAAACGAATGTTCGCATATAACTAGCGAAGCATTTCACATACATGAAGTAATATCTTGGGATATCCTTCAACATTATTTGCAGATTTTATGGCATCTCTTAGCCTTCGCACCTTTTATTTCCGCATGAAAAAGTTCCTCGCTGATTGATTTTCACAATACTATTTCAATTGTAGTTCTACAAATAAAACTAGGGGCTTTAATTTTTTTACAGGGAGAACGAAATTGAGCTTTATTTATGGGCGCTCCTTAACTACTGCCTCCTTAGCGTCCCATTTCATATTGGTTGTGAAAGACCGTTAATTTTGCTCTGAGGTCTCTTTATCAGGCTTGAGGTTCTTTGACGTGTCGTAAATCTACGACACGGGACAGCCGGCTTTATTTCCCTTAAGAAGAGAGTCATGTTAAGGATTCTTACGCCCCAAAAAATCCATCGCCCTCCGCCGGGTTGGAACCCGTGACTACGGAAGCTAGAGTATAGCTGGTAACCGCTCCACCACGGAGAACATTTACAGGCAGACCAGTCAGACATAAGGATCTTGAAGCTGTTTTCTTTAACATACTTCTTACAGATACGCAATAAGGATTTTAGTTTTTTCTTTATCCAAAGAAGAGTATATTATGGAATTAAATTATATAAAAAATGTAGCCATTGAAAATGGTTTTAAACCTCAACTTATTAATAACTTACTTACTAAATACAAAAAGAAACAAAACTTACATAGTATTAGCACTTTACAAAACCCAAATAAAAAGGATGTGATATATAAGAGGTTCACATATCAGCCAGTCATGTTCAAAACTTTTGAAAAGTTATTCAGAAAATACCAGATTCAATTAGCACCTCAGAATGCTTTCAGTTTGAAAAATATGTTAACACACCTTTAAGTAATACAACTGACAAATTAAAAAAATCAGGAATTTACCAGATACCATGTCAAGGCTTATACATAGGAAGAACTAAAAGAAATTTAAAAATTAGATTAAGTGAACATCAAAGAAACATGAAATTGAAACAAATAGACAGATCAGCAGTAGCTAATCATTTTTGGAATAGCAATCATGAGATTGGACAAGAGATAAAACTACTCAAATTTATTCAGATACCATCACATTTGGAAATATGGGAAAAGATCTTTATTCATTTCAACATTGAGAATGTTTTGAGTTTTGAGATACCACCGACAGACCACTTAATGCAGTTGATCCATTTAAACAACAAGAGAGGAAATAGAAGTTCCCAAGGTTATCCACAGATGGCAGCAAATTCAAGATCAAGTGTTTTCAAGACTCTTCAACAGAATGCAGACCAATTACATCACAAGAGAGAAGAAAGAAGCATGATGAGTGACCAACAGACAACACAGAGGGCAGCAACAGCTTTAGGTTCCAATGTTTCCCAACAGAGGGCAGGAATAACGCCTAATGAAAAGTTTCTTGGGGAGAGGGGTGAGGGAGATCCGTTAGTTGGATTCTCAGCTGAAGATGGTAGAAACATCTCTCGAAAGCGCTCCTGCGATAACATCTAGCGCATATATGTGATGGGAATTTACATTTTCCAACTCAAAAAATTTTAAACAATTCCCATTCCTAGTAAAATGCTCCCTTCACCTCAGTAACGGTAGTAGATACCATTTCACTGGATAACTTGGAGGCACAGAGGAAGCCATAATGATAACCACATATGCATAAGCGATGACAATCAGGTGATCCCAAAGATAAGATTGTTTAACGCCGGCAGCTACAGGTAAGCAGATGAGGACTTGTGTACATCTGCAAACCAACCTATTTTGACTGGTACTTAGAGCGAGGACCAAATGGAGGCAAAACTAGATGCGACACAGACGTTAGCTAGGGGTAGCAAACGGATGGCTGTGACTCCATGTCATTGAAATCGCCGGCCACTAATAATCAGGAAAGGGTGAAATTGCGCAAAATTGCTTAACTAGAGTAACTCTGATGCATCTTTCGCTATGTTGCTGATTATGGCTAAATAAAAATGAATACACGTGACGTGTTTAGAGTTTTATGTTAACATTTATGTCGCTTTTAATATCCACTGTATATACAACTTGCCAAAAGAACGACTGTTCACGCAGTCCAAGTACAATAATGACGTAACACATACAAGAAGTTATTGCACAGCTTTTCAGTTTGTTGGGGCCAATTTGTACGACGTTCATTAAAGGCGCCAAGGAATTAAACGCCACAATGGAAGAAATTCTTAGCGGAAGTTAAGGACTTGCAGGTCCGGACGCCAAAACACGACTCAACAGCGCACATTAGACCATCCAAACTAGGGAACGGAACTTCTACTTTCAATTCTCTGCCGACAATTTACCACCGGCATTACCTACAGCCGATGGTGAGCAGAGAAGGAAGCCGTACTGGCATCCAGCCTACAGAATTAGGCGACAGAAATTCTTAATGCGACTCCGACGTCGGTGGTGTCCGGAGACATCTGTGAGCCTCTTGAAGATCTTTTTGGAAACGCTCATTTGGCCGCATCCCACAGCAGGCAGCACAAGTCAAGCCTACAACAGCCAGCGCAGACGCTGCAGGAGCTCACTCTGACAATTGAACAGTTCCTTAAAAAGCTCTGGTGAACCTCCTATACAGCTTCGTGAGCCAAGAGGCTGCCCAATCTTTGTCGAGGGGATGCGTGCCGCCGAGATAATACACTGCTATATGCTCGGCGATTACAGGACTATCTACCGGGCGGTAACATCCTCGTTGACAATGGAGGTGACCAAGCTGACAGCTGTCTCACCTTGGAGACAAAGCGCATTCGACACGACGGAGACAGAGTATCAGCCCAGGGACGTCACGAAGATCTCCAGGCGGTGTGTGTTGGGGTATGTATAGCCAGGACACCTAGTAAACGGCTGAACACACCACACTGAAGGATGAGATTAGACCTCTGGAGGGAGCAGCTAGCGGCCGAGGTAAGAGCCATTCGACCACTGGAGTTCAGGAATATTCGATAAGACTTAAATTTAGTTGAGTTTTATTTATGGGCGCTCTTTACTGCTGTAGGCCTTAGTGTCCCATTTTATTTTGGGCGTGAAAGACCGAAAGGTTTGCTCAGAGGCCTCCTTATAAGGCTTAGGATTATTTTATGTGACATAAATCTTCGCGCTCTGCGGGATTTGAAGCCGCGACCTCAGGAACTAGACGCTTGCATGGTAACTGCTAATTGGTAAAACGGGGACAGAAAATCAAACCAGAGATGACGAAAAATATCGTCAAAATATGTGTTTTGGGGTGTGGCCTGCCAAGAAACCTCGTTAAGGACAGTCCACAACCAAGGCGACGATCGTCAGGTGTTGTGTATTAGGGTTGTGGCCAGCCAGATCACCAAGTGAAGGACATGCATAGGTAAGCCGATGCGCGTCAAGCTGTGTGTTTTGGGGATTTGACTAGATAGGACACATAATGAAGCCCTTCCACAGCCAAGCCGAAGATCAGGAAAAAGACTAAAAAATATTGGCGTGTCGAAAGGCACGTCGGAGCCGTCATTGTCGTCGACTTGAGGACTTTGTCTGCTTTGGAAGGGGAACTGATGACAGCCTAGTCGTGGGTGGATGGATATGAGGAAAACATTGCCGGATACTAGCGGACACAAGTGGAGTCGTGACCATAATCAGACCTGACGTGACGGAGGTTTTGCTTCCAAAAAAATGGATCGCCCCCACAAAATGGCGGTATAACGGGACGGCTTCTTTGCGGAGTAAAAGCCTGCAGTTTTTCGGGGGGCGGTGCCTTGGAACTGTTACTGTTCGTCGCAAGGTTGTCTGAGAATGTTCTACTGGGAAAGGATGCTCGCAGGAACCACGTGGGAGGGCCGACTTCGGCAAGAAAGTCTTGTAACTCGGCCGGAAGGAGTTGACACACCGGCACCACAATAGATACCCTGTAGGATGATACTGACGGAGGATGCGGCTCTGCTGCGAGAAGCAAGATGGCTGTGAGGACACTTTTGGGAGGCGAACAGTCAAGGAACCTCATATACTGTGTTCACGATGCGCACGAGATATCCCGTCAATACATACATTAACGATCGACCGAATGAATACCGTTACGACCGGCAGACCAACAGACATAGCTTTTAGCAGGGCGATTTGGTGCGGTACGCGACCATGTGGCGCTGCTCCTGGTTTCAACAGCCATTACAAGGACGGTATCATAAGGTAAAGAAGATCAACGATGTGGTTTATCGCATTCGGAATCTGCCCTGAGGGAAGATGCTGATGATACACGTATATCGTCTTGGCTAAATGATAGTACTGGTCGTGACGACCGCCCTGAGGAGAGTGCAGTGTGACCGCGGGCGCAGAGGTATCTGTGGGCAGCGGGACGGCGCCTACCGGCCCAGCCCGGGCACCTGAGTGGAGTACCCCACCAGTCTTTAGAAAACTGGCGCACACGAACCCATTATGTGCCGCTTCACAGAAGCTTATACTGGCCCAGAATATTTCATTCAGCCATTGCTAATAGCATCTCCTTATAGAACATTCTGCCTTGTTGCGGGGCCTGTTCCAAGTGCTCCAATCGCCCGTCGGAGGAGTTCGGTTAATTAAGAACTTAGGAGTTGGGCGCAGCCTTTGAGAAGCCCTGGAGTTAGGACAAGGCCGAGTGCAGTTCAGGTGTGATTCGACTCGACGGATTAGTTGTTTTCTGTTCTGAGTATTTGTAAAAGATCTTAAGTGTAAATGTTCTGCTACATTCAGCATCCAGAAGAGAAATAAAGTATGCTTAGCAACATCACGTGTTTTCCTTTGTTATAATATGTTTTGTTTTCTCCGAACAGCCTCTTAAGTGCTCTCATTCTGAGTAACCTTTGGACAATTGGTACACCGTAAGATAGACATTCTGCACAAAATATCTAGGTCTCGTTAACGTACACAGTTAATTTAAATTCTTAAAAATCTTAAAAGTTTCTACTCGTCGTTTCAAACGCTCCACATATGGCGTATGATTTTCGTAGCTCCGATGTTATGGCGAAACTGAGGTTGGCGGTGGAACGAGATGTCCTACAGCTTTTCCCGTAGACAAAATATTAACATTAAATTTAGTTTTATTTATGGAAGCTCTTTAACTGCTATGGTCCTTAGCGTTCGATTCTATATTGGGCGCAAAAGAACGGTAATTTTTTCAGACCTGAGATTCTTTTACTTGGCGTAAATCTACGACGCGGGACCATCGACTTCAACTCCTTTCCGAAGGAAGCCATGATAAGGATTTTTACGTCCAAAAATATCCATGTGGATATTTCGCCTTCCGCAGGATTTGAACTGGCGACTTCGGGAACTAGAGGCTAGTTTGGTAGTCTCTGCAACCACGGAGGAGGACTTACCGTGCACTTAGAACCACGATTCGCGTTTGGATTAACATGAGGAAGTCAGAGGTGAAGGCGTGGATAGGGCCGACTTAAAATCGTCACCTCATAATTCGGGAATAGAAACCCAGACATTCAGTAGGAGGACCAAAAACGAAACTACTGCGCTACCCTGGGGCCCGATATATTTTTTGTTATTACTTGTATATCCATTTAAAATAGAATGTGCATCGCAGAAGATAAAAAAAGGAAAACAACATGTGTGTGTGTGTGTGTGTGTGTGTGTGTGTGTAAATTTCAGTGTCTACCAAAAGATACAGGAGGATTTTCAAGAGAATGCACCCATTACAGAACAGTGTGGACATGGAAACAATTTGAAATTTTGTTTTATTTTCTCCAACTGACTCTAATGACTGAAATACAAGATTTGTAGGATACTTACATGAGAAATAGAATACACACCTTGAATTTTCTGGTGATAAGCTGTGTAGTCCTCTTAGTCGTAAGGAAGTTTGTACCATCTTTATGACTGATAAATTTAGTCATAACAGAATAACCAGAACATACTACTCGCAAAGTGTAGATGTCTTAAGGCACACAACTTATATCAGGTATGTTTTGGTAGCATCGATCGTCTCCAAGATATCCGTTATTAGTGCTTTGAGTTTTTCAGTACGTTCCCATTTTTACTTTATCTGTCGCCTACCTATGGTAGGTAAGAGGATGTCGAGATTCCACAGGAAAGGTATGGTTTGTATCCTTCTGATTTAACAAACGCATGTTTAGTAAACGGTCCCTGCTTGTGCCTATGTCTGCTTGTCTGTGTGTGAGTATGTTTACATAGCATAACTCTAAAACAAAATGTCCGAAAAGAAACCAATAGTAAAAGCTGTAAAATATTTTCCAAATAAGTTACACGACATTTTCAAGAAAATGCTTTCAACGCACTCCGCACTTTGGCTGGAAAGGGTTTCTCCATGTTGTATTTTCACAAAAAAAGGATGTAACAAAATTCAATAATATAGCATACATTGAAGTTCATACGTCGAATCAACGCATAGAATGTTCTGACACAATGAATCTCTCAGCTGAATTGAAGTGTTATGAAGACAGATGAGCCGTAGGGACAGTTTTTATAAGCCTGTCGAATTACTTACTAGATTTTCCAACGCTGTGTCTGAGCATTTATTCAGAGTTATCCGTTCTACAGTCGCGGATAAAAGTCCCGATTTGGATTTCCATGTGGAATTGGGCAAATGAAATTAGCCTTGTAAGTGGTAGCATAGTGTGTGAAAAATAATACATTTTTGTACTACTTTCCCTACTAAGGAGTAACTGAGCATATATCCCTTATATATTATATGTATATGGAAACTAATTCATCTTTTCACATTCACATTACTTACGATGTGGTTTTATTTAGCAATGATTTCAGAGCGTGCTTAGTTACAACATGCGAAAACTGTATTCAAATATTTATTCGTGGTAACAAGCTCTTGGAATGGAAAGACAAGAATCGCAAGCTTTCAAGTATGTACAGATCAATATGGAAGATTCCAATATCATATATTTCCAAAGCAGTTAAAGCTACGAAAATTTTAATTTGACACAAATTGTGTATTTTAGTCATGTCTACATGTTCCTGTGTTTGTTTTAAGGTTTCTTTAACAACAAAATTATGCAATATTCAATCAAATAAAGAGACTACACAGCCTCTTCACAGAAAATTTAATGTCTTTACCTTTTTCTCATATTGTATTCAAGTTATTGAGGGCACCATTTTAATCAAAATGGTTACAACCATTTTCGAGAAAATAAAAAATGACAAAAAGTTGTGTTTTGGGGGAATGTCGTGATAAGCTTTTGTTTGCCTCCTTGAAGTATATTCAGAGTTAAGTAATAGACAAATGAATTGTTAGATACTACTGTTCTACTGCTATTACTACTACTTTTACTACTACTACTACTACTACTACTACTACTACTACTACTACTACTACTACTACTACTACTACTACTACTACTACTACTACTACTACTACTACTACTACTACTACTACTAAAAATCGCTCTCACTTGAATTTGTACATGTTTAATAATATAAATGCACCAGTTTAAATCATACATGCATTTATTAAGTTACAGAGAAGAAACCGCAGCACACCCTCAAAAGCAAGCAAACACGGTCGCACCCTGCAAACGATGCCACGCACTAATTCCTTCACCACAGTCTTTAGGCATACAAAGATGGATACTGGTCCTTAGGAAAGCGCTAAAACGACATATGCAAATCATACTGAGAATTGTTTGCGATAAGCATCAGGCAGTGTCTCGCATTACAGGACCGCAGATGGGGGAAGGGAGGCGTCGTAAATGCACTTGCTTGTTTACAGTCTCCTTTAGCAGAGTAGGATGTGTACATCTGAGAGGGATGCTTTCTTTCGACAATGAAAACAGCTCAGCACATATACGGTTAAATCTTAAACAAAGACCTTCAATTTTATTTTTATTTATGAAACACAAAAGATGAACCTTAAAGCAGCATTTGTCTTACTGTATAGGCTTCTCTCGCTGAAAGGTAGCCTGCTGTATACACGGTATTTCTAAACTCTCGGCCACTCATTGGGTTATTTATCGTAACTGAATACGGCGTGCTGGTAATATTGCAGGAGCAGTACAAATAACGAGCTGTAGCACACATACGTGAAGTTCGGTGTGCATTACGGATACAAAAACCTGCAGAGGGGAGCGGGATTTTTCTCGGAATCTCTTCGTTAGAAACATTCTTACAAAGCACAACTGAGGATATGTAGGTCGCAGCAGCTAGAAAACAGGTAAACTTCAGATCTGAGATTTATGCCCCACGTGACATGTCATTATTCCTACTATTCTTGCCTGTTATTGTTATTATTATTATTATTATTATTATTATTATTATTATTATTTTACCATACTGCACAGAACTAAGAAACGTTGTATTGCCTTTATGTTTATAAACATTAGATTACCTATATGAATGACACAATTAATAATACACAAATATTATCGCTTATATCGATGTAACAGTCATAGCAATAGCAGAACACTCTTAAATAACATAATACAAATGCAAGAGTGATGCAGGCTGCCCCCATAGCTCAATCGATAGATCTGCCGGGTTCGATTTACGGCGGGGAGGGGGTATTTATCTCTAGCCAAGATTAATCCCCATCTCCTCAGAGTCCGGAAGTATGAACGAGAGTGTGAATGAGTGTATGACCAAATGATTACTAAAAACCAAAAGTGCAAGAAAGCCAACGACGAGAGTTACACAAGTTAACACCATTGCCAATGGGCAATAAGTTGCAAGGCCCCCGATAAGACCAGTGTAGTAAATGGAAATAAAAAACAAAGAGTCATACATATTGCAATGATAAAACAGTAGGGATGTTTTACCATTCCTGATGTTCTCAGTTGCTTGTCTATTCGAACAGAGTGGACAGCCATCGTGAAAATCGTGTACAATAAATGAATATCGAATAAAATAAAAATACAAAAGCGAAATGCTAAAAAGGACCCACCATTTATAGAAGAAGGTTTAAACGGCTCTGGAACATCCCGTAGCATGCCGCTTTTCAACCTAGCTCTGTATTGCTGGATGTTAAACCATAGCTGCAAATTTGGCAGGCTTCCTCAATCGAACCTCTTTCCACAATTTCCAGTCCCTTGCATCGACCAAGTTGTGGTTTATGTAATTCAAATAATAAAATAAAAGGAATGCTGAAAGAACGCAACAATCGACTAAGGATGTGTGTGTATATCTGTCTGTGAACAATATAATCAAAAGCTGTTAAGTGCCAAACTTTCTATTGAAGGATGCTACACACAAAGATATTCACGAAAATCCTAGACACCAATCTACTCTTCACGTGAAAAACGTTCTTTATTATTCTCTCAAAAAATATAACGATTTTGATTAAAATATCAGGCAGTTTAGATATTTACACAAGAAATGCCCACTATAACTTAAATAGGCTAAGAAGTTTTCTTACTTTTAAATAACCTCTTCGTAAACGTTAAAGATACGCAACATCTTTCTACTCAAAAAAGAAATTATTTTAAGCTAAATGAAAGGTCTTTGTGTCGTTAAAGGTTTTGAGAAAATACTTGCTATTGATTTCAATATCCAAATACAAGTGCTTTTTCTAACTTTACCATTGTGCCTAATATTACCTATACTAGTAGACACAGAAAGTATTGCATTTCATTCAAAAATTCGAAGACGATATGTCACAAGAAGCTCATGACTTGAGTTCCGGAATGAAAATAGCATTTTAAAAAATGGATTGCGCACGCCCGCGCGCGTGTGTGTTTGTGACCAGCAAAACTAAAAATAGAAATATCGGATAAATAACCAAACTTGCGTTTAAGTTTAGCATCTTCAAAGAATACGACACGAGGAAAACCCTTTCATCCACAAAACTACAATTTCATTCAGCATTATTTGAAATGTTTTATTTTCTCAAAAATGTCCAGCAGTTTTGTTTAACTTTTTCTATATTCAAGATACTCACAGGATAATTATTTGATAAAAAAACACATATCCTAATATTTTTGTAAATAACTGTGAAAGCCGTCCATTAGAGATAAACTGAAAGTACTACCGCATGTAATGCATATCTCTTACACTAAATGTATTTAAAACACATGTTTTGTAGCATTAGCTATTTCCGAGCTATTCGTTATTATTGATTTGAAAATAAGCTTTCGTTTGCAGAATGTGTTGTAGGATCTGCATAAAAATAAAGAATAATGAGTAAAAGAGCCACTTGGATGTAGCACATTAAATATTTTCTCATGGGCACGCAAGGAGCATGGAATTTCCAACTCATTTCCTAGGATAAACTTTTAAAAAAACGGACCACAGTATTCCTTTTTATTCATACAACGAATCGTCTAAAATTTTCAATGAAGGTTTACCTCAATTAATAAGAAGTAAATATAAGAATGACATTTTCTAAGAATAGTTTGTAGACGAGAAAATAGAAAGCTCACGTGAAAGCCGCAAATCAGATCCTTTCATGTAGTTTAACTTAGAAGCTAGAGCGAAAAATTAAACAATAGTGAACAGAAAATTCTGGTTACAGTTAGCTCCTGTTTTGTGTGCACGTTGCAGTCCTAAGGTTAGTAGCTTATGAGTTAAAACTAATGTCACAAAACAAGTTCTTCCAGAATGAAATACACTATATTTAAGGTACTAGATTTAAAGACAAAAACTGTACGCAAAGAAAGCTGCAAAGCCGCAAATGCTTGGCCTGAGCATTAGATATTGCTCTATATTGTGTTGTCAGCAATGACGAAATTTATTTTTGTGCATCCTTCACCGAATTCCAAAGGCTTATTAAATTGTTTGAACGTCATCACAAAGAAATTTTAATAGCATTGATATTGTGTATAGCAAATATGATAATATGCTGAACAAACCCTGAGAGATTTAACAGTGAGGGCTGGATTATCTGGAAGTTAAGCCTCATTTTTAAATATTGCTCTTTCCTTGCACATTATTAAATGAGTTGTATTCAGCCATACACTTAGCTAAAATATTAACTGTCGTCATATCCCAACATTCCTGCTAACTTTCTCGCCGCGCAGTAGACCATAAATAATGAGAAAAATGAACACTGATTTCTATTTATGACCACTATCAAACAGAGAGCGCTGAGCGTGAAATCTCATCGGCGCCATAAATCACTTTTCACTGCCACAACACTGGACATCAGGAAACCATTTAGAGCAAACATTGTTGGAGAATCCGCTCATAATGTGACCGTAAAGCGAACATGGCTGCGTTTTTCTTTTTAAAGGAACTATATTATTTTCTGCATGATTGATCATTCCTCTGTACTTAAAGATGATAGCTTAAAGGCATAATTAGGTTGTTTACATACCAATGCCCAAGAATCTAAGTAGTTATGTGTTCCTTTTAACCTACAACTGATATTTCTTAACATCTCAAGGAGCCGTCTTTACCCCAATTTGCATTCCGCATCCTCTAATTAGCACAGTATACAAATAAAAATTGTATACCCAAAGTAGGCAACATATTGAGCATTTTATATTTTTAAAGCGTTTCGGTTGTGCCACTACTTAACGCTTACATGCATAAGTTCAAAATGTGTTCATAATGAGTTTAAATGTAGGTATTTTATGGATTTGTAATTTTAGTGCAAATAATGGAAAAAGGCTAAACAAATATCGTTTGCGTCTAAAATTTTACAGAGGCAAAATTGGGGTTTGTAGCCTGGAGGGAACATTATGCCGACAGTGAATATCACTATATTTTCTTAAAAAATAAACTGTTTTTAACAATTACACTCTTGCTAGTACAATAAAGTTAGTTGTTATAAATCAATGAGGAAACACATTAGTAATTAGAAAATAGTTTTACATTATTATTCGGGGAATAAACGATGAATTATTATGAAACAAATAAAACAATTTTTGTCCCTATTACAGCACAAAGATACATTACATTTCCGAAAAACATAATAGGAATTCACTGTGCACTCTAGTAGTTTACATCTTCCTCTCTTCACTTTCCATTGAACCCAACATCCAGTTTGATCCATTCGCATGTCCCTAATTGGCACCTTAGCACGTCCTCGTTTGATTTTTGGAATTTCCTTCTGAACTTCACCGCCTGGTCTACTTCTTTTCTTCATTTCACTGCCTGCTTTTAGTAAAGCCTTACATATTTCATGTCGAAACTATGAAGCTTTGATTATTGTTTTAATTAAACTTTTTACATAATGCCCTGTTATATAGGACACAGGCATTTGTGATCGTTAAGTCAAACAGATGATAGAAGATTCTAAAATACCATTCTCTTGATCTTTTTATTTTAAATTTGCGACTTATGTTATAATCTAAGGGATCTCTAACTCTCATTTGCTTATTGTAGACTTCTACTATTTGTGGACATTTGAAGGAGATGGTTTCTCGCCTTTTCCTGTGAAACCTTTGTATTTCCTCAACGAGATCTTAATCAACAAAGGTAAATGCTAATGTAACTGGTTAATTGTCCAACCACAGGACCACAGCAAGATCTACTCCTTCAACTCAACTCACTGCTAAAATAAATGTTCCTCTTGAATTTTTTCCTGAAGTCCTTCTCAGTAGGTAGATCATAACCAAATTAAATTGAAATTGAAATTCATCTTATTTATGGACGCTCTTTAACTACTACAGTATTTAGCATCCCATTCTATATTGGTCGTGAAAGACAAGAAATTTTATCATAGGCATCTTTTTCAGTCTTGAGGGTTTTTTTGCATGACGTAAATCTACGACACGGGACCACCGACTTTCCACCCATCGAAGGAAAGCCTGCATTGCGATAGTTTCCAATTCTTGCTAGATAAACTGGCAAAGGAATGGATGCATAATAATTGTAAAAATAAACTATGTACTCTTCGACTTTCGGAACTTCCCTTAAAAGTTGCGCAGCAACATTTCCGCTTCTTCCAATTCTGGTTCATTTAGCATTCTCAGGCTAGAATAATTTTCTTAACCAGTACAAATTTCATATTTATATGCTATGCCCTTACACCAGCAAGAAGAACGAGGAGCTTTGTGAGGTGTTTATGGCACATACTGCTTTAAATAGTATCTGTGTTTGGTAAAACATAGTTGCTCGTCAATCGACAAATTCTGTTCCACAGGAAATGATAGAAGGCTTTGATTTAGTCGGGTCTATGTCACTATGGGTCTCCTTTGGAAAGTCTGTCATGACCGAGAGTTACATGTGGAACAAAATTATTGAAATCATTGAAGTTCGTATATGTTTTCCTTTTTAAGCTTGTTGAGAGACAAGCATTTCCAAATATACCTCAATAATTTCGATCATTTTGAAGATGAACTATGCTCATTACAATTTAGAAACCAAAAACGCGTTACAGCTCATCCTTTATTACTTTGAAAGCATTGCTTGGGTCCTCTTGAAGCATTTGTGTGTCTGAAGCAAAAACATGTGTTCCTTTAATTCCTGTGAAAAAAACTGAAGAATTGAAATGGAGCTTCCAGGTTCAAAGTTTCGTCACTCTAGCCAATGTTACCTTTAAACGTCTTTTTACTGAACCCTATTTTACCCCTCCTCCACGGCATTTCTTTGATATTGACTGGTTCATCTAATGGTGCTTAGAAGAGAATGAGGTTGCGAAAGCTGTTGTGATCCGAGGTGACAATGAAACTGGTGTTGGTGTTGCTGGAGATGTTGTTCTTGGATCCTCATACAATGGAGAAAATGACTGTTTTTAGATGTTGAGAGTGTACTAAGTGAGTAAACAAAAGTTTTGTGCGGCGTGATTATTTCAGGGGAAACTTCACCACTTCCCTCAGCCTTTGGAACACTGGATGCAGTAGCCAATCTGGAAAGGGTTACATTATCTGTTGTTTTCGGAATTATTTCTTCCTGATAGAAAAATTCAGAAATCACCACGTCATCACTAGATGTTTGTCCAAGCCATTACCTGAACCAACAGCAACCTCAAATTAATATTCAAAGCAAATTCTAACTTGGTTTCTTTTTCCTCATAACGAATCTGCAAAATTAGGGAACAAAAGATCATGTAGTGCATATTGTACCCTGTAGTATACCAACTAAAAGCTTGATGTAAAAAAAAACAACAAGAGTACTTGTTGCAGTTAATGCCTGTCAGACGCAAGTACAAAACACAAATATATAGCAAAAAATCTCAAACAATATACTGCTTGCCTTTTCTAGCAAACAATAAAACCAAAAGCTAAACAGAATTAGATACAACACATCAACAACTGCAGACTATCTGCATTCTTGCAGGTGACACAACATGTGTCACTATTGTGGCAAAGAGAAAAAAGAACTAATGATTTGTACCCTGTGGATCGCCATAAGCGTTAAAACTCACAAACGACGTCTTGTCAAGTAAAATATTACTAATTTCGATTACGGCCTTTTTTAAACACATAGCAAGCCTTATGTTACACCCAATAAGGAAATCGACAGGTGATTTGTATATTGTATGGTTACGCCACAGAGGATGCAGACAGGCCCCTTCAATTACAGCACTTTCTTTCAGCTAGAATTGCTCACGCCAGACCTGCAGTTGATTTAACAAATTTTCCCAACATTTAGTTGGAATATCTAGTATTGGTGTTAATATATTAATAATTAATAAAATAAGGACATATAGTATTTTATTTAGGTCCTATACGAGGATGGCGATTCGCATAATAATTGTTAACAACTTCGTTGACAATTCCTTCTTGGAATTCACAAAGCAAGCCACCAGCTGGTTTATATATTAAGGAGAAACCACAAATAAGACTCATATATAACCTACAGCTTAATTTGTGCAAAGAATGTTTTGAAGAATTTAATTGATTAAGTTAATATGTAAAAATTGTAATAAGATATACCCTCACGCAATATAGTGTATGGGATTAATTTTTTCACACAAATTCAGTAGTGATGCCAACTTTCACCTAATTTTAAAACTGTATGTAATTACTACTAATACTAAAACCAAAAGGGAACACCAATGGTGGAAACCGTAATTAATCATCACCGATTGTATTGTTACCAAGAACATTACATTGATCTATCAATTTGTAATGCCTGCATTTCAGAACCTCCAATATTTAAACGGACAACAACCTGCATGCTCAGTTTAATTAATTAAACGACATGAAACAGGATATTTAAGAGCATGCCATATTAAAGCAAAGTGGGGAATATATAATAACAAGAACAATTCATATAACCTGTAACCACAACATGCTCTTTGCATATGACCGAATTCGTTATCCAACTTTCGCGACGGGAAGACAGAACATCGTGACTATTCTTCCTTCGACGCCTCCCTTTAGAAATGCAAATGACAAGGGATGGGCAACTAACCCCTTGTGTTATATCGAGCTATTCCTCTTTCCGAAGCCTCCCCTCCCGATCTTTCTCCAAAGTAAAGCTGTTTTCGCAACTCAGGGAAAATGCTATATTTCTCTATAGTCCCGGGTTTTCTAGGAAGTTTGCTAACGTTAAATACGGAATTCTGTTTCTAAACAATAGAATCGGATGGATGGATAAATTTTCGCTCACACTCTGGCTAAAGCAACCCTTTATATTAAAATCTTATACCTCTAAAGAGCATACTGTCAAAATTCTTCTAAAAGTCTGCCTGAGAATACAGGAATACACAAAAGCAACCACCAGTAACCGATTCGCTTGTTGAAAATAATCGTGAATATATGGAAAGGTAGACAAATTTCCTTACACGCCTTAATTCGCTTAAAGTCAATTCAAAATACCTGAAATAGAAGAGAGTACAACTTTATGTTATAATGCTTTATGCTGAGTTCCATCTACAGTAAAATAGGAATTATTTTTCTCAACGCAACTTCGCTTTTACCAAGAACCAGTTATTAACTTAGGAATTCGCCTCCAGAAAGACAACGGAAAATTTAAATACTACACCTATAAACCCTCCTCCACCAAGAATCTTTCAAAGATAGAAACACTAATAAAATAACTTAAACCTCCAAACTGTAGAAAAAAAAGCGATAGCAAACGAATGTCAGAGAAAACTATGCTATTCTTTTGACTACAGAAAAGCTCCAACAACCTAGATTAATCCCTGGAATTGAAATTGGGAGCTTCTAAATGCTGTTGTGAGCATATCTTTGGGGATGCACCTGTGTAATTCCATTTTGTTTGTAAAGTTCTTTGAGAACAATGTGTTTAACTTAACGGAGAATAACATGTCATTGAAAAAGTAATTCCTCAGTGTCTTAGCTTGCTTATGGGAAACTATGCTTTCTACGATTCACATGTTCTTAAAGATTTCGCTGTAGTAAGATAGGAATTCCTTCTGTTGTCGTTTATGCAGGTACTCAAAGGCAAATATATTCTCAAACAGACATGCGTTCTTTACACGCTAGTGCTTGCACATTACGCACCAATGGAGAAATTTATTTGGCTCATTTTACACAATAATCACCTAAATTTGCTGTCACATTTATTAACAAAGGATTTATGCTGCTGCATTTTGAATGTCTAAAGATATACAGGTTTATATATAAGAATGAACTTATATTATTACTCACCCAATAGAGAAACTTCATTTCTGTAGCCAATACGAAACTACAAAGTCTTTCTGGCCGATGTCAAATTATTTTGGACAGAAAAAACTGAAGATGAGACATATGTTGATTATACTACACTTGCGTTGGTTTTATATAAAGGACCCTACTTGTCACGCAATCTGCTGGGTTGTAGCGATGTTGTAGCGGAGAATCAATGACATCTCAGTCATCACAGAGAGCATTCAATGTCGGCAGTGCTTGTGTTAAAACTCCATCATTTATAACGGAATCTAAGAAAGCAGAGGAATTATTTTTAAATAAAAAATTACTCATTTTTAAAATATAGTGTATTAAACTCGTAAATTACTACTGACTTTATTGGTATTCAATGTGTGAAGGAAAAATGACAATTTTGTATAACCGAATATGTGTATGAGAGAGAAAGTACACAATATAAGATGGTTCCTGAGTTATGAATTCAACAATTAATCCACTACACTCAACGCATTTACATGCCTTGTTTTACAGATATGTACATACCTGATATACCACCTGGAAACCTCGTTTCAGGAGAGAATTGTTGTAAATCTTTGGAGAATTAAAAACCGAGTTTTATTTATGGACGCTCTTTAACTACTATGGTCCTTAGCGTCCCATTCTACATTGGGCGTGAAAGACCGGTAGTTTTGCTCATATGCCCCTTTATCAGGCTTGAGGTTCTCTTACGTGCCGTGAATCTACATGGGATCACGGCTTTACTTCCCTTCCGAAAGAAGTCATGCTAGGGATTTTTATGCCCGAGAAAAATCCATCGCCCTCCACCGGGTTTGAGCCACGACCTCGGAAGTTAGAGACTAACATGCTAACCACTACACCACGGAGGACGACGACTTCGGAGAATGAGTGGGCACACCGATTGTTGTAGGAAAGGATTAGAAACTAGCTTACTACTTTGATAACTTTAGAAACTGGAAGCCATCGGCTGAGATTAGAAGTTATCTATAGTGTATCGTATCGTACATAAAAAGAATTTTAACTCAGTCATTTGAAGACACCTTTATCTGCAAATATATTACTATAGAAATTGCGAAACTTTAAGATAAGCTGTGCAGTAACTCTGTGAGGATTACTAACATTTATAGTGCTGAGGTTTTGAGAATGAATCACGGAGTTGGTAGACGGTTACACCATGCCTATGGTGAGCTCCAATTTTTCACATTTGAAATCGAAATAAGAACTGTGCTAAAAGTCGTATAAGCAATCGGACTTTGTGGGACACTTAAGCGGAAGGACTTCAACGGCTTAGAAAGAATGCTATTACAAAATTATGAAACTATGTATGTTTTAAAATCCTGAAACTGAAACAGAAAATCCTACTACTTCACAAAAGTTAAAGGAAACGTAACTGAAAAAAATTGTTTAACCGAAACCATTCAGAGTTATTGCATTATTCAGAGGGACATCTCCAAGTAATTCATTTCCATGCAAGAAGGAACTTCATAAGTTTAAAAAATTAAAAGTAAATATCATAGTTATTTGCTACATATCATCTTAACGGAAACGATGCGTAAAACCAAAATAAAGTTACACACATATTCTACTTGGTGTTAAACCCTGTTCCAAACTATTTATGCAAGGTCATGTAGGATAAGGTAGGTGAAACCCAGCAAGGAGCAATGGAAGCTGTAATTAAAAGATTTGTAATTGCCTAGGAAGAATATTTTGAGGAATGGTGGAAAGAGAATGTCTTCAAGTGGTTTATGAAGAAATACAAGCATACAATTACACGCCATACAGCACCGTCAAAGATGTAGCGGCTGAGCTATTAATAGAACGAAGTAGTTAAACATGTTACCCAGAAACAATGCAAAACACAGCATCCTTAGGGTAGGAAAAACAAGCTTCTGCATCATTATGAAGGATAGAAAGGAACTACTGGATACCTCAGTGATGGTGAGGATTATGTAGGTATAAAGGACATTTTGGAAGGGGGACTCACACGATGCTGCAATAAAGGAAATAATGGTAAGAATAAAAATAAAATTTTCTCGTTAAGGATATATTCATTAGTTACCATTCTGTGAAAAAACGACACAAACCGCCAACATTCATAAACGTAATTATAGTGATATTAAATACTATAACCCTTCTATTTTAGTTCTATAAATAACCTTTATAGATTTGCGACCCTTTAAAGCAAGCCATATAGCAATTTAAATAACTGCCTCTAAGTCTGGCGTCCTGTTTTCATAAAGCACGATAAGGTTTCCCAAAATTTAAGTGAAGAAACTATTCAAGACAGACCTCAGAGGTCTCCAGATACAAAAGTAGCTGTAAAACAATATAAATAAACCAAGGAGGAAATGTATAGGCACCAAATGGGTTTTAAACAGTACAAAATCATAAACAGTGCTATTTCATCCTTTTATTTTAAATTCTGTTTTCTCGACTTTTATTTGTCGGCTTCTAATATTTCTACAGGATGCACTTTTCGCTAAAAACAAAATAAATGTTATATAGTTCATTATAATTAACGGTATAAAAGATCATGAGATGAATGTTTGTACGACGTTATTAAACGACTTATAAATGTAAATAGCTTAAAGCAGAAAAGAATGTACTCTTGTTGCAAGATTCGTTTTTACCAAACCGGTATGATAATTTAAAGTTCATCCACACAATTTATTAATATTATATGAAATAATTAATTATTAATTATTTTAAGAAATCTAGCTATATCGTATGTAACAGTTTTACAAAACAGGAAGGATGTAATATATTACTCGGAGCTAATTTAAAACTATATATTAAATTTGGTGCACATATTACACATTAAATCCTTGTTGTGGAATTAAAACTTAAAATTAATTGAACTAAAATGGGGAATTCAAAACTTCTCAATAAGATTTCAACAATGATTATCACAAATGTATTGAAATACTCGTATGATTTCAATCGTACGCAAAAATAAGTATATGCCAATATTTATAATTCATTAATTACTAAATGCATAGACGAAATTTCATAAACATATTTTGAAAACTTCACTTTAGTGCTCATAAATGGTATAATGTTTAATTATATATATATATATATATATATTCACACACAAAGTGTATACCAAAACTAAGATCCGTTTGGTCATAACAAAATCACTCATTTATTGACAGCAATATGTACCTATATATATACTTTACTTTTCCACATAATCACCGTTTACATCTATACGCTTGCTGTAACGCTGCACCAGCTTCTTTAACCCTTCGGCATAGAAGTCTGCCGTCTGGGACTTAAACCAGTTGGTAGCGCTCGTCTTGAGTTAATCGTTGTCCGCCCAGCCACCGTTTCAAATGTAAGAAGAGAAAATAGTCCCTTCGTTACAGGTCGGGACTGTACGGAGGGTGCTCAAAGATTTCCCAACGAAAGTCTCCAATCTTTCCTTTGGTTTTGGCAGTGGTGTGCGGGTGTGCGTTGTCGTGCAGGAGGATGATGCCAGATCACAGTTTCCCGCGGCGTGGATTTTAGATCCGAGGTCTCAGTTTGGTGAATGTTGCACAGTACACGTCAGGTGTAACTGCTGACTCAGAGACCACCAAATCAATCAAATGGACGCCCTTTTGTCCCAAAACATGGTAGCCACGGCGATTGCTTTCAAATTTTTGGTTTGGGTGAACCGGAATGGCGCGACTGCATTGACTGTTGTTTCGATACCGCGTTGGTGTACGCTATCTATGTCTTATCGCCCGTAACAATGTGGAAAACAAACCATCTCCATCTTGTCTATGGTGCTCCAAAAACTGTTATGCACTACGGATTCGTTGCTCTTTGTGCAACTTTGGCACCCACCTGGCACAAAGCTTCCGATATTCAAACTGTTCAGTGGCAATCAAAGTAAGGTTCGAACATCATTTGGGATTCATCTGCCAGAACACGAGTCGTCAAACGCCGATCGCTTCAAAGTTTTTGGTTCACTTGCTCAACGATGTCGTCGGTCCGAATACTGGGCATGCCACTCCGCTGTTCATCGTGCACATTTGTACAGCCATTTCAAAATTCCCAGCACCAGTATCGAAACTGTTTGCCACACATTATGTCTGGTCCATACACGACGCATTACTCATTATGGGTGTCCGTAGCTGAGGATCCTTTTGCCAGCAAAACTCTAATCACACCACGCACTTCACAACTGGTGGGGTCTGCGATTGTCGTGGCCATTGGGATCTGCTCTCAACGACAGACAAACAAACACCTACTGCGTCACACCACCACTGCGGTAGATTCCTCAGGAGTCAGGGGACAGCGCTGCAGGCGTGAAACGTTATTCGGTCCTGCATTCCATTAAATAATGTTCAGTGGACCTGAGTTTTGGAATACGCCTTGCATATACTGCCTTTTACCTGTGGCGCATTTAAAGGATGGTCGTCCTCCGTGATGATATCATGCCAGTCTCTAGTTATCAATGTCACGGGTTTAAACCTGGTGGAGGACAGTGGATTGTTCGAGCTTAAAAATCCTTAGCATGGCTTCTTCGGAAGGGATGTAAAGCCGGTGGTCCCGTGTCGTGGATTTACGGCACGTAAAAGAGCCTCAAGCCTGATAAGGGGGCCTCTGAGCAAAAATGCCAAACTTTCACGTCCGATATAGAATGGGACGTTAAGGACCACAGCGGTGAAAGAGCGTCCGTGAATAAAACTTAAATTCATTTTGCAGTTAAATGATGTGATAGGACGAATTATATGTCCTTGTGCATATGGCATGCAGATTTCTTTTCTGGTGCACGTGGATTTGCAAACAACAGGTATTGTAAACATCCAATATATGATCAACTTTAGTCCCTTCTAGTTAAACATTATAATGCCAAAGGCTTACTTAATATAAAACAACGATTAGTTGCCATTAAGGCTACGCTTTTTTGTTTTTTGGTTTAGTCAGCTAAAAAGGATCGTCTGCAAGTTAGCATAAAGCCAAGGGGCCTATAAGGGACTCATTTAGGGCAGAAACGTGTCTAGCTAATAAAGAAGGAAAATTCCAAGGCAGATCAGAAGAATAACGATGCACCAAGGGTCCACATATGGGGCTGCAGGTTTTAGGTAGAAAAGAGATATGGTTTATGATTTTTTAGGTATATATGTTTTACATTTTAAGATATTTAAAGATTACAAGCCTTATGTTTGTCCAGTTTTCTTCATGTTCTTATTGTATTCCTGGATTGCTTAGTAAAGGTATGTTACATAAACCTCCTTTAGAGCAGTAGGTTTGCAGCAAAAGGAATCCCCTTTGCACTGAGTTAGGATATTCCACCCGAATATTTTTGGCTTTAGGTAATTTGAATAGTGTCAAACATAATAACTTATTTCTGACTTGCTTAAAAATGTCAACAATACCCTATAAAGGTTTCATTTTAGCGTTGGCCTTCCTGTTTATTTCGTCGGTTTTATTTGGGGAGGATGGGTTTGGCTTTCTGTAATTTCAATTGGTTTATATGCTGTAGTTTTTTCCAATTTCTTCCTATCTTTAAGATGTAACTTAAACGATATGTGAAGTAGTAATCACATAAAATTTTATGTGTAGATTAAGATTTATTTTTCCTTGTAGAGCATTTATTAACATTTAGTTCGGCATTTTTGTTTTTAATTTTTCTTTCATTTCTCAGTATTGAAAATGTTCCACGCGATACAGTTTTTATCGAAATTACCTAAAATTTTAAACGTTACTTTATAAAGATCGGCCAAAATAATCACAGCATTATTGCAAGTCCTACAGCAACTATTATAATTTCGGTCGTAAAAATCCTTAGCATGGATTCCTTCGGAAGGAAAGTAAAGCTGGTGGTCCCGTGTCGTAGATTTACGGCACGTAAAACAACCTCAAGCCTAATAAAGAGACCTCTGCGCCAAATTATCGGTCTTTGACGCCCATTGTAGAATGGGAAGCTAAGGACCACATCAGTTAAAGAGTGTCCATGAATACAACTAAATTTAATTTTTAGTGCTTTCCATCCCATTGCCTTCAATTGTAACTATTTCCACTTTTTCTCCTATTAGATCATCTGTCCTCCAACTTTCGTCAGTTTCTACTACTCTTACAGGGACGTTATCCTCTTTTCCAGGATGGCAGATCCGCCTCACGCCATTTTCGCGCTGGTGAAATTTAGTGAAATTTCCACTCGGGTGTTATAAACACTAACTGGTGAACTGTATACCAGCCCTGAATATTCCCACTTCGCCTGGTCAGTACCCAGTTGTAGCATTCACTACCGCCTAACAAGTATTTCCAGTTAACATTCCTCATTAACCTTCTTCCCTGGAAACGGCTTTTAAATCGGCTAACAGTTAAAATGATTCCACTGGACTAGCCATACTAGAAACCATGAGGAGCCCATCGTGGCCAAGCAACCACTTACGACTTTGGCCTGAAGTGGGGAACCCCGGCAAGACAAAGAGGGAATAGGGCTTCCCTATGGCCGTAGAGAGCGATAAAATAAATCAGAAGGCCAACAACGTACGCTAACACAGCTTCAGGCAAACCAAGGCCCAGGGAAAAATCCTCAACAGTAGATCAAAATTAATGGCTTTACTTCATAAATATGATTTCACATTGACTTTCCTTTGAGAAAACTTAAGGAAATACAAACAATGAGGACAGTTAACTCAAATATATATATATATATATATATATATGTAGAATAAATTGCTCGTTATATTAAGATCATGTAAACACTAAAGGCTAAAATATAAAAACATATAAGCGGGCAAAGGTATTAACACAAAAATTACCGAAAGTTTTCTTTAAAAATTAAGGGCATAGGCCCTTTAATAAAATTTATCTAGCAAATTTTTCAATAAAGTCAGTTAAACAATTTTCAAATGAAACAGGCAAAATTTCACCTTCAGGCATTAAATGCAAAGGCCAAATTGCACTTCAGTATACTACTAAAGGACAGCTTTAATATATACCTTTCATACTTAAGGCACCAAATTAATTAGCTACCATAGTGAAAGGAAATAAATATCCAAAGTAGCGTTACAGTTAAAGAAAAGAAAAACACAAAATACATATATAAGGAACACTACAAGACAAAAAGGAAAAATTCACCAATAGTTGTTTCACGGAAATATTAAATAGCGCAACATATTATAAACACAAATGCAGCATTAATGTAATATACCTTTCATACTTAAGGCACCAAATTAGTTAGCCACCAAGGCGAAAGGAAAATAAGTATTCAAAAAGCATTACAGTAAAAGAAAAGGAAAAACACAAAATAAAAATAAGAGTAACACAGAAAGCAAAAATTCAGCAATAGTTGTTCCAGGAAAATATCAAAACCTTCACATATTATGAAAACAAATGCAGCATTAATGTAATAAACCATCATATAACAGCCCTTCACAAGTAGACGATAAAGTTCATGCAAAAGTTGAAAACAAATGAAAGGGAACAAATACTCCCTAAAGAACTGGGTCAAAAGCGTCCAGATAATGTGAGAAATCAATTGAAGAAATGCTCAACCGGTAGCTCCTTGAGAAAACCATGTTAACAATATATCTGAAAAGAAAAAGTTCTTAAAAGCAAAAATTTAATAGAGAACCCCATAACATTTTAGCTACGTACACATGCACTAAAAAGCCAATATTGATACAGGTTATAAAAACTGTCAAGTTATTTCAAACAAAACAACTTAGCTCAAACGCAACCTGAAACCCCAAAGGTAGAGAAACATGGCAAACAGCCATAATTTATTGTACGAGCCAGATTACACCAACCCCTTCAAAAGCATGTCACTAATCTCTTAAATCCAACCACTTTGAACAATAGTGCATGTGTTAAAGATTTTACCGTTAACACAAGGCAAACTTACATCAAAGACTATGCCATTCATCACATATGCGAAAGTCACAATATAGATTCGTAACAAGTGCCTTAGCTTTCCCAATCAAATTAGACACACTTAGCCGCATTTAATATCCGTTTCATTAATGGTACAATAATTATGAAATCAAGATCATACCACAAATACTTTGTTAAAGGGGAGCAGGCATCATTAAATATCTTAATGAACAGTAGGTACACTTAAACTTCTCCACATAGTTTATCGTATCGGCCCCACATTAAAGCTTAGCAGGAAAGCATTTTAAAATTTACAATTTGCCTTTACACATTAAAATGGAAGCTTACTATAAAAACTCATAAATTATGGACTTGAGTGTGCACTAGGCTCACTTTATGATAAGCAGTTTTACCATAACTGCTGAATAACAAGAGCAAAACTATGAAAGCCTGGAGTAATACCCTTAATACCCATTTAACACATTAGAATGTAACTTTAGTCAAATAAAATTTGGATAAAAAACAAAATCCAAATGCCAAATCGCTGTTGAACAATTACTAGCCTAAAAATACAAAGTAGCCAATACTCACAATCTTAGTGAGAAAAATGCCATGTAATACCAGACCTATTTGACGGTTACGACTATAGCTGAACAAAGAGGTCCACAAGCACAAACAATCAAAACTTTGTGCCTAAATTTGAAAATCAGTCACTTACAATTGCCCCACGGGTATGATGCTCTTGCATTCCAAATCTCTCCACGCACCCAATACCAAAATGGCCAAGCTGGAAGCAAACTCCTAGCTTTACTGGAACGGATATGGCCAATAAACTTATTTAATGTACATCAAATGCCTTTCCAGGAACAGAAAACTTTAAAGTTAAACCAGCCCCATGGCTAAACACTATTACAAAGATTCTTAAATATTACAAAGTGGCAGGCAAAAAAGAAAGGTTAATTAAACATTCCACTCAAGGCGAAATATTTGTCACTCAAGGACTCGTCCTTCTCACATCCCAACCGCCCACAAGTGCCAAGAGAGCAGACAGACCCCAGGCATCGAGCCAAGCCAAAGAACCACGCCCACCGTGCATAGAGAAACGTGCACGTGAGCGGGAAATAATTAATTGGGTGTACAACCAACTGAATAAAATACACACATTAAAATTATCCGCACAGTATCTCTAAAATATTTATGAATCCACAAAAATGCATCGAGGCTCAACCAATTATTTATTTTACTTTCTCTGCACCTAGAAATGGGGAAATATTGTTTACCACGCAAAAATTTGGATACCTAGTTTCATCGGGAATACAGGCTTTGAGCTTTCCCGAAACAAAGAAGAATTAGAAAAAGACGCAGTTTTTATGTGCTAACAGCTTAACTCATAAATGAAAAGTCGGATGAATGGCAAAGTTTATATAAACTCCTGCACAATCTACCCTTCACATGAAATAATTTTCTTTAATTTTTGTTTTCTTGAAGCACTTGTAACGATTTTGATAAAAGTGACAAAGCGTTGTGACAATAACATAAAAAATAAGATGGGTATCATGAATTTTCTGGGACCGAAGTGTGAGCTCCGCTTTACACTCAGTGAATATTAGAAAATGAAGGCCATAAGCATTAGGAAGAGACTTCAGGCCGTTTCCATAATTTCATGCTGTATTTATACATTGCCAAAATTAAATAAACTTGATCAAAATAGCTCAAAACTTGAGATTGGGTTTTTTTCTGTAATCATCTAATGACAAAATGCAGAAATGTACCGTGGTTAAATGACCACACGTTATTATTTTTTATTATTGTTATTAGATATATAGAATAAACGCGTTTAATTCCCATGCTCTGGTTCTGTGTTTGAATTCCGCTTAGGCTTCTCGGTATCGATCCACTGGCTCTTTTCTCCTTCATTATCTAATATTATATGTCCTATTAAAATGCATTTAAAACTAATAATAATAATAATAATAATAATAATAATAATAATAATAATAATAATAATAATATAATGCAGTAATATGCAATAATATAATGTCGTGATATGGCATAAAATTAATAATATGTAATAATGCTAATGGCAACTGAAATAATAATGATAATAAATGTAGCGTTGATTAATAATAAAATAAAGGTAAAATGGAATAATATATTAAAGTATAAAACTAATGCCTACTTATATAAAGGTTATATGAGTATAGTGAGCAGAACTAATAATGATGTAGGCGTAGAGTAATACAAATGATTGTTACACATTGTATAAACTCTACACACAACAATATGCATGAAATATCCATATAGGGTGGACCATTTAAGTTTAGACTGTACAATATCTCCAAAACTAAGCGTTGTAGAACCAAATGTCTTGATTAAAAGCTGCTTAACATTATGGAGAAAAGTAAACGTCACTAGTCGTGTTTTATACGGAGGACACTGTTATGAAATTGACTCTAATTGTAGGTTATAACTTAAAATAATTAAATTAAGTCTAAAATGACTATGATAATCTTCTCCAAACGAAACACGACTAATCACATTCACTTTCTCCCATAATATGAAGCAACTTTCATTAAAGACCATTCTTTCTACAACGCTTAGCTTTGGAGCTATTGTACAGTGCCAATTTAAATGGTCCACCTGTATATTCTCAAATTGTGAGGTCAACTGAAGAGTAATAAAGATCACAACATATTGCAAAAAATTATGCTTTTTTTCTGGGTTTTCTGAAATACTCATTCATTAATAAGACAATTTGCATCCATCTACTCGGTGCCTATTTTAATCCTTTTCTCACAAAATTTGGAATAGTATATTATAATGTGCAGATAGTTTTAACGGATGCATATTCATGGTTCACATCGAGTTCATGGTAATAATACTATAAAACACGCAAAAAAGTAAGATTTCAGTAACTATATTCTTATTCCAAACAGCTACACAACTCCATGTTTTATAAAAAACGAATACTGCCAGAAACATTACTTTTCTGTTACTGCACGTATACATTACTTTTTAGACTTTCTCATAAGTGCGGAAGAGGAGAAAATACCTAGTTAAAATGATGCTAACTGAAACCTGTTTTCGCCCAAACTAATTAACAAAGGATGGTTTGGCGCGGAATTGTCATGGTGCGTAAATGTTCCTCATCGGTGTAAGAGAGGTTTCTTTATCTTCATGTTTTTGCATTTTTTTTTCAAAATTCTGCTAACACATATAAATGAGACCTAATGGCTGCAGAAACACTTCTTGCAGTTTTCGCATTCCTTAGAAAAGCTTAAGAGAGTAGTGATCATTATGGCGTCTTCCATCATGTATTTCTAACATTAGCAATCATCTAACAGGTTTGACTTTGGACTGCATCTACTTTTCACTTTGAAATTAAAGAAGACATAGTCATAATTAACTAGCACATGTGAAAGCACTCTAACTTCCACACGACAACTCCTCAGGGATGGACGATTCACAGAAGAGAAAGGCAGAAGCAAAAGAATACAGAAGAGAAATGGGTAGCTCCCAGCTCCGTGTTCTCCTGATCATGATCATTGGTCAAGAATGAATGCGCAAGCTATAACACCTCATTTATAACAAGATCCTATCATTTAGACAAACTCGGTGGCGTCAAGATGTTCTGCCGTATTTGCAATCCTACTATTGAAAATACGACCTTTGAGTTCTAATATTGCAATCTAAGGCTATCTAGTTATCTTTACATATTTTTGCCTGTGATGGTGCCCAAATGTGATGACAACCAGAAGTTGACGACGTTACTGTCGCTTCTGCAGACGCTCAGTTGATGTCGTTTAGGTATCGCAATACTTTTATTCTGGTTAATGGGAGCTCCTGTAGGCTTGAGTTACTCCTTGGCTCAATGACTCCCTTTTCTCATTCTGTGTATAGAAGTCTCGGGTCATTAGATACCTCCAGCGTCAGATATGTGGATCTAGTAATGGCTGGCTGACAGTCAAGACCAAGCTTGCTGAACCATATTATCAACAATCTGATGCGATACGTTCACATGACATTCTCCACTATCTATTGCTTAATACTGGCTACACATATTATTCTTTTAAAACTGATTGTCTTTTCTACTTCAATTTATTCGAGATTAATCTTTCCAGAAATAGCTATAATAGCGGTACTCAAAGGTTTTGGAACTGGACGGAACACGCTGACTTTTTCCATACTCATTCTATGACATCGTGAGAAGCAACTGAAAATTAAGAGGACAAGCACAATAGCTAAGTATAGAAAAATTCGAACCATTAACAACGAATACTTCGGAAATAGTTCATGACGTAAAAAAGTATTTGAAATGCGTTGGTCGTTTTAAAGATGCCTACAGCTTTAGAGCAGCATATTAATATAAATTATTATTATACTAGTCAGGTGTAAATTTAATAAGTAAATAACTAACTGTGAATTTAGTATATATTTGGGTGCTGAGAGGTTAGGGTAAAAGAGTCAATTGATTATAAATCAAAATTTAACTAATTGGGATATAGAATTATATAAGCACCTTAAAAGAAAATAAATTTAAATACCTCATAACAATTAAAGTAGACAAGGACAGAAAAAATTAGCCGTTAAGTTTGTTTGCTATACTCCCTGCAATAGGAGCAACCCAATTCCTTTATTGGTATTGCATTTCATGAGAAAACCTATTAGTTTGTTTGAATTTATCAGGATTATTATTGTTATTGGTATTGTATTTCATGAGAAATCCTATTAGTTTGTTTGAATTTATCAGGATTATTATTGTTATTGGTATTGCATTTCATGAGAAAACCTATTAGTTTGTTTGAATTTATCAGGATTATTATTGTTATTTGTATTGCATTTCATGAGAAAACGTATTAGTTTGTTTGAATTTATCAGGGTTATTATTGTTATTGGTATTGCATTTCATGAGAAAACGTATTAGTTTGTTTGAATTTATCAGGATTATTATTGTTATTGGTATTGCATTTCATGAGAAAACCTATTAGTTTGTTTGAATTTATCAGGATTATTATTGTTATTGGTATTGCATTTCATGAGAAAACGTATTAGTTTGTTTGAATTTATCAGGGTTATTATTGTTATTGGTATTGCATTTCATGAGAAAACGTATTAGTTTGTTTGAATTTATCAGGATTATTATTGTTATTGGTATTGCATTTCATGAGAAAACCTATTAGTTTGATTGAATTTATCAGGGTTATTATTGTTATTGGTATTGTATTTCATGAGAAAACCTATTAGTTTGTTTGAATTTATCAGGATAGTAGAATATATAAGACAGATCGAGCACAGTTTTTGCGTTTATATGGAAAAGGATAGGGAAAACGAGGGTAGATGCTAGGCTAGGAGAGCATCCAAGGAGGAAAAATGCGTTTATATGGGGGAGATAGGGAATATGAGGTTAGATGTCGACTAGACAGGGTTTGAAAAGTCTGAATATATGCTTTATAAGGGAAAGGATAGGGAAAACGAGGGGAGATGTTAGGATAGACAGGTACTGAAGTAGGAGGAATGTGCTTTATATGAGAGTAGCAGGGAATACGAGGAGAAGCGCTAGGCTAGTCAGAGGTCGAGTAGAGTATGGTTTATATGAAAGGTATAGGAAAACGAGGAGAGGTGTTAGGCTAGACAGAGTTGAAGGGTAGAGCATGTCTTGTATATGAGAGGGGTAGGGAACAGGAGCAGGGGTGTTAGGCTAGACAGAGGTCAAGAAGTAGAGTAGGGTTTATATGAAAGGTATAGGAAAACGAGGAGAGGTGTTAGGCTAGGCAGAGGTCAAGAAGTAGAGTATGGTTTATATGAAAGGTATAGGAAAACGAGGAGGGGTGTTAGGCTAGACAGAGTTGAAGGCAGAGCATGTCTTGTATATGAGAGAGGTAGGGAACAGGAGCAGAGGTGTTAGGCTAGGCAGAGATCAAGAAGTAGAGTATGGTTTATATGAAAGGTATAGGAAAACGAGGAGGGGTGTTAGGCTAGACAGAGTTGAAGGGTAGAGCATGTCTTGTATATGAGAGAGGTAGGGAACAGGAGCAGAGGTGTTAGGCTAGGCAGAGATCAACAAGTAGAGTATGGTTTAAATGAAAGGTATAGGAAAACGAGGAGGGGTGTTAGGCTAGACAGAGTTGAAGGGTAGAGCATGTCTTGTATATGAGAGGGGCAGGGAACAGGAGCAGGGGTGTTAGGCTAGACAGAGGTCAAGAAGTAGAGTATGGTTTATATGAAAGGTATAGGAAAACGAGGAGGGGTGTTAGGCTAGACAGAGTTGAAGGGCAGAGCATGTCTTGTATATGAGAGAGGTAGGGAACAGGAGCAGAGGTGTTAGGCTAGGCAGAGGTCAAGAAGTAGAGTAGGGTTTATATGAAAGGTATAGGAAAACGAGGAGGGGTGTTAGGCTAGACAGAGGTCAAGAAGTAGAGTATGGTTTATATGAAAGGTATAGGAAAACGAGGAGGGGTGTTAGGCTAGACAGAGTTGAAGGGCAGAGCATGTCTTGTATATGAGAGAGGTAGGGAACAGGAGCAGGGGTGTTAGGCTAGGCAGAGGTCAAGAAGTAGAGTAGGGTTTATATGAAAGGTATAGGAAAACGAGGAGGGGTGTTAGGCTAGACAGAGGTCAAGAAGTAGAGTATGGTTTATATGAAAGGTATAGGAAAACGAGGAGGGGTGTTAGGCTAGACAGAGTTGAAGGGCAGAGCATGTCTTGTATATGAGACAGGTAGGGAACAGGAGCAGGGATGTTAGGCTAGGCAGAGGTCAAGAAGTAGAGTAGGGTTTATATGAAAGGTATAGGAAAACGAGGAGGGGTGTTAGGCTAGACAGAGTTGAAGGGCAGAGCATGTCTTGTATATGAGAGAGGTAGGGAACAGGAGCAGGGGTGTTAGGCTAGGCAGAGGTCAAGAAGTAGAGTATGGTTTGTATGAATGGTATAGGAAAACGAGGAGGAGTGTTAGGCTAGACAGAGTTGAAGGGTAGAGTATGTCCTTTATATGAGAGAGGTTAGGAACAGGAGGAGGGGTGTTAGGTTAGGAGAATTGAGTATGTGTTTATAAGGAGAGACGAGAAAACGGAGAGAGATCCTATGCTATGATAGACAGGTGTTAAAGTTAGGTTAGATAGGAAACCAAGGAGTGATACTCAGCTAGAGGGGGAGGCAGGAGGAATGCGCTTTATGAGAGGTAGGGGATACTGGGAGAAATGCTAGGGAAGACAGGGACTGAAGGTATGTAGGGTGTTTTTCCAGAAGGGAAGAGTAAGAATTTCAGAGGTATTTAGAGCACAATATAACTATTTTAGAACACACTTAGAAGCTTTTTAGGCACATGCTTAGATAACTTTGCAGGTATTCTGATGATGTTTTAATGCGGTAGAACAGCCATTTGACATCCTCTTACTGGCTTTAAAATATTTTTAGACATAGATACAGATACGTGTTTTAGGGTATTGGTGTAAGCATTTTAGCCAGTGTACTAGGAATTGTGGAGCATTTTAGAGTTCATTTAGAGACATTTTAAGCACAGGTACAGATATTTTTTTGATATGAACAAGGCTTTCAGGACATTCTGGTATGAGGCAGGGAAATTTTAGATGTTTCAGCAGCATTTAGGGAACTGGAACAGGTAGATTCAGGGTATTCATATAGGCTTCAGAATATTTCGAGGTGTTTTATGATGCTTTTAAGGTATTTTGACAATTTTCAAGACGTTTTCAAAGCTCGTGCTAGGAGTGTTTGTGGCTCTTTAAAGGTATTTTAGGTTATGGATGTGGCATAGGCACAGACCATTAAGAGTTCCTGAAGGGGCTTTTAGATAAGTGTAGTGGCTGTTTGTCGGCTTTTGGATAAGTGTAGTGGGCTATTTTATCGGGTTTTGGAAAGAGTAATGGCTGTTTTATTGGCTTTTGGTAAATGTAGTGGCTGTTTTTATGGACTTTTGGAAAGTGTAGTGGCTATTTTTATGCCCTTAGAGTTCCTGGTGGGTTTTTGGGGAAATGGTTTTCAGGCATTCTCTCTTGTTTATAGAGTTTTTCTCTTCTATTACACAGGTCTTATGATCTATAACCATTTCTAACGTTTTTTACAGTCATATAGGATCCTTTTATGGTCTTCTCAATATTCTAATGCTACCATGCAAGAAACTATGTAGAGATGCCTTTTATAACCCCCCTTAAGCTCTGTTAGTGATGTTATTGTTTTATTCAGCTTTTCTGTTTTGTATGGTTAATTGTTTTCTAGGTGTATCGTCTTTACCAGTTAATTGATGCTTTATTAGATAAGGGTTGTAAGGGTAGGTGTCTGCCTCCTTTTATCTAGGCTTGGGGCTAGCACTATGATTTACACCTAATAGCAGGGTTAGCGCCTCCCACTCAACATTCTTATTTTTATTTATTCTTTAGGTATCTGCTAGGTGTATACACAGCACATGGGTAAGCTTCCATTTTTTTGAAGTATTGCGACACTTCCAATGGTATTTTTTTTCGAAGTTTTCATGTGCATATTTGTGACTCTTTAAAGTGTTTCAGCTTATGATATCAGATATGAGTACAGGCTTTTAGAACATTCTAACATACTGGAATGATAATTTCAGGTGTTTCAATAGCATTCTGGAGATTGGAAGCGGGCCTTTTCAAAGTATTGATACAGGGTTTAAGATTGTTAGGAATATTTCGAGGTGTTTTATGTTGATTTTAAGATATTTTAACATCTATAAGGTATTTTCAGGATACTGGTAGGAGTATTTAAGGCTCTTTGAACGTATTGTGGGCTATGGATGCGGTATGAACTCAGGCTTTTAGAGTACTCTGAACGGTTCTTTAGAAACTTTAGCGGTTTTTTTGGGGTATTGGCACATGATTTTAGAGTATGCTGAGGGTGTTTAGAATGATTGAGGTTTTTTGTTTAGCACTTAAAAGGTATTTTATGCTATTGCCTCAAAGTATTTCAACCCTTTTCAGACATTTTCAAAGCTTATTCCAGGAGTAGTTGAGCAGCTTTAAATGTACTTTAGCAACTAATCAGGCACTGTCGCAAGCTTTTAAAACATTTTGTGAAATTTTATGAGTAAATCAGGTATTCACCCACGTATTTATTCAGGTTTCAGGACTTGATATATTTCTGCACATAGTTTAATACCTCACGAACATTTATTATGCAGTGTTAGAACGCTTTTATATACTTTTAAAACACTTTTTTTTTAAATTTCTACAAACTTATATATCTTGAGGAGATAAGCTATGCTACCGAGAGGGATAAACTGTATATCGATTTACAGTTTTAGTGAATGTAGAAGTATTCTAAACTACCCTACCTTACCCGCTCACCGATCATCCTGCCCTGAATCATCTTCTCATTGTCTATTCCATTCTGTAATCCTCTAACGCAACCAGGAAACGTAACCATACGTGACAATCATAACGACCTATTCCCAAGACAATCTATGCTAACAGAACCATGCAATAACACAAGGTTTAATGTTGCATATAACAATGTAGAAAGAGATAATTTGTACAAAGAAGACTTTCTCAGCAGCCATTACTACAGCACCATTGTAAGCTCAACATACTTAGAACTAATGCCTCAGTCTTGCAAACCATTCTTCAAACTCGAATAATCATGTAAGCCTAACTCTGCCTATCCCAGACTATCCTAACAATATGCATTCTGTCCAGTAATAATCTAACACAATCTGATACCATTCCTTATAATCTGTCCAACAATCCAGTCTTAAACTAGCTCTGAATACCCTAACCTAGCGAAAATAGTATAAGCAGACTTCACATCCAGCCTGCTATCACCTAATCTAGCTTGAATGAGTGCACGTAAACCTAGACCAATCTTAGTCAACAGTCTTTTCATCACCCATTCAACTGGTCATAAACAAAAAGCCATAAGCTCGACCACTCGCTAATTATCTAAGCTACCCTATCAGAACCTCACCCAGGTTAGCCTAAACTGACTTTACCCAAGCTATCCTATTTTGTCATCGCCCGCCCTAGCGTAACCTAGAAGCTTGCCTAAACTGACTTTACACAAGCCATTCTATGTTGCCATTTCCCTTTCTAGCGTAACCTAGAACCCTCTTATCGGCTGAATGGATAACCTATCATAGCCTTGTTGGATCCATACACCACACAAATGTCTCCTTAAATCAAGAACCTTGAATGCTTTTACAGGAATTCAACACCCTCTGCGACCATATTTCTCATGTCCACACTCATATTCCCATGCCTTATAACCATTCTATTATCAGATATTTCAAGAACGTTGAAACCTATTAAAAATATTTCTTTGCTACTCTTAGCAGCCCACTATATTGTACAGTGTTCATGTATTTCTTTGTAATAAACGTGTGCCCTTCTATACACATAACAGGACATGTATCAGCATCTAAACAATGACCACCACCTCTGTCATCACTACCACCATTTCCAAAAAACAATCATCACAATAACCATCACCATCATGCCTATCACCACCATCATAAACACCCCCGCCTTCAATTACAACATAACCTTATACTATCACCGCCACCATGTCTCCATTAACAGCATAACTCTATACTGTCACCACCGCCATCATTTGCAAAACCATCAACTTTATAACCAGCACCATGACCCTATCACTACCATCACAAGCACCACTACTCCCAATTACGCCATAACCTTATATTGGCACCACCGGCATATGTCTCCATTAACACCCTAAGTCTACACTTTCGCCACCGCCACCACATTACTCCACTAACACCATAACTAGTTATCCCGCAATTCCCACCATCACCATTATCACCATTACCCCTACACACCTATTTGTATCATAACTCCGCACTTTCACCACCACTATTACTTCCAATACCACCAATGCTATAACCATCTACCTATCACCACCATCACAAATACCACTACTTCCAATTACACCATAACGTTATATTGCCACCACCGTCAATGGCCTCCATTAACACCATAACTCTACACTGTCGCCCCGCCAACACATAACTCCATTAATACCATAACTCCCTAATCCCGCAATTCCCGTCATCTTCACCGCTACATTAATCAAAACAATCATCTAAAGACAGAGCCTCTCACATATGAAGCTATATTATAACAGAGCCACGTACCTATAAGCTCCAGTGGATATCTCTATTAGAGCGTTTTGAACTGTCTCTGCGTGTGTGTATGTCTGTGCGTGTCTGTGTGTGTATGTGTCTGTGTGTGTGTCTGTGTGTGTATCTGTATGTGAGTCTGTGTGTGTGTCTGTGTGTGTGGGGGTCCGTGTGTGTGTGTCTGTGTGTATGTATGTGTGTGCGTGTGTGTGAGTCTGTGTGTTTATGGCTGTGAGTGTTTTGAACTGTCTCTATGTGTGTATGTGTGTATGTCTATGTGTGTGCCTGTCTGTGGGTGTGTATGTGTATATGTCTGTGTGTGTATCTGTGTGTGCCTGTGTGTGTATCTGTGTGTGAGTCTGTGTGTGTATATGTCTGTGTGTGTATCTGTGTGTGCCTGTGTGTGTGTGGGTGTGTGTGTATCTGTGTGTGAGTCTGTGTGTATGTGTGTATCTGTGCGTGTATGTGTGTGCGTGTGTGTGAGTCTGTGTGTTTATGTCGGTGTGTGCGTGTGTGTGTATCTGTGTGAGAGTCTGTGTGTATGTGTGTGTGCGTGTGTGTGTATCTGTGTGGGTGTGTGTGTGTATGTGTGTGTGTGTTTTGAACTGTCTCGGGGTGTGTATGTCTGCGTGTGTGTGTATGTCCGTGGGTGTGTGTCTGCGTGTGTGTGTATGAGTCTGTGTGTTTATGTCTGTGTATGTGTGTGTGTGTGTGCAGGGGTGTGTGCTGATCAAGAAGAAGAAAGGAATAAAGTAGAAAGGAAGAAGGAAAGAGAGAAAGAAGAAAAACAGAAAGAATAAAAGAAAGAATATTAAGAATTTTAATTCAGACCTGAGGATACTTAAGTATACTTATAAATATATGGGTTAAACACTTTTTATTCCAGCCGTATATGTCTCCTAGTTTAATATTTATGAACCATTAAATTTTTATAAGATTCGAACAAGGACCATAGGCTACCTAAGTACGTATCACGGTTTAACACAGATAATGAATTACATCTAATAAATACATTTTTGATCCGTCCATACAACTCCCTTAGTTTAATAGCTATTGATCATTAAATATTTTGCTCTAAGATAATAGTAAAAAATTAATCCTTAAATAGCTTGATTACAGTTATTTTCTAATGATACCTGAAAAGTCTTTCACTAAGACTCTTATTCTGATTTTACTATATTTGTCTAAGTCTTTTAACTCATTAAGAATTAACCATTTAGGTTTTACCGATTCGAGGTCGGATATGAACTTCGGACTCCTAAATAGTCTGTTCAGAGAATCTATCCACTGCTTTCAATTTAATGTAATTTGTTCGAAGAGTCTAGCTGCCCTACTTCGGGAATAATGAAACATCAAAGTTTAAAACTCTGGTGAGACTCGAACTCCGGTCCCTAGAGATATCTTTCCGTAACTAATCAATAATACAAGACTATGTGAATCCTTGTTGATGCTAAAAGGGCCTAAAAAGTCAGTAGTATACAATTGTATTTTCTATATCAATTTATGGCTTTTTAATTGGCTTAATTGATTTAAATTGGTCTTTCATGTACGTCCGACCTAAGTAGCGTGTACGTTCTATATCAATTTATGGCTTTTTAATTGGTTCACTTGGTTCAATTGGTCTTTCATGCAAGCCCGACCTAAGTAGCGGTACGTTCTGTATCAATTTATGGCTTTTTAATTGGTTCAATTGGTCTTTCGTGCAAGACCCGACCTAAATCCCTCCTCAAGGAAAGTACAGGCTAGGGGTGGGGGGAGGTAATCAAAATAATGTCTGCATTTCCAGTCAGCTATGAGACATGATTCATCCCCATAAAGTACACAGCGTTAATTCTAATCATATACATCAAATAAAAAATACAAGTTACAATTTTTGTGGCGAACGCACATAACGAGTGAAAACCTTTAAAAATCAAAAGGTTTATTTTTCACCATCCTACCGAGACTTGTTGCTTTGAACGGGTCGATAACACTCTAGTGTTATCCGCTAAAATGCAACAGGAGGTTTCTGAAAGGTATCGTAGAATGGCTAGTATGCGATGTTCGCTAACTAAAGCATACCTCTTTATTACAATGAGAAATTTCGTAAATTAGAATCACAAGCGATGAAAAAATATTGGAATATATAGCTTTAAAGGTTAACAAGAGTCACTCTGTACTTAAATACCCTGATAAGAACGCTAAACGATCTGTAAGCGGTATAGAAGAATAAGAAATTCTGTATACCAATTTTTGGAGCACAGACTATACAGCCCCGCATGTTATTGCCTGGAGGGGAGATCCCTACTCTGTCTCCCCATCTGTATACAATTTAGCGGCTATTGTGTCCGAGCTTCGCCCTAGTGGCTTCTCCCCATGTCTTGTTAAAAGGTCCTGCGTACATTTCTCCGAAGCATTCTAAAAACGTCGATATTTACCAAGAAAATAATTTTTATAACTAGAACTACAAATAAATATCGCTACCAAGAATTGATACTTCACATTCAATTGTATACTACTGACTTTTTATGCCCTTTTAGCATCAAAAAGGATTCACATAGTCTTGTATTATTGATTAGTTACGGAAAGATATCTCTAGGGACCGGAGTTCGAGTCTCACCAGAGTTTTAAACTTTGATGTTTCATTATTCCCGAAGTAGGGCAGCTAGACTCTTCGAACAAATTACATTAAATTGAAAGCAGTGGATAGATTCTCTGAACAGACTATTTAGGAGTCCGAAGTTCATATCCGACCTCGAATCGGTAAAACCTAAATGGTTAATTCTTAATGAGTTAAAAGACTTAGACAAATATAGTAAAATCAGAATAAGAGTCTTAGTGAAAGACTTTTCAGGTATCATTAGAAAATAACTGTAATCAAGCTATTTAAGGATTAATTTTTTACTATTATCTTAGAGCAAAATATTTAATGATCAATAGCTATTAAACTAAGGGAGTTGTATGGACGGATCAAAAATGTATTTATTAGATGTAATTCATTATCTGTGTTAAACCGTGATACGTACTTAGGTAGCCTATGGTCCTTGTTCGAATCTTATAAAAATTTAATGGTTCATAAATATTAAACTAGGAGACATATACGGCTGGAATAAAAAGTGTTTAACCCATATATTTATAAGTATACTTAAGTATCCTCAGATCTGAATTAAAATTCTTAATTTTCTTTCTTTTTTTCTTTCTGTTTTTCTTCTTTCTCTCTTTCCTTCTTCCTTTCTACTTTATTCCTTTCTTCTTCTTGATCAGCACACACCCCTGCACACACACACATACACAGACATAAACACAAAGACTCATACACACACACACGCAGACATACACCCACGGACATACACACACACGCAGACATACACCCCGAGACAGTTCAAAACACACACACACATACACACACACCCACACAGATACACACACGCACACACACACATACACACAGACTCACACACAGATACACACACACGCACACACCGACATAAACACACAGACTCACACACACACGCACGCACACACACACATACACGCACAGATACACACATACACACAGACTCACACACAGATACACACACACCCACACACACACAGGCACACACAGATACACACACAGACATATACACACACAGACTCACACACAGATACACACACACAGGCACACACAGATACACACACAGACATATACACACACACACCCACAGACACGCACACACATAGACATACACACACATACACACACATAGAGACAGTTCAAAACACTCACAGCCATAAACACACGGACCCCCACACACACAGACACACACACACAGACTCACATACAGATACACACACACAGACACACACACAGACACATACACACACAGACACGCACAGACATACACACACGCAGAGACAGTTCAAAACGCTCTAATAGAGATATCCCTGGAGCTTATAGGTACGTGGCTCTGTTATAATATAGCTTCATATGTGAGAGGCTCTGTCTTTAGATGATTGTATTGATTAATGTAGCGGTGAAGATGACGGGAATTGCGGGATTAGGGAGTTATGGTATTAATGGAGTTATGTGTTGGCGGGGCGACAGTGTAGAGTTATGGTGTTAATGGAGGCCATTGACGGTGGTGGCAATATAACGTTATGGTGTAATTGGAAGTAGTGGTATTTGTGATGGTGGTGATAGGTAGATGGTTATAGCATTGGTGGTATTGGAAGTAATAGTGGTGGTGAAAGTGCGGAGTTATGATACAAATAGGTGTGTAGGGGTAATGGTGATAATGGTGATGGTGGGAATTGCGGGATAACTAGTTATGGTGTTAGTGGAGTAATGTGGTGGCGGTGGCGAAAGTGTAGACTTAGGGTGTTAATGGAGACATATGCCGGTGGTGCCAATATAAGGTTATGGCGTAATTGGGAGTAGTGGTGCTTGTGATGGTAGTGATAGGGTCATGGTGCTGGTTATAAAGTTGATGGTTTTGCAAATGATGGCGGTGGTGACAGTATAGAGTTATGCTGTTAATGGAGACATGGTGGCGGTGATAGTATAAGGTTATGTTGTAATTGAAGGCGGGGGTGTTTATGATGGTGGTGATAGGCATGATGGTGATGGTTATTGTGATGATTGTTTTTTGGAAATGGTGGTAGTGATGACAGAGGTGGTGGTCATTGTTTAGATGCTGATACATGTCCTGTTATGTGTATAGAAGGGCACACGTTTATTACAAAGAAATACATGAACACTGTACAATATAGTGGGCTGCTAAGAGTAGCAAAGAAATATTTTTAATAGGTTTCAACGTTCTTGAAATATCTGATAATAGAATGGTTATAAGGCATGGGAATATGAGTGTGGACATGAGAAATATGGTCGCAGAGGGTGTTGAATTCCTGTAAAAGCATTCAAGGTTCTTGATTTAAGGAGACATTTGTGTGGTGTATGGATCCAACAAGGCTATGATAGGTTATCCATTCAGCCGATAAGAGGGTTCTAGGTTACGCTAGAAAGGGAAATGGCAACATAGAATGGCTTGTGTAAAGTCAGTTTAGGCAAGCTTCTAGGTTACGCTAGGGCGGGCTATGACAAAATAGGATAGCTTGGGTAAAGTCAGTTTAGGCTAACCTGGGTGAGGTTCTGATAGGGTAGCTTAGATAATTAGCGAGTGGTCGAGCTTATAGCTTTTTGTTTATGACCAGTTGAATGGGTGATGAAACGACTGTTGACTAAGATTGGTCTAGGTTTACGTGCACTCATTCAAGCTAGATTAGGTGATAGCAGGCTGGATGTGAAGTCTGCTTATACTATTTTCGCTAGGTTAGGGTATTCAGAGCTAGTTTAGGACTGGATTGTTGGACAGATTATAAGGAATGGTATCAGATTGTGTTAGATTATTACTGGACAGAATGCATATTGTTAGGATAGTCTGGGATAGGCAGAGTTAGGCTTACATGATTATTCGAGTTTGAAGAATGGTTTGCAAGACTGAGGCATTAGTTCTAAGTATGTTGAGCTTACAATGGTGCTGTAGTAATGGCTGCTGAGAAAGGCTTCTTTGTACAAATTATCTCTTTCTACATTGTTATATGCAACATTAAACCTTGTGTTATTGCATGGTTCTGTTAGCATAGATTGTCTTGGGAATAGGTCGTTATGATTGTCACGTATGGTTACGTTTCCTGGTTGCGTTAGAGGATTACAGAATGGAATAGACAATGAGAAGATGATTCAGGGCAGGATGATCGGTGAGCGGGTAAGGTAGGGTAGTTTAGAATACTTCTACATTCACTAAAACTGTAAATCGATATACAGTTTATCCCTCTCGGTAGCATAGCTTATCTCCTCAAGATATATAAGTTTGTAGAAATTTAAAAAAAAAGTGTTTTAAAAGTATATAAAAGCGTTCTAACACTGCATAATAAATGTTCGTGAGGTATTAAACTATGTGCAGAAATATATCAAGTCCTGAAACCTGAATAAATACGTGGGTGAATACCTGATTTACTCATAAAATTTCACAAAATGTTTTAAAAGCTTGCGACAGTGCCTGATTAGTTGCTAAAGTACATTTAAAGCTGCTCAACTACTCCTGGAATAAGCTTTGAAAATGTCTGAAAAGGGTTGAAATACTTTGAGGCAATAGCATAAAATACCTTTTAAGTGCTATACAAAAAACCTCAATCATTCTAAACACCCTCAGCATACTCTAAAATCATGTGCCAATACCCCAAAAAAAACCGCTAAAGTTTCTAAAGAACCGTTCAGAGTACTCTAAAAGCCTGAGTTCATACCGCATCCATAGCCCACAATACGTTCAAAGAGCCTTAAATACTCCTACCAGTATCCTGAAAATACCTTATAGATGTTAAAATATCTTAAAATCAACATAAAACACCTCGAAATATTCCTAACAATCTTAAACCCTGTATCAATACTTTGAAAAGGCCCGCTTCCAATCTCCAGAATGCTATTGAAACACCTGAAATTATCATTCCAGTATGTTAGAATGTTCTAAAAGCCTGTACTCATATCTGATATCATAAGCTGAAACACCTTTAAAGAGTCACAAATATGCACATGAAAACTTCGAAAAAAAATACCATTGGAAGTGTCGCAATACTTCAAAAAAATGGAAGCTTACCCATGTGCTGTGTATACACCTAGCAGATACCTAAGGAATAAATAAAAATAAGAATGTTGAGTGGGAGGCGCTAACCCTGCTATTAGGTGTAAATCATAGTGCTAGCCCCAAGCCTAGATAAAAGGAGGCAGACACCTACCCTTACAACCCTTATCTAATAAAGCATCAATTAACTGGTAAAGACGATACACCTAGACAACAATTAACCATACAAAACAGAAAAGCTGAATAAAACAATAACATCACTAACAGAGCTTAAGGGGGTTATAAAAGGCATCTCTACATAGTTTCTTGCATGGTAGCATTAGAATATTGAGAAGACCATAAAAGGATCCTATATGACTGTAAAAAACGTTAGAAATGGTTATAGATCATAAGACCTGTGTAATAGAAGAGAAAAACTCTATAAACAAGAGAGAATGCCTGAAAACCATTTCCCCAAAAACCCACCAGGAACTCTAAGGGCATAAAAATAGCCACTACACTTTCCAAAAGTCCATAAAAACAGCCACTACATTTACCAAAAGCCAATAAAACAGCCATTACTCTTTCCAAAACCCGATAAAATAGCCCACTACACTTATCCAAAAGCCGACAAACAGCCACTACACTTATCTAAAAGCCCCTTCAGGAACTCTTAATGGTCTGTGCCTATGCCACATCCATAACCTAAAATACCTTTAAAGAGCCACAAACACTCCTAGCACGAGCTTTGAAAACGTCTTGAAAATTGTCAAAATACCTTAAAAGCATCATAAAACACCTCGAAATATTCTGAAGCCTATATGAATACCCTGAATCTACCTGTTCCAGTTCCCTAAATGCTGCTGAAACATCTAAAATTTCCCTGCCTCATACCAGAATGTCCTGAAAGCCTTGTTCATATCAAAAAAATATCTGTCCCTGTGCTTAAAATGTCTCTAAATGAACTCTAAAATGCTCCACAATTCCTAGTACACTGGCTAAAATGCTTACACCAATACCCTAAAACACATATCTGTATCTATGTCTAAAAATATTTTAAAGCCAGTAAGAGGATGTCAAATGGCTATTCTACCGCATTAAAACATCATCAGAATACCTGCAAAGTTATCTAAGCATGTGCCTAAAAAGCTTCTAAGTGTGTTCTAAAATAGTTATATTGTGCTCTAAACACCTCTGAAATTCTTACTCTTCCCTTCTGGAGAAACACCCTACATACCTTCAGTCCCTGTTATCCCTAGCATTTCTCCCAGTATCCCCTACCTCTCATAAAGCGCATTCCTCCTGCCTCCCCCTTTAGCTGAGTATCACTCCTTGGTTTCCTATCTAACCTAACTTTAACACCTGTCTATCATAGCATAGGATCTCTCTCCGTTTTCTCGTCTCTCCTTATAAACACATACTCAATTCTCCTAATCTAACACCCCTCCTCCTGTTCCTAACCTCTCTCATATAAAGGACATACTCTACCCTTCAACTCTGTCTAGCCTAACACTCCTCCTCGTTTTCCTATACCATTCATATAAACCATACTCTACTTCTTGACCTCTGTTTCCTATACCATTCATATAAACCATACTCTACTTCTTGACCTCTGCCTAGCCTAACACCCCTGCTCCTGTTCCCTACATCTCTCATATACAAGACATGCTCTGCCCTTCAACTCTGTCTAGCCTAACACCCCTCCTCGTTTTCCTATACCTTTCATATAAACCCTACTCTACTTCTTGACCTCTGCCTAGCCTAACATCCCTGCTCCTGTTCCCTACCTGTCTCATATACAAGACATGCTCTGCCCTTCAACTCTGTCTAGCCTAACACCCCTCCTCGTTTTCCTATACCTTTCATATAAACCATACTCTACTTCTTGACCTCTGTCTAGCCTCACACCCCTCCTCGTTTTCCTATACCTTTCATATAAACCCTACTCTACTTCTTGACCTCTGCCTAGCCTAACACCCCTGCTCCTGTTCCCTACCTCTCTCATATACAAAACATGCTCTGCCCTTCAACTCTGTCTAGCCTAACACCCCTCCTCGTTTTCCTATACCTTTCATATAAACCATACTCTACTTCTTGACCTCTGTCTAGCCTAACACCCCTCCTCGTTTTCCTATACCTTTCATATAAACCCTACTCTACTTCTTGACCTCTGCCTAGCCTAACACCCCTGCTCCTGTTCCCTACCTCTCTCATATACAAGACATGCTCTGCCCTTCAACTCTGTCTAGCCTAACACCCCTCCTCGTTTTCCTATACCTTTCATATAAACCATACACTACTTCTTGACCTCTGTCTAGCCTAACACCCCTGCTCCTGTTTCCTGCCCCTCTCACATACAAGACATGCTCTACCCTTCAACTCTGTCTAGCCTAACACCCCTCCTCGTTTTCCTATACCTTTCATATAAACCATACTCTACTTCTTGATCTCTGCCTAGCCTAACACCTCTGCTCCTGTTCCCTACCTCTCTCATATACAAGACATGCTCTACCCTTCAACTCTGTCTAGCCTAACACCCCTCCTCGTTTTCCTATACCTTTCATATAAACCATACTCTACTTCTTGACCTCTGTCTAGCCTAACACCCCTCCTCGTTTTCCTATACCTTTCATATAAACCCTACTCTACTTCTTGACCTCTGCCTAGCCTAACATCCCTGCTCCTGTTCCCTACCTGTCTCATATACAAGACATGCTCTGCCCTTCAACTCTGTCTAGCCTAACACCCCTCCTCGTTTTCCTATACCTTTCATATAAACCATACTCTACTTCTTGACCTCTGTCTAGCCTCACACCCCTCCTCGTTTTCCTATACATTTCATATAAACCCTACTCTACTTCTTGACCTCTGCCTAGCCTAACACCCCTGCTCCTGTTCCCTATCTCTCTCATATACAAAACATGCTCTGCCCTTCAACTCTGTCTAGCCTAACACCCCTCCTCGTTTTCCTATACCTTTCATATAAACCATACTCTACTTCTTGACCTCTGTCTAGCCTAACACCCCTCCTCGTTTTCCTATACCTTTCATATAAACCCTACTCTACTTCTTGACCTCTGCCTAGCCTAACACCCCTGCTCCTGTTCCCTACCTCTCTCATATACAAGACATGCTCTGCCCTTCAACTCTGTCTAGCCTAACACCCCTCCTCGTTTTCCTATACCTTTCATATAAACCATACACTACTTCTTGACCTCTGTCTAGCCTAACACCCCTGCTCCTGTTTCCTGCCCCTCTCACATACAAGACATGCTCTACCCTTCAACTCTGTCTAGCCTAACACCCCTCCTCGTTTTCCTATACCTTTCATATAAACCATACTCTACTTCTTGATCTCTGCCTAGCCTAACACCTCTGCTCCTGTTCCCTACCTCTCTCATATACAAGACATGCTCTACCCTTCAACTCTGTCTAGCCTAACACCCCTCCTCGTTTTCCTATACCTTTCATATAAACCATACTCTACTTCTTGATCTCTGCCTAGCCTAACACCTCTGCTCCTGTTCCCTACCTCTCTCATATACAAGACATGCTCTGCCTTCAACTCTGTCTAGCCTAACACCCCTCCTCGTTTTCCTATACCTTTCATATAAACCATACTCTACTTCTTGACCTCTGCCTAGCCTAACACCTCTCCTCGTTTTCCTATACCTTTCATATAAACCCTACTCTACTTCTTGACCTCTGTCTAGCCTAACACCCCTGCTCCTGTTCCCTACCGCTCTCATATACAAGACATGTTCTACCCTTCAACTCTGTCTAGCCTAACACCTCTCCTCGTTTTCCTATACCTTTCATATAAACCATGCTCTACTCGACCTCTGACTAGCCTAGCGCTTCTCCTCGTATTCCCTGCTACTCTCATATAAAGCACATTCCTCCTACTTCAGTACCTGTCTATCCCAACATCTCCCCTCGTTTTCCCTATCCTTTCCCTTATAAAGCATATATTCAGACCTTTCAAACCCTGTCTAGTCGACATCTAACCTCATATTCCCTATCTCCCCCATATAAACGCATTTTTCCTCCTTGGATGCTCTCCTAGCCTAGCATCTACCCTCGTTTTCCCTATCCTTTCCCATATAATCGCAAAAAACTGTGCTCGATCTGTCTTATATATTCTACTCAGGATCATTATTGTTATTGGTATTGCATTTCATGAGAAAACCTATTAGTTTGTTTGAATTTATCAGGATTGTTATTATTATTATTATTATTTTTATTATTGCATTTAATGAGAAAACCTATTAGTTTGTTTGAATTTATCAGGGTTATTATTATTAGTAGTAGTAGTAGTAGTAGTAGTAGTAGTAGTAGTAGTAGTAGTAGTAGTAGTAGTAGTAGTAGTATTAGTATTGCATTTCATGAGAAAACCTATTAGTGTGTTTGAATTTATCAGGGTTATTATTATTATTATTATTATTATTATTATTATTATTATTATTATTATTAGTAGTAGTAGTAGTAGTAGTAGTAGTAGTAGTAGTAGTAGTAGTAGTAGTAGTAGTAGTAGTAGTAGTAGTAGTAGTAGTAGTAGTAGTAGTAGTAGTAATAGTAGTATTAGTATTGCATTTCATGAGAAAACCTATTAGTTTGTTTGAATTTATCAGGGTTATGTTTGTTAATACTTTCCTTATATATCTAATTAAGGAAGAGTCACCTAGCTTGTAAATGGGTTTCAATAGCATGCAGTTTTTTGTTTCAATTTATTATATTTCTGCTTTATTAAGCAGTTTATAATGATTTTAATATAATGCAAATATTTTACATGGTTAGAGTAGTTGGTTTATGCATTATATTATTGGATCTATATCTATACTGTAAAATTACCTCACACCAGTGTTTTATAATTATCTATTATAATTACTGTTAAGTATCGACATGAGAATACGCTTTATTTTATTTCCAAAGTGAAGTAGTTATACACACCTAAGGAATTTCACGCCGTATACATATTATCTGTATGCTAACTGCATTATCTTAGAAGAAGTAAAGCTCACACTATTTTGCTTTGGATGCATTCTCATGAATTCAGAGTCTTATATGGAAATCTGTTATTTAAGATTGTACAGCAAGGAACATGCATGGTAAGTAAAAAGTGGATTTGTACATAAAAACTTACCAGCAATTTTGGTGAATTAAATTAGTGGCCTCCAGCGACGACGAAGTGGGTGCATGTTTAGCTTAGCGCAATATTCACAGGCGCAGGTCACGGATTCACGCAATACAGTGGAGTTTTGGGATGAAAAACAGATTCTTTTATGCTCCGAATCAGCCAAGCTGTCGCCTTTCTACATTAATTTACGTAACAAGCATTGTTTACACGTGTGTGTGCTTAAACGGGTGGGCTGTGAGGAAAGATTTTGAAAGATTTCCACCTAAAAGAAATAGTATTGTTTTGTTCATTCTCGCATATATACAGAGAACCACTTCTAAGTAAGTATTAAGTTTATAGTGTATTGTGTGTATATGATGCTCCCTGAAGAGATAGGTGCTTTATATTTTTAAGGTTCTAATGCCCACTAATGATATCTGTATAATGGAGTAATAACATCATAAAGCAGAGAGTCCAAATGTATTTTGCGAGCCGTTGAACGACTAAATTGCAGAGAGACCCCCTAGAGTGGAATGGGGACTGCAGAAACATGTAATTATAACTCCATATTATACAAATTTACCATAAGTGATGTAATACCGATGTATGGTTGCGATATGACCAAGTTGTGCCTCCGCCTGCCCTCGTAACTGACACTTTTGGTGTAAATTTTAAAATCAAAACGAAAAGAGTCTCTCATATTAAAATTTACACAACTTTCTCCGCCACTCTTCTAAAATACTCTTAAATTTGTTTTATATGATTTATACTCGAAAATTCATGATCAGTCAAGGGTTTATTGTAATGGTGTATGTTATATGAGAATGATAGAAACATAAAATTTCAATATCGCCAGCTATGGGGTGTTTCCAGTTTCACATTTATGATGCTACATTTGATGCAAGTCCAAATTTGTTTTTCAGATTGCTTCAAACTGGTTTATTCTATGTAATGCGTACGTTTCCTACGAGCTCCTTCATGAGTTATATGCTTTTAGAGAGCCCTAATGTTTTGTTGATCTGTGCTTAGTTATGAGATGAACGTTATCTTTTAGCCAAAGTTATATAAAGTTATATTCAGTGACAATCGTCTCATTAACATGGAGAGATAAAATTCCAAGTGTAAACACTCAATTAATGTTATTGTTTTTGCCACTGCCGTGTGCGTGTGTGAACGTTATATCCCAAGGGTACAAGCTTCATTTATTAACACAATATATACACTATGTGATCAAAAGTATCCGGACCCCCCCACAAACATACGTTTTTCATTTTAGGTGTATTGTGCTGCCACCTACTGCCTGGTACTCATTATCCGCGACCTCAGTAGTCATTAGACATCGTGAAACAGCAGAATGGGACGCTCCGTGGAACTCACGGACTACGAACGTGGTCAGGTGATTGGGTGTCACTTGTGTCAGAAGTCTGTAGGCGAGATTTCCACACACCTAAACATCCCTAGCTCCACTGTTTCTGATGTGATAGTGAAGTGGAAACGTGAAGGGACATGTACAGCACAAAAGCGTACAGGCTGACCTCGTTTGTTGACTGACAGAGACCGCTGACATTTGAAGACGGCCGAAAAGAGTAATAGGCAGACATCTATCCAGACCATCACACAGGAATTCCAAACTGCATCAGGATCCACTCCAAGTACTATGACAGTTAGGCGTGAGGTGAGAAACCTTGGATTCCATGGTCTAGCGGCTGCTCATAAGCCACACATCACGCAGTAAAATGCCAAACGAAACCTGGCTTGGTGTAAGGAGCGTCTACATTACACGATTGAACAGTGGAAAAACGTGTGCAGTGGCGAATCACGGTACACAATGTGGCTATCCGATGGCAGGGTGTGGGTATGGCGAATGCCCAGTGAACGTCATCTGCCAGCGTGTGTAGTGCCAACAGTGAAATTCGGAGGTGGCGGTGTTGTCGTGTTGTCGTGTTTTTCCTGGAGGGGGCTTGCACCCCTTGTTGTTTTGCGTGGCACGATCACGGCGCAGACCTACTTTGATATTTAAGCACTTTTTTGCTTCCCACTGTTGAAGAGCGATTCGGGGATGGCAATTGCATCTTTCAACATGATCGAGCACTGTTCATACTGCACGGACTGTGGCGGAGTGGTTACACGACAATAACATCCCTGTAATGGACTGGCCTGTACAGAGTCTTGACTTGAATACTATAGAACAACTTTGGTATGTTTTGGAACGCCGACTTCGTGCCAGACCTCACCGATCTACATCGATACCCCTCCTCAGTTCCGCAGCCCGTGAAGAATGGTCTGCCATTCCCCAAGAAACCTTCCAGCACCTGATTGAAAGTATGTCTGCGAGAGTGAACGCTGTCATCAAGGCTAAGGGTGAGCCAACACCATATTTACTTCCAGCATTACCGATGGAGGGCAAGTTCGTGGCGCCCTCCATCGGTAATGCTGGAAGTAAATATTTTAAACGAGTTTCTGCAAGTGCGGTATGTTAACAAGGAGTTATTTATTTCTTTTTTTTATGCTCTTGCAGTAATTGATATATACCGAGTAGTTAGTTATTTCTGGCCTGCGTTATCAATATTTGTTATAATTAATCGGTTGCTTACTTTTACACCGTAAGTATAAAGAGTGTGAAACGAAATGTTATGTTTAATTTATTCAAATCTTTATTTCTTAAACATTTAAACATTTGAGAATGGCATCGCATGTGTATCGTAGTGTTTTTAACCAATTCGATTCTCTTTTCTTTTGCTGTGTCATATTTCCTCAATCGTTACCAAATACATAAACGTACACCTATTGTATGGAATTAAATATCCTCGGCGATTTGTTCTTGTTTTACGCGCATATTCTGCGAAGTAATAACTATTTTATACCCTCGGCATTCTCGCGCAAAATTCTTCTTGGATGGATGTCACTGACAGAAAGTGCAGGTGAACTGGCTGCCTTATAAATGTTAGTCTCCTTTAAATGTGTGTAAGTTGTTGAAATATCAGCCGTTTACCAGCTAGTTTAGGATCCTATTTAGTAAAACCTGTTTTTTGTAGAATTCACTTAACCAATTGGTTTGTTTTAATGTTTCGCCAATGAAGAGAGTCGAAGATTTTCTCCTTCCTGAACTCTATAACCCTATTTCAAGGTTTAACAATACATATATTGAAGAAGTTATTTTGTTGTATTATTATTTCTACGTTGTTATTGTGCCCCACGCTTTGGGAGACAATTTGAAGAAGGTGTTGTATTGAAGGAGTTGAATTTTATTTCTACTGTTGGGGAGACGAACTTGAAGTAGTTGCAACCTCACGTATGGTAAAGAGTTTCCATTAGCCTTCGCCCCAAAATGTTTAAAAAAAAATATTAGCTTTGTAATTTTGACTGTTTCTTTAAATATTATACATTTATGTTTGCTTCCACTGCGTCAGCATTTATAATTTTTTTGAGACATGAATGTCTTAGCAGAGAGTGGTGCCACTAAAGAATATAGGCTTACACAGAATAAAATTTGTTTTCTTCACCCCATTTATTAATGCTTGACACGATTTAAATAACACTTCACTGATATAGAGGGCTGTGAAATTCTTTTAATTACTTGCACTTTTTAACACGTAAACTATTTTCGTCTCACACTGAATTGTATTCAACTTCTCAAGGACGCATCTAGCGTCCGGTTAGGAACACTGTCTACAACCAACTGAACCCTGTATTTGTAAATTTTGCTATATTTCAGTTTTTGATTGGCTAATACTAGCCCAATAGAATAGCTTCATTTAACTAAAGCTTTTTCTGGTTGTTGATTGGCTATTTTATAAACTGTCACAAAAATTACACTATTGCTTCCAAGAATTACAAGTGGTATTGTTAACCTTTCAAATTCATTATTGCCTCAAGGTTACCTCATTGTTAGCAACCTTTAACGTATTTTTCTCACAGCTCCTATATTATTGAATTACGTAATATATTCACATAACAGTATTACACATGTGTATAATAATTTAAACATTAATACAATGACTGTTACATGCATTTTATATATTATATTATACGCATTTTGTTTTAAGGCGGGCTGTTATTATATTTTATATTATATAATTCAAGTGAAATCATTTAAGTGTTAAAAATATTGCCTCAGATTCACCCCTTTTAGAAATATTAAAAACTGTTCTTTTTGTTTTGTTCTTTTAAATTTTTAAATATTTTCTGAAAGTCTCCTGAAAGAAAGAAACATAACCTTCTTATTATTACACTGCCTATTTTTCACTGTTCTTTATTATTATTATTATTATTATTATTATTATTATTATTATTATTATTATTATTATTATTATACTTCTTATTTTTCACTGTCGCTTTTTTATTATTTTTATTACACTTATTTTTCACTGTCCCTTTTTTTAAATACTCACTGTTTTTTTACTACACTTGTGTATAGCAGAATACTTCATATTCATTTTGTTCTTCTACATGTTCGACACTTTAAGGTCAACGATCTGGTGTAAGGTCAATTATCTGGTGTTCAGTGACCTGAGTGAAGTTTGTTTATTCACTAACACAACCATATTAAATATTTTATTTGCTAGACATTTACTACTTAATTAGGCATATTAACACTTATTACCCATTCTTTAAAACTTATTTCTTAAACATTTTTATGTTTCTTATACAATATAAATGCAGTTGCTATTCAAATTTCTTATGCTTTTCTTACTAACAATGGATTTTCTTCTATTACATCTTTTTATCAAAGCTCTCTTTTGTTATATTGACAATTGGTTACAGTTAGTAGAGATATTATTATACATATTTTTAAACTACTTTGCTTTCCCCTTTTATGTTCTAGATAGTTTCTTTTCTTTTTCTTTTTGTGCCACAGGCTGTTTACATTTATACCGCTTTAACATTTGTTTGTGGAATTTTCCAATTATTTTATTTGTTTTATTTTCCTAAGTTCGTATGTATCTGTTCCAAATATATTTATTATTTCATAAGGACCATGATAGATCAGAAACAACCTCCAATATTCTTGTTCTTCACTAACACTTGATCTCCTATATTTAATTTCCAAGCCCTTCTTTTTTTTTCCTTCGTGTGTTTGTTTTCTCTTCAGCGCTTTTGCTTGTATTTTTAAAAATGCTAATTTAAAACCTCCCTCCTTTTCTAGCAATTTAACTGATTGGTCTTCAATAACTTCTGGTACCATATGTCTCAAAGTATTGTATAATTTTCCATGATGAAGTTCTATTGGTTTTAATCATTATACTATATTTATGGATTGATTAAGTAGATTTTGAATAATATTGATGTATGAGTACCAAATGCTCTACTTGTTATGACACACTACACATAGATAATTTGACACTTTTTAGATCTCTCTTTCTACTGGATTGGCATTAGGTCTGTATCTTGATGAGAAATACTGTTTCACTCCCAAATCTTTAATTCCATTCATAAATGTAGAATTGCTAAACACTAATGCATTATTACAAAATATGGCCTGAACTATTCCTTCCTCTGGGAAATATGATTTTGTTAATTTGTTTAACATGTTGTGCTGGTTTCATTCTTGAGTGCATATATTCGTACATATTTGCTAAACACGTTATAGCATACAAATAGGGATTTGTACCCAAATGCACTTACAGGCATTGGACCATGCAAATCTAAACTTAATAAACATCTTGGTTTATCTCTAAGTACTGAGTTTGTTGTATATTCATAAGCTACATTAATTTGTTTTGCTTTCTGACAAAGATCGCAACATGATATGTATTTTCTTACTTTATGTCCTAGTTTAGAGATATATAAATTTTCCAAAATAGTTAGGATTGTCTTCTCCGTACCTGCATGTATTAATCCTAAATGAAATTGTTCTATTATTTCTAACTCCATACTTGTTGGAATATATGTTTTCCATCTCTTTTATCTCCTTTGCATGTTTCTTATATAATACACCATTTTCGACAGCTATTGTAGGATTCTTTGCCTCTTCTATCTTCGGGGCATTTTCTTTCAAACTTGGTAATGTAAGGTGTTTGTCTTGCTTTTCTTTAATGTTTTTGAATTGGTTCTTCAATTCTTTCTTCATTGGAATATCTATCGTAATCACTTTAATTTCATATTGTTTTCTAGAAAAGCTGTTAGGAAATTGTTTGTTGTGGTTGATTCTTGATATTAAATCACTGAATGTATTTTGTTTGCCTGGAATATGTATAATTTCTACATCAAATTCCATTATAGCGAGAATCATTCTAGCTAACCTGCCACTATATAACCTACATTTCTGAATAAAAGTCAAGCTAATATGATCTGTATATATTTTCACTTTCTTCTGAAATATATATATATATATATATATATATATATATATATATATATATATATATATATATATATATGTCATAAATTTAAGTAATGAGAAATATAGTGCTCCAATTTCTAACATTGCTACGGATGCATTTCTTTCAATATTGGTTAAGCCACGTGAAGCAGTACTTATTACATGAAATGTGTTGTCATGTTCTCTTTGCCCTAGTATTCCTGCATATCCCTGACAAGATGCGTCCACATACAACTCATAATCTATTTCATCTCTTGTACGTTCCAGCAATATTGCATTTGCAAACAATTTTCTTACAATTTCAAAACATTTTTGTAGCTCTGCTGACTACTTCCATTTATTTGTTTTCTTTAGAAGTTGTCTTAAAGGTTCTACTTCTATAGCATATCTTGGTAAGAATTTACTTTCAAAATGCCAAATATGGTCGTAGCTGCCGAATATTTTTAGGTGGTGGTATTTTTAATATGGCTTCTGTTCTTTCTTCATTTGGTTGAATGCCTATTTCACTTATTACATATCCCAAGAATTTAATTTCAGGTACACAGAATTTTGAAGTTTTAATATTTATGGTCATGCCATGTTCATGTAATTTATTTAATACATAATTTACATTCTCTAGATGTTCCTCAAAGGTTTGGCTTATTATTAGAAAATCATCAGTGTATCTGATTAAGAAATCTTCTGCTGTGTCACCAAAGATACTATCTGTTGCTCACAGGAATCCACTAGCATTATTCTTTAATCCATATGGGTTTACACAATACCTATATTGTAATCCAAATACTTGAAAGGCTGTGTAATCACGTACTTTGGGATCTAGCTCGACTTGCCAAAATGAAGCTGTAAGATCTATAGAAGAGATATATTTACCACGTGATAACCTTGCAATTGTTTGTTCTATACTTTCATTTTGAAAGTGGTCTGGTAGCATGAATGTATTTAAATACCTTCCATCAATAGTGATTCTTAACCTATTATCTTTCTTTACCGTCCAACAAACACTATTTATATACTGTGAATTTATAAGCTCAATGATGTTATTTTCTATCATACTAGCTATTAATTTTTTAGCTTCGTTTCTTAGGTTTACTGGTAGGTTATTATATTTTCTTCTAAATGTTGGTATATATTTTACTGTGAATGTGTGAATATATGATGTACACCATCCTGGAATTTAATTGAATACATGCTTACTGTCTTCCGATACCTTTTCCATTATTATCTTTCCACGGTCAGTCAGTGTTGTATTTGTCATCAGTGTATCTGTGTGTATTTTCCTGTCTTCTATCTTTGTTGCACAAATATTTTCTACCTGCTCTAGAACATTTTTTCTGCCATCGGTTTCTTTGTATGAGGGTTCCCTTTGGTAAGGTCAGTTTTCTGTTCTTCGAAGTTAACGGTCAATAACCTTTCATTGTTTTCCCTGCTTGGTTGGATATTTACTATTTATATGAAGCATTCTTCTTCATATATTGCATTCTCTTGTTCCATTCTTTGCACTCTACATACTTTATCTTTTATAAAAGGCACGTACGTATACACTCTTTTCTTCATTTAATATAAGTCTGTCCTTAAAGTCAACTATCGCAATGAACTCTATTAATACACCACACCCAATTATAACTTCGCATATTAAGTTTGTTAGTATTAAAAACATGACCTCCAATGTAATATCTGCTATTTGTATAGGTATCAATGCTTGAGATTTAATAGTTCGGGTCATTGTGCCTATGGCTACCCTACATAAAGTATTACTTATTGGCGCTGATATCAGTTTTATCCCTCCATTTAACAGTTGTTCATAAAATTTCTTTGAGCAGATAGTGCTTGATGATCCTTAATCTATTGCAACATTTACTACTCTTCCTGCGATAATTGTTTGTATATACGGTGATTCATATTTGTTTTCACAATTCCCTGTGTTTGTATTTAGACGGTAACAATCAAAGTGTGTAGATATTTTATTCTTGCCACTTACAGTAGAAGGTACTGTATTACCAGAATCTATGTCAGGCAATACATAATTTAGTTTTCCTGGTGAGTATTTTCGGTATTTACAGGATTGCCATTTTGTACCGCAGTTACTATTATTTCATTATCATTAACATTTGTGTATGAGCCACACTCCCTATCTCTTGTTTTACCACTGTGATTGCTATGTCCTCCACGTGTATATATATTTCTGTATTTGTATTGTCTGTATGGTTATAGTTGTGGAAGTTTCCCCTGTTTTGCATACTTCCTCTATGCTGAAATCGATTATTTCCCCTAGGTGAAATAGAATTCTGCTGATTCATCCTTTCCATTCTTACATAGTTTACGTGTTCTCTCCCTTGTTGTCTTGAATCTCTGATATTTTGTGTGTTGTAATTCAATCTGTTTTGGCCCTGAAATTCATTATTTCTCCTATTTTCATGGTGATAGCGTATATTGTAAGGCATATCATTATGCCTATCAAGTCTGATTGTCTGTCTCGTCTGTGTGGACTCCAAATTTCGTCACTATTGCTATTTCCTTGCTGTTCTAATCAGATGTTAGCTCTGTCATCTCATAAATAGTTTTAGGTCATGCAACTAAGATGTAGTTTTGTATGTGTAGAGGGTAGTGTCTGGTAATTAAACTAATAAAATCTTCCTCATGCATGGCTGGAGTAAACTATTTGACATATCCTGCATATTTTATAAGATAATCTGACATTGATAAGTGTCATCTCTACTATACTGTGAATAGCTTAGGCTTTCCCTAATCTTATGCTGCACAGTGGTATTCCAAAACATATTCATAAATAAAACTGTAAATGTTTCAAAATTCATTTCACTGTCTGCTAGTATATGTAACCATTCTAAGGCTTTGTTATCCAAGCATTTTCTAACACGTATCACTTTTAGTGCTTTAGGCACACTTTTCAATTTAAAATACTCTACTAAATCATTAATAAATTGTACTTGACTTGAGGAAGCATTAAAATAAGGTAATGGTAATTCATTTAGCACAGAATAATAGTTTTACATCTGATTTGGTACATGCACATCTGTATCATCATTATTGTTTTGTGTTTGAGAGGCTGATGCTACGGAAAAAGCAGTAGCATCTCTTGTGCTATTAGTTAACAAAGATGATACACTTCTTTGTGCACTTACATTATTATCATGCATTTGATCAGCATTTACAGAATTAGTTACATTTGTATATACCTTTGGTACACTTATATATATATATTTGCCATTTCATGCATTTTATTTATTTACCCTGTTAAATCTATTTCTACTTGTACTTTATCTGTATTTGCATTTTCTACCATTATTTTTAATTCTTCACCCTGTTTATCTAACTTATTAAAAATACCCTGTTTAGTATTAGCAAGTTTAAGCTCCATTTCAGTTATATATTTATCAATATGTCTTGACAATTTCTGTTCTGTTCTGTGTTTCTGTTGCAACCTTTATTTACTTCTAAATCTATATCTTTTTGAAGTGCTTTAGAAGATTGTTCTAGTTTTATTTCTAACCTCTTACTTTCAGCTTTGCTTTCTTTCATACGATTTCCTATTTGCTTAGCTAGATCTTTTTATACTAGATAGCTCTGTATTAGTTTCAGTTAACTTATTATTAAATTCTTTACTTAATTCTCTCAGCTCTGTACTAGATTCCTTTATCCCTCCGGTCATTTCAGTTATCTTATTATTTAAATCTGTATTACTTTCAGTTTTTTTTCTCAGGTCTGGATTAGTTTCAGTTATCTCATTACTAAAGTCATTTATTGCTTTTAGAAGGCACAGAGCATTTTGCTGTGATAAGTGTTCTTGCTCATGTTGGCTAGATGTGTGAGGGTTTCTGTCTTTTGTTGTTCCCCGCACTAACATATGCAAAGGTGATTGACCTTGCAAGTAGGATATATAGGACAGACCTGGCGCAGTTTTTTGGGCATATATGGGAAAGGATAGGGAAAACGAGGCTAGATGAGGCGGTTCAAGGAGGAAAATGGGTTTATATGGGAGAGATAGGGAATACGACGAAAACACGTGTAATCCGCTAATGACAGCGATAATGATCATCGCTAATGGATATTCGTTGTAATACATGTGTAACCGCTAATGGATATTCGTTGTAATACATGTGTAACCGATAATGACCGTCGCTAATGCATATTCTTTGTAATACATGTGTAACCGCTCATGACCGCCGCTAATGACACGTCTAATGGATATGCGTGGTAATACACATGTAAAAATATGTAACCCGCTAATGACCGCCGGAGATGCCGACAAGTGATAAGGAGTAGACATATTAGGAGAGAGCTGGCACAGAGAGAGATGCCGCCCACTGATAAGGGTAATTACATGTGTTTTAACACATGTAAACACATGTAAACATATGTAACCCGCTAATGACCGCCGCTAATGTCACGTCTAATGGATATGTGTGGTAATACATATGTAAACATATGTAACTCGCTAATGACCGCCGGAGATGTCGACAGGTGATAAGATATAATCGACATCGTTTGTTCTGTGTTGCAGCCTCCCGCCGGCACCCTTTGAGGTCTTAGATACCGCATGGTCTCGTGTCGCTAGGCCCCGTCAACTCTCTCTTTGTGATCTTACCTAATTGTCTTGAGATGTGCGGTAGGGAATGACTTTCTCGATGCCTGCCGCCCCTCGGCATATCAATTAGGTAATATTCGTCAAACATTATTGAAAAAAAAGAATTGACATTTTTTATGACTACTAAGGCCCTTGATTAATTAATTGTATATGAATTGACTCGAACGCAAGTGGTGGCTTGTGTATAAGTAGCACGCTCACGAGAACAGTCCGCAATGTAACGAAAACCCTGCAACCTACTTCTATCTGAGGAAAGCGGTTGTCCATTAGCTGACAATGTTAGACGCTTTCACCACATTAATAGACTTTTGAGTTTGCATTCCGGATCTGTTTACATACATTAGCGGGCAATGTCAGTAATTGTTTTCCTAAGTGCTCTGCACAACTCTCACCACTTCAGATTTTATCGGAGGAAATGATTTAAAAGCAGCAGCTTCTCCAATTATTTTCACAGTATCGTGAGAACACAGCGATCTAAGCACTCTGCAAACTTTATTCTTTCAACGTGAAATTTCATCAAATGATTCGGTTAACATTATAGTTGATACTATATATGTTATTAAAAAATAAATACGGTTAACATTATAGGTGAATATAACATACGTTATTAAAAAAATGGCCTCGCTGATCAATGAATACAATTAAATATTTTTTATTAATTAATTGTATATGAATTGACTTGCATATTTTTGGTTAATGGGTTGTGCCCCCCTAACGTTTCCAGATCTAGGATCGTTCCAGCTAGTTGCGCGCTTCTGCCATCTACCTTCTAAAGTAAAGTTGCGCGCTCCTACCATCTTCATTCTAAAGTAAAGTTATAGAACAATGAGATAAAAACTAATCAATTCTTTGGAATGCGCCGCGTCATTAGGTCCTTGTTCCAAGTTATCAGGGATGCCTGGGAGTGATTACAAATTCAGCCTCTAATAACTCAGAGACTAATTACGATAAAGACGTCAAATAAAGTTTATTACATTAATGTCATTAGCTAGTTTCTTGTGGATGTATATTTGGGTACCTGGTGTCCTGGGTTCGAATACCGATAAAATGTAATTTAATTATAAATTTAATAACTCCTAAACTATATATGGAAAACGGAGACGGACGGTATTATAGACAGAAGCTGGTCCACTTTTGCGTTTATATGGGAAAGGATAGGGGAAACGAGGGTAGATGCGACGGTTCAAGGAGGAAAATGCATTTATAAGGGAGAGATAGGGAATACCAGGGCTGATGCTAGTCAGATGCTAAAGGAGGGAGGGATATGCTTTATACGAGAGAGATAGGGAATACAAGGAAAGATGCTATACTAAACAGGACTTGAAGGGTAGAATATGAGCAATATAGCGAACCGAGGAGAGGTATTAGGATAGGAGTTTTGAATGATAGAGTAGGCGTTTATATGCGAGAGATAGGGAATACGAGGGTCGATGCTAGGCTAGACGGTGTTGAAGGAGGGAATGCATCTTATATATGAGAGAGGTAGGGAATATGAGGAGAAGTGCTAGACTAGTCAGGAAGGTCTGAATGACAGAGTATACGTCTATATGGGAAAAGATAGGGAAAACGAAGGTAGGTGCTAGGTTGAGAGAGTCTTCAAGGAGGAAAATGCATTTATATGAGAGCGGTAGGGCATACGAGGAGAGGTGCTAGTCTAGACATGGTTTGAGGAGTAGAGTATACGTTTATATGGGAGAAATATGGAAAACGGGAGAGATACAAGGATAAACAGGGTTGAAGGAGGAGGAATGTAGGTTTATACGGTAATATAGAGAGTAATTCGATTATAAAACTTTTCTCATCCAGCGTTACAACACCTTTATATACTTATTTTCTAAACCTTACAAACTTTATATATGTTAAACAGTAGTGCGCGAGACGGAGAGGGACAAACTGTATAACTTGAAGGGTAGAATATGAGCGATATAGCGAACGGAGGAGAGGTATTAGGATAGGAGTTTTGAATGATAGAGTAGGCGTTTATATGCGATAGATAGGGAATACGAGGGTCGATGCTAGGCTAGACGGTGTTGAAGGAGGGAATGCATCTTATATATGAGAGAGGTAGGGGAATACGAGGAGAGGTGCTAGTCTAGACATGGTTTGAGGAGTAGAGTATACGTTTATATGGGAGAAATACGGAAAACGGGAGAGATACAAGGATAGACAGTGGTTGAAGGAGGAGGAATGTAGGTTTATACGGTGATATAGATAGTAATTCGATTATAAAACTTTTCTCATTCATCGTTACAACACTTTTATATACTTATTTTCTAAACCTTACAAACTTTATATATGTTAAACAGTAGTGCGCGAGACGGAGAGGGACAAAGTGTATATCGGTTTACAGTGAAGTATACATCCTAACCTATTGCCACCTTATTTGCTCTAGATCTTCTCATTCCTATCATCATCTAACGTAACCACGTAACAAGACGTATCACGACGTAACATAACAGCATGACAAGACGTCATACTAAGTAACATAACCACGCAACATCACGTGACATCACGTAACCAGAAACGTCACACGACGTAGCAACTATGTAACCACGTAACAAAACGAAAGAACAACACGTAACAGCCCATTGCTAAGGTAATCTAAACTATTTCATCCTTCATAACTTAGACAATAAATACGAGAGCCTAGCAAATGTACTGCTTAATAGCGCAACGTTTTATACCTTTAATCTTTTTTATCATTGAACCTTGAATATCTAAGGCATACATTTTAGATCGTAGCCCTACAAAGCGTTGAATGATTTTACCATTAGCCTCATCTTTAAATTTTCCCAACACCTTGTTTAAAGCTGAATGAGACAGAAAGGCTGGTCACAGGAATCCAACTCACGACCTCCGAATGCGGACCACAAACGTTACCGCCGGAGCCATCCCGCTCGGTAAGTTCTGATTAAAGCATCGCATATTCAAATATTGATTCCGGAAAATAAAACCCATAGGTACCTATCTTTAGTTTCCTAGATCGAATTTATTCCTGTTCAGTTCTCTACGATTAGGAAACCATACGAGACTGAGAAAAAATTAGTACATAAATAATGCAGATGTAACCCATAACTTATGTAAACAAACTCTGGCGTTCTACAGTTCCGAAATATTACCTGTTGTTCGTTTGAACGTTCAAATTTTTAACAGTATATTCTGAAACGTTAAATGCCTGTTCCTTTGTTTTTATAAGATCATGCAGATTATGTAATACTAAGACTTTTATTAAAGAGTTGACCATACTTTCAGCTTCCTGTGTTTCTGGCCCCGTGCCTATGTATATAACATATGTGTACATAGCATGAGGCTGCTACATAGCGTGATCATGTTGTTACATAGCGTGATCATGTTGTTACATAGCGTGATCATGTTGTTACATAGCGTGATCAGGTTGTTACATAGCGTGATTATGTTACATAGCGTGATCATGTTGTTACATAGCGTGATCATGTTGTTACATAGCGTGATCATGTTGTTACATAACGTGATAAGGTTGTTACATAGCGTGATCATGTTGTTACATAGCGTGATCAGGTTGTTACATAGCGTGATCATGTTGTTACATAGCGTGATGAGGCTGTTACATAGCGTGATGAGGCTGTTACATAGAGTGATCAGGTTGTTACATAGGGTGATCATGTTGTTATTAAACGTGATCAGGTTGTTACATAGCGTGATCATGTTGTTACATAGAGTGATCATGTTGTTACATAGCGTGATCAGGTTGTTACATAGCGTGATCATGTTGTTACATAGCGTAATCAGCTTGTTACATAGCGTGATCAGCTTGTTACATAGCGTGATCAGGTTGTTACATAGCGTGATGATGTTGTTACATAGCGTCATCATGTTGTTACATAGCGTGATCAGGTTGTTACATAGCGTGATCATGTTGTTACAAGGCGTGATCGTGTTGTTACGTAGCGTGATCAGGTTGTTACATAGCGTGATCAGTTTGTTACATAGCGTGATCATGTTGTTACATTACGTGATCATGTTGTTACATAGCGTGATGAGGCTGTTACATAGAGTGATCAGGTTGTTACATAGCGTGATCATGTTGTTACATAGCGTGATCAGGTTTTTACATAGCGTGATCATGATGTTACATAGCGTGATCATGTTACATAGCGTAATCAGATTGTTACATAGCGTGATCAGGTTGTTACATAGCGTGATCAGGTTGTTACATAGCTTGATCATGTTGTTACATAGCGTGATCATGTTGTTACATAGCGTGATGAGGCTGTTACATAGCGTGATCATGTTGTTACATAGCGTGATCATGTTGTTACATAGCGTGATCAGGTTGATACATAGCGTGATCATGTTGTTACATAGCGTGATCAGGTTGTTACATAGCGTGATCATGTTTTACATAGCGTGATCATGTTGTTACATAGCGTGATCATGTTGTTACATAGTGTGATCATGTTGTTACATAGCGTGATCTGGTTGTTACATAGCGTGATCAGTTTGTTAAATAGCGTGATCATGTTGTTACATAGCGTGATCATGTTGTTACATAGGATGATCATGCTGTTACATAGCGTGATGAGGCTGTTACATTCCGTGATCATGTTGTTACATAGCGTGATCATGTTGTTACATAGCGTGATCATGTTGTTACATAGCGTGATCAGCTTCTTACATAGCGTGATCAGGTTGTTACATAGCGTGATCATGTTGTTACATAGCGTGATCAGGTTGTTACATAGCGTGATCAGGTTGTTACATAGCGTGATCATGTTGTTACATAGCGTGATCATGTTGTTACATAGCGTGATCAGGTTGTTACATAGCATGATCATGTTGTTACATAGCGCGATCAGGTTGTTACATAGGATGATCATGCTGTTACATAGCGTGATGAGGCTGTTACATAGCGTGATCATGTTGTTACATAGCGTGATCATGTTGTTACATAGCGTGATCATGTTGTTACATAGCGTGATCAGCTTCTTACATAGCGTGATCAGTTGGTTACATAGCGTGATCATGTTGTTACATAGCGTGATCAGGTTGTTACATAGCGTGATCATGTTGTTACATAGCGTGATCAGGTTGTTACATAGCGTGATCATGTTGTTACATAGCGTGATCAGGTTGTTACATAGCGTGATCAGGTTGTAACATAGCGTGATCATGTTGTTACATAGCGTGATCAGGTTGTTACATAGCGTGATCATGTTGTTTCATAGCATGATCAGATTGTTACATAGCGTGATCAGGTTGTTACATAGCGTGATCAGGTTGTTACATAGCGTGATCATGTTGTTACACAGCGTAATGAGGCTGTTACATAGCGTGATCATCTTGTTACATAGTGTGATCAGGTTGCTATATAGCGTGATCAGATTGTTACATAGCGTGATTATGTTGTTACATAGCGTGATCAGGTTGTTACATAGCGTGATCATGTTGTTACATAGCGTGATCGTGTTGTTACATAGCGTGATCATGTTGTTACATAGAGTGATCAGGTTGTTACATAGCGTGATCATGTTGTTACATAGCGTGATCATGTTGTTACATAGCGTGATCATGTTGTTACATAGCGTGGTCATGTTGTTACACAGCGTGATCAGGTTGTTACATAGCGTGATCATGTTGTTACATAGCGTGATCATGTTGTTACATAGCGTGATCAGTTTGTTACATAGCGTCATCATGTTGTTACATAGCATGATCAGGTTGTTCCATAGCGTGATCATGTTGTTACATAGCGTGATCATGTTGTTACATAGCGTGATCATGTTGTTACATAGCGTGATCAGGTTGTTACATAGCGTGATCATGTTGTTACATAGCGTGATCATTTTGTTACATAGCGTGATCATGTATTTACATAGCGTGCTCAGGTTGTTACATAGCATGATCATGTTGTTACATAGCGTGATCAGGTTGTTACATAGCGTGGTCATGTTGTTACATAGCGTGATCATGTTGTAACATAGCGTGATCATGTTGTTACATAGCGTTTTCATGTTGTTACATAGCGAGATCAGGTTGTTACATAGCGTGATCAGGTTGTTACATAGCGTGATCATGTTGTTACATAGCGTGATCAGGTTGTTACATAGCGTGATCAGTTTTTTACATAGCGTGATCATGTTGTTACATAGCGTGATCATGTTGTTACATAGCGTGATGAGGCTGTTACATAGAGTGATCAGGTTGTTACATAGCGTGATGATGTTGTTACATAGCGTGATCAGCTTGTTACATAGCGTGATCAGCTTGTTACACAGCGTGATCATGTTGTTACATAGCGTGATTCTGTTGTTATATAGCGTGATCAGGTTGTTACAAAGCGTGATCCTATTGTTACATTGCGTGATCAGGTTGTTACATAGCGTGTTCATGTTGTTACATAGCGTGATCATGTTGTTACATAGCGTGATAATGTTGTTACATAGCGTGATCAGGTTGTTACATAGCGTGATCATGTTGTTACATAGCGTGATCAGGTTGTTACATAGCGTGATCATGTTGTTACATAGCATGATCATGTTGTTACATAGCGTGATGAGGCTGTTACGTAGCGTGATGAGGCTGTTACATAGCGTGATCAGGTTGTTACATAGCGTGATCAGGTTGTTGCATAGCGTGATCATGTTGTTACATAGCGTGATCAGGTTGTTACATAGCGTGATCAGGTTGTTACATAGCGTGATCAGATTGTTACATAGCGTGATCATGTTGTTACATAGCGTGATCATGTTGTTACATAGCGTGATCAGCTTGTTACATAGCGTGATCAGCTTGTTACATAGCGTGATCAGGTTGTTACATAGCGTGATCATGTTGTTACATAGCTTGACCAGGTTGTTACATAGCGTGATCATGTTGTTACATAGCGTGATCCTGTTGTTACATAGCGTGATCAGGTTGTTACGTAGCGTGATCAGGTTGTTACATAGCGTGATCGGTTGTTTCATAGCTTGATCCGGTTGTTACATAGCGTGATGTGGCTGTTACATAGCGTGATCAGGTTGTTACATAGCGTGATGAGGCTGTTACATAGCGTAATGCAAGTTGTACAAATCTATACAGATCACCAAACTTTAATTCAGAGTAACAGATCGTTGACATGAAGGTGGTAGAGGCAGTCCACTAGCTGAAACGATTCAGGAGCTGGAAACGCTAGGGATACACAGCGTAATGCAAGTTATGCAGATCTATACAGAGCACCAAACTTTTATTCAGAAGGTAAAATTTCGTCGAAATGTAGATGACAGGGACGCGTCACGATGTTGAACGGTCCGAAATCTGGAAATGTTAGGGACAATCCGTTGTGCGGATGGCGAGTGTTTCCAGAGAGCATCCTTTTCCACGAATGTTTCCAGAGAGCATCCTTTTTTCATGCTCGCACTTGAATTGTTTTATAATTACTTTGTTACAAGTATAACTATTTTTTTCTGTACTAAAGCATTAACGCCTATATTAGAACTACTACGGTACATTTTAATTTGCAAACCACGATTACATTTCAAAATGTTGGTATTCGGAGGATCCAGTGTTAATTATGAATGCCACAGAAGTGTTTCTCAAAATCTAAGAACGCTTAGCAATTTAAGATATCTATGTATTAATCTTTAGAGTGAAACTGCACTTTTACTCAAAGTGTTTAATAACGTTTAAAGCTAGAGAATGTCATTTAAGGTTTCCACCTCCCAAAAAGTTCTGATTTCTCAGAATTGCGTAATTTTCATTACCCCCTGTTATTTATTTGCGTAACTATTCAAAAAATAGCGTACGCGAGCTTTTTTCCCTCAATTGCCTTCAGTTAATCATACCTTCCATAATACTTATACATTGCCTACACTAGCTCAGGAGAAACATGGCAAGGGCTACTTAATACTCCAAAAGTATCCCTTAAATTACTGGGGAATTCCTACGAACAGGAATATTTCGGAAATGGTTAATGTCACAAAAATATTTATTTCAAATAAATTGTATTTATCTAATAAGATATTCATTTCTTCAGCGGTATGTTATACAGATTCCCTGGAAATAAAGAAAACTTTATAGAACTTTTGATACGCATTTAATTTATTATACAAATATAGCTATTTTTTCAGAAAATCAAATATAAGGAATCGCATTCACTGGCATCTTTAAAGAGCAGCCAACTCCAGAATGAAATTTAGCATTTATCTGGCTTTTCTTATGAAGGTACGCTGTTCACAGAGAATTACGAGTTGAAAGACTAAAAACACGTAGACACACATATGCACGAAGCTCTTTTCTTTCGTTTACAGGACCTCAGAACATGCATTTCCGGTGACCTTTTTGTATCGAATTTTTTCATCGAATAAGTATTTCAATTATCTTAGATACCTAAGCATTACAGAAATAAAACTGTACGTATAACATAACGGTTTGTTATTTTTCAAATACTTAGCATTGGTATATGTTCAGTTTATTCATGAAACTATATCTTCTTGTATGTTTAGTGTTTGAACGAAGAGCTTTTTGGATACACTAATTGGAAGTTTTGGAGTTCTGTTTTCTTTAGCATTAAATACATTATGAACATTTATTTTTAAAATACATATCAACCATATTTTTATGGTATTGTAAGAGGTGTAGGTAATTCATGAAATAGTTTATGCTTTATGATTTAATTTGACATCTGATTTAACTTTGTAATTCAAATGCGGGAGGCTTGTTGCAGTTTTAATGTTCGAAAGTATAGATATTTTCATGTTTTGGAAATGCAAGGTAAAATGTTACCAATAGTAAATTAAAAAAACTTATAAGTATTAAAACATTCCCTCGGTTAAGGCTATCCTTGAGGACAACAAAGAAATGTGCTAACGTGAAGCTATGAAAAGTTAACCAGAAAGTTAAAGCAATACGGATGAAATAATCCCACCACCATGTCTAAGTAAACGTAAAATTTTTAGAATATTTAAATAATCCTGACATCGTTTTAAATAGAATAAACTTATGTCATATACATATATTTTCTCTCTATTTATTTTATATCGCTTTAATTACGTGGTCATATCGCGATGGATCTGTTAGGAGATACCTCGCGGCTTGGTGTGCGGTGAACATTTAGCCTTCTCGGTCTCATGCCTGTGCCGTACAATCTCACTTCGTAACGTAGCCACAAAGGCCTTAGTGCTAGACAACTGCACCTCTGCTTCTGTGACAGGCAGAGTGCAGTTTCGAACCTGATTCTTCTAGACTCATCATTTGCTGCACATTAGTTTTGTAGGCGTCCATCATCATATTTACATTTTCCTCCACTTTCTTAAGTTTATCATTGCAGCAATCAGTTTTGAGAGTATTCAAAACCTCTGTCTTTAACTGCCCTACTGTAGCCTCTAAATCTGAAACTCGATTCATAGCTAACTTTTCTAAATTACTAATTTTCTGATTGCAAAGATTCTGAAGATTTGTTTTTCCTCTATCAATCTCTGCGGTAACTTGTTTAATAGAGTCCATTACAGAATCCACTCTGTCTTTTGTAGAGGTTGTTAGAGTATCCACTTTACTCGTAGTTTTTATTCAGATTTGCTGTGATGTCTAGCAGCTTCTTACCTATTTGCATCTCGATTTCCTTTGGCAAGTACCTGTTTAACTGCTATCGCGTCTCGTTCGATTTCCTAATGATAATACCTCTAGCATATCTTTTATTTACAGCATCCGTATCTCCGAGAGGATCTGCTATATCAGTGATTCTCTTATTGTCGAATATAATGTTACCATTACCATCTCTCGACTGCATGCGTGAATTGACATATCCAGTGATGAACTTTTTATTCACAACATCATTATCGTGAACAGGATCTAGCAATACCCTCAACCTAACTTTATCAATCACGATGTTATTTTCCTTATCTCTCTTGAGGATATATCTTGAAATCAATTCATTGATCAGAGTCTTAGCCAAAACCTCAACATTGTTAGCAGCTTGCTGAGAGAAATCGTGCATCCTAATTTCGAGAGCATCCACATAATTCTTAATGGAGGCCTCATGATTATCTTCAGAATCGTGAACATTGCACAATCTCTTATTCTTGATTTGATAGTTTCCTTTGACATCTCTATTTATGATAAAACGATCAAACACTCTTCTAACCTTTTAAACAAATTTACATTCGGGGGTGTCTCCGCAGCTATACAATTTATAGCGACTTAAAGTGATATGAATTTTCGAAGAGTCATTTATACACGATTTTTAAACAGATTATCATTTCAACACAGATTGATTTTCCTCAAAACAAGCAATTTACACTAAAACTGATATTTTTCGAGCTGTAGTTGGTTTGAATTTATTACCGTAAAAGTTACTTTCTAGTTTCCTTTGATTGTATCACAACAACCAGTTGCAATATAACAACTTTCTTATCGAGTGAGGTGGCACCGTGGTAACGTATGCGATGACCTGACTTCGAGACCCGCGACTCTGACCCATGGGTTTTTCGTGGTTTCCCCGGGGTTGGCAGTTGAATGCAGGGGTGGTTCTTCTCTATCACAATTTCCTTACTCATTCCGTTTCCTTCTCATCTTTGAGGTGTGCTTTTAAATAAATAGTTTAGTTAGGGGATTAGTAACGGTGTTCCAGTTATTTGTTTCTGCAGCTAGAAATTAGTTAAAATATGGATATATTATTTGGATGTTAATAATTTTACTTTTATAAGTTTGTTTTGTTTTATCTAGTAATAAGTGACATCTGTAAAACGCTAATGTAAATGACATGTTTTTGAATAATGTGAAATAAAGGTTTGCAATGCACGTCCCAGTGTAGAAAACCAGGTATCGGGATGGAGTATTTCAGATTTTTATTTATGTGCTTCTGGATATCGTGGCGTATTGCGGTGCCGGACAGATGGTGCTGATGCGTAATCAATGGAAAGAGTATTCTCCGTGGTCACCATTGGTAGGCCGTTCTTCGCTCTCTCTCGGCGATTAACCAGCGGGTCGGGCCAGCGAGCTTGGAAATGCTAGGGACCTTGTCGCGTCTGTAGCCTGGCTGCCTACGGCCTGTAGCCTCTTGGATTCCTTCAGCTCATCCCTTCCTCCAGGAGGCTAGTAGCCGTAATACAATGTAAGTCACAGCGCGCGAGGTGTTCCACTCCGTTGAGTCACGTATATCTTCATCTCTAGAACATTCTTTACTCATTGTCGTTTACTTTCCCTGACAGTCATCTACCTACATATAGTTAATCATTACAAAGATTCACAAGAAATGGTTTCAGTACACATTTTGTTCTAGCTAAACAGAAGCTCACAGGAAGCTGAAAGTATGGTGAACTCTTTAAAAAGAGTCTTAGTATTACATAATCTGCATGATCTTATAAATACAAAAGAACAGGCATTTAACGTTTCAGAATATACTGCTTAAAATTTGAACATTCAAACGAACAACAGGTAATATTTCGGAACTGTAGAACGCCAGAGTTTGTTTACATAAGTTATGGGTTACATCTGCATTATTTATGTACTAAGTTTTTCTCAGTCTCGTATGGTTTCCTAATCGTAGAGAACTGAACAGGAATAAATTCGATCTAGGAAACTAAAGATAGGTACCTATGGGTTTTATTTTCCGGAATCAATATTTGAATATGCGATGCTTTAATCAAAACTTACCGAGCGGGATGGCTCCGGCGGTAACGTCTGTGGTCCGCATTCGGAGGTCGTGAGTTGGATTCCTGTGGCCAGCCTTTCTGTCTCATTCAGCTCTAAACAAGGTGTTGGGAAAATTTAAAGATGAGGCTAATGGTAAAATCATTCAACGCTTTGTAGGGCTACGATCTAAAATGTATGCCTTAGATATTCAAGGTTCAATGATAAAAAAGATTAAAGGTATAAAACGTTGCGCTATTAAGCAGTACATTTGCTAGGCTCTCGTATTTATTGTCTAAGTTATGAAGGATGAAATAGTTTAGATTACCTTAGCAATGGGCTGTTACGTGTTGTTCTTACGTTTTGTTACGTGGTTACATAGTTGCTACGTCGTGTGACGTTTCTGGTTACGTGATGTCACGTGATGTTGCGTGGTTATGTTACTTAGTATGACGTCTTGTCATGCTGTTATGTTACGTCGTGATACGTCTTGTTACGTGGTTACGTTAGATGATGATAGGAATGAGAAGATCTAGAGCAAATAAGGTGGCAATAGGTTAGGATGTATACTTCACTGTAAACCGATATACACTTTGTCCCTCTCCGTCTCGCGCACTACTGTTTAACATATATAAAGTTTGTAAGGTTTAGAAAATAAGTATATAAAAGTGTTGTAACGATGAATGAGAAAAGTTTTATAATCGAATTACTATCTATATCACCGTATAAACCTACATTCCTCCTCCTTCAACCACTGTCTATCCTTGTATCTCTCCCGTTTTCCGTATTTCTCCCATATAAACGTATACTCTACTCCTCAAACCATGTCTAGACTAGCACCTCTCCTCGTATTCCCCTACCTCTCTCATATATAAGATGCATTCCCTCCTTCAACACCGTCTAGCCTAGCATCGACCCTCGTATTCCCTATCTCTCGCATATAAACGCCTACTCTATCATTCAAAACTCCTATCCTAATACCTCTCCTCCGTTCGCTATATCGCTCATATTCTACCCTTCAAGTTATACAGTTTGTCCCTCTCCGTCTCGCGCACTACTGTTTAACATATATAAAGTTTGTAAGGTTTAGAAAATAAGTATATAAAGGTGTTGTAACGCTGGATGAGAAAAGTTTTATAATCGAATTACTCTCTATATTACCGTATAAACCTACATTCCTCCTCCTTCAACCCTGTTTATCCTTGTATCTCTCCCGTTTTCCATATTTCTCCCATATAAACGTATACTCTACTCCTCAAACCATGTCTAGACTAGCACCTCTCCTCGTATGCCCTACCGCTCTCATATAAATGCATTTTCCTCCTTGAAGACTCTCTCAACCTAGCACCTACCTTCGTTTTCCCTATCTTTTCCCATATAGACGTATACTCTGTCATTCAGACCTTCCTGACTAGTCTAGCACTTCTCCTCATATTCCCTACCTCTCTCATATATAAGATGCATTCCCTCCTTCAACACCGTCTAGCCTAGCATCGACCCTCGTATTCCCTATCTCTCGCATATAAACGCCTACTCTATCATTCAAAACTCCTATCCTAATACCTCTCCTCGGTTCGCTATATTGCTCATATTCTACCCTTCAAGTCCTGTTTAGTATAGCATCTTTCCTTGTATTCCCTATCTCTCTCGTATAAAGCATATCCCTCCCTCCTTTAGCATCTGACTAGCATCAGCCCTGGTATTCCCTATCTCTCCCTTATAAATGCATTTTCCTCCTTGAACCGTCGCATCTACCCTCGTTTCCCCTATCCTTTCCCATATAAACGCAAAAGTGGACCAGCTTCTGTCTATAATACCGTCCGTCTCCGTTTTCCATATATAGTTTAGGAGTTATTAAATTTATAATTAAATTACATTTTATCGGTATTCGAACCCAGGACACCAGGTACCCAAATGTACATCCACAAGAAACTAGCTAATGACATTAATGTAATAAACTTTATTTGACGTCTTTATCGTAATTAGTCTCTGAGTTATTAGAGGCTGAATTTGTAATCATTCCCAGGCATCCCTGATAACTTGGAACAAGGACCTAATGACGCGGCGCATTCCAAAGAATTGATTATTTTTTATCTCATTGTTCTATAACTTTACTTTAGAATGAAGATGGTAGGAGCGCGCAACTTTACTTTAGAAGGTAGATGGCAGAAGCGCGCAACTAGCTGGAACGATCCTAGATCTGGAAACGTTAGGGGGGCACAACCCAATAACCAAAAATATGCAAGTCAATTCATATACAATTAATTAATAAAAAATATTTAATTGTATTCATTGATCAGCGAGGCCATTTTTTTAATAACGTATGTTATATTCACCTATAATGTTAACCGTATTTATTTTTTAATAACATATATAGTATTCAACTATAATGTTAACCGAATCATTTGATGAAATTTCACGTTGAAAGAATAAAGTTTGCAGAGTGCTCAGATCGCTGTGTTCTCACGATACTGTGAAAATAATTGGAGAAGCTGCTGCTTTTAAATCATTTCCTCCGATAAAATCTGAAGTGGTGAGAGTTGTGCAGAGCACCTAGGAAAACAATTACTGACATTGCCCGCTAATGTATGTAAACAGATCCGGAATGCAAACTTAAAAGTCTATTAATGTGGTGAAAGCGTCTAACATTGTCAGCTAATGGACAACCGCTTTCCTCAGACAGAAGTAGGTTGCAGGGTTTTCGTTACATTGCGGACTGTTCTCGTGAGCGTGCTACTTATACACAAGCCACCACTTGCGTTCGAGTCAATTCATATACAATTAATTAATCATGGGCCTTAGTAGTCATAAAAAATGTCAATTCTTTTTTTTCAATAATGTTTGACGAATATTACCTAATTGATATGCCGAGGGGCGGCAGGCATCGAGAAAATCATTCCCTACCGCACATCTCAAGACAATTAGGTAAGATCACAAACAGAGAGATGACGGGGCCTAGCGACACGAGACCATGCGGTATCTAAGACCGTAAAAGGGAGCCGGCGGGAGGCTGCAACACAGAACAAACGATGTCGATTATATCTTATCACCTGTCAACATCTCCGGCGGTCATTAGCGAGTTACATATGTTTACATATGTATTGCCACACATATCCATTAGACGTGACATTAGCGGCGGTCATCAGCGGGTTACATATATTTACATGTGTTTACATGTGTTAAAATACTTGTAATTACCCTTATCAGTGGGCGGCATCTCTGTCTGTGCCAGCTCTTTCTTAATATGTCTACTCCTTATCAGTTGTCGGCATCTCCGGCGGTCATTAGCGGGTTACATATGTTTACATATGTATTATCACGCATATCCATTAGACGTGTCATTAGCGGCGGTCATTAGCGGTTACACATGTATTACAAAGAATATGCATTAGCGACGGTCATTATCGGTTACACATGTATTACAACGAATATCCATTAGCGATGATCATTATCGCTGTCATTAGCGGATTACACGTGTTTTCGTCGTATTCCCTATCTGTCCCATATAAACCCATTTTCCTCCTTGAACCGCCTCATCTAGCCTCGTTTTCCCTATCCTTTCCCATATATGCCCAAAAAACTACGCCAGGTCTGTCCTATATATCCTACTCTTGCATGCTACTGCTATCTCTTTCTATCCCTACCTGCGAATTTACACATACATCTCACCTATTTGTTTCCTCTAGCTCTGATTGTAAATGTACATCGTAATCTTTAATGGCTGACCTATCCTCTCCTACTTCCATATTTCATTGTTTTCTATTTCCATTTTATTTTGTATATTTTCTTTTGTTATATTTGGTTTGTAATTGCTCAATTTTAATTTACCGCTTCTTAACATCATGAAATTATCTTAATATCAATACATTTTCTTAACTATTTTGACAATTATTATGCATATAATGCTGGAATTTTCTGAGCCTTTTTTCTGGCTGTTAGTAAACATTTATACTCGGTGTGCCCACGTAGATTGTTGTTGAATTGTTGACTGCCTGCCCCGTACTTCTGAAAGAATTGTTGCTGTCCTTGGATGATGTTGATCACTCTCAAGTTCTATGAAGTTTTCTAAAGCTCTCTGATGTTCTCTGGAGTTTTCTGAAGATCTCTGTTGTTCTCTGGAGTTTTCTGAAGATCTCTGTTGTTCTCTGGCGGGTAATGCAGTTCTCTGATATTCCTTGTTCTCTTCTTTCAACTTTTCTCTTGCCAATTCTTTTCTGTTCGAGCCCTCAGTTTCTGATTGGCTAATCCTAGTCCAATAGAATAGCTTCATTTAACTAAAGCTTTTTCTGGTTGTTGATTGGCTATTTTATAAACTGTCACAGAAATTACAGTTTTGCTTCCAAGAATTACAAGTAGTATTGTTAAACTTTCAAATTCATTATTGCCTCAAGATTACCTCATCGTTACCTCATTGTTAGCAACTTTTAACGTATTTTTCTCACAACTCCTATATTATTAAATTACGTAATTCATTCACATAACATTATTACACATGTGTATAATAATATAAACTTTAATACAATGACTGTTACCTACACTTTTTATATATTATATTATACACATATTGCTTTAAGGCGGGCTGTTATTATATTTTATATTATATAATTTAACTGAAATCATTTAAGTGTTAAAATACTGCCTCAATATTAAAAAAAATTATTTCCACTAAAGGCACACAAATTGGTTTTTTAAGCGCGGCACATGGAATACTTGAATGATCGGCGAAAATGTTAATGAAGAATATTAATAAATGAACTAACCAAAATCTGATAGATCCCATTAATAATAATAATAGTAATAGTAATAATACAGATGTCCCTTTTCGTATGTTAAAATCGAGATCCATGCTTTTGCATATTAGTGTATGTAGCATAAGACGTAGCATCAACAGGGGTGGCGTAAAAATCCTTAGCATGGCTTCCTTTGGAAGGGCAATAAAGCCAGTGTCTCGTGTAGTAAATTTACGGACGAAAAATAACCTCAAGCCCGATAAAGGGGCCTCTGAGCAAAATTACACGCTAAGGACCACAGCAGTTAAAGTGCGTCCATAAACAACAACAGTGGTAGCCTAGATCGTTTCGGTATATGCTCGTGAATGTGAGGCCCGCAGCTTATATTATTCCAGCAAGATCGTCCTCCCGGTCTAAGATTCCTATCAAGGCTTTCCTCAGTCCTCAGAAGTGGCAAATGCCAGGAAGGCACCCTGGAACGCTTCCTTCCTCAGATTAACTTTCCTAATTATCATTAATTCCATTTATCATCAGCGTCCAGTGACTAAGGCACCGTGTGCAGTAGGAGTGAATGTTAATCAGCGCTTAGAATTACTAGCGAAAATAAGCATTGATCAATCAGTATTGTATCGACTTGAAATTTGATTTAAAAGGCGTTGGTATTCTGTTGTATTTCATTTGTAAGTCAACTACCAAATTTCTCCACTTTAAATGTATCATGTGCATTATTAAATTTTTATTTCGATTCCAGTAGGGTTACTCTGTTGGATAACCTTCATGGACTTCAAGCCATTATCTTGGATGAGTATCCTGTCGAGGAACAGGCAAACCTCGGATCATATCGGAATCATGATGGTTTGTAAGCCCAGTACTTGACATGTTGATGAAGAAGAAGAAAATGAAATGTAGTGATGAATTGGCTGTTAGGAAAGTTAGCAATTGCGGCTTCGAATTTCTATGAAATGATCGTTCCGAATGGTAGAATTGTTTACGTTATCTATCATTGACGTTACATCAACATTGTCCGAAATGAATGGATTTAGCACAATCTGCATATTACATTATGATATGGCTATATAGTATCACTCTCTTTCTCTCAAGTTCCCGAAGTCGCGGGTTCAAACCCGGAGGAGGGCGATGTATATTTTTGGGCGTAAGAATCCTTAGCATGGCTTCCTTCGGAAGGGAAGTAAAGCCGGTGGTCCCGTGTCGTAGATTTACGGCACGTAAAAGAACCTCAAGTCTGATAAAGAGGCCTCTGAGTAAAATTACCGGTATTTCACGTCCAATCTGGAATGGGACACTAAGAACCATAGTAGTTAAACAGCAGCCACAAATAAAAATACTCTACTCTCTTTCTGTATCCTCCCCTGTAATGCTTCCAACAAAATGTAGACAGATTTCCTTGCAGGTAAACACAAGAGGAGGCTGAAGCAAGTAGGAAATGTTTAAATACGGGTCGCAAATATTCTGATGTGTTACATTCACACGACTTTTTTAATTCATTACAGTTTATTTATTTTTATATGCTTAGAACGTGAGAAAAGAAAGCACATAGTTAACATATGGCATTTGTATCTTCAAGCTAATAGTAACGAATATCTCAGAAATGGTAGATACCGAAAAACACTTTTAATTGCGTTGCATTTTAATGATCTTACGCTTATTTGTCATGAGCTCTCCTCCATATTTTAATGGTCTACCTGTTATACATTATACGTCAGTAGGTAAATATAGAGAGAGCTGGGCCACTTTTTTGCGTTTATATGGGAAAGGATAGGGAAAACGAGGGTAGATGCGACGGTTCAAGGAGGAAAATGCGTTTATATGGGCGAGATAGGGAATACGAGGGATGATGCTAGGCTAGACAGTGGTAGAAGGAGGGGGAGTGCGGTTTATATGAGACAGATAGGGAATACGTGGAGAGGTGCTAGGCTAGACGGAGGCTGAGGAGTAGAGTATGGTTTATATGAAAGGTATAGGAAAACGAGGAGGGGTGTTAGGCTAGACAGAGTTGAAGGGCAGAGCATGTCTTGTATATGAGAGAGGTAGGGAACAGGAGCAGGGGTGTTAGGCCAGACAGAGTTCGAGAAGTAGAGTATGGTTTATATGAAAGGCACAGGAAAACGAGGAGGGGTGTTAGGCTAGACAGAGTTGAAGGGTAGAGCATGTCTTGTATATGAGAGAGGTAGGGAACAGGAGCAGGGGTGTTAGGCTAGACAGAGGTCAAGAAGTAGAGTACGGTTTATATGAAAGGTATAGGAAAACGAGGAGGGGCGTTAGGCTAGACAGAGTTGAAGGGCAGAGCATGTCTTGTATATGAGAGAGGTAGGGAACAGGAGCAGGGGTGTTAGGCTAGGCACAGGTCAAGAAGTAGAGTATGGTTTATATGAAAGGTATAGGAAAACGAGGAGGGGGGTTAGACTAGACAGAGTTGAAGGGTAGAGCATGTCTTGTATATGAGAGAGGTAGGGAACAGGAGCAGGAGTGTTAAGCTAGACAGAGGTCAAGAAGTAGAGTATGGTTTATATGAATGGTATAGGAAAACGAGGTGGACTGTTAGGCTAGACAGAGTTGAAGGGTAGAGTATGTCCTTTATATGAGAGAGGTTGGGAACAGGAGGAGGGGTGTTAGGTTAAGAGAATTGAGTATGTGTTTATAAGGAGAGACGAGAAAACGGAGAGAGATCCTATGCTAGGATAGACAGGTGTTAAAGTTAGGTTAGATAGCAAACCAAGGAGTGATACTCAGCTAGAGAAGAGCAGGAGGGAATGCGCTTTATGAGAGGTAGCGGATACGGGGAGCGGTGTTAGGCTAGACAGAGGTAGAGGAGTAGAGTATGGTTTATATGAGAGGTATAGGGAAACGAGGAGAGTCGCTAGGCTAGACAGATAGTGAAGCAGTAGGAATATGGACTTATATACAGGAGAGATAGGGAATAGGAGAGGAGGGGCTAGACTTTGAAAGCGACTTTAGACGTGAACTTAGTGGTAAACTGTTTCATGCTAGTGTTAGAACGCTAATTCTAGACATGCCCATCACGTAACCCATTCAAGGAAAAGGTGACTCGCTCAGGGGAAAAAGGTGACCAGAAGAGGGAAAAAGATGACCAGCAAAGGGAAAAAAGTGACCAGAAGAGGGAAAAAGGTGACCAGAAGAGGGAAAAAGGTGACCAGCAAAGAGAAAAAGGTGACCAGCAAAGGTAAAAAGGTGACCAGCAAAAAGAAAAAGGTGACCAGCAAAGGGAAAAAGGTGACCAGCAAAGGGAAAAAGGTGACCAGCTAAGGGAAAAAGGTGACCAGCAACGGGAAAAAGGTTATCAGCAAAGGGAAAAAGGTGACCAGCAAAGGGAAAAACGTGACCAGCAAAGGGAAAAAGGTGACCAGCAAAGGGAAAAAGGTGACCAGCAAAGGGAAAAAGGTGACCAGCAAAGGGAAAAAGGTGACCAGGAAAGGGAAAAATGTGACCAGGGAAGGGAAAAAGGTGACCAGCAAAGGGAAAAAGGTGACCAGGAAAGGGAAAGAGGTGACCAGCATAGGGAAAAACGTGACCAGCAAAGGGAAAAAGGTGACCAGCAAAGGGAAAAAGGTGACCAGCAAAGGGAAAAAAGGTGACCAGCAAAGGGAAAAACGTGACCAGCAAAGGGAAAAAGGTGACCAGCAAAGGGAAAAAGGTGACCAGAAATGGGAAAAAGGTGACCAGCAGAGGGAAAAAGGTGACCAGCAAAGGGAAAAATGTGACCAGCAAAGGGAAAAAGGTGACCAGCAAAGGGAAAAAGGTGACCATCAAAGGGAAAAACGTGACCAGCAAAGGGAAAAAGGTGACCAGCAAAGGGAAAAGGGTGATCAGCAATGGGAAAAAAGGTGACCAGCAACGGGAAAAACGTTACCAGCAAAGGGAAAAAGGTGACCAGCAACGGGAAAAACGTTTCCAGCAAAGGGAAAAAGGTGACCAGCAAAGGGAAAAAGGTGACCAGCAAAGGGAAAAACGTGACCAGCAAAGGGAAAACGCGACCAGCAATCGGAAAAACGTGACCAGCAAAGGGAAAAAATGTGACCAGCAAAGGGAAAAACGTGACCAGCAATGGGAAAAAGGTGACCAGCAAAGGGAAAAAGGTGACCAGTAAAGGGTAAAAGGTGAGCAGTAAAGGGAAAAAAGATGACTAGTAAAGGGAAAAAGGTGACCAGCAAAGGGAAAAACGTGACCAGCAAAGAGAAAAACGTGACCAGCAAAGGGAAAAAGGTGAGCAGTAAAGGGAAAAAGGTGACCAGCAAAGGGAAAAAGGTGACCAGCAAAGGGAAAAAGGTGACCAGCAACGGGAAAAGCTAACCCACTCACACTAACAGGTAACTAATTCAGCTAGTATTGCAAGAGGCTGACTGCATCATAGCAGTGTATGATTTCACAGGTAATTCAGTTAGTATCGTAGGTATTTAGGCTAATTCATCTAGTATCACAGGAGGATAGATTCCAGTGGTTGGGTATAGCATAGTTTCGTATTTCACAGGTAACTCAGCTAGTATCGTAGGTATTTAGCATAATTCAAGTGTGATAGGTGTATAGAGTAATTAAGCTAGCATTACAGGAGGGCAGGTTCCAGGAGTCGGTTATAATGTAGTTTCGTATTTCACAGATAGTTCAGGTAAGTATTTGGGTAATCAGTATAGTTTCACAGATACTCGTGATAATTTCGATCAGAGATTTGTATCACAGCTATTTAAGGTAAATGCAGGTGATTCAGGTTGTATCAATGGTATTTGAGTCATTTTAACAGGTAATTCATCTAGTATCATTGATATTTGGGGCAAACCAGACAGTATCACAGGTGATCGTGCTAATTTAGAACAGGAATTCGTATCAGAGCTAGTTAAGGTAATTTCACATGATTCGACCAGTATCACAGGTATTTAAGTCATTTTAGCAGGTAATTCAACTAGTATCACAGGTACTCATGGTAATATAGAGAGTAATTAGATTATAAACATTTCTCATCCAACGTTACAACAATTTATATACTTTTTTCTAAATCTTACAAACTTATTATATGTTAAACAGTTATAAACTGCAGAGATAAACTGCATATGGTTCACAAATTAAAAAGCTTTGCGTCAACATACCTTTATTTAAGTTCGTTGTAGATGCCTCTCCCCTTTATCTAGGCTTCAGACTAACACTAGGATTGCTCCTAATGGCAGGGTTACCACCTTCCCTTCCATCTTCCCCTTTCTTCACCATTTGTCTGCCGGTTGCATACACAGCACATGAGTAAACTTTAATTATTTAAATTGTAGACTCACTGAGAAAATCTTCATCTTCGGGTTACATTCTCTTAAGTACTGTTTGTAATACTGTAATGTCCATACGCATAGGTAGTTATTCCATCCTCAGCAATAATTCTTTTATCATCAAAGGGATTCAATGTAATTTTATTCACTTGCACTGTGGTAACAGCATGCTTTCGTGATAGGATTAGATTCATGGGCGTTCTGATGATTTCACTGGTTTTAAGACAGTCTGTATAGCTGTCAAACGAAATGTACTGCTTAATAGCGCTACGTTTTATACCTTTGATCTTTTTTATCATTGACCCTTGAATATCTAAGGTATACATCTTAGGACGTAGTCCAACAAAGCGTAGGATGATTTTGCTATTAGCCTCATCTTTAAATTTTCCCAATACCTTCTTGTTCTGAGTAGAGTAACATATATGGTTGACAGGGTAATCAGCTGTATCGAGATGCTCAAGAAAACGTAGCTTGTCCTGGTACACATCTTCAGTTGTTACACGATGAATGAATGAATCAGTGTCCATATACATAAGCTTCAGGTTTTCAGCTCCATAATAAGGCAACAACACGTCGTAATGATAGTAATACATTAATGTCTAGGATATGTCCAACACACTCATACCAATGAATATAGACTTGTGAATACAATCTGACGAGAGGCCATATGTACAGCAGCTACAATGATAGCAGCAATAGATCCTGCAGCTACAGAAACATCACCCGCAGCCTGGACAATAGCTGTAACAGAAGCAAATACAATAGCTTCCGTAGCAGATACAGCAGCTGTACGACAATAGATGTAACAGATCTTACAGATGTAGCAACATCTGCTACAATAACAGCAGCGACAAACACCAGTACGTAACAGCTGTAGGAGTAGCAGCAGGAAAGATTTAGCACTCTTAGCAATAGCAAGCATCACAGCAAAGATATTCCAGCTATAGCTTCACCCACCACAGCAACAGCAGTCATCACTCCAGCTGTAACATCAAATACGGAGCTGAAGTAGTAGATACAACACTGTAACATCAGCTACAGCAATAACAGTATCAGATCAGGTAGCTGTAACAGCATTAGACATAGTCAGCACAATACCTATAGCAGAAGCAAATACAGCAGCTATCGTAGCAGATATAGAGACTGTACAACAATAGCTGTAACAGACCCCACAGCTGTAGCAGCATCTGCTATAACAATAGCAGTAGCCGTCGCATTACATAACAACTGCAGCAGCAGCTAGAGATTTAGCAGTGTTTAGCAATAGCAAGCATCACAGCAATGATATTCCAGCTGTAGATTCCCCTACCGCAGCAAAAGCAGTCATCACAACATCAACAGTAAATACGACAGATGTGGTATCAGATACAGCATCTATAGCAACAGCAGCTACAACGATAGCAGCAATAGATCCTGCAGCTGTAGCAGCATTAGACACAATCAGCACAATAGCTGTAGCAAAAGCAAATACAATTACTATCGTAGCAGATACAGCAGCTGTACAACAATAGATGTAACACATCCTACAGCTGTAGCAACATCTGATACAATAATAGCAGAGACAACAACCGGTTACATTACAGATGTAGCAGCAGCTAATCCATTTTTTGTTCAAATGTAACAGCTTTATCAGTTAAATCATTGCTTCATTAAACAAGGATTGCAAGGGTAGACGTCTCTTCCCTTTATATAGGCCTGAGACTAACACTAGTATTTGCTCCTAATGACAATGGTTACCGCCTCCCCTTCCATCTTCTCCTTTCTTCACCATTTGTCTGCTATGTGCATACACAGCACATGAGTAAACATTAATTCTTTAACATTGTAGATTCGCGGAGATCATCAAAGGGATTCAATGTAATTTTATTCACTTGCACAGTAGTATCAGCGTGCTTTCATGATAAGATTCATAGCTGTTCTCATGATTTCACAGGTTTTAGGACAATCAGTATAACTCTCAAATGTAATGTAATGCTTAATAGCACTACGTTTTTTACCCTTAATCTTTTTTACCATTGAGCCGTGGATATCTAAGGCATACATCTTAGCTCGTAGTCCGACAAAGCGCTGGATGATTTTATCATTAGCCACATCTTTAGATTTCCCAAGCAATTTGTTTAGAGCTGAATAGCATATATAGTTGACAGGGTAATCAGCAGTATCCAGATGCTCAAGTAAACGTAACTTGTCATGGGACACATCTCCAGTTGTTACACGATGAATGAATGAATAAGTATCCATATACATAAGCTCCATAATATGATAACAGCACATCGTAATGATGGTGATACCTTGTCTCGGAGATGTCCAACACACTCATACCAATGTATACAGGCTTGTCGAGAGGTCATAAATACAACAGCTAGAACAGCAGCATATATCGACCTATCAATAAACGTAGGCTTGGCGATCAGCTTCTCTAGAGTCTTCTCATTTATCACCAGTCGTATATCCATACGATCAGGCAGATTCTCCATAGTTTTTCCAGACATGACGTTGTTAAAGAGCTGTAGACGTCCTTCTCGAAATCATTTGCAGCTTATTGTAGTAGCCTGTTGTTAAATTCCGCATAAGGTTTTAACCACTGTGACTGTTGGAATTGCAGCACACGATGGATTTTTTAGTCGTAACCCATGATTAAGAGCTTGATTCAAAGCTATGTAATGTACTACATACTTCTTTCGAGGTCCAAGACGAGGTATCAGTTTCTTTGTATATGATTTCAATGGTTTCATACACTCAGGCAGGAAAGATAGATCGTTAAGTTCTATAAGATGCTCGATGTCTGTGACGTCACACCCCGAGACAGGATGTCTGCCAGTATCAAACACGTTTAAACTCGTCTCGTAACTACCTGTATATGCTGTCACATCAACAAGAGAAGTATTCCCACACGCTCATTCAGTCAGATGTTACATTCAAAGCCTACCACCAACCATTACACCGAAGCTAGCACAATCTCAAAGGCTTAAAAGGTAACGTAGAAGATTTTCTCCCTTGTTCAGTTAAATGTGTGTATATACTACATTATTTCATGTTTTCATTCCCTTTTCAATTCTTCCTTTCCATCTTTTTCTAGAAAGACCATTACATTTCACTACAATCACGAGCAAAGCATTTTTTCCAGAGTTTCACAGATTCAAAGCTTCTAGAATCGAACCCGGTAATAGTTTTAATAAATGTATTTTTAGTAATTTAGCTCCTTCGCATCAGCATCTACCATTTAATCTTTACTCGAACCTGATAGGATTCATAGGCTTGAAGATATATGAAATCACCCCTTAGGGATTCGATCTGAGTACCTGAAAGTACTTTTTGTCATGATAACGATATTTAGGAACTAGGTACTCTGTTTACGGTTTACTTCACGTGTATATAAATTGGATTACGAGTTATTAAATTTGCAAGTAAATTTCATTAAATCGGTATTCGAACCCAGAACACCAGGAACAAAATAATTTATAATATTAGCTTGACATGTTAAACAAAGCTGTGTGCAGTTACGCTATCAATCCAAGTGATATATTCTAGTGTACAGAGGAAAATTAAGGAACTCATTAAAAGATGGGAATCGAACCAAGCACAACTGATTGACAATTATATACAGCATTAATTACCCAGTACAGAACCTATCAAACATGCTTTGGCCCACTCCTCTACCTCATTTAGTTCCAGAAATAATGAAGATTTAAAATTAAGAATCGAACTCAGGACACCAGATCTCCATATATAGACCCGCAAGAAACTACCTATTGATATAAATGTAATAAATTTATTTGACTTCTTTATCTTAAGTAGTTTAGGAGTTATTAAATTTAAAATAAATTACATTTTATCGGTATTCGAACACAGAACACCAGAAACAAAATTATTTATAAAATGAGTTTTATATGTTAAAAAGAGCTGTATGCAGTTACAGCATCAATCTAAGTGATATATTATAGAGTATAGAGAAAAATTAAGGAAGTCATTAAAAAATCGGGATTCGAACTAGGGACAACTGTTTGAAAATTATATACAGTATTAATTACACATTATAACAGCTATCAAACATGCTTTGGTAGATCCCTCTACCTTTCTTAGTTTCCGAGATAATGGCGATTTAAAAATTAAAGATCGAACCCAGGAAACCAGGTACCCAAATATACATTCTGAAGAAACTACCTAATGATATAAATGTAATAAAATTTATTTCGCGTCTTTATCTTAATTAGTCTCTGAGTTATTAGAAGTTGAATTTGTAATTACTCGTGGGATTCGAACCCAGGCATCCCGGACAACTCGGATTAATATCTCAAGGACGCGGCGCATTCCAAAGAATTGATTAGTTTTTATCCCATTGTTCTATCTCTTTTCATTCAGGAGATATAAGCGATTAATCAGTAGTAGGGAAATGACAGAGCTGGCACAGTTAATTTATGCATGGAATGCAATTAATATGATAATTAGCCCCTCCCCACTAATTAGCCCCCCTCTCATTTCCCTCCTACTGATTAATCGCTTATATCTCCTGAACGAAAAGAGATAGAACAATGGGATAAAAACTAATCAATTCTTTGGAATGCGCCGCGTCCTTAAGATATTAATCCGAGTTGTCCGGGATGCCTGGGTTCGAATCCCACGAGTAATTATAAATTCAACTTCTAATAACTCAGAGACTAATTAAGATAAAGACGCCAAATAAATTTTATTACATTTATATCATTAGGTAGTTTCTTCAGAATGTATATTTGGGTACCTGCTGTCCTGCGTTCGATCTTTAATGTTTAAATCACCATTATCGCGGAAACTAAGAAAGGTAGAGGGATGTACCAAAGCATGTTTGATAGCTGCTATAATGTGTAATTAATACTGTATATAATTTTCAAACAGTTGTCCCTAGTTCGAATCCCGATTTTTTAATGACTTCCTTAATTTTTCTCTATACTCTATAATATATCACTTAGATTGATGCTGTAACTGCATACGGCTCTTTTTAACATATAAAACTAATTTTATAAATAATTTTTTTCTGGTGTTCTGGGTTCGAATACCGATAAAATGTAATTTACTTTTAAATTTAATAACTCCTAAACTACTTAAGATAAAGACGTCAGATAAACTTTATTACATTTATATAAATAGGTAGTTTCTTGCGGGGCTATATTTGGAGATCTGGTGTCCTGAGTTCGATTCTTAATTTTAAATCTTCATTATCTCTGGAACTAAATGAGGTAGAGGAGTGGGCCAAAGCATGTTTGATAGGTTCTGTACTGGGTAATTAATGCTGTATATAATTGTCAATCAGTTGTGCTTGGTTCGATTCCCATCTTTTAATGAGTTCCTTAATTTTCCTCTGTACACTAGAATATATCACTTGGATTGATATCGTAACTGCACACAGCTTTGTTTAACATGTCAAGCTAATATTATAAATTATTTTGTTCCAGGTGTTCTGGGTTCGAATACCGATTTAATGAAATTTACTTGCAAATTTAATAACTCGTAATCTAATTTATATATACACGTCAAGTAAACCGTAAACAGAGTACCTAGTTCCTAAATATCGTTATCATGACAAAAAGTACTTTCAAGTACTCAGATCGAATCCCTAAGGGGTGATTTTATATATCTTCAAGCCTATGAATCCTATCAGGTTCGAGTAAAGATTAAATGGTAGATGCTGATGCGAAGGAGCTAAATTACTAAAAATACATTTATTAAAACTATTACCGGGTTCGATTCTAGAAGCTTTGAATCTGTGAAACTCTGGAAAAAATGCTTTGCTCGTGATTGTAGTGAAATGTAATGGTCTTTCTAGAAGAAGATGGAAAGGAAGAATTGAAAAGGGAATGAAAACATGAAATAATGTAGTATATACACACATTTAACTGAACAAGAGAGAAAATCTTCTACGTTACCTTTTAAGCCTTTGAGATTGTGCTAGCTTCGGTGTAATGGGTGATGGTAGGCTTTGAATGTAACACCTGACTGAATGAGCGTGTGGGAATACTTCTCTTGTTGATGTGACAGCATATACAGGTAGTTACGAGACGAGTTTAAAAGTGTTTGATACTGGCAGACATCCTGTCTCTGGGTGTGACGTCACAGACATCGAGCATCCTATAGAACTTAACGATCTATCTTTCCTGCCTGAGTGTATGAAACCATTGAAATCATATACAAAGAAACTGATACCTCGTCTTGGACCTCGAAAGAAGTATGTAGTACATTACATAGCTTTGAATCAAGCTCTTAATCATGGGTTACGACTAAAAAATCCATCGTGTGCGGCAATTCCAATAGTCACAGTGGTTAAAACCTTATGCGGAATTTAACAACAGGCTACTACAATAAGCTGCAAATGATTTCGAGAAGGACGTCTACAGCTCTTTAACAACGTCATGTCTGGAAAAACTATGGAGAATCTGCCTGATCGTATGGATATACGACTGGTGATAAATGAGAAGACTCTAGAGAAGCTGATCGCCAAGCCTACGTTTATTGATAGGTCGATATATGCTGCTGTTCTAGCTGTTGTATTTATGACCTCTCGACAAGCCTGTATACATTGGTATGAGTGTGTTGGACATCTCCGAGACAATGTATCACCATCATTACGATGTGCTGTTGTCATATTATGGAGCTTATGTATATGGATACTTATTCATTCATTCATCGTGTAACAACTGGAGATGTGTCCCATGACAAGTTACGTTTACTTGAGCATCTGGATACTGCTGATTACCCTGTCAACTATATATGCTATTCAGCTCTAAACAAATTGCTTGGGAAATCTAAAGATGTGGCTAATGATAAAATCATCCAGCGCTTTGTCGGACTACGAGCTAAGATGTATGCCTTAGATATCCACGGCTCAATGGTAAAAAAGATTAAGGGTAAAAAACGTAGTGCTATTAAGCATTACATTACATTTGAGAGTTATACTGATTGTCCTAAAACCTGTGAAATCATGAGAACAGCTATGAATCTTATCATGAAAGCACGCTGATACTACTGTGCAAGTGAATAAAATTACATTGAATCCCTTTGATGATCTCCGCGAATCTACAATGTTAAAGAATTAATGTTTACTCATGTGCTGTGTATGCACATAGCAGACAAATGGTGAAGAAAGGAGAAGATGGAAGGGGAGGCGGTAACCATTGTCATTAGGAGCAAATACTAGTGTTAGTCTCAGGCCTATATAAAGGGAAGAGACGTCTACCCTTGCAATCCTTGTTTAATGAAGCAATGATTTAACTGATAAAGCTGTTACATTTGAACAAAAAATGGATTAGCTGCTGCTACATCTGTAATGTAACCGGTTGTTGTCTCTGCTATTATTGTATCAGATGTTGCTACAGCTGTAGGATGTGTTACATCTATTGTTGTACAGCTGCTGTATCTGCTACGATAGTAATTGTATTTGCTTTTGCTACAGCTATTGTGCTGATTGTGTCTAATGCTGCTACAGCTGCAGGATCTATTGCTGCTATCGTTGTAGCTGCTGTTGCTATAGATGCTGTATCTGATACCACATCTGTCGTATTTACTGTTGATGTTGTGATGACTGCTTTTGCTGCGGTAGGGGAATCTACAGCTGGAATATCATTGCTGTGATGCTTGCTATTGCTAAACACTGCTAAATCTCTAGCTGCTGCTGCAGTTGTTATGTAATGCGACGGCTACTGCTATTGTTATAGCAGATGCTGCTACAGCTGTGGGGTCTGTTACAGCTATTGTTGTACAGTCTCTATATCTGCTACGATAGCTGCTGTATTTGCTTCTGCTATAGGTATTGTGCTGACTATGTCTAATGCTGTTACAGCTACCTGATCTGATACTGTTATTGCTGTAGCTGATGTTACAGTGTTGTATCTACTACTTCAGCTCCGTATTTGATGTTACAGCTGGAGTGATGACTGCTGTTGCTGTGGTGGGTGAAGCTATAGCTGGAATATCTTTGCTGTGATGCTTGCTATTGCTAAGAGTGCTAAATCTTTCCTGCTGCTACTCCTACAGCTGTTACGTACTGGTGTTTGTCGCTGCTGTTATTGTAGCAGATGTTGCTACATCTGTAAGATCTGTTACATCTATTGTCGTACAGCTGCTGTATCTGCTACGGAAGCTATTGTATTTGCTTCTGTTACAGCTATTGTCCAGGCTGCGGGTGATGTTTCTGTAGCTGCAGGATCTATTGCTGCTATCATTGTAGCTGCTGTACATATGGCCTCTCGTCAGATTGTATTCACAAGTCTATATTCATTGGTATGAGTGTGTTGGACATATCCTAGACATTAATGTATTACTATCATTACGACGTGTTGTTGCCTTATTATGGAGCTGAAAACCTGAAGCTTATGTATATGGACACTGATTCATTCATTCATCGTGTAACAACTGAAGATGTGTACCAGGACAAGCTACGTTTTCTTGAGCATCTCGATACAGCTGATTACCCTGTCAACCATATATGTTACTCTACTCAGAACAAGAAGGTATTGGGAAAATTTAAAGATGAGGCTAATAGCAAAATCATCCTACGCTTTGTTGGACTACGTCCTAAGATGTATACCTTAGATATTCAAGGGTCAATGATAAAAAAGATCAAAGGTATAAAACGTAGCGCTATTAAGCAGTACATTTCGTTTGACAGCTATACAGACTGTCTTAAAACCAGTGAAATCATCAGAACGCCCATGAATCTAATCCTATCACGAAAGCATGCTGTTACCACAGTGCAAGTGAATAAAATTACATTGAATCCCTTTGATGATAAAAGAATTATTGCTGAGGATGGAATAACTACCTATGCGTATGGACATTACAGTATTACAAACAGTACTTAAGAGAATGTAACCCGAAGATGAAGATTTTCTCAGTGAGTCTACAATTTAAATAATTAAAGTTTACTCATGTGCTGTGTATGCAACCGGCAGACAAATGGTGAAGAACGGGGAAGATGGAAGGGAAGGTGGTAACCCTGCCATTAGGAGCAATCCTAGTGTTAGTCTGAAGCCTAGATAAAGGGGAGAGGCATCTACAACGAACTTAAATAAAGGTATGTTGACGCAAAGCTTTTTAATTTGTGAACCATATGCAGTTTATCTCTGCAGTTTATAACTGTTTAACATATAATAAGTTTGTAAGATTTAGAAAAAAGTATATAAATTGTTGTAACGTTGGATGAGAAATGTTTATAATCTAATTACTCTCTATATTACCATGAGTACCTGTGATACTAGTTGAATTACCTGCTAAAATGACTTAAATACCTGTGATACTGGTCGAATCATGTGAAATTACCTTAACTAGCTCTGATACGAATTCCTGTTCTAAATTAGCACGATCACCTGTGATACTGTCTGGTTTGCCCCAAATATCAATGATACTAGATGAATTACCTGTTAAAATGACTCAAATACCATTGATACAACCTGAATCACCTGCATTTACCTTAAATAGCTGTGATACAAATCTCTGATCGAAATTATCACGAGTATCTGTGAAACTATACTGCTTACCCAAATACTTACCTGAACTATCTGTGAAATACGAAACTACATTATAACCGACTCCTGGAACCTGCCCCCCTGTAATGCTAGCTTAATTACTCTATACACCTATCACACTTGAATTATGCTAAATACCTACGATACTAGCTGAGTTACCTGTGAAATACGAAACTATGCTATACCCAACCACTGGAATCTATCCTCCTGTGATACTAGATGAATTAGCCTAAATACCTACGATACTAACTGAATTACCTGTGAAATCATACACTGCTATGATGCAGTCAGCCTCTTGCAATACTAGCTGAATTAGTTACCTGTTAGTGTGAGTGGGTTAGCTTTTCCCGTTGCTGGTCACCTTTTTCCCTTTGCTGGTCACCTTTTTCCCTTTACTGCTCACCTTTTTCCCTTTGCTGGTCACGTTTTTCTCTTTGCTGGTCACGTTTTTCCCTTTGCTGGTCAGCTTTTTCCCTTTACTAGTCATCTTTTTTCCCTTTACTGCTCACCTTTTACCCTTTACTGGTCACCTTTTTCCCTTTGCTGGTCACCTTTTTCCCATTGCTGGTCACGTTTTTCCCTTTGCTGGTCACATTTTTTCCCTTTGCTGGTCACGTTTTTCCGATTGCTGGTCGCGTTTTCCCTTTGCTGGCCACGTTTTTCCCTTTGCTGGTCACCTTTTTCCCTTTGCTGGTCACCTTTTTCCCTTTGCTGGAAACGTTTTTCCCGTTGCTGGTCACCTTTTTCCCTTTGCTGGTAACGTTTTTCCCGTTGCTGGTCACCTTTTTTCCCATTGCTGGTCACCCTTTTCCCTTTGCTGGTCACCTTTTTCCCTTTGCTGGTCACGTTTTTCCCTTTGATGGTCACCTTTTTCCCTTTGCTGGTCACCTTTTTCCCTTTGCTGGTCACCTTTTTCCCTTTGCTGGTCACCTTTTCCCCTTTGCAGGTCACCTTTTTTCCCTTTGCTGGTCACCTTTTTCCCATTGCTGGTCACCGTTTTCCCTTTGCTGGTCACCTTTTTCCCTTTGCTGGTCACGTTTTTCCCTTTGCTGGTCACCTTTTTTGCCTTTTCTGGTCACCTTTTTCCCTTTGCTGGTCACCGTTTTCCCTTTGCTGGTCACCTTTTTCCCTTTGCTGGTCACGTTTTTCCCTTTGCTGGTCACCTTTTTCCCTTTCCTGGTCACCTTTTTCCCTTCCCTGGTCACATTTTTCCCTTTCCTGGTCACCTTTTTCCCTTTCCTAGTCACCTTTTCCCTTTGCTGGTCACCTTTTTCCCTTTGCTGGTCACCTTTTTCCATTTGCTGGTCACCTTTTTCCCTTTGCTGGTCACCTTTTTCCCTTTGCTGGTCACGTTTTTCCCTTTGCTGGTCACCTTTTTCCCTTTGCTGGTAACCTTTTTCCCGTTGCTGGTCACCTTTTTCCCTTAGCTGGTCACCTTTTTCCCTTTGCTGGTCACCTTTTTCCCTTTGCTGTTCACCTTTTTCCCTCTTCTGGTCACCTTTTTCCCTCTTCTGGTCACCTTTTTCCCTTTGCTGGTCACCTTTTCCCCTCTTCTGGTCACCTTTTTCCCTCTTCTGGTCACCTTTTTCCCCTGAGCGAGTCACCTTTTCCCTAAATGGGTTACGTGATGGGCATGTCTAGAATTAGCGTTCTAACATTAGCATGAAACAGTTTACCACTAAGTTCACGTCTAAAGTCGCTTTCAAGGTCTAACCCCTCCTCTCCTATTCCCTATCTCTCCTGTATATATGTCCATATTCCTACTGCTTCACTATCTGTCTAGCCTAGCGACTCTCCTCGTTTCTCTATACCTCTCATATAAACCATACTCTACTCCTCTACCTCTGTCTAGCCTAACACCGCTCCCCGTATCCGCTACCTCTCATAAAGCGCATTCCCTCCTGCTCTTCTTTAGCTGAGTATTACTCCTTGGTTTGCTATCTAACCTAACTTTAACACCTGTCTATCCTAGCATAGGATATCTCTCCGTTTTCTCGTCTCTCCTTATAAACACATACTCAATTCTCCTAACCTAACACCCCTCCTCCTGTTCCCAACCTCTCTCATATAAAGGACATACTCTACCCTTCAACTCTGTCTAGCCTAACAGTCCACCTCGTTTTCCTATACCATTCATATAAACCATACTCTACTTCTTGACCTCTGTCTAGCCTAACCCCCCTGCTCCTGTTCCCTACCTCTCTCATATACAAGACATGTTCTACCCTTCAACTCTGTCTAGTCTAACCCCCCTCCTCGTCTTCCTATACCTTTCATATAAACCATACTCTACTTCTTGACCTCTGCCTAGCCTAACACCCCTGCTCCTGTTCCCTACCTCTCTCATATACAAGACATGCTCTGCCCTTCAACTCTGTCTAGCCTAACGCCCCTCCTCGTTTTCCTATACCTTTCATATAAACCGTACTCTACTTCTTGACCTCTGTCTAGCCTAACACCCCTGCTCCTGTTCCCTACCTCTCTCATATACAAGACATGCTCTACCCTTCAACTCTGTCTAGCCTAACACCCCTCCTCGTTTTCCTGTACCTTTCATATAAACCATACTCTACTTCTCGAACTCTGTCTAGCCTAACACCCCTGCTCCTGTTCCCTACCTCTCTCATATACAAGACATGCTCTGCCCTTCAACTCTGTCTAGCCTAACACCCTTCCTCGTTTTCCTATACCTTTCATATAAACCATACTCTACTCCTCAGCCTTCGTCTAGCCTAGCACCTCTCCACGTATTCCCTATCTGTCTCATATAAACCGCATTCCCCCTCCTTCTACCACTGTCTAGCCTAGCATCAACCCTCGTATTCCCTATCTCGCCCATATAAACGTATTTTCCTCCTTGAACCGTCGCATCTACCCTCGTTTTCCCTATCCTTTCCCATATAAACGCAAAAAAGTGGCCCAGCTCTCTCTATATTTACCTACTTATGTCATTTCGAATCAAGAAAATTTCACAAACTACTTAAAGAAAATCAAGCTGTGAATTTTACTTTTAATACGATTTTCTTAAAGGTTTGATATTTAAATAAATTTCAAGCGCTATTGTTTCGTGTAAAGGCAGTTTGGGTGTTGATGTTTTTCTTGAAATTCTTCCAATCGCATCCTTAGCTAAAAATGTTGGACCTAAATGCAATTATACATATTTGTCCAAACTTTTGTTTTGTAGTCATCCTGTTCACATGCACACACGCAAGCACACAGGAGCCTTCGCTAAAATGATATTGTTAGGCTTCAATAAGCTCAAAACATGTCATACGGTGATATCTCGAGGTCGAGTTTTAGAGTGAAATAACTTCTCCGCCATTTTAGCCTTTTGATACAGTTTGATATCGCTCCTGGTTAATGTTATTACCAATAGCATATCTGGTCTTTGCATTAAAGAGTTCTTTCTTTAAAACGCTACAGATCTTCTGGGTAGTTTGCAAACATCATTTCGGAAACTACATAATGATACTTAATAGAAAGGTATATTTTCTGCTCTAAAACGTTAATTGGTTAACTATTATAGGTTAAGGATACCTCAAATGTAAACGATGAGCATAGTAACATAATGCTTAGTTCAACTGTTATCAGGTGAGGTATTGTAGGTGCGAGAAATAATACCTATACTCTTTCATGGCGTTCAATATTCCTTACCCAGTAACACATTTAAAACATGCCATCTTGTTTTAAACTGAGTCGAAATAACTCCGCTTTGTTCTGTATAAATCTGTAACCGTATCTCTTAACGATCCAGTGAGATAGCTACCTCTCACTTGAAATTTGAACTGGAACCCTCTTGATTACGGTGATGGTGAGGTCAGTCATGCTAACCACAGAGAGTGTGTATGTATGTATGTATGTATGTATGTATGTATGTATGTATGTATGTGTGTGTATGTGTGTATGTATGTATGTATGTGTGTATGTGTGTATGTGTGTATGTATGTGTGTATGTGTGTATGTATGTATGTATGTGTGTATGTGTGTATGTATGTATGTGTGTATGTATGTATGTATGTATGTATCTATGTATGTATGTATGTATGTATGTATGTATGTATGTAAAGTTATTGTTTAAACGCAGTATTCAAGCTCTTGGAGACGAATAGGTCATTAAAGTCACGGCTTGCTAGATCCATTTAGCACAATGGGGATTAAATTAAAATTATACGCGCTTAACAGCTCTTGTAGATAACTATATTTTTACAGTATGCGGATTGTAATAAATTACAGCATCATTATTCGATCTCCTCAACTATCACAAAGCTTCATAATACATAAATAAGTAACATGTTTACATGGAATATATACGCATGTATGTTATAAACATAATAGCAGCTTCACTCGTTCAAACGAAATTACATAAAGTAGACGACATTGTATTAAAATATCCCAACCATGAGTCGGTCTCCTCAACAATCTAAAAGCCTTAGAATATGTCTTTTTTATTTATGGACGCTCTTTAACTGTTGTAGTCCGTACCGTCCGATTCTATATTGGGCGGGAAAAACTGGTAATTTTGCGCAGAGGCCGTCTTATCAGGCTTGAGGTTATTTTCTGTGCCGTAAATCTACGACACTGGGCCTCCGGCTTTACTTCCCCTCCGAAGGAAGCCATGCAAAGAATTTTACAATATGTGAATACACAACATCGCTACATGGAATGTGGATGTTATACAGTCCTGGTTATTCCTGCCCAGGTTGTGACAGTAGAAAGTATTTCATTAACTGTTTCATAACTTTCTTTAAATATATATACTTTGGGTGTTTAGCGTGTCGGCATTTCCTCTCCTTGATTGTTTTTTTAGTCTTTATTTATGAACGCTCCTTAACTGCCGTGGTCCTTGGCGCCCATTCTATACTTGACGCAAAAGATCGGTAATTTTTCTCAGCGGCAAATTTTGTCAGGCTTGAGGTTCTTTTAGATGCCGTAAATCTACGGACACGTGACCATCGGCTTTACTTCCCCTTCGAAGGAAGCCATGCTAAGGACTTTTATTCCCGAAAAAATCCATCTACTTCCGCCGGGTTTGAACCGCGACCTCGGGGAACTAGAGTCAAGCATGGTAGTCACTACATCATGAAGGACGACATTTGACTGTGAAATACCGTCAAAGGGGATTCAGGTATTATTACCCTTGGACTTGACTATACAGCTACAATTTTAGTTCTTTAACGCCCAATATAGAATAGGACGCTAAGGATCACAACAGTTAATACGCAGTTTAATTTAGCAATAATTTATAAAACGCTTATTTATGTTAATCGAATTCAATGTTATGCAACTTGCAATGCAGATAACCCGAAAAGTTCAATATTCCATTGATAAATTAGAAAGGGATACCAGCAGTATGAATCTATTGTCGTAAATGGATTCTTGGGCGGAAGGCAGTGGCTTCCTCACAATCAGAACTTAGAAATCAATCTCTTCATGTTTATTCATATTAATCGATCAACGACATCCCCCAGTGAACTACCAGATGTGTAAGGAGCAGACATATCACCTATCCAATGGCACCAATGGATTTGCCGATAAAAATCAGTTTCAAATGACACTAAACACAATTTTATAGCATTATTTGTAGCCAATTTGATTCATGTATAAGTTATCAAGTTCTATTTAAATGTTTCGTGGGTCAGTATAATTGTGCGATTCGTATATATACACTTCAATGCTTCCCCCGCGTTGAGGAAACAGACACCCATTTACTCAAAAAGGTTCACGATTAGATATTAGTTATAGCTTCGACATTTTAGAACACTCAGAGAGATGGGGAAGAAACCAAAAAGGGAAGCTAATAGTAGCCGCGGGGACTTCAGGGAAGGTGTGTCGTTACGCCATAGGAACACGTTGGTTTATCGCGTGGGGGCGGCGTGACGACATAGCTCATTAATATTCAAAAGTGAACCAGAAACCTTACTTGTGTCCCACTAATGTGTAAACAGAAGAAAGGATGTAATTGTCAGAATGGATCGATTTGGAATCCCGTAAATTATATAACAGTTTAGACCAAGTGGTAGGTAAAATAGACATCTGTCGACCAAGGAAGACATGGAGAGACCTATTTCAAATTTTATTTTTAGATAACATGTGTAGACAGGGCACACGTTAAGCCTGTGTTGTTCTTTGTTTATAATGATGGTTACACATTTCAGGTGTGAAATAATTATAAACGTAATTTATTGATACCATTCGTTTTTGTATACATGGTGACACATTTAGAATGTGTGATTTCCACTGGATTGAATCTTTAAAATGCAGCAAAGAAATGCATTAATTGTTTTATTTCCGCCAAATGGCCTCAAGAAGGTGAAGATCACACAGGAAGTGCATAACAACGGGTATATGAAATTTGTGTAACCTTCACAAAGGGTGCTTTTCTCCTTTTGGGATGGAAAGACTGGGAATAATTGGTCTCAATACTTGGCTAATACGGCGAGTTATACTTTGATAACGTTTTGCCTGACTTTCAACCGATTATCGAGTGACTGTCTTTTTGTAGCATTTATCTGTTTTGAAACCTGGTTTCTTCTCACCCATTTCCCAGTTTAAGTGTCAATTCAGTTCTAGCATTTTCAAGGGCTTTTAACCTTGTCCATATATCTCCATCGTAGCTGAATAACCGTCTTGAATAAAACTTGGCTCTAGGGGATTTTTGTGTAACTTTCTGGATGGCGGTTGCTCCTTTGTACATAAAACCACGTAAAACTTACTGATTATCAATACATATTTATATTCTGTGCATTCACAAGTAAATATTTTTTCCGATATATAAAAATTACAGTAACAAATTCACTGTATGTTTATTCAGCGTTACTCTTGCGCAAATCCATTACCTTCACATATTGCATTAACAAAAACTTACTGCTATGCGCTATTACAGTGCTAGAAACACGAAATATACTCTTATATAGTTTTCTTCCTTCTAGTCAATTGGATCGTTCAAAGAGATTAGCGCTTATGTAACAATATCACTCAAGTCCGGATGCTTCTATACTAAAACCTGATGAATAGGCGATTACACATAGATGTAAAGAATAAAGTTAGTTTCTGTGTGTTTTGATTGTTATTCCATGAATTTTTCCATAACTGTAATACAGTATATGTACAATAACATATATTCAGTTACATATCTTGAATTCTGCTCGAAATTACATATACGCATTCTATTTGTGAAACATATAGGCAATTGTCAGAGCCGATGGTGTATTTTATAAATTAGAACGTGTGTTTAAACTAATATAATACACAGCGCAAATGAATTAACATGTAAGGCATAAAAATACGAATGTTTATTACATAATGTGTGTTCAACAAGAGAGGCTTAAAAATAGTTTTATATGCTTATAGCCATGTACAAAAATTCTAGTTTTATAATCTACATTTGTTATCAGTGATAGAATAATGTTATGTGAGCTTAAAGGTGCCTAATCTTCAGGCCAATTGACGCTATAGAATGTCCAGGATATTTTTCTGTTTATATTTTTCCCGTGAGTATGGAGGTTAAAAATATTTCACATTCTGCAATTACATTTCTTTCAAGATTTTAAGAGAAGTATTAAAAGCTGTAAGTAAAAGGTGTTATAAATATTTTATTTTCCCTGTCCCTTACCTATATTAGGTAGAGAAAGCAATGAATTCCAAACAAAGTTTCTAATACACGTCTTGAGAAGCCCTGAATAAAATCCTATGTGTAACACTCACACGTCGTTCTCTAGTCTCTAGCTTCTGTAAACTATTGTTGCAAAACTTTATTTTTTTAACCTTCATGTTAATTGAAATAAACCTTTGTAGGAATAATGTCATCATCACATATTAAGTTGTACGTACAAGGGGTAACCAGAGATTGAAATGATAGTAAGATCTTTAAAACGCTGATAGATCATTAATATTCTTGCTTTAAAATTCCATAGTCTTTACTTGATATCGCGAAGCGCAACTGAATGATGAGCGCACTTCATAAAACGACTATTGGAAAATGCAAACGTACAACCTACATGTACGTAAACGTATACCTCGGAAACGGCTGATGCAACAACAATAAATTATTTGAAATATATTTTGCGTTTTAAAGAGATTTAAAATCCTTGTAGACATGTTTGGAATAGAGTGGACAATAGGTTATCCACAGAAAATTCAAGATTGAATTTTATTAGTCATGAAGATATCTTAAACATGTAGTATTTAAATCGAAATCTTTTGGGCATTTTTATTTATTTTTTTAGAAAGTAAAAATAAGAAAATATTTTCCATGTAAAGAAAAGTTTGGGATTTTCTTGATTCTTGATTTCACTTCCTCTGTCGTATTCTTTGAAGATCCTGAACTTAAATACGAAGTTTGGTTTATTCAGTTTTCGTTTTGAAGTTATGCTGTTTTCAAGTAGACACGGGGACAGACAGCAACAAAAACACAACTGTTTTCAAATGCATGTTTTGTGGTCCCCGTACCGCTTGTGTACTGAAACCATTTCTGCAAACATTATTTTGCTTCAAAACTAAGCAGGTAGAATAATACTTTTGTAAAAACAGCTTGTAGGAAAGGACATAGAGAAAACAATGACAATGAGAATGCAACACATGTTTTTTCGGAAACGTTCCTTGTGTGTGTGTGTGTGTGTGTGTGTGTGTGTGTGTGTGTGTGTGTGAACAACATAACTCAAGAACGAAATGTCGGTTAAATACCAAATTTAATATTGAATTCAGCTTCTCTACGACACGAACATTTTCAAGAAAGTCTCATTTTCCCCAAATCACCGTTAACATGCAAAAGGTTGACTTAATTTTAATTTAGGAAAAACTTATTTTGCCATTTTATATTAAAACAGCGTATGTTTAAGATTTATGCATGGGAAACAAACATGTGTACCTTTAATTTTTTTCGAATAGCCTCTGAAGTTCTGATTTTGAATGACATTTTTATAGCTTTATATATCTGGTAAATCGTAAGAGATATACAACAGTTTGAGATGCTAACCATTTTTAAGAAATTCTTTATTCTGGCTTTGAGTGTTCAAATACCACACTTGTCCTCCCTTGTCTAGTGGTTACCATGTTAGCCTCTAGTTCCCAAAGTCGGAGCTTCAAATCCGGCGGAGGGCGATGAATTTTTTTTTTCGGATGCAATAACGCTTCCTTCGGAAGGGAAGTAAAACCGGTGGTCCCGTGTCATAGTTTTAAAAGAACTCCAAGCCTGATAAGGAGGCCTATGAGCAAACTTTCCGGTCTTTGGAACCCAATATAGAATGGGATGCTAAGGGCCACAGCAGTTAAAGAGCGTCCATAAATAAAGCTCAAATGCCACACTTCACGTGCTAAGTGACCATACTTTTTCTCCCATGTGGAATTTAATAGCAAACGCATACCGACTGAGTTTTCAAATACTTGACTATGGCTTCAGCCTACTGCTTCTCTCTTGTATCTACAGCGAATTGAGTAATAAAATCATAAGTTTTAACCTCGACTTATTTCAGCCTACCGGAGATTGGTAAAAGAAAACGTCTGTAGGAATAGTTTGAAGTAGAGTGACTGTAACGCATTAGAGTTTTCTATAATGGTGACAATTATCAAAATATGAACTAATGTAGTTAATCAGCGATATAAAAATTACTGAAAAACTATACTTACAAATCAATTAGCAAAAATATTTTTATCCTATCGAAAAGTGTATTTAAATTATTACGGCCCTTATTTCTCCATTCCTTGCTTACCCTATTGCCTAACTCAACATAATAAGCTTAAGACAGCTTTTACGCCGAAATACAAATCAACCTGAAAACGTAGGATTTTATTGAGGTAACATAATATATAATGATATCCGTTAAATTTTCTGACATATTTAGTCATAATGGTGTCCACTAAAATCGATTTCTTCGTAGAAACTAAATGCAATTCATATTTGGATAGCCGTTCCAGGCAATAGAAATTCAGTTTGGGATAGAATGAAGGAAAACGTCCTTTCCGTAATTGACAATCGAAATAAATTTAAGCGTATATATGTTCCTGGACATAATATGTTGTTTTGTCGGACCTTACACCGTACATGAATATGTCATGATGGTATTTATAATTTGAAGTCCCTAACGCAAAACATTACCAGAAATAACTTTAAGATTCGAGAGTGGAGGTATTAAAAGGCGAAGAAGAAAAATGCTGTAGCACTCTTATACAGAGACTTCAACTGAGATAATGCGTTTCAAAGGGCTGATGTTCTACAATCACATTCTAGTTAAATAAGAAGTATCAAATGAGACTAGGGTTATGTGAAAAGAAATAATTATCTTGTCATTACAAAGAAAAAATGTGTGTTTCTGAAAGTTATTCTGCAATGTTCACTCATGTGTAATTTCACAAGAGAGTAAAAATTTCTGTGGGATGCGTCATTGTACATTATATGATAATTATTTGAAATGTCATGCTAATGAAGAAATATTACAATGGTCTAATCCAAATTTTATAACGGTCTCTTTGTAATCGCCGTTATTTACCTGCATATAAACGAACTAAAAATATATTTTACTCGATATGTAAAGTTAGATGTTTCAATCTAAACTACATTTTCTTCCAAGATGTTACATACTTGTTGCACAATAGTGATTCATTTGGAATCTTGTTGCTTTGTTTTGTAATTATTAATTGCACTTTAAACTAACAAACTGAAGCTCTGGCTAGCCACCTTCTTTTTTTCAGAATAAATTTAATGATAAAATAATCCTCGCAAGAACAGTCATTGAGGAAAATTGCGCAAATTGAGCATTTAGCGATTGTTTTTCAAACTCGTTTAAAACTGTAATATATAATTCAAACCCAATAAACATTGTCTCCAGTAACATAACCGTACAAAGTTTTAATAATTTATACAGCAAAACGTGCAAATAATTGAAATGTTTAAGCCCTTCTGCAGAAAACAAAACATCCTTTGGCTTCTACTGCTATTGTTTTAAACCACAAATTTTATTTGCTTCGCTACTTATAACATAGCCACACAATGTTGTATTTAGGGCATGTTATTCTACATATCTTGACTCAAAACTATTAAGTCATAAACATGATTCCTCGTATCGCTTTCAGTTATAGCAGAAACTATTTACAGTATCTATATTCCTCTCATACTGTGCATAATAAGAGGAATTGGCTTGCCATACCCTGCAGTGGAACCTTCAATAAAAGTTTGTATCTCCCCTCCAAATAAGAGGAATTGGCTTGCCATACCCTGCAGTGGAACCTTCAATAAAAGTTTGTATCTCCCCTCCAAATAAGAGGAATTGGATTGCCATACCCTGCAGTGGAACCTTCAATAAAAGTTTGTATCTCCCCTCCAAGTAAGAGGAATTGGCTTGCCATACCCTGCAGTGGAACCTTCTATAAAAGTTTGTATCTCCCCTCCAAATAAGAGGAATTGGCTTGCCATACCCTGCAATGGAACCTTCAATAAAAGTTTGCATCTCCCCTCCAAATAATAGGAATTGGGCTGCCATATCCAGCAGTGGAACCTTAAATAAATGTTTGCATCTCTCCTCCAAATAAAAGGAATTGGCTTGCCATACCCTGCAGTGGAACCTTAAACAAAAATTTGCATCTCCCCTCCAAATAAAAGGAATTAGCTTGCCATACCCTGCAGTGGAACCTTCAATATAAGTTTGCATCTCCCCTTCAAATAAGAGGAATTGGCTTGCCATACCCTGCAGTGGAACCTTCAATAAAAGTTTGTATCTCCCCTCCAAATAAAAGGAATTGGCTTGCCATACCCTGCAGTGGAACCTTCAATAAAAGTTTGCATCTCCCCTCCAAATAAGAGGAATTGGCTTGCCATACCCTGCAGTGGAACCTTAAATAAAGGTTTGCATCTCTCCTCCAAATAAAAGGAATTGGCTTGCTATACCCTGCAGTGGAACCTTCAATAAAGGTTTGCATCTCCCCTCCAAATAAAAGGAATTAGCTTGCCATACCCTGCAGTGGAACCTTCAATATAAGTTTGCATCTCCCCTTCAAATAAGAGGAATTGGCTTGCCATACCCTGCAGTGGAACCTTCAATAAAAGTTTGTATCTCCCCTCCAAATAAAAGGAATTGGCTTGCCATACCCTGCAGTGGAACCTTCAATAAAAGTTTGCATCTCCCCTCCAAATAAGAGGAATTGGCTTGCCATACCCTGCAGTGGAACCTTAAATAAAGGTTTGCATCTCTCCTCCAAATAAAAGGAATTGGCTTGCTATACCCTGCAGTGGAACCTTCAATAAAGGTTTGCATCTCCCCTCCAAATAAGAGGAATTGGCTTGCCATACCCTGCAGTGGAACCTTCAATAAAAGTTTGCATCTCCCCTCCAAATAAGAGGAATTGGCTTGCCATACCCTGCAGTGGAACCTTCAATAAAAGTTTGCATCTCCCCTCCAAATATTACCATTTTACTGTTATGTGAAAATTGCATCATGGATAAATATGGATTCTCGTTAAGATGCTTTGTATCACTGTGTGCCTTCAGAATGAATGTTATTTGATAAAGAAATAGCATATATGTTTACATAAAGCCGTACAGTGCTCCGGTTTCTCACGTTACTGCACATTTCACTCTGAATATGGAAAGGTGCTCCACTGGATTATGCTTTTGAATGGAGGACTAAGGCACTCCAGGGATTTTCTTTTCTCTCCGATGTTTCGATTTTTGTAGTGGAAGTGCTTTTCGTCACAGCTTCTCTTGAGGGCTTATCTATTCTTGTTTCAAGCCTGGCGAAACATTAGAAATTCACTCAGGCTACCATTTTAACTCCGGGTGGAACAAAAGCATTACAGTACCAACTTCAAATATTCACCGTTTTATCCAGTTATAAATGGGTTATAAACAAAATCTAGAGTTATGTTTAGATTTTCACTACATATTGAGGAGAATCTGTCTTGGAGAATTATTTATATTTTATGGACAAAGTAATGTACATGGTGTTCATCCGACAAGTTGTAATATTAATTGTCTTTAATACGCAAACTTTCTAAAAGTAAATGTTGCCTACAAAATTAAGAAAACTATGTGGGGAAGCTATTATGGTAGAGGAAGATGGTAACTAATGGGGCAAATATTTAGTGTATCAGACATTTACCCCACTGCTAGTTTGCGCACTATCTTACCAGTCAATAACAGTATAAGAGTTTTATACAAACTGTGCCTTCAAGTATTCCATTTCCATTTTGCTTGCACCTTTTACTGCATTTGTACTGCGTCTATGGTCTGCACTGTCTGCAAGGCACCATCTGCAGACAAAATGAAATAAATATATGCATTTATTTCTGTTATGGCGCTTTCGGAATTAACAAATACATTCCCCTAAGGATCAATCTGCTTTCCTGCTAATGGCTGTCAATGTTATGGCACAAAAGTGTTGGTCAAAGTTCCTACGGAAACTTACCAAAGCTATAGGAGCTGATCGCTCCGGCGTGCCTACGTCAACGCGTATCGCTATAGGAACAATTAAAGAAACATTGGCTTATTCAAAGTAAAACTCAACATTATCACACAACATCCACCACAAACGGGTTCAATCATCTCTAGTTATCGATAACCTGCAAGGGACAACCTCCTCTAAAATGTAAATTCTAATTCACTCAATACGCATATGCTAGCAATAGCATGGTTATTCCAGTTTATTTTCTAAACAGTGACCACAAAATCCTTGGGTCACATAAGTGACAAGAACTACTATAACGGAGGCAAGACTTCATAAGAAATCTCATGCCAGAGGTTAAGCTCAAAATTAAAGATGCAGTCAATTAGCTAGCAAATATTCCTGGTTAAAATAAATAAATTATCACTCGGGAAATATAAGTATATATTGTAACTTAACCTCAAGGGGTTAAGTGTGGGATTAACAGACTTACAGCTATTTTTGACAAAATTTAAGAACTGATTCTCAGGCAAAGCTAGACTGTCATTACTATAGTTCGGCTTCAATAGGTTCAATAGGTATACAAACAACTGACGTACAATTTTATCATTCTTGGCCAAATGTAAGCGTTTACTCTCGGGCAAAGCTAGCCTGCCATTACCTTACGTCGACTTCAAGAGGTTTAGCACTCATGCAACTGACTTACAATTATTTCTATGCAAAATCAAGGCCTGACTCTTGGGCAAAGCTAGACTTTAGTTACTGTATGTGGAATTCAAAAGATTAACCGTGCACTAAGTTTACTTACAATCGTTTTTAGCAAATTGAAAGCATTGACGCTCAAAAAAAGCTTATTATTATACAGGGTGAATCAACTAAAACTTGCACCTCAAATATTTCGGAAATGGAAAGTGTTATTGATGTGCAGTTTTCACAGCAATGTTTGGTAGTCAGGGGCTCGTACATTTAGTCTATAAACAGATTTGAATAATACTGAGAAAGTGCATTTTTTAGCAAACATGCAATTTTGAAAGGGAACAATGCCTAGTTATATCAACAGAATAACGTTAGGGTAAATTAGAATGTCAGTGGCGTTTGTTGCAAGATTCTAGTGCAAGTGGTTTACGAGAAATCTTATTTTGAAACTTTTACGCACCGACACTTGTACTACCTGTGCTAGCACAAACTAAAGAAAAACAAAAGGAAATTAGATTACTTCTGTTGATTCTTACAAGTAAAGAGAACATAGCCCTTCAAAGGTTGTGTTTAAACTGACTACCGGCAGCATCAATACACGCTTCCAGTCTGCTATGGAAAGACTGCTGCACACGTTCTAGCATTTCAGCGGAAAGTTCAGAGCAGGCAGCAGTAATACGTCGTTTCATTACGTCTGGTGTAGTTGGTACATCCTTACAGACAGTGTCTTTAGCCATCCCCACAGAAAAAGTCTAAAGAGGTCAGATCCGGTGAATGGGCCGGCCAAGGTAACGGTCCTCTTCGTCCAATACAACGATTTGGAAACAATCCGCTAAGATAAGCTGTAGTACATCGGGCACTATGGACTGGACAACAGTCATGTTGGTACCATAGGTTCCTCCTAGTCGGCAAAGGAATGTCTTCTAGTATCTGTAGCAGATGGTCTGTCAGGAGGCTGCGATACCTGTGCGAGTTCATTGTTCCTTCTATAGACAAAGGGCCTATGAGCTGATGGTTCACTATCCCACACCACACGCTTAAACTACATGGACGCTGACGTTCCACCTGACGAAGGCAACGGGGATTGTCAACAGCCCAATAGTGCATGTTTCTACGGTTTACCTAGCCATAATTAGTAAATGTTTCCTCATCACTAAACAAGATACAAGATGAATCTGGAGAATCATGTCTTAATGCCCATGTACAAAAGTTAACATGACTCTCAAAATCATTTCCATGCAGCTCTTGATGGGGAGAGATGTGATAGGGTTGGAACCTAAATCGATGGAGAATGCGCAGTACACTTGCCTGACTTTTGTCACTTCCACGTGCGAATGTGCGGATCTACTGCAAAGGCAGCCAAATCATTAATTTTGACTCTTCTCCGATCCCTTGTTTGTTTATGATACGTTTTCTAGGTGTTACAGTACCACTTTCACGTAATTGGTTGGAGAGGATGATAAATAATTGCCGAGATGGTTGACGTCCATTGGGATACGTTTCCGATACACCGTACAGGAACGAACTGCATTCTTCCTACACTCTCCATACACCATGAGTATGTCGGATTTTTCTGTATTAGTAAACCCAATTTTCCACTCACGACTTACTGCTTGAACTGTCACAAACTAACTGATCAGAACGTGGCAATGCAATCAATGGACAGAAAACACAATGCAAACAAGCATAACAACATCATACCTAGCAACTAACAGGTTGAATGGGAAAAACAATTGTCGAGGTGGAAACTTTTCAAAATACGATTTCTCATAAACCACTTGCACTAGAATCCTACAACAAACACCATTGACATTCTTTTCTACTCTACGTTTATTCTGTTGATGTAACTAGGCATTGTTCCATTTAAAAAATTGTATGTTTGCTTAAAAAATACTCTTTCTCAGTATTATTAAAATCTGTTTATAGTAAATGTACGGGCCCCTGACTACGAAACAATGCTGTGAAAGCTGTACATTAATAGCACTTTCCATTTCCGAAATATTTGCGGTGCAAGTTTTAGGTGATTCACCCTGTATAAGACTATGTGATGAGTTGACTTGCAATTGTTTCTGTCGAAAAAGCACCATCTTTCAAGTCCATAATTACTATTGTTCAAGTTAAAAAATTTAACTATGCAATGAATTTTCTTACAACTTTTTCTTTCGTCAAAGTGAAAGTAGTACCTCTCAAGCTGAATTATCCCAAAATTACTAAAGTCAACTTCAAAGGTGCGATTATGCAATGAGTTGACCCACTATTCTTTATGTCAAAATGAAATAATAACTCTCAAGAAAAGCTAGTATGTAATTAGCACATCTCAACTCCAAAAGGACAATTATGAAATGAGGTTTCTTACAATTCTTTCAAAATAGAAGTACTGACTCTGAAGAAAGGCTAGACTTTAATTACTATAACTCAACTTCAAAAGATTAACTATGCAGTGGTTTATTTACTTGTTTATAGCAAAGTTGATTGCAAAACTGAATTTAAAGCAAAGCTAACCTGTAATGTCGATCACCACCTTTCAATAGTCTGAATATACAGTCAAGTTGACTTACAATTGTTCATTAGTTTGTAAATCCTCAAGCAAAGCTTTAATTACCCTAAACTTGAATTCTACAATGAGCTGACTCACAATTGTTTCTGCCAATATGAAACTGCTAACTCACGAGCCGAGCTACCTATAATTATTGTTGCTCAACCTCTGAGCCTAAGCTATGCAATGAGTTAACTTACATTCTTTGTGTCAAACATAACTCTCTACTACATAACTGTCGAAGCATAGCACACTGTAACTTATTTAATTCCAAAAGCTTAACAATGGAATGAGTTCACTTAAATTGGCTCTGTCAAATTGAGCGCTCAAGCTGAGCTAGCCTGTATTTACTAAATATCCACTTAGGAAGGTTAACTTTGCATTGAGCTGATCTACATTCCTTTGTTTGAAAATTAAGCAACACTAAGCAAAGCCAATATGTGATTACTATAATTAAACTTAAATGTGTAACAATGCAATTAGTTGATTTATATTGTTTCTTCAAAGTGGAGGCACTAAATTCCCAAGCAAAGCCTGCCCGTAATTACTGTAACTGAACTTAAAAATGTTAACTATGCACTGAGTCGTTTCTGGCAATAGCATAAGACTGGCCCTATAAGTATACGATAAGTTGACCAACAGTTCTTTCTGTCAAGTGAAGGTACTAACTCTAAGGCAAAGCTAATCTGCAATTACTATAATTAAACTTGAAAAGGCTAACTATGTAATGGATTGATAAACATTGTTTCTGTCATAGTTTTAATGTTGAAAACGAACTAGGCAGCAATTACTAAAACTTGGCCTGATTAAGTTAACTATGGAATGAGTTGATTTAAATTGTTTCTGTCTAAGTGAAAGTACTAACTCTCAAACTAAGCTAGCCTGTAACTAACAGTAAGTAGCCTATAATTAACAATAAACAGTAACAAAACATTAAAATGTCACTATGCATTGACTGACATTAACTGTTTCTATCGAAGTGAAACTGGTACGTTCTCAAGAAAAGTTAGCCAGATATTAGTATAGCTCCAAACGGCTAAGTGTGTAATGACTCCACTTACAACTCATTCTGTCGAGGTGAAGTTACTAACTCTCAAGCTATATTAGCCTGTATATACTATCTCTCAACTTAAAAAAAGATGCATGTACTAACCTCCCATTCTTACGAGCCAGAGTTCCCAGTTCTTATACGGAAAACGTATGTTCAGAACCGGTTAAGGTGCGAGAATAAAAATACGGACGTCGATCATCTGGAAATTCTTGTATCAAATCATCATCGATACACCTTTTGAATTACCAACAGTCTTTTAATGTTCGAAAAGGCCAAAACGTGGGAGATTCGCGACCACCTCATTGATATCAATAAAAATTTATTGTTGGTAAAAAGCCCGCTTGAGCTTCACACCTTTCCTTTGAAGGTTTACAGCTTGTGGCAAAATTACGAACTCGGAAAAGAATTAATCATTCACATAAAGTGATTTACATTTCTAAGATTATGTGGGGCAGAATACTCATGTGGTGCCGACGTTCCATCGCGATCATCAGTGATCTTCGACCGCCAAACTGTATGCCCAAGAACGTAATGTAAATGGATACTTTGGGCGTCAAATAACCAAAGATTTCTTGGGAATGTACTGGTTGTCATTTAGATGGCTGGAATAAATTCCCAAATCATCCCAATGACGGAAAGCGAACTTCAGTTGAATATCGAAAAGCATCCCAAGCAGGAAGTTTGGGTTAAAACTTGCGCCCCAGTGGCAATGCAAAAGAGTATAGGGCACATATTAAGCTTATTAAGTCGCCAACGAGTGCCAGTGTCGGTAGTATGTTTACTGTCTGCTGACAACGGGATTTGGTGAACGAAATTGTATAAATAGGGAATGGTAATAAAAACTCGGACCTGAGAGACAAAATGAGCAGTATTATTCGGTTATTCTGGTGCCTGCAGTATACAGTTAAACCTGCGATAATCGACCACCGCAACAAAATCACGTTGTCCTTTCCCCATGGAGAAAGTTGGGCAACTATAAGAAGAAACTGTATAACACTTTACCCAGCATCTCAGCATATACTGGATTTTAGCTATAAAAACTACTTTAGACGTTAGGGTGGTCACATCACTGACGTGAATATGATACGTGACTAAATTAGTTAATCCTGTTTATCCGAAAACAATGAAGGAAGCTGTTTAACTAAAACATGAATTTGGAAAGCTTCTTGAGAGAACAAATAAAGTAGGTGCTTTCCAAATCCTGATCATCCAAGGGAGGAACCTTACACTTACAAAGACCTCTACATGCGTTTAAGAAGCCGTTGCAGAGGGAGGTGGCCTTCAGTACAAACGCAAACAAATTCTGTTTTGAACCAAACCATAACAATATACCGACCCGTTACTTAAAGTAACAGCTAAAAATCAAAGAAACGGACAAGCCATCTGGCAATAAACAACAAAGTTTCCAGATAAAGTACGGAAAATGAAAGTGGAATTCAACACGCCGTGCCAACCAAAGCGTACCCCATTAAAGGAAACTCGTTCCAGGGAGGAATGAGCCCAGGCTTTCTCGACTAATTGGCCAGTAGTAGGTGAAAAAAATTAACAATATGACAAGGAATGTTTACTACCTGGGCTTCGGCGAGGTCAGTACTGCTTTCTCACCAGCATCAAGCTGGACCGTCTGTTTCCCGGGAGTGCCCAAATAGCCAAAGCAGCAGAAAAGCATGCCGCAGCGCCAAATACCTCATGCCATTATGATGACGGATCAGTAACATGTAAACGATCACGGGAATATTTAGTATTTCATAAGCCTGAATGGGATTCCCCCAATTCTGCCGAGCAAAATATGAGCTGACCACATCTGAAACAATTCCGATGCGTTCTATGACTCAGCGTGAGGTAGACACGGAAGGGCATTCGTCGGGCGACGGAGAGTAAGCGCATGAATGACTTTGAGGCGGAAAATGGCCTTGCTGTTTGCACCGATAACAAACAAGCCTACTTTTGCTGGCCCATACACTGGTTGCCAGCCGTCGATAAATCATTGACAGATTCCATAGCTTACAATGAGCGAAGATTATGGGATTAGTCTCAAAGACTGAATTTGATATGGTCTTCAGGTTCAGCCCTAAAATAATAATATGGCAGGCCACCTCATCTGATTGGGAGGTTAGCAACAACCAGCTGTAGAATCTAAGGATCGTGAGGGTAGTATGACACGTAATAATGGGAAGTTATTGCGCTGATACGACGGTATTGCGCCATTTAAGTTCATTCCTGTACATTTTCGGGAAGCTGGTAAAGCTGCTACTTACGCCTTAACACACTTTCTTCTCTCTCTCTCACTCTCAGGAGTGAACAAACAGGATTGCTCGTCAGTAGCCACGACATGATGAGCCTGCCTGAGTTATTTAGCAGTGTCAACTAACATAGGTGCCGATATGAAGATCTTTTCGCATTAATGATGGTATATGGAGTGGTGAATATGTAACAGTTTATAAGTTGCGGGACGCTTGAGCTAGTATTGATCGCCGCCTATGAATTCGTTTATTGCAAGTATTGGGTCCAATTTTCTACATTTTATGAGACAATTATGGTTGATCAACTAGGGGTTTTTAAGATGCGGTAGAGAATTTGATAGTATTAAACCATGGAATAAATAGATTATATCCAGGCTGAGCCGGTTCATATCTGTGCCCTGCTCAAACCGCACAATATACCATTTGAATGGCATCCGAGGTGCCTAATTTCCATTAGAGAAGTTATTTGTTAACTTTTTTGGGCTTTACTCGAAAATTATTTCCGGAAATACTTATTCCCTGTCATCACGAACTAGTTCTCGAAATTTTCGTGGATCTCTGCGTTGCCTCTTGCCTCGGCGAGCCATTCTAAGAAGAGCTTACTTGTGTATTTTCCTGCTGTGATGCCCCCGGCACTCTGGTTTCGAACAGCGGCTTCCAATTCAGCTATTCATCCAAATCTATTTAAATGACCTTGTTGATGGGGGTATTCGTCATATAATGAATATCCCGTATTTTCCCAATCCCTTGCAGGGTGAATGGGTTGACCGTAATCTCAAGTCAAAGACAATGGCTCTCCCTCCCATTGCTATAATACCGCTCATCATAAAAAATATAAAACCACGACTTTCTTCTTGATGTTTGCATTTGAGCCTAATTTGCCCTTGTGAAACTTTGGGCTTTGATTGGGTTACTGCCTGAAAGGTTTTCTGCAGAATCATTTCGGGTAAAGTGGTGGAAGGCTTTGAAGAATTTCATATACTCACTCAAGCCTCGTCAGAGAAAAAGTCAGCATGGCATGTGCCAAAATTATATGGTAACTTTATCTCCGAATTTCGTTGCAGCTATACTGGCAACCCTTTATCCCGAGCCATATCTAATATGCAAAATAGGAGGAAATTCGCCATGGCATGTCTCCATTCAAATAGTGTTACACCCAATGCTGTTTCGTGTTTGGTTTGGGCTGGATAAAAGTGTGTTAGCCTCTCATATAATTTGGATTCAATATAATTTAAATTTCTTTCTGTGCATTTGGTAGTATTAACATTTTATTTTAAGCCTTATCAGACAGTTCATTTTGGAGCACATTTTACTTGTGTTATACTGGTTGTAATGTTGATGCTGCTAGGAAATGTTTTGCTTCATACGTAACATACCTTACCTCTCTATATAACTGGTTCTGGAGCCATCACTCCCGGTTCTGACCGCCCAGTGTCTTCTCTCGCATCCTCCCCCCCTCTCTCTCTATCTCTCTCTCTCTCTCTCTCTCTCTCTCTGTGTGTGCCCCTTGGTGGCACAGTAACAATATCCTCACTGAAGCACTGCAGAGTATACTTCGATATTCCGAAAATAACGGCTTCATTATTTGGCACTGCTACCGGCTCGACTTTACCCGGCTAAGCAGGGGCTATGGAATGGGATACTTGCCTTGCCATTTGAGTGTTATTGGTTAGTGCCATGTAGGGTACTGTTTTTGTGTTGGTACGGTCTTCCATGGATTTTGGGGGCACCAGGAAATGAGATTGCTTCATGACGTTGGCTCTTTCTTAAATTTATGTCCTTTCCAGTTCGAATCCGTGCTATTTTTTCCTTATTTTGCGCCTAGGCTTACAGTGTGCTTTGTCTGGTTACGCATCTCGGGCAACTTAATTTGTTTTGTGGGAATTACGCCTTAGCTTTCAAAGAGAAATAGTACCTTGCTTTTTACAAAAGATAGTCGAGTGTCAATTAATTACATAGTTAAAATTTTTAAGTTGAATAATATTAAATACAGCCTAACAAAGCTTGCGAGTTAGTAATTTCACGTAGACAGAATGAATTGTGACTCATTGCATAGTTAGCCGTTCGGAGTTATACTAATTACAGGCTAACTTCTCTTCAGAACCCTTACTTTAACTTCGATAGAAACAATTAAACCCAACTCAATGCATAGTGACGCTTTAAAGTTGAGTTACTGTTACTGTAAATACAGGCTAGCTTACTTTTAGGTTTACCTTCATTTGGAGAGAAACAATTTAAATCAACTCATTTCATAGTTAACCTATTCAAGTCAGCTTTAGTAATTACTGCATAGCTCGTTTTCAAAATTGAAACTATGACAAACAATTCATATACAATCTGTATTGTTAGCCCTTTAAAGCTGAGTTGTAGTAATGGCAGATTAGCTTTCACTTGAGCTGTATTTTCACTTTGGCAGAAACAATTGTGTGTCAGCTTATTCTATACTTAATTTTAATAATAATTGAAGTATTGCCTGAGTGCCAGTCTTATGTTATTGCCAGAAACGATTATAAATAAATTCAAAGCATAGTTAACATTTCGAAGTTCACTTACAGTAATTATAGGCAGACTTTGCTTGAGAATAAGTGTTTTGTTATTAAAATTTTCTAAAGCACTCAATATATACAGACTTGTTGAAGATGGGCGTGCCAATAGATTTTTGAATATCAGATGAGTTTGAGACGGTATATGCTCGTATTAATGAATTTTGGTTTAGCAATAACAATTTTCAAAGTCTTTCTGTTCTACTATAAGATGTAGTGTATAAAGTTTCGCATAATTTCCGTAGTTGTTTTCGAAAATAAGGTGTTGTTAAGAACATAGATATGTTTTAAAATAAATTCCTACCGCTTGTCATAGATTTTATTAAGTTCAACTAGATTTTGCGACTGACAAAATTCAAGGACACTATATGCATTTATTAATCATATTTCACTGGATATAGCCTGTTCTAAACTAATGTAATGAGATACATACTTCCTCAGACTTACAAAATGTGCAATCTGTTTCTTTAATGTCTCTTTAGGCTTCATACACTCCGACAAGAAAAATCAATCGTTATGCAGATAATGGAACTCTGTACGATAATACAAATTACTTTCTAAATATATTCAAGAACTTTATCTTCATTTAGTGACTCTATAACCGGACAAATCTTCTGGATAAACGCACTTGAGCCCGCATAATACGAAGGCTGTCGCATTGTCCTGCCATATTTTTATTTACGCTTTCGTAAGTAATAAATCGAGGTTTCTGGAGATCGAACGGCTGCATGTAGCTTTTGTCACTTTCAGCACACGATGAGAAAGCTGATCATAATTTTGTAATAAATCTAGCTCAATTTGGTATATAAAAGCAAGTAATCAACTTAGATCCAGGAGATATAAAGCAATTTGCAGCAACCACTTTTTTATTTAGCAGTGGTTTGTATCCTGAGGTTTGGAAAAACATCTAGAGAGAGACGTATATTGAAAATGAATCCTGAATCCTGTATCCTGAGGTTTGGAAAAACATCTAGAGAGAGACGTATATTGAAAATGAAGTAAATGTCTCCATATTTACCTTCTGTTTTAATGTTAAACTGTTCCCATACAGTTTTAGCATAATCGTCAGTAACTGCTACTCCATTCACTTTATTGTAAAGTGAGTCCCTCGGCCTTAGGCATATTCCCTTCAAAACGTTTCATTAAATAACATAATCATAGTCGGAGTTCTCTCTATGTGTCGTCCAACTGAACTGTCACTCTTCAAAGTATTACAGCGATTCCGATGCAAAGTTTGAGTTGTTGCTAATTTATCTAGGCTTGTACTGAGAAATCGAAATGCGTCTATAAACCTTATTTTCATATTCCGAACATACTTTGAAAATGATGTTTAGTTTTCTTTTTAATTCTGGATTACATCCGCTCTCTCTCCCTTGTGCAACCTAACTCACTAATATATAATCGTTTGGGAGTTTTCAACCTTCATCACAGATGGCAGTGAATTCAAAGGAGACGCGTGACACTAAATTCTCACACAGAATTCAAATTCAAATCTTGGGGACAAGGGTGCAGAAGCAAAACCATTTGAAGTCCATAGTTGATGATGGAAGAATATTCTTCCCAAAGCGCTTCATAGCAAGAAAATCCAAGTGTATATGTGATATGAGTAAAAGGTACTGACTCAGCTATTTTAACAATGAATATAGTATCACAGTTAATATTAATTCTTTGATGTCACCCTCTAGCTGCATGCGGTTTCCCAACGTGCAAACAAAATGCTGCCAAAATCAGGCGGGAGGGTACCAGGTCTCAAGGAGACAAACAACAAAAAATCAACCTCAAACAACTCCTAGAGTATTTCCACTCTTTAGGAATTAATTTTTAATACATTTTCAGTACCGGAGCTCATAAGCAATTTAAGCCAAAATTAATTGCTAGGATTTATTGTCTGCTTGAGACCTGGTACACATCTGCCGCCCGTTTTAGGTGTCTTACGTTTATAGCAGAATTAGGCTGTAAGGATACAATAAACATCGCCATCTTGTCACTACTGCAAATGCGCGATTCAAAGTGCCAATTGAAATGAGAATAGAAATTTGTGGATTGACCATATCTTCCTTACTACTTATTTTTTATTTTCGCTTCCCGCTGATATGAAGTAATGCGAATAAACTGTATGATAGTGCATAATACAAGGCAAAATTAGTTTGGCGATATGTTCCTTGCTTCTTACTCTTCCTTATTTTCACCTCCCGTTGATATAAAGCACCGTACTGTCGGTAGTGCATACCAGTAAGCAAATTCCGAAACCCTGGTAATTAATATAAGCTCATATATATATATATATATATATATATATATATATATATATATATATATATATATATATATATATATATATATATAAAACCTACTCTAAGGCTAATGTTCCTTAAACCTAGTAGTAAATCATTTACTTCGTTAAGAAACGCATGTTAACGGAGCTTACATGATAAACATGGAACATGTTTAGCGTGCTTTGTTGTAACCAATGGTTGATAATTAACATAAGCTTATGTATAAAAGAACCTAACCTAAGGTTAACCTTCCGTGAATTCTGAAACCTAAGCTTATTTAAATATTGGGACAAAATGCCGTATACATAAAGAAGGATCTAAGATGCGTAATACTCACGGAATCGATTCATAGAAGATGTCTCGACTAATTCCTGGGGCCTACCCACCCACTACAAAGGTTGTCTTGTGTATATAGCCACATTTGACGATATTTCGATTTAGTTTTTGAAACTTAATACATTGGCTAAACAATGCATTGAGTATATGCAAATGTAGGGAAATGATGGGGAAACACAGAAAGGTTTAACATAAGGTTCAATAACCACAAGTTACAAAACAAATTGCAACAGGTGTGACCACACACAAGGAATAGCTTGAAAATATAATGAAACACACAGGTAGTTAAAACTTAGCCAAAATCCCCACCTTAGCGACCACATGATGCAGAAAGTAATTTATCGTAACTTCTTCAATTCAAAGAACAACAGGATTTTTAAGCCAACATTTATACCGGCCTCGCACTTAAATATGACCGATACCTCAAACAAATGCCACGGCCTACAGGAATTTGGATGATAGAGCATTTTAACAATTATTTTACAATAGGGCTTGACATGGGGAACGTAGCCAAATGCAGTTATTCGACAAGTTATTCCGGGAAATCAGTACTTTAATGAGTTATGCAGTCTGCTTTACATTAACAGGAGGGGAAGGAGCTACACCTTCAAGTAATCAACATATATCCAAAGAAACAGGCCCATTTATTCTAAAGAATTTTTGCACGGTTACCTAGTATTCGGTAAGAGATATGTGCTAGTTACTTCTCTATGTTGACTCCCTTACTGCTAGCACGCAAATGAGGCAGAGATTTTTTGTGGCCACACCTCCACCATACATGGTAACGATCATACGAAAGGGATCTACATCCCTTGCCTACTATGTAACAGCTATGCTATTGTAATGGTTGGGAAGGTGATAAATAGAGCCAATACCGCCGCAGCAAACCTTATTTTAGGGGTGTGTTTACTAAAAACAGCATCTGCCTGAAAGGAGAGTGGAGTTAGGTGCTGAGCTTGGCAGAGACCAGTCAGAGGTGTCCTGCATAAGGCAAGATTTGGGATGAGGAACACGCCGTTTGAATTGAGGTGATACTCTGCCTGGAGAGGGAACTGAATGCCTTGTCCTAAGCAACACCCATGGTCCTGGTGATATGTACAGGTATTTATAGATAGCAAGTTTTATGCACAGCTCTCATACATAATTGTTTTTGTTTTGTTTTTTTTTTCTTTTTTAATTCCAGCCACTACTCGCGGCTACTCTACTCTAACTACTACTCAATTCGTTGCCCTAACCAAGCTGCGACTGATCTGTCGCAAGGGATGCTAGCGTCTCGAGCCTGAGAATTGGGATAAATGGAGCTAGTATACCTCTAGATGTCTCCACCGAATAGCGACGACAAGTGGTAAGCGCATGTCGTCAGCGATTTGTTTCGTATAAGAAGTTTGAGGTTACGAAGTGTATAGAATTAATACTAATCATGTAAACTGATTTTTGTAAAGACTGAAATTGTACAAAAATCTACTATTATCAATAATGCCAGAGTATTGTTGCGTTCCACTGTGCGAAAATCAAGAAAGGCTCTTTTCCTTTCATCGATTTCCTGCAAATAAACTTTTAAGAAAAAATTGTTTACATCCATAAGAAGGAAAAGCCTCACCGAAAAAAACTTGAGCAAAAGTATTAAAGTATGCCTATAGCACCTTTACTGGAAAGATTTTGGGTAACCTATGTATATAAATAAGCTGATATAAATATAGTGATTTTAGACAATCATTAAATGAATTGTTTTCCAAATAAGTTATTCTAAAAATGTTTAATCAAAACATCTTAGTGTAGATATTCCCTAATTGAAATCAGTTATATGTGTAACATTTACACCGCAACAACTGCTATTAAATTGTTAACTTTTAAAGGACCATGGGTAAAATTTTGCGACTTATAATGAGAACAGTAACCTTTTCGATTTTTAGCTAAAACCGGTCCATGAAACGTTTATTATTTATCCGGAAGTTTAAATGTCTTACAAGATCTTGAAACTTAAGAAATTATATTGCGTGTTATAATTAACTGGAATGAAAGCTTTAAAATCAGTCGCAATTCTAATTTTAGAGCGACTTTCTGCACTCAAAATATATCTCCCCTTCCAAATTTCATTCTTTGAACACGCAATTTTTACAGGTTGTTTTACGGAAACAGTTTAAGAGTTTTGATATCTTAATATTTCCTAAAATAAAGAAATAATGATCTCCAAAAATTTAATATCTATTGTTTTTTATATGTGAACAATCCATCACATGCATCGGTTGAAAAGCTCATTTGAAAACTAAATGGTAGATGTACACAGTGCGACCAATTGGATTTAAGCCGTCAGCTAACAAAGGTTCGTTGTACAACCTTGTCAAAACATGCTAGGTATCAGGTAGATAATTTTGCTTCTGTCACAAACTATGGCATACATCAGTTCATACAGTAATTGAATTGGCTGATGCAGTTTGTTTATTTTAGTTAAAAATACCAAAACGAGCTCCAAATACTGCATGAAGCTGCAAAAGGCGTGTAAAGATTCGAGGTAGGGTCTGAGTTCTGCAATGATTTATTCCTATAGGAACCACAGCTTGCAAGGTGCCATTGGCCGAATGATATTATTATGGCTGATTTACGACTGTATCACTTCAGTTCGGATTCAAATCCTTTGCGTTAAGTTAAAACCTTTATTACCTTTTGTTTTATCTCTTTGTGCCTATAATTTGATATTGTGATACAAAGAACATGTTTGATAACATTGTAAGTGCGACCAGCTGAATGGACAGCACCTCTTTGAAGGCAACCTCACAGGACCACAACACCATGCATTACTACAAAAAGAATTGTCATTGCTACTAGAAGATGTACCACTAGTGAAAGGGGTAGGGATATAGATCCAGCAGGATGGAGCTCCACCACACTAGTCACTAACTGTAAGGAATCACTTACATGGAACGTATCCACAAAAATGGATTGACCGAGGGTATCCAATCGCATGGCCCCCTAGATCACCTAATCTCACCCTACTGGATTTCTTTATGTGGGGTCATTTAAAGGAATTGATCTACGCTCAAGAACCGCAAACCCCAAATCATCTACGGTACTCATACGTGATGAATGCAGGTAGATTACACCGCGCATGTTAAGCATGCAAGAAAGTCTCTCCGCCAAGGTACCCTAATGTGATTGAGGAAGGGAGTCGTCATTTTGAACATTACTTCGTTGATGAAATCCAAGTTTTTAACAATTTATTCTTCTGTTTACTCGTGAACTTAGCACACTTACAACGCCTTTGTCAATAAAAGAAGTAAAACATTAGGTTCAAACATGAAGCAAGAACTTCTAGATTTAATAGCATCGACATGTGCCCAAAGAATGAAAGCTAAGTATGTAACACGATTTACAATACCAGATACGGTACAGATTATTAAGGTAAATATTTTCCACAAGTATTATCTGATTGTAATTCTTGTGGCTTTGGCTCACAGGAGAGCCAATAACAGAAATGAATAATTTTGCATACTAAAATGCATAAAATAAACACAAGGAGAAGGGAAAGAATGAACTAAAGCAACTTGACGTAAGCATTAGATTCGAACCTCCAAGACATAGCCCATCGCTTAACTACATTCCGTCAGCTAACACACTCGGCCGGAACCCACGTGTTCTACTGCGCTCTTCGGGAGAATATTCTCTACTTCATTGCAAGCATTATATCCATAAAGGGCCGTCTTTTTTTAAGCTCTTCGCAGTTCCTTGTTTCTCATTCAGGTATTTAATTATTAATGGCGATTGCGTATAGTACCAAATAGAAGGGTACAGTTACAACAAGAGTATGTATGCAAAAAGGGCCAATTTTTTCACATTAGACTATAAGCTACGGGTTGCATAGATACGAATACCTAGGGGCAGCTGACTCACCTGGTGTATGTATAAGGTATTTATCTTGACAGCCACAGATGGAGATTTACTCCGAAAACCCATTGTTTTTAAGCAGAAAAGCTAATAATTTATCAACTGTTTATCTCAGAAAGGTGAATATAAAATTCTGTACTTAAATATGCTGTAGAAAACGTGTGTGCCAAAAGTGACTTTCTTAGCTTAAAAGTTATAGAAAGTGGAAATTTCACCCACATTCACCTTATTGGTCAGGTTAAGCAACCAAAGTACACATCATTCCCTTTATGCTGCATTGCTAACAGCGCTCAGGAAATTTAGTTGTCACACTTGTAATGAGCAATCCATAACTTGTATTATATTACACTGGATTTGTGGACAATGTATATTTCAATTTGGTTTTTGCTGCCCTTGGGTAAAATATATTTAATGTTCAAGTGTTACCCGTGATTTTTCCTCCCAATAAAATTAAGAATAAATGACCCTAAAATAGAGCTTGGTCTAAACTCTGGTATTCGCAAAACAACTGTAGATAAAATGCTCAATGTAAGGATTGATTTCATACATAATCAGTTCAAGGAACAAAACGTATGGCGTGATATAGAAGCTGTTCTTCAACACAGTTCCCCAGCATTCAAAAGCAAATACCCCTCAACAAGGGCATTATAGATGCTACAAGAGTTTCAGTAATGAAACCAAGTAATCCTATAGCACAAGTGGCTGCATTTTCCACTTACAAATATACCAACAGTGTTAAAATGCTAATAGGCATTAATATATCAGACTTTATTTGTTTTATATCTGATGCTTAGTTGGAGCCATATCTGACAGGCAACTGTTTGTTCGGTGTGGAAAGTTAGAACTTCCCGAAGAAGGAGATTCAGTCATGGCAGATACAGGGCTTGTTATGCTGCAAAGGTATAACACCAGTTTCTAAACGAAAGAAGCAGTTCACAGCAACTGAAAATATTTCTACAAAGATGGCCTCTAACAGGATAAACATAAAATGAGTTATAGGCCTTGGGAAAACATACACGATACTAAAGTCAAATCTTCACATCGGTAAAATGTCTCTTTCTCTCAGAATGGTATTTGTGTGCTTTATGTTGTGCAAGTGTTGAAGGAAAATGCATCCAAAAGGTAATATTTAGTAAATTACGTTGTCTTAATTTATATAAATAATACTTTTTCAACAAACATGCTGTTATTTGTTTGTACATTATTTGTAATGCAGGCAAGTTTTAACACAATATTTTTAAAAATACCATATTATTAGCTAGTGTTAACCCAGGTAAAACCGGTTACATCTACCCTTAAAGCTGTAAGTGTTGTTTTTCTCAATTTTGGGGGTGTTTTAAAATGTTTGTCATATTTAAACCCATGTAGAAAGGGTTTCAACTGTTAAAAAGTGGAAGTTGTTAGTATTTATTCTTAAAAATCTAGTTCCTAAACATATTCTGTCTGTCATGTAGAGCTGCGTTTTGAACTACATGTTTTGTTGTATACCTCAATTCTTCTGCTGTACCTCTTTAATGTTAGCAGCACAGATTTCTTCAGTTTTATCTCAAGACAGATAATAAAATAAACTTAAAGCTGTGATGGCTCTGTCAATGCAGTTTTATTGTAATACAAGAGGTAAAAATATGTTTTGTACACGTAATGTAACTCCTATACCATTTCCTGAATAAGCATTTCATTCCTCTCAATATCTAGCACCAGGATGTCCACAGCGTTTTAAATTGCAAAACTACAATGTTGTCGGCCAGTAACAAATACCTGCTTTTGTACTTGCAAATAGTGATTGCGATTTCTTTTTAGCACAATTTCACCACCATTATCCTCGAGGCACTGTATGTGTTTCACAAAAATATTCTCATTTGCATGTCTTGGCACTCCTTTAAGTTCCTAAACTCTATCCTCCTCAATTAGTCCATCACAAGATGCTGCCATATAATGCTTCATTGGATGAACAATGAGCCCACATTTTTAACTGCATGGTCCCACATTTCAGAATATCTCTGTCTAGCTACATTTTCCATTTGAAGCCCCAACTCATTCTTTCTGAGCAAAAAGCATTGCTTTTAAATAAAGCTTTTGACAGACTTTTGGGATTTTTTTGCATGGTAGATCTCTACGAAATTGCTGACAGTCAATGTGTATCTTCTTTCCTTGAACACAGAGTCTGATTAGATTGCTCCCTGGTATTTTCCTCAGTTTTATTCCTTTGTTCTTCATTGGCAGTTACAACTTCAGAAGAACAAGGATCAATACCACAATAATGATCCTGAATTAAATCAAAGGCACTGACGTTTTCTTTTTTATGACAAGAAAAGGTTAGTGTGTGTCTGGAGCTTTTTACTAATGATTCAACATAGTGTTGATACCCTAGACTGTTGATGCCAGATGAATGCCTAACCTCATGACGTGGTTCCCGTGAAACTTGTCCTAGTGGCAAATTCTCTGCTTTAATTGGACTTATTGGCTTTTGTCTGGCTACACTTTTCCATACATTTCGCCTAAAATTTGTTTTGAAAAATACTCCAGAGCATAGCATACTATCGGAATATGTTTACAGCTAGCTTTAGGGCCTACTCCAGCAACACACTCACATTCGGCACCGTCAATGTCTCCTCTTGTTTCCAATATTAATTTTATGCCGTAATTTTTGTGCTTTGTATAATCTGACTTCACCCTACCACTTATAAAGCACAATTTAATTCAAATGCACACTTTATGAATACGATAAGCTTATCACCGAGAAAAATATATCCCGCATCACACAAAGATTTATAATTGGTTACAGGCGCACCATCTTTTCGGATTTCTAGAGGATAAAATGATTCGTTAGGTGCAGATTTACAGTTCCATTTTGTTCCTTGCAGCTAGTCGTTAAACCCTAAAACATACTATCGGTTGGAAGCTGCAGAATTTTTGTTTCAGGAGCAGGTGCAGATTTGTGAATTTGCAGTCTCTTGTATGCATTTAACCTAGAAAAGATTAAAACAAAACTTAATAATTATGAATGAAGTGTAAAGAGGTTATTGTATGTAATTAAGCTGTAACTGTTATTTAATATTTGCATAGAGATAACAAATATAAACACATTCATACATCAGAGTTTAAAATATACTTCTCCAAGAATGTATATTTTCTGCCACTAGTTTCAGCAACCTCTCGTCTTCAATTCTGTTTGAGCTTTTACATTTGTCACTGTGCATATTGCTCATAATAACTTAAAGCTTTCAGCTCCAAGAGAATCAATTTAGACTATTGTAATGAGCATAAATAAATAGAATTGTGAATTGATTTACCGACTGAAGCAACACCAATCACACTCTAAACCATGTAATAGCAGACGAAAATTGGGCAAAAGAACAGACGACGATTTACGATTACCGGGTAGTACACTAACGCTATCTGCAGGGAAAACTTCTAGAATACATGCCTATTAGAAAGGTTAGATAAGAGGGAACGACACTTGTAAGGTTTTATAGGACTTTAATTCTTAGTTCTGGCATCGTGTTATTTAGTGGAATTTTTCGGTCGAAGAGTGAGAGAGGTCATTTGTGCTTGTCGCTGTCCGTGTCGTGCCTTACAAATTGGTGAATGAGAGTGCTTTGTACACGTTTAAGACCAGTCCTTTAATGAATTCCTCAACCCTGTGCATGCGCAGATCCGGATACAGAAGTGCAATGAAACTATTCTGGGCATCGTCGCCATTATTATGAGGCACAGTGATCTGCGGCTATTTTTATGCCATTAGAGTATTCTGAAGGGCATTTTAGAAAGTGCAGTGGCTATCGTTCTTTCGTTAAAGTATCCTGAAGGGGTTTTTAGAAACCTTAGCGGCTATTTTATGCCATTGGAGTATCCTGAAGGGCTTTTTATAAAGTGTAGCGACTATTTTTGTTTCGTTAGAGTATCCTAAAGGGATTTTTGGAAACCTTAGCGGCTATTTTTATGCCATTGGAGTATCCTGAAGGGCTTTTTATAAAGTGTAGTGGCTATTTTTGTTTCGCTAGAGTATCCTGAAGGGATTTTTGGAAACCTTAGCGGCTATTTTTATGCCATTGGAGTATCCTGAAGGGCGTTTCAGAAAGTGTAGCGACTATTTTTATGCCATTAAAATACCAAAAAGGGACTTTTAGAAAGTACAGTGGATGATTTTATGCGTTAGATTATCCTGAACGGCGTTTTAGAAAGTTTAGCGACTAATTTTATGCCACTAGAGTACCAAAAAAGGCTTTTTATAAAGTATAGTGGATGTTTTTATGCGTTAGAGTATTCTGAAGGGCTTTTTGGAAAGTTAGCGGCTGTTTTTGTGCCATTAGAATATCCCGAAGGTGTAGCGGCTACTTTTATGCCATTATGGTATCCTGAAGGGCTGTTTAGAAAATGTAACGGCTATTTTTGTGCCGTTAGAGTATCCTGAAGGGCTTTCTAGAAAGTGTAGTGACAATTTTGATGCCATTAGATTATCTATAAGGACGTTTTAGAAAGTGTAACGGCTATTTTAATGCCATTAGAGTATGCTGAGGGGCTTTTTAGTAAATGTAGCGGATATTTTTATGCAGTTAGAGTATCCTGAAGGGGTTTTTAGAAAGTTTAGCGGCTATTTTTATGCCATTAGAGTATCTCGAAGGACTTTTTAGAAAATGTAACGGCTATTTTTGTGCCGTTAGAGTATCCTGAAGGGCTTTTTGGAAAGTGTAACGGCTATTTTAATGCCATTAGAGTATGCTGAAGGGCTTTTTAGTAAATGTAGTGGATATTTTTATGCAGTTAGAGTATCCTGAAGGGGTATTTAGAAAGTTTAGCGGCTATTTTATGCCATTAGATAATCCTGAAGGGACTTTTAGAAAGTGTAGCGGCATTTGTTTATGCCATTAGAGTATCTCAAAGGGCTTTTTAAAAAGTGTAGCGGCTATTTTTAAGCCGTTAGAGTATCTGAAGGGCTTTTTAAGAAGTGTAGCGGTTAGATTCTTGCCATTAGAGATACCTGAAAGGCTTTTTGGAAAGTGTAGCGACTATTTTTGCGCAACTGTTTAGATTATCCTGAGACATTTTATGCTCTTTTAATCTATTTTGACATTTCAAAGGAATTTTTTTAAAGGCTCTATATGAGTATTTAAGATTCTATATAGATATTTTAGACTATGTAATTAGATATGGGAACAGGCTTTTAGGACATTATGATATAGTGGAATGAGAAATATCAGGTTGTTAAATAGCATTCTGGAGATTGGTGTAGGGCATTTTAGAGTATTGCTACAGGTATTTAAGAAATATATTTATATGTATATTTAGGTATCCTAAGGTTTGAATTAAATTCTTAATATTCTTTATTTTTTTTTTTATTTTTTTCATTCTTTGTTCTCTCCTTCCTTCTTTCTTCCTTCCTTTCTTCTTTCTTTTCATTCTTTCTTCCTTTCCTTGCTTCTTTCTTTCTTCCTTCCTTTCTTCTTGTTAATCAACACACAGCCTTACCCACACACAGACGTGCTTACGGACTCATCGACAGCCATACACACGCATACACGCAACACTATCACACAAACACACCCAGAAGAAACAGCTCAACACACACACACACACACACACACACACAGACGCATACAAACACTAACACAGAAACATCCAACAACACACAGTAATATACATCAACACATCAATACAGAAGCATCCAAAAACACCCACGCCCAGCACACATAACACACATGCCCACCTCTGAACACTGATCTAAGCACATGCACATGCACGAAGACATACACTCGATGACTCATCGGCACCCAAAACTACCCATACATTCATATACATACAGAAACACCAATAGAGATAGCCACTGGAATTATAGGTACGTGGATCTGTTATAATATAGCTTCATATGCGAGAGGCTCTATCTAATGGGGGTGTATTTTTATTAATGTAGTAGTGGTGATATGATTGTGGGAATTGAGGGATTAGGCAGTTATGGTGTTAATGGAGTTCGGTGGTGATGGTGGTGGCCACGGTATAGACTTATGGTGTTAATAGATTCATGTGGCGGCGGTGGTAGTATAACGTTATGGTGTAATTGGAAGTAATGGTGTTTGTGATAGGAAGATGGTTATATGATTGCTGGCTTTGGAGATGATGGGTTGGTGACAGTGTATACCTATGGTGTAAATGGTAATGACTATAGTTGTGATGGTTGTGGCGGCGATGGTGGGGATTCGGGGATTAGAGTATAATGGTGTTAATGCACTTATGTCATAGTCACAGTGTAGATTTATGGTGTTAATGGTGTCATGTGGAGGTGGTGGTAGTATAAGGTCATGGTGTAACTGGAAGTAATGGTGTTTGTAATAGGAAAATGGTTATAGCATTGCTGGCTTTGGAGATGATGGCGGTGGTGACAGTGCAGACCTATGGTGTAAATAGTAATGGCTATAGTTGTGATGGTTGTGGCGGTGGTGGCGGGGATTGGGAGATTATAATGTAATGGTGTTAATGGACTTATGTGATAGTCACAGTGTAGAGTTATTTTGTTAATGGAGACTTGTGACGGTAGTGATAGTATAGGATTATGGTTGTAATTGGAAGTGTGTTGGTGATAGGTTGAGGGTTAAGTTATTTGGAGTGCTTTTAAAATGATTGTGGTGATAAGAGAGGTTGTGGTCATTCTTTAACGGTTATCCAGTTTCCTTTTATTCGTATAGAAGGGCCCTCAGTCATTACGAAGACATACATGAACACTAAAACTTAGTGAATTGCTACGAGTATAAAAAAGGCCTCTATCAGTGTATAAAGCGGTTTCTCTGTCCTTAAACTATCTGATAATGAACTGGTTATAACGTATGGGAAATTGACTGTGTACATGAGAAATATGGTTGCAGAAGGTATCGAATTCCTTTTAATTATTCAAAGTTCTTGATTTAAGAGAACATTTAAGTGGTGTATGGATCTGATGAGGTTAGGATGGGCTCTCCATTCAGCATAGCTTGTGCAACGGCAGTTGAGGTTAGGCTGGGTGAGGGTATGATATGGTGTCATAGATAATTAGAGGGTGGACTGGCTTATAGCTTTAAGTTATGACCGTTTGAATAGATGGTGAGGGGACTGTTGGCTAAGATTGAGATAGGCTAACATGCACGTAATCAAGCTAGGTTAGGTAATGGCAGGCTGGACGTGAAGTCTGTTTATACTATCTTAGGATAGGTTAGGATACTCAGTGCTATCTTAGGACTAGATTGTAGGACAGATTATAAGGAATGGTATCAGATTAGGCTAGATAATTAGTGGACAGAATACATAATGTTAGGATATCTGGGATAGGTAGAGTTAGGCTGGCATGATTGTCCGAGTTTGAAGAATGGGTTAGTATAGATGGTCTTAAGAATGAGTCGTCATGATTGTCACGTATGGTTACGTTTCCTGTTTACGTTAAACGATTACAGGTTGGAATATACAATGAGAAGATGATTCAGAGCAGGTAAGGTAGGGATAAGTTAGGATGATCGTTGTGAGGATAGTTTAGAATACTTCTACAAGCACTAAAACTGTAAAGTGATACACAGTTTATCCTTCTATTCTCAAAATATAGAAGTTTACAAAATTTGAAAAAAAAGGTTTTAAAAGTGTATAAAAATCGTTCTAACATTGTATAATAAAAGTTCATGGGGTATGAAAACTATGTGAAAAAATCCATTAAGTCCTGAAACCAGAATAAATACGTGTGTTAGTACCTGGTTTATTCATGTAATTTCACAAAACGTCATAAAAGCGTGCGACAATACTTGATTCGTTGCTAAAGTATCTTTAAAGTGGCTCAAATATTCCTGCAACAAACTTTGAAAATGTCTGAAAAGGTGATAAAATACTTTAAAACAACAGCATAAAACACCTTCGAAGTGTTAAAGAAACCAATTATTCAGCATATTCTAAACGTCCCAATACAATAAAATAGCCACTACAGTTTCTAAACATCCCTTCAAAATACATTAAAAGCCTGTAACCATGCCTCATCCATAGCCTAAAATACCTTCAAAGAGTCATAAATGCTCCCACCAGTGCCCTGCGTAGGTGTTAAAATACCTTAAAAGCAACATAAAAACCTTGAAATATTACGAAAAGCCTTAAAAACCTGTATCAATACTCTGAAAAGACCTGCTCCAATCTCCATTCTCATTCCAGTATACCAGAATGTCCTAAAGGCCTGTTCCCATATTTGATTCCATAGTCTAAAATGCCTTTAAAGAACCTTAAATACTTAAATGGAACTTTTGAGAAAAATGCCCTAAATGTCAATATTGTATAAAAGAACATACAATATCTCAGGATAATCTAAAATCCATCAGGATACTCTAAAACTATGTGCTAATAGTAAAAAATAGCCGCTATACTTTCTAAAAAGCCCTTCAGGTTACTCTAATGGCAACAAAATAGCCGCTACACATTCTAAAAGCCCTTCAGAATACTCTTACGGCTTAAAAATAGCCGCTACACTTTCCAAAATGCCCTTCAAGATAATCTAATGGCATAAGAATAGTCGCTACAATTTCTAAAGGTCCTTTAGGTTACAGTAATGGCATAAACCTAGCCGCTACACTTTCTAAAATGCCCTTCAGGATACTCTAAGTAGCCGCTACACTTTCTAAAAGCCCTTCAGGACACTATAATGTCATAAAATAACCGCTACACATTCTAAAGGCGCTTCACGATACTATCATGGCAGAAAAATAGCCGCTATAGTTTCTAAAAAAGCCTTCAGGATACTCTAATGGCCTGTGCGTATGCCACAACCATAATCTAAAATACCTGCAAGGAGCCACAAACACTCCTAGCACAAGCTTTGAAAATGTCTTAGAATTGTTAAAATGCCTGAAAAGCAGCATAAAACAGCTGGAAACATTCTGAAGCCTATATCAATACCCTGAACCAACCTGCTTCAGTTTTCCAAAAAAAAAGGCTTTTGAAACATCTGAAATTACCCTGCCATATACCAGAATGTCCTGAAAGCCTTTGTTCATATCTGAAATGCTCTAAAACAATAAAAAAATATATGTATTGTCATAAAAGGTTCCTAAATGAATGCTAAAATGCTCCACATTTCCTAGTACATTCACTAAAATACCCTCGAAGTGCTTAAACATAATCCTAAAATACGTACCTGTTTCTGTATTTAAAAATGTACGAAAGCCAGTAATATGATGCCCAATGCCTGTTCCGCTGCATTAAAATACCATCAAAATACCTGCAAAGTAAGCTTAACATGCACCCGATAAACGCATTTAAGTGCCTTCCAAAATAGTTGTATTATGCGTGTGCTCTAAATACGTCTGAAACTGTTACTCCTCCCTTCTGGAAAACACCCTAAATACTTTCAGTCCCCGTCTTCCCTAGCATTTATGCACGTATTCCCTAACTCTTTCCCGTACAAACGCATTTTCTAGTCCTCAGCACCCTTCTAGTCCCGTATAAACCCATATCCGTCCTTCAACATCTGTCTAACCTGGCATCTCTCCTTATATTCCCTATTTTAGCCGTATAAACTCATATTCCATTCTTCAATCCCTGTCTAGCCTAGCATCTCCCCTCGTATTCCCTATCTCCCCCATATAAATACATTACCTTCTCCTTCAACCCTCTCCTATCATAGGATCTCTCCGTTTCCCCGTCTCCCCATATAAACGCACACTCTAGCATTCAAACCCTCCTAGCCTAATACCTCTCTTCGGTTAGCTATCTCTCCCATATTGCAAGCCATATTCTACCCTTCAAGTCCTGTCTAGTCCAGCACCTCTCCTCGTATTTCCCATCTCTCCTTTATGTAAGTCCATATTCACCCTCATTATCTGTCTAGGATTATCATATACCTAGCATTTCCCCTCGTTTTCCCTATCTTTTCCCATATAAACGCAAAACAGTGGCCTAGCTCGTCTTATCTACTTATATGGTTTATAATAAATATGCAACAGTGGTAAATCTGCCGTTGCGAAAGCCATGTTGTTTTTCTGAAAGTTTCAGCCATTGGAAGAATTACCTTTGAATATATCTTATATGCACTATTAAACAAACTGATGCATCTGTAATTATCACATTTACTTCTACTTTCCTTTTTTATATATATCGGTAAATCTAATGATGTATTCCGTTCCTCTGAAACAAGGCCAGTATACCAATAAAGGTTTAAAAATTCAAGAAATGAATTTAAAGCAATGGAGCTGCATACTTAAGCATTTCCATATTTATTTTGTCCATTCCATGTGCAGCTCAGTTTTTAAAGTACGATAAAACTTCATATAATTTATCTTCAGTAATAGGCTTAATACCTGCTTTACATGGACAAAAAATAAATATTGTATCCTCAATATTTTCCATAATTTCTGAAAATAACTAAGCCAATCGCCTTGTATAGTATTCAACAGTAATCTGTCTCCTTCTGTCTAATACAACTCCTTTATCGCTTTATAAAATTTTATTTGGAAACCATGTACAACCATGTACATGTGTCTGCTTTCAGTTTTCCCAATCTAAACGTTAAATTTTACGTATCTCTCCTTTTACTACAGCAGACCTTCTTTTATATTCGATTTCATCTTCCAGCAGTCGAGAATGGCTTTAAGAGACCTTTCAAATGTGCAGATTTATTATCCATATTTTACTCAATTTATCATTCCAAAAGTTTAGATCTCATTTCTTTCTCCTTTTCTTTTTCTTGCCTCATGCTTCTTCAGCTCCTTCTTCCGTTTTTGCATTGCACCGCGAGGGTTCGGTGAGCAAAATACCTGGTAGCTAACAGTTCTCACATTAACAAAACTAATACTGAAGAAATGCGGTCAAAGTGAGTTAGATAAACACTCTCGAAACAAGACGGCACACGACGAGTACTACAAAACAGCCCATAATAACGGCCGTTCGGCTTAATATACGAATCGAGACTGCTCTGTACACGCGAAAATGACTATTGCATAGTAGAAACTTCAACATAGTAATTTCGATGCGTACAGAGTAGCACACACTCTTTTGATTTTATAAGCTGTAGCCAAAAATTTTTGTTGTGTGTATTTGTGTGTTACTATGTATTCGTTTTTCGAAGAAGAAATGAATAGCCAATCCATCAACACTTTACGAAATGATTATTACGTAGTAATTTATCAGTTACTTAAGGTACACTGGGAGTGTATTTTCAAATTTCCATATTTCCGTATTGATTTTCCGAAAATGTTACTGTGATTGCATTGCTGTTAAGTTAATATGAATACCAAATTTCATTTAAATTGGATAGATATTTTGCGAGGTAGTAATTATTTCATAAAGTTTATTGTGTAAATTTATCGCATCATCTAAATTATGTACACGTCTCAAAAGATGAGAAAATAGTTGGAATTTTTGGAATTGAAGCTTTGAATTGCATAAACGTCTTGCAATTTCAGTTTATTGTGTTAAATTAAATATCATAAATGTTTTAACACGTTAGAAACTTTAGTTTCTAGAATGAATTGTTTTTGATAAGAAATATATTTTGGGGGGAAAATGGTTATTGGTGTTAGCATATTGTGATAACAGAGAATATTAAAATGGATATTTTCGCAGGTTCTGAGAAATTTTGCTTGTTTTAAAGAAAAACGTGTACAATTTTGGATGTGTGAAAATGAAGTTTCGAGAAAAACACTGATTTATAATATATTATGCTGGGAAATACTGTATGCTTTGCACGTCAGAACTCTCCTGATTTATAGTCCTGTGTGTTTTTACTTCCCCTTGTAATTTTTTTCTGTACTTTTGTTCCCTTTTTGCCACCAGCGGATCCTTTCCTGCATGTAGCAGCAAACCTCCTCCTCTCGTAGAGTCGAGTTGCATGAAAGGTGTGAGTGATCTTTAAATGACACTGGGAGTGAATTTTGTAAGTTTTTTGAAATCTACTTACTGAAAAATTATACATATAATTAATGAGTAAGGAAAACTGAAATAGCTAAATAGTTTCTAGATAATACAACTAACTATTTTTCATTAGCGAAAAAAACCTTTTTAAACTACCATGCACATTCACATTTGTCAGAGAAGTATTTCTTATAGCTTAGTACATGAAAAGAAATCTAAGCATTTGATTGAATTTGGTATTATTATTTGCAAAGAAATAAATTTTTGTTGTTATGAAGTTGATGTTAAAATGTACCTTGATTTACAGTATAAATTAATTTTTTGTGAGTCACTGAATACAGTGGTCATAAAATACATCCTTGCATTTTTATATATTGCGTTTGAGAAGATGTGCGCAAATTTACATACAAATCAAAGCAAAACTGAAATGCAAGGAATGAATTTCATGTGCAAAAATTAAAAACTAAGAAAACAGCACATATTTCTAAAGCATGCGCATTCGTTTTAAATTTACAGCTTATCAGGCACTTATAACTGCCCTCAGGCGTATGTTTTCACATTCTTTTTCGATTTGGCTTCCTCCTTTTTCATGTTTGATAATTTGCTCTTCCTGCGTACTGTTTTGTTCTTCTCAGTTGTAGATCCAGCACCCTCACATTTCCTTCTGTTGTCGCATGCCTTCATAATCACATCAGATGCACTGCAAGTTGTACAATTATTTATAGTGGATTTCATTTCTTCTGTGGGTGAGCACCCCGTATTAATCTGACCAGCTTTTCTTACAGCAATTGTGATGCTCCTCTTTGAGAAAACCTTGTTTTGGACATTTCCTCCATAACATGACATGCAGCGATTCATATTGATTTTGTGTCACATCTCTTACACAATTATGCACGCCTATCACTGCCAGTATTTGGTAGATAGTCATTATCTTGGAAACAGCCGATGCAGAAAGCTGAATGGAAATTTTATCATTGGTTTCGAGTTGTGCACCATTAGCTATACTTTTGTTGAAAAGCACCAGGAGTCGGCACCAGCAGACATTTGCCATGCTGGGGTTTGTAGAGTGTTGACACGCAGTGATTGAGAGTGGCATAAATAGCCTCTTGCATATCACATTTATTCGGAATATTTTGTAGTATAGCAATTCTATTTTAAGAGGTTAATTGACTAGAAATGCCTTTATATATTTTCTGTTTATTTCAAATAGAAACCTCTAGATTTACTTGTCTTTATTGATATGAGGACTGAAATATTTCTGGGTAGGTCTAAAACCACAGTTATTGCATTTCACACATAACTTTTGAGCAAAGCCATGTCGTACTCTAATTCGTAAAAGCACACTTGAACACTCACATTCACTACAGTTGGCATTTTCAAACGGGTCACTCAAGGTTCGCTTTCAATGCCGAAAGCATATGGTACATAAAGAACAAAGTCTTAAACAACAAATAGTGTATTAAAATAAGTGCAAGATGCTGTAAATTAGGATGATACGGGTAAATGCAAATAATTTTAATGAAAAAAACTCTTACGGTTCCAAAGTCTAATTTTTCTTTTCAAAGTTCTAAACTTGTTCGCATTACGTAGTAAATAAGTTATACATTTAGCATAAACCAGGCAATTACATGTGATCCCAAAACGCGCCCAAATAAATCGAAAATATGCAGAAATTAGCAAATTATGATGCATTACATATAGAAATAGAAAGTAGCAGATCCAGTGGGGTTTTAAAGACAGCGCACTGTGATTTAAACATTTCGCTGGGCTTTTAAGAATAGCGGATAATGAAACATGTTTGGCCAAAATAATATTTATAGGGCATCCGAAAATACGAACGACAATAGTTAATAAGTGAGATTACAGGCTTAATTACCTGAAGCGGCTGTCAGTATTTCACAGATCATCCGACCTCCACATGTTGTAAGCTCAAAAATTAAAAGGATCGTCAGTTTGAATTAGAAAATAACGCTGATGCCTTAACAGAACAAGTTAAAGAACCGAATTTTAAAACTAGATTTGCAGAAAGGCTTCCCAACAGCGAAATGTGTTTTCATCAGAGCAGATTTGTAAACAGAGGTAGAAAATGTGTTACCCTGTAATTTTTCATGTACTTGGAGGCAGAGAAACGATCTCATTTATCGCCATTATAGGAGTGGCGAATCACAAACGTCTACATATCAAAAATGAAATATGCGATTTTTAATGTGCACTAGTGCAGAAATATCGATTACGCCCTCTTCAGTTTCTTCGAGACAATTAGAAAAAGAAGACTACTGCTTATACGCACCAAATGGAGCAAGAATAAGAACATACGGCAACAGCAAATATAAGTAAATTTAGGCTTATAATACATATACAATTGAGAAATTTTCATCGCAGAATTGGAACTACTGACGATGGGATCTGATTTGCTTAAACGCTATGGACTCCTATCAAATTTAACAAATCAACGTCTGGTAACAGTAATAAACCAAGCATAGCTAAAATCGAGTTTAACAGGATATTGGAACAAGGCATTAGGCGCCACACAGATAGTGGATTTTTCAGCCCTCTGCAATAGTTTTGTAAAGGAATGAAGAGTGAAGAGCATGCGTAGGTGATAGATCCTCATATTCTATTAGCGCTCCAGAAAAATACCTGGTGCTGCATATACATAACATTCAAACCAGTCACAAGGAACCACAATATTTTCATCCATTGACCTTGTTCAAGCATACCATCAGATACCGGACGCGAAAGAAGATATTACAAAACTGCAATTACTACGTCATTCTGTCTGTTTGAATTACCAGTAATGCTGTTTTCCCTCAGAAATCCTGCGCAAAAGTTGAGCGTTTCACGGACAAAGCCATACGAGGATTACACTTCGCTACCTGTTAAATAGACGATTTATTAAGAGCCTCAAAAACGTACACAATAACATCTCCTAAAGATGAACGTCCGCATAAATATTACTTAATTAAAAATGTTGCCAAATGCAACTTGGATAAGACCGACATTAGATATTTAGGATATAATATTAACTTCAACGGTATTCAGCCCTCACCTGACAATGCCAAACCTATTCTACATTTCCGGAGACGTAATACTGCTGCAGAAGTTGGACGTTTTCTCGGAATGATGAATTCTCATCCTCGTTTTATTAAAGACACCGCAAAACTACGGGCCGCACATCAGTCGTACATAAATTGAAATAAAGAAGCTGATGTGTTACACTCACATGACTTTTTCTACTCTTGTACAAACTGTTTTTCCAAAAGCTTATTCCTCCATATACTTCATGTTAATCGAGATATCGAGATTTTAATCTTATTGCTAATTTTCTTGTAGATGCAAGGGGAATTGGTAGCCTTTAAGCGATAGTCAAATAGTTCAAGAACTGGTTGCTATGTGGAGTATTCTATTTGCATTACCAGAACAAAAAAAATGAATAACGAATTTCCATTTGAGAAAAAGTATAAGTATTGGAAAATTTAAGGGAATAACAAGCAATATCTCGAAAATGGTTCACTAAACAAAAAAACACACACATATGACATAAACTGTGTATTTTAACACGATCTACATTTTTTGTGCAGTAAACTTCTGTCTATCCCTTATGGTTTACCAGTTATGCAAAAGTCGTTCACAATGAAGAATTTGGAGGCATTCACAGAAAATTCCAGATATACATTTCATTTGTCATGAAATATCTTAAACATATGATATTTTAATCAAAATCGTTAGAGCCATTTTTGAGAAAATTAAAATTTTCGAAAATGTTCCTTGTAAAGGGTAATCTGGGTTGGGGTAATTTTGCTGAAAATCTTCGTGTCGCATTTCTGGAAAATACTGAACGTAAATACCAAGTTTGGTGTTTATCCGACTGTTCGTTTCAGAGTTATGCTGTTCACAGACACACACACACACGGACATGTTTCCAAAAATGCTTTTTTTTGGATTCAGGAGGCCTCAAAACATGTATTTCCGGTGAAATATCGGTACCGAAATTTTGGGTGGAATACAATTACTCCTACTTACTACACGTAGTAGAGAAAGTAAAAAATGAAGACGAAGAAAAGAAAGAAAGAAAGACAAGCGACATGTTATACGGACACAAGAAGCAGAAGACGCTTTAAAAATATGTGAAAACGTTTTAATAGAAAGAACATTTCTGGAATTTTCAAGACATACTTTACCACTAATGCTAACGACTGAGGCTTTCATTGCTGTAATATGTGCAGTAATTTAACAGAAAGATGTAAGACGATGGCGAGCTCTCAGGATTCATTCGAGAAAATTTCGCGGAGCAGATTTTTTGAGCAGTCAAGCATTTCAAACGTTTGTTAGAATGACGACATCTTTACATCCGTACGGATCACAAATCCCTCATATACGCGTTCTCACAATGTCCTGATATGGCATCACCACGATAGGTTAGTTCACTTTATTATAAAATATAATTAAATACAGATATACAGCATTTTTTCGGCATACACTACCATGTAGCGGATACTCTTTCACATCGAGAACGAGAAATGATTAACAACTTCAGAACTTATTGCATTCGCAAACACCATTAGATATGAGACAAGTCAAGTCAATGATTCATAATTAATATATACTGCAATTTGTCTACTGGATCTGTTCGAACTTATTTTCCTCGACCCCTACGTACGAACCTATTTGTGCAAAACAAATAATACCTGGCGACATTTCAGCAGCGATAAAAGACCGATGTGTCATTTTGGTTGTCAAAATAAATCACAATGGACCAAGGTTCACAATTCGAACACCAGTTATTTAAGTCTCTAACACACGTGGTTGAAACCAAAGAAACTCGTTCCACTACGTATCATTCTCAAAACAATAGCATTTTAGAACGGTGACGCCGTATTTTACAATCGTGTATTATTTGTCCTAGAAATAGTTTCTAGACAAATGTTTTGGGCACAGTGTTGCTAGGACTAAGAACAGCGCTAAAAGAGGATAGGCAATGTTCCACAGCAGAAATGGTATGTGGTACAATATTACGAATACCTGGTGAATTTATTTTCATGGATCTAGATACCTCGTATACTCAAATGTTTTCAGAAAAATTTAGAAAACACGTGCGACATTTACAACCCACATCTAGCAGCCATCAGGAATAAGTAGTTCATATTTTAAGTGTTATATTTTAAGTCTTATAAATATCAATTCATTTTATTGATAAGAAATAAGTGTGATTGTTTTCAAAGACACATGTTCTTAAGTGTTTGTCCGCAAAGATGCAACATAAAATACTTCCAGAATCATCTTACAAATGTTCTTATTGATTAATGAGCAAACCAAGTGATACAGCCTTTTCAGTTCAAATTGGAATTAATGTTGTTAATTTGAGCACTGAAATAGTGAAACCAAGTTCTTCCAAAAATTTCGCGAAAATAGAAATCGCTCAACAACGCACAACCACAGTGCTCACGTGCACGTCGTGCATAAAAGCTGTCCCATTTCCCTCGATCTACATAGTGTTTTTCCCTCCGTAAGGTTTTACCTTCGGGTAAGCAACCTTTGTCCCCACCCATCTGGTATGAGTTCTGTATATGGCTGGCCTGAAAAATAATTCGGAGGCAAAAACTAACCAACGAGACATGTTTGTAATATATTTGAAATCAAGGAGTGGTTTAGATACCGCCTCAATGAAAGAGTTCCGCTACGATTGGTATACAAGGAAAGGCTACACCAATTACAAATTGTCGCGGATACAATAAGGTAAAGACGGAAAGGGTGACACCTGGCTCCTTCACCAAATGTCACGGTTGAGATACAAAAGGGTAAGTATGGGGTGGAAGGAAAGGTTGGCCCTCAAGACTCGGGCGACTACGACGCATGTCAAGAATAAATCAGGCGTAGCTCAGAGGGATCTCAAAATGAGGTAATTAATTCACAGTGGGAGGAGAACCGTGCTTCCCAAACCACTGGTGGATAGAGTAATTCGCAAAAGATGGAAGCCCGGATTGAGGGAAGGTCATTAAGGGTACCTAGTTCTAACACATACATGAAAGAGGGAAAGGTGCCAGTATGACCAGTACGGTCCTAAACAGTTACTTAGTGACCCAACAAGTCTATAAAGATAGACTTGTTACAACAAGGATTTAGGCCACCTAAAGATGTTAAAAAGCTTACCTTGATCGAAGCAGATGCTGTCGCATGCATAATATTGTTCGTGTAGATTTATATTTTGTTTTGACGTAATCATTTTCGACAGTCAGACCGTCGTGGGTTGCACCAGCAAGTTCCCGGTAATTGACCCAGCTACCAAAAGCAGAGGGTTTTTAAAGGTCCAGTTCTGTTTGTAAGCACTATGCCCATTTGCTAAGCAAATGCCCTGACACGACACAGCAGAATTCGTGCAACTTTCTGAAGTGAACGAAACCTGACTGTATGCCCAGCAACCAACGGGTTCTGATGAATTTCAGCATGTTCAGTCTTTTAATCTAATGACTTATAATGCACTTATAAACGCGTGAAGGAGTATAAAACAATAATTATAACCCACACATCCTGGCAATATAATTTGGCGCTCTAGAGAAAGGGTCAAGAATTATTTACACGTGTAATTAAACTGAACTACAATATTTACATATATAAGAGCATTCACCAGCGACATGGAGACGAAGGTCACTAATAATCGGCAATAAGTAAACGGTAGTGTAGCACAAAAATATAAGCCTTAAGTGGTAATGTTACTCTTCGGCAGTTTGGCCATACTTTAGGGTAGGTTGAGTATCCCGGTAATCAGGTGGCTAGAATTAGGCTCGAAAAAGAGAAGTGGTTCTGCTGGTAGGAGCGCGGATATATTTTTTTATAGTACCAAATTACAAGTAAACAGCTGCGTTCCATTGTGGGCCACATTTTATGAACACCAGTATACGAAGTAAGAAGAAGATAACAGATTCCGTGACACCATAGCACTTCGAGAGGTGTCGTTGGGACATGAAGTCACCTGAGTTCAGGTGGTATCTCCCACTGCTACCATCCTACGCTGGTTGAATATGGAGTCTGGTGTAAGGAACTGTGGGCTAGCGGTGGTTTCTAATCAAAGGATTCGGGAAAGGGTTTGTGGTAAATAAAGCATTTCCCAGGTACTATAGGGTTTATTCTTTTGGGTTTGTTTGTTGAAATTGTTGATCTGCAATCGTCTGTAGCTTTTTCTTTGAGGTTAGTGCCTGCCAAGCACAAGTCGGGAGTTCCTAGCGTCCCCAGGAGTCTATATCGTACTCCTCAAGACCATGTATGAGGATATTGAAGCTACGGGGAAGGGAGTCATAAACCTTTTGGAATAAAGACAGGATGTAGTCTGTTAGGGTGGGGATGTGAAGGTCACGATGGATATTTTTGTTTGGGATCTACCAGTCGGCGTTAACGGCAGTAAGGAGGAAGAGGTTCTGTAAGGTTTGTAAGTGTCGGAGGTGGGCAATTTTGGTGGCAATTCCCCAGACCTGGAAGGCGTATGTGAGGGCAGGGCGAAGCACTTGCTTTTACAGGAGGACTTTGTTGCGCACGGACATGACTAAATTTCAATGATATAAGTGATACAGCAGTTCCACTCTACGGATGGCTTTGGAGTCTAGTTCCTCTGTATAGGGCTTCCATGTTAGCTTCTGGTCCAGGATAGCACCCAAGTATTTAGCCTGCATGGTCCAGTTCACTGTTCCACCGGCTATTTGAAGACCAGGCACGTCATCCAACACGAGTCTTCGAGTAAAGGTGACGGCCTGAGACTTGGTAGTATTTACTTTTAGGCGCCACACAATAAACCAAGCAGAGAGGGTGTCGGCGTAATTTTGAAATCTTTGTGCCCCATCCCTATGCTTCTGGGAAGCGGAGGCGATGGCTGCCGTCGGCGAACTGAAAGAGAGAACGCGTGAGTAGGATAGCAATGGGTTTATAAAGACTTTGGTCAAACGGGCCTAGGACAGTGCCTTGAGGGACCCTACATGGATGGGACGGGAGGTGGCGTGACTTCCTCTTTGGAGCCACTGAAGGTGCGGTTTTGGAGGTAGGAGTGGATGAGATGGATAATAGATTGTGGTGTATTCGGAGATGCAAGGGGCTCACGTGCCAGAAGAGTCAAAGGCTTGCGTTATGTACAAAAATAGTGGTACAACAAAGTGCCTGTTGTTGAAAGTCTTGATTATGTCGTTTGTGAATGGAGGATTCCGTCGGCGGAAAGTTAGAGTTAAAGTCGCAGTACCTGTAAGGTATCCAAAGTTTTCTGGAACCTTTGCTGCACAACCTTTTCGAAAATTTTGCTGACGGCCGGGACGATACCCTTCAGGAGAGAAAGCGTTCTTTCCGGGCTTCGTCAGCCTGATGATTTTAGCGCGCTTCCAAGCTGCTAGGAACTACGCCAGGCGAAGCAGTCCGTTGAACAGGTGTACAATGAGCTCCAGCCGTTCACTCGGATGAGGCTGTAGCGTCACATAAGTTATGTTGTCATATCCCGCCATCTTCTATGGCTGACGTAAATGGCAGTTCCTCTATAGCCGTTCTGTAGTAGCTCATTCCTGGTAAGGTGGCTTTTAGGATGGCGACATATTGGTCTGCTGCTCCAGGAGTACATTGACGCCTTTGGTAGTCAATAAATTGGCGATCTTCCGGAGTATCCGCCGGAGGCAAATCGTGTTCCAACAGCAAACCAAAAAGGGAGAGGAGATTTGTTACACCACTGACCCTTGCAGTCATGACGGATCATAAAATTGCACACGTCATGTGTGAAGATGGTGTAGGGGTGAATATAGGGAGGACAGGTTCGCAGGGAGCTCGGGGTTGAAGGGGAGGGGTATTTGAGGCATGGCGTTCAGAAACTCCTTGTCAGGGATGGTGGTTATTGGGTCCGGGTAGATGGATGACAGTTGAGATGGAGGTGGCAACTGCTGGCGAAGAGGATGCTGCTGACAGTGTTCCCACCGTTGCGTGTCGCTGCGAAGAGGAGCCAACTGCTGATGCTAGAATGTGGACCCTTCGGGTGCAGGAGCTCTGTTGGCCGGTGTTGGTGGTGGGCGCTGCAGCTGTACTGCTTCTACAAAGGGTGCAGCAGATTGCGTCTCTTGCAGGGGTGCAGAGGCTGATGCGGCCACCGCGTAGCTGGGATACATTATAGGCTGATACGTGAGCAGATCAGGGTACCACTACCCTGAGAATGCCTCTCGTTGAAGGTCCGCGTTGTGCGGAACCCAGGACTTGGCATTCTAGCGGGACATTTGCCCGTTCCTGGAACTGAGCAGCTGAAACCGCGCTTCCTGCCACACTGGGCACTTATAAGGCGGAATGAATGCGCGTACCCGCAGTAGCGTGGAGTCGCACCGGGACACCGAACTTCTGGCAGCCCGCACGTTTGTGGTCCATTTCGCCACAAAAGGCAGAGACGGACTGTAGTAGGCAGCCAGCGCTGTTGTGCCCAAACTGCTGGCAGTTCGTGCACTGATGTGGTCGTGGTGGTGGTTTGTAGGCCTCCAGGCGCATCTTGGCGTGGAACATCTGGGTCTGCTGGTAGACGTTCCTGGCATTGTCTGTCTTCTGTAAGGCGGTTCGAAAGTGTGGCAACGGTTGCGTTTTTTGGCTCCTAGATGTAAGCTGGTCCATTCGACTTTGAAGTGCTTCTGAAGGAGGAGCATTCAGACTTTGTTCTCAGTGACGAACACAGGTACTTCCTCGGTGTCACATGCAGCTAGCGCTCCTCTGCGAGAAGAGTAGTGCTACCTTCAACACCGTTCTCCTCCATGCATCTCCGGAGGAGGCGGTGGCTGTCTGGTATGTTTGTTAGGAGCATCACTGTGCCCCGGAGATTTTTGAATAAGCAGTTTGCCTGGGAACCGTTTGGGACATACGAAAGAAGCTTCCTAACGTCAGACGGATTCCGTAGGAAACTTGGAATAGGGCATATCGCTCGCGGTGGTGGTGGATGTTTCGGGGCAGATTCTGGTAGGGATGGGGTACTTGGGGATCCAGAAGCAGTCTCATCTTCATCCATGGACTCGAGAACGGGAGTGGGTGGAGAGGTTGAACATTTCCTCTTCTTCTGGCTGGCAGAAGGTCCTCTAACGAAACAGTTTATGCGCGCAACTGTAATCAGTTCTCGGTAGTTGAGGCGCTGGCAACCGTGATGTCTTCAGAACGTTGGTGATGTGTTTAGATTTTGGCTGTTGCCACGTAGTGGAGCCCGTCAAGTGCCACTCGTGCTGGAGTAAGTAACCTGTGATCGCTTCAACCTGAGCACGGTGCGCTGAGTGCTGTCGGAACACATAGATGGTGGTGATGGAAACTGCGCAATGAGCATGCTAAAGATTTTATCCTCAGCCAGGTTCAGGTATCTCAGGCGTGCGGTGGTATGTCGATTCTGGCCCCACGTTAGGGCGACAATTTGCGGTGGTATGTCTTCTTCTTGATTGTGGGCCCCATGTTAAGGAGCCAATTTGCGATGGTATGTGGCTATTTAATGGCACAGAATTTGTGGAAATTGTCCCGGGTTCGGTACTAGCTCAGGGTTCTTTGCATGGATCTTGGATCTCGGGTTAGTGGTGAATACGACTGTTTAGTTTCCTGCTCGTTTATTTCCCGTCACCGTGTTAACATTTGATTCTTGCTATTACTTCGACACACACACACACACGGGCGCTTTCTTATTTGTTACACTTCATATCGTTGCGCCAATCCGCTGTCTTGTAAACTTTTCTGCCAACCATCTCTAAGGAACAACCACGACCAAGTGTGTATTTTAACCTTTTCTGACAACCATCTCTAAGGAACAACCACGACCAAGTGTGTATTCTAAACTCTCCTACACATTTTCTAACAAACATCCCCCAGGAACTACCACAGTCAAGTGTGTATTCTAAACTCTCTTACACATTTTCTAACAAACATCCCCCAGGAACTACCACAGTCAAGTGTGTATTCTAAACTTTTCTGACAACCATCTCTAAGGAACAACCACGACCAAGTGTGTATTCTAAACTTTTCTGACAACCATCTCTAAGGAACAACCACGACCAAGTGTGTATTCTAAACCCCCCTACACATTTTCTAACAAACATCCCCAAGGAACTACCACAGTAAAGTGTGTATTCTAAACTCTCCTACACATTTTCTAACAAACATCCCCCAGGAACTACCACAGTCAAGTGTGTATTCTAAACTTTTCTGACAACCATCTCTAAGGAACAACCACGACCAAGTGTGTATTCTAAACTCCCTACACATTTTCTAACAAACATCCCCCAGGAACTACCACAGTCAAGTGTGTATTCTAAACTTTTCTTCAACCATCTCTAAGGAACTACAACGACCAAGTCTGTATTCTAAACTCTCCTAAACATTTTCTAACAAACATCTTCAAGGAGCTACAACAGCCAAGTGTGTATTCTAAACTTCTCTGTTTCTCTGTTTCAAATGCTCTATGTCTCTCTATTCCACTATCACCTGATTGCTAGCTTCCTTCATTGGAGGCCTAAGGCTATCTGGCTTTTGGCAACATTGACCCTTTTCTACATGTCTGCGTTCCAGCAAACTAACGGGACAGTTAACAATAGAGGAAAAATCCACCCGTTTCCGGCCGCTGATGGCCTTGTCTCTCTCCACCACTATTTCCACTCACAGTAACATTCGCTTTCCAGTTTTTTTTAACACTATCCTTACTGTTATTGATATTTATTCTCCCTATGATCTTAATTTTATTTTACTGCTCAAAACATGCTGCTTCAGGCGCACCTGTTTCTCGAGCTGCAAGTGTAGTGAAACTTCCGGAGAGAGCGGAATGATGTGATCCAGTGGTTTCTTGAGGAAGGTGCGGAGATCACCGCCATTCAGTTAATACAGGGTGCAGCTAGCGACATCCTCCAGGCTAGAGTAGCCACAGGCTGCCGTGGTGCTGTCAGTTGCCACAGGAGAAGGATGAACCGTGCCGTGCTGTGCGGAGGAATAAGTTGGTTGGGGTGCGGCCAAGGCATTGGAAGGGATGGCAATAGTGGGTTGGACCATACAGCTGGTGTAAAAGCTTCTGCTGGCGGTAATGTTGTGTTAGGGATGGCAAAATGTGGTTGGAAGCTAGACATTATGGCTTCCAGCGAAATTGCCAACATGGTCGTTTTTGGCATCTTGATGCTAATAGTGCGGGCGGCGGCCATGTTGCTTACTCTTACTACAGTGCGTGCAACAAGGGCATATAGCCTCTTGTTGCGCGCGTTGAAGGGCTGTGTGTGGTTGTGTAGTTTTATTTAGGCAAAGGCACTAAACACAATAAAATATCATAACACTAACACCACTAGGCATACCATACACAAGTATGCAAAGTAGGATGCTATTTTGGAGACGGCGCACTCTTTTTGTCTCCTCACGCACTCAAGGTTAACACGTATCCGTGCGGAAAAACACAAGAGTCTTTCATGTAAACTGGTGGGAACCCACGCTTAACCACCAGCAAGACCATAGGGAAAGTATGTTGGTTATTAACGGAGAAAGCTCGCAACAACAAGGGCAAGAAGAAACACATACTACCGCCACCACTGCTCGTCTCGTTGTGATGATGCGACCATAGACGTTGCTGGAGGGTTCTACTGTAGGAACTACGATGAAGTACTCTCAATGGTTACGGAGTGGCACATGTTTTTTGTTTTGTATAAGTTATATCTATTCAATTTTTTCCATTCATTTGGAAGATAGTTTTTCGCACATAAAATAAATAGCCAATCAATCAACATGAAATAATTGTTTACAAAGAAACTTGCAACTACAGCATACTGCACGCACTGACACTTACCAATGGGTTAAGTTAACTACGTAGTCAACGCCCAGACAAGGAATATATACATAGCGTGGTCACTCAATGTCAGTGTGGTTAACATACATGATATATGCTGTAAAAAGGTCGTACTCTGCAGTTTTATTACATTGCTATATCCCCTTTTCGAATGAAGAAATAATGTTAAGCTAAAAGGAGGTGAAGAAAAAAGTTGATTTGTGTTGCATGATAATCAGTGTGGTCCAATAAATGTTGTTTTTTTCGTTTTTATTTTATTAAATGCAAATACAGCAGCACATTTATGCCAAAAGAACACCCAATTTCTATTAAATATTTTAAATCTATACAATTTTTGAATTAGGATGCCGTTGTTATACGAAATTTTTAGAAGCAACACCTCACTTCAAATAATTAACAAAACGTTTAGCTGTAAAATAATTTCATTTTAGCATTTAATATTCACTTCATCCCAGTATTAAATTTAGCAGCTTTAATGTTAAACTCAAATAATTAATAAAACAATTGAAGGTACTTATATCTGTATGGTTCACTTAAGAGTAGTATATTTTCATGCACATGATGAAAGATGAGGTTTGATTCAGTAGTAATATAATCTTAATATATTGAGATAATTACAGACCTTTTATTGAATAAAAGGATTTTTGTTTAATAAATAATTTACATTATAATCAGGGTTCTCCTTAAATGGCTGTTGCTTAGAAACTATTTTTAAAATGCTTGCAGTATTAGAAATAGTATTTAATATTATATTATGAATAGTTTATGACACAGTATAATCCTTATATGAGAAAATATAGTTCTTCATAAATAGCTGTTAAGCATAGATACATAGAAATAAACAACCATATATATATATATATATATATATATATATCTCATTGAAGATTTTTAGAAAGCATAATTGCAGGATTGCTTTAAAACACTGAAAAAATCGGACTATTCAAGGGGTAACGTTAAGTGAAAGAATTAAAACATCTCTATTCTAGCGATATTACCGCCTAATTACACATTCACAAAAAGCCACTCTGTAATAATTATAATTTAGAAATTATTGATAATTAATCAACTTGTGATTTTATAATTTTCCATAATTTTAAAGCATTATGATTCGAAACTGTATCAACTGAAAGCCCTTCTGTAACTGTAAATCTGTTTTAAGTTTCAATACTGTTGTCAAATAAATAAAGGCCTAATTTCCTACGACAAACTGCAAGATTTAGGCAAAATACGAGTAGCTTCGTTTCAACTGTACATTATGTTTTCTGAGCGTGGGGCCATAAAATCCGAAGGTCTGTTTTGTACTTCGTGGGGATGAGGCAAGTTTTAAGAGTAAACAGACACTATGAGGCAACGGGCATTTCTTACAGTTAGGCTTTGAATTTTCAGTTAGGGAAGCAATAAACGTAGAGGATAAGTATTGCGACCAATGAAAAGATAGGAAGACGCAGTGACGTCGACAAAATTTGAAGGTGAGCAGTGACTGATACACGGGAACGCGAGCGTAGATTTAGGACAGTTTGTCATGATTCTTCGTTAAAGTAATACGTAGCACTCCGGGTCAGAAAAGGACGCTAACTTCCGCGTACTAATGCGGTGATGTAATGATGAAATATTTATATAATCTGCCAGCGGTATTCTTCTATCCAAGCTCATAAACGAGTTAATGTTAGTCAAGTGACTACTTCAATTTAGCGCAAATCTAAAGAACGGTGATAGACCACCGAGATATTAAATAACTAGCCGGAGCAATCCTTAGAGTTCCAAGAGACAATAGAGGTAAGACAGTGTTAAAAGAATCACCCGTGTGAGAGAATACCAATGCATCTTGTAGGATTTCTAGCTTAAAGAGTGAGAAAAGTGAAAACAGTGTTTCTTTCAAGGCAATACCCTGGTGTCACCACTCCCGCAATCCCACTCTGACAATAACAGTAGGGAATTTCAGGCTAATTCGCCGACAGTTGACCCTGAGATGCGACGACGATTTGTGCTTCCTGACTGATATCGGTGATTTCGAGTCCTGAAGACTTCAGCTACAATGAACCAGAGACGAGAACGACGCAGGTAAGGCTACCACAACGAAGTAGCGCAGTAAAACGCTACACCACTCTGATTCCCTCTAAAACCCTGTGCAGTGAAATAAATTGTACGCCCCTAATGTTCACTCTCCGCGGGCAATATACAACTGTCAGGGGAAAACAGGATCCCCCTAAAAAAATACTGTAACTCATTAATTAGACTCTGAGATAGTGTTATAGTAATGATATTGTTATGACCCAAAGGAAATTAGGTGATAGAGCAAATGCCGATATCACATAGTAATAGTAGTAGTAGTGGTAGTGGTAGTAGTAGTGGTAGTAGTAGTAGTGGTAGTAGTAATAGTAGTAGTAGTAGTGGTAGTAGTAGTAGTGGTAGTAGTAGTGGTAGTAGTAGTAGTGGTAGTAGTAGTAGTGGTAGTAGTAGTAGTGGTAGTAGTGGTAGTAGTAGTAGTGGTAGTAGTAGTAGTGGTAGTGGTAGTAGTAGTAGTAGTGGTAGTAGTAGTGGTAGTAGTAGTAGTGGTAGTAGTAGTAGTGGTAGTAGTAGTGGTAGTAGTAGAGGTAGTAGTAGTAGTGGTAGTGGTAGTGGTAGTAGTAGTAGTGGTGGTGGTATTGGTACTAGTACTAGTAGCAGTAGTAGTGGTAGTAGTAGTGGTAGTAGTAGTAGTAGTGGTAGTGGTAGTAGTAGTGGTAGTGGTAGTAGTAGTGGTAGTGGTAGTAGTAGTAGTGGTAGTGGTAGTAGTAGTAGTGGTAGTAGTGGTAGTAGTAGTAGTGGTAGTGGTAGTAGTAGTAATGGTAGTAGTAGTAGTGTTGGTAGTAGTAGTGGTAGTAGTAGTAGTAACAGTAGTAGTAGTAGTGGTAGTAGTAGTAGTGGTAGTGGTAGTAGTGGTAGTAGTAGTAGTAACAAGAGTAGTAGTAATAGTAGTGGTAGTGGTAGTAGTGGTGGTAGTAGTGGTAGTAGTAACAGTAGTAGTAGTAGTAGTAGTGGTAGTGGTAGTAGTGGTAGTAGTAGTAGTGGTAGTGGTAGTAGTGGTAGTAGTGGTAGTAGTAACAGTAGTAGTAGTGGTAGTAGTAGTAGTGGTAGTAGTAACAGTAGTAGTAGTGGTAGTGGTAGTAGTAGTAGTGGTAGTAGTAGTGGTAGTGGTAGTAGTGGTAGTAGTAATGGTAGTGGTAGTAGTAGTAGTAATGGTAGTGGTAGTAGTAGTAGTAGTGGTAGTGGTAGTAGTGGTAGTAGTAGTAGTAACAGTAGTAGTAGTAGTGGTGGTAGTAGTAGTAGTAACAGTAGTAGCAGTAGTGGTAGTAGTAGTAGTAGTAGTAGTGGTAGTAGTAGTAGTAGTAGTGGTGGTGGTAGTAGTAGTACTAACAGTAATAATAATAATACCTTACAGCGTAGGTAGAGCTGTCATGGAGATATTGCTTTTAATTAATCATCTTAACTCTTACCAACAGAAAGGGAATGAGAATAGTTTCAGTAATCAACACAGTTAAAAACAATACCTGGCACATTTATTGTAAAACCTTACATGATTACTTGACTTTCGGAGGGAGATGTGCTGTTTCTCTACAGAAGTTCAGTTCCTCGCTGCTGGCACACAAAAGAGAAAGAGCCACTGACGTATTAAACTCCAGCAATAAAGATCAGGTCGCCCAAGTTTAGCGAAATAACTTGCCGGTTAATGCGGTTTTGCCTGTGTAATAAGGAAGGTTAAAAGCGTGCTCCCAACCTTTCTGTATTTGTCAACGGACTGGGTTAAGCTTCCTGGATGCCATTGGCCTGAGTTGCTGCTATAACTTTGAGCGGTTATCCGTCTAAGTTGTAACCATGCCCAATTCTGCTTAACTTGGCCGGCCGCTTCCGTAGCTGTCAAGTTAAACAGGATGACTGGCAGGAAGGCAGGCTGGGATTGGGTTTTTTTAAGATTGGGGTTATCTGTGGGCGGGGCACTGATGGCCGATCACTCCTACAGCAATGAGCAAGCCACTATTTAATGTGGAGGTTTAAGAAGGATGGGAGTGGCAGCCCATCAGTCCAGAGGCCCCCAAGCCGTCCTTGGGCAGTCGGTAGCTCTTCCTCTTTCTTATTGTCTTGTGGTCATAGTGAACCAGGGTGTGCACCAGCTGGTTGGTACGGGCAACAGTTTCGTGTACATGATGCGGGTTCTCTCCCGTAACATGTCCACGATGTATGGTAGACCTGAATATGTGTGTAGAATGTTTGACGGGAATCTACCCTGTAATCATAGATCACGTATTAATTTGTGGACGGACGTGTGCCCAATATGTACCTATTTATTCATAACCCAATGCCTACGTCATATTCAGTTGTTGCTGCCAACCCCTAAATCCCTAAATACACTAAAATAATCCCTATAAAGGCGCTAAACGCCACACTATTCTTCAAGATATTTTAATGAAAAATATTGATGCGTAAGTGTACGAATTTTGGTCACTTTAGAATCAAACATTTCATATCCAAGAAAAATATCTGATCTCGTATAAATGAACAAGGATTTTCTTCCAAACACTTGTAACTGAACTACTTGGAACCAACTTTTAACAAATTTCATACATCTGGATACAACTTTGAATTTCTTTCATGCTCTTAAAAATCCGGAAATTTATAGTGCTAACCTGTTTTCGGACATTGGACCACACATATTCTAACATTACACATACTTCTCAGCATACGCTTTACTCTTTTATTTGGAGATTTTTCTTTTTTCATTTATTTACGATCTGATCAACAACATACACCCAAAATGATTTATGCTTCCATCATACTCATTTCTTTTACACTGATGTACTTCAGCGCGTCGTTTTCTTAGTGACCTATGGACTAGATAATTAAAAAATTCACTCTTTAGGCCAAACTGAATTAAATAGATACATTTTCGATTTCCTAGAGAATACTGCAGAAATTGTAGTATAAAGCTAATGTTTTGTCCAAAACATTCTGGTTTATAAGGTTTCTCTTTGGTTTGTTTAGCATTAATACTATTTTACATACGAAAACGTCAATTTGGTGGTATTTATGTATGTTTATATTCCCACTAATACTGACGAAAAGATATATAGGAGATATCCATTTTCATGTTTGACTTTGTTATTTGTAACAATATCTTATACGCAAACCAGGTTGGAAGCAATATAATTGCCAATATTTTGACGTTCATTAAATTTAAGGAAGCATTGAATGTATTTTTCTCTCTTTTTATAATTGTTTAATTTGCAAAACCCTCACATATATGATCTTATTAGGTCTTTGACAAAAACTCATTCACTATAGATTCTTTTAACGTATTTTCTAATTTCTAATACCAAATGGACTCGCACTCACTTCCACGTGTATAATTCCAGACTCTGTGGAAGGTTGGAAAGGGTTATAATTAAAAAATGTTCTCCCGCCTAAACCGGAAGTCGAGCCCAAAACCTCGGAATTGCCAAGCCGAAGACTGTTCCCTCGACCGCAGATGCAATTGACTTGCTATGTTTTTCCCCTAACGCTGAGAGTACATATTTCTCACATTTCATCACCTATATTTTTGCGTGGCTTTTGAATAATAACCGATGGAAGATGTGATTATTCGTACCTCCACTGAGGCAAGGAATGTCTCTTCTGTTGTCTAACTTAGGAGAAGGATAAGAAGAGAAAGCACTAACATAAGGGCGAATGTTAGCAGTACGCTTTTAACAATCACGTACTTGCGCACTTAGTTTGCTAAACGCATCTTGTTCATAAAATCGTCCTGAGTTAATATTGAAAACATTTGGATTTGTAACCCCATGAAGGAATATCTTTCAATTACTGATCGTATGGGATTCTCAACTACTAATTTATAGCATACTATTTGTAACTTGTATTTGAATTCGAATCTTTAATCCAGAGGCACACTCCCGTTTACGCCAAGAGAATGCAAACTTTGTTGAAAGACTCTCTCTCTCTCTCTCTCTCTCTCAGTTTTTCACTTACTGCTAACGAAGTTAGAAGCACTTTGAAACTAACTCTGTGCCCCTACTATAAGTTATAAGCGGAAAGCTTAACATCTTTCACAACTTACTGTTGACTTACGTCGTCGAAGAGACCAAAGTTCTCCAACTAGGGCTGGCGGGAAGCTAAAAATGGAGCATGCTGCAGCTAATAAAAATAAACGGTTTCAAGTGCATAACAAGGATAAAATAAGTGTAATGTTTACACACCAGCGATTTAAATAAGCGGGTAATATCAAATTTTCAAATCACAGTACCAACAGAATGGAAGAGAACTAATTACAATTCTTCCAAAATGTAAATGACAGAAGAATTGCAAGCAATAAAATCTTACCCCTTGATCAACATTTTCTCAAAAAGCTTTATATTCAAAATTATATTGCTTATTGAATGACAACGTATCAAGACATTACTTTGTAATTTGTAAAATGCGTAAAATAACCCAAATTTTTGGCAGTAGCTATGCTTCAGAAAACGCCGGTTCCGAATGATTGATTGAAAAGATGTGAATTTCTACTGGCAACGTCGCGAGCAGATCAGCATCACCTGAAGTGTGACTACTGGGTTTGGTTTCTAAGTCTGATTAAACTAAATAAACATAAAGAAAGAATTATATCACGCTTTGGTGAATAAACGAGTAGCAACTGGAAGGCTGTTGCTCCATGCAATAGTCGTGTAATATAAAGGGAAATTTCTGAACTTTCAATATGCGTTACTTTGTCTCCTTAAATATCGCTGACTGCAGAGTGTAATAATAGCTTATGTAAGCGCCACGAGAAGCTAGATCGCTCTTAAAATAGCTGCTATAAAACATAAAATTCTCAGGAAATGTGACAACAGAATCCGACAATAATTACAGCACATAAGAGATGCCATCCTTTCCCAATTGTGAGGACCATTATATGTGAAGCTTCACAGAATGCTGCCAAATTATGTAGAGCTGTCGTTATATGACCCGGCCGTGGATGCACTACAGAGTTCCATACCTACTGTTGATGTAAACAAAGACGCTGCCCCATTTGCCACTGTATAGTCTAGTGATCGTGAAAACGAAGTAGGACACATCGGAATGAGAGAAAAAGTGTATTGTACCTCTACTCACAAAACCCGTTGTACACGGCCCCCCAAATGCGCCACTTCACTCCACCCTACTCGATGCACAGCATACTGCACTCCACTCTTAAGCTATCTCTGATCCTTAGCCTGCTCATGAGTCAGAGTTATAACAAGTGGTGTTGCTTATCTGCATTGAGACACTCCTGCCACCTTCGATTATAATTTCCATTTACACATGTTGTGCTTTTGTTCTGATATTGCCTCTAAGTTCGTCTATGGTGTGCGGATTGTTCCTATATCTAGGGCTCCCAAAAATAGAAGTCACACACGGTAGGATCCGGGAACCGGGTGAGGCGAACATATCCCTTTAGAAGTCATCTTGTCATCAGTCATCAAACAAATTTTATGCCCTCCTTTATGTCTTCCAAGAAGTTTTGTCAATAGGCAAATGTGACATAATCCTGTTCAAAATATCCATTTTCTCTCTATTATTTGAAATTGATAAAATGATCCAAGAATATGTCTGCGTTACCTATTGGAATTTACGGTATCGCTGATACATGTGGACCCTATTATTCATTTTGTTGTTACAGCACACCATACACCAATTTTTATGTCATGTAATAACGGAACTTCATACACTAATGTGGATTCTCTGTACTCCAATAACTATTGCTTTGTGAGGCAACATGATCATTTAAAGTGGTTAACATTGATAACTATGCATATACATACACCAGGAAAGAATTTCATGTGAAATAGTTTTGAAAAGAAATCTTCACAACTATTTGAAATGCTTAAGTTAAATTGAAAATTTCGCTTAAAAAGTATGTATAGCAATATTTACAAAACATGTGCTTCTAGCTGACCGTTTAGTTAACCTGTGACTCCCTGTCCAAACACACAGGCGAGATAGAGCACCCAGTGGGCCTAACCATACCCCAACGATAGCAATAGAGACTATCAAATGGCAGAGTGAGGTTCAACTCGTATCACCCGGCAACCGAAGGCGGCAGTTACTTACAGAGAGTGGAATGTCCAAAAATGATCCGTGAGCATCAACATATCTGTGATATAACATTTAGTGCAAAGATAACGTACTGCTCCCAGAGTGAAAATATATAGGTAGATAATTGTAAAAAGCTTGAATATGTTAGCTGCATGAAACAGAAAGCGATTTCAATAATCCTTAAACAACAGCTTTTTGATCATGACGTCGCATGAAAATGCAATATCGTGTGGAACTTATTAATTGGTTATTGCTTGTAAACTTCTTTCACAAGATAAAACCAAAATGTTCCAATAAAGGTATCATATCATAAACAGAAAATTTATACCCCACGTATGAAAGCCGATTGACCGTTAAAAGAAGAAACAGATTCAGATTATTTAAGAAATTTCAGTAAGGATGAAAACGTTGGGTACCTAATGTGAAGTCTTCAGATGAATATAAATAATATTAAAATGAAACCTATAAAAGGAATACACTTAAGAGAAAATTCGCTATAACATGTAAAATCTGAAAATGAATATACGTAATATCTTATGCGAATGCTAAGAAAGATTTACACATAAGGGGTGGTTAGCTGCTGCATTAACGCTTATCCGTTATTTGATTATAAAATTTGTACCCTGTGAGTAATTAATTCAGTCTTCATTAAAATCAACTCACAAAATATAGATCTATCTATTAATTACTGGACAATAATTGCAGTCCAGATTTCAGATTCTTTGCTGCTACCAGCTATATTAATTACAGTTGCTTTTAAGTTAAACGTGTTTTACTTACAAAATCTCAAAATCGAGAAGTATTTTAGCACATTTAAATTTATTTACAAAAGCATATGAATATTATTTGAAAGTAGTTGAGTAGGGGGGATTTGATAGTTCTAGATCACTTGATAAGCAGGAATGTGTAATTAATATGCTAATTAGGTCTCCCCCTCTCCCTTGCCACGCCCCTCTGGTACCTTCTGCTTGCAGATGGGGTTCATAAATGTTGCTGAGTATAATGGAAAGCTTGACAGGTATACAGTTAAGGTTGACCATCACCTGTCAAAATGAACAATGGTATAATAAATTATGCTTTCTAACAAAAGAGGACACGCTATTGTCTCCATTCAATTAGCTGCACACTTGGGCGTTAGGAAGCCATCTGCAACAACCCCCACCCCCATCAGCATTGTTTGACGAACACGTGCAGTATAACAGAGCAGGCTGGTGTTGTGCTAACAAAAGAATCTAACAAAAGAGGAGGCGCTATTATCTCAATTCTATTGAATTCCCGCAAACATGCATGATAGGAAGGCCGCACCTGCAGCAACCCCTTCCCCCAGCCGCATTGTTTGACGGTGGAAAAGCGAGAGAGAGAGACCTGTTTCTGCCGAGGCAAGTTTCATCTACCTCCTATGTCATAAATTCCCCCGCTTGACCCAGCCATTATCGCGCCGACTTTGCTCCGCGGCCAGTTCTCTCCGAGAGCACCCGAGCCTACACGAAGACCTACGAGAATCACCGAACATAGCTATTCACGCTCTCTGTTTCTGCTTCTATTGTCTCATTTAAACGGCGATATCAAAAATGTGTTTAGCTAATATCATTGCCTACAATAAACACCTGTGTACACTTAGATATCCTTAGGTATGGGTTCGAATCTTACTGCAGACAAAACTTTAATGCTTTATTTGCTAATGAAAAATTGATACTTTGATGTGGCAGAACATTATTATATCATTATCCTGATTAATGAAAGACATTTTCGGGTACCCAGAGGTCCTAATTCGAATCTTGCCCTGCGAAACTCTAATGCTTAAAAAATATTATACTATGGAAGTATGCGCCGACAGATTAAAATGTATTTAAAAATTATAATTATTAATATTAAACCCTGGCGTATACTTAGGTATCCCAAATTGATACCTTGATAGGGCAAAGCATTATTATAACATTACCCTGATTGATGAAAGGCGTTCACGGATATCCAGAGGGCCGAGTTCGAGTCTTAGTGTAGTGAAACATTAATGCTTAATGACTATTAAAATTTTGGAACATAGACGTGCAATGGTAAATCACGTTAATTTTATATATCATCACAATGCTTAATTAAGGATATTCTTAGGTGCCCTGGGGTCCTAGTTCGAATCTTACCCCTGCGAAACTTCAATGCTTAATAAATATTAAATTATGCTGGTATGGAAGGTCAGAATAAAATATATTTAACAAATATAATTATTTGCATAAAACCCTGGTATATATAGTGGTATCCCGGTGCCTAGACCCGATTCTTTATTTTCTTTCTTTTTCTATCTTTTTTTCTCTTTCTTTTCCCTTTTCTTTCTGTATATCTCTATCTTCTTGACTTGCATGCATCCAAGCATTCATATATATGTATGTATATATATATATACGTGCACATACACAAAGCCATTATACATACATATACACACACGTAAACATATACCAATATACTTACACACGCACACGCACACACATACGCCTACAAACATACACCAGTGCACGCACACATACTAGCATTGGAAATTATTGTCTTTACAGAATTCAGAACTCTTCGCTTCATTTCACTGTAACCTAGCAAAATCTAATACCTTTCAGGCTACCGCATTCACATGACATTCACCCCAACGCATTTTTATAGCTAGTGTAAGGACATAATGGAGGTACTCTCTGAGAGGGAGACAGAGAGAGGGGGGAATTGAACCAAGTAGGGATAGAAATGCGGAGAAATGCTGAGGGCCTTTGCGCATGCGCTGCAGATGATAATTCCATTGTGTGAAATAATTATATGACATGTAAATATCCCTGTTATGACAAAGTGCGGCATTGACAGGGCGATTTAGATCCCTATATAAACAGCTAACGGCGCTTCCTAGAACCATTGCGAGCTTATTAGATCTACATTTAAATTTTAAAGAACTTCAAAAAATGGTAGCATTTGGTATTTTTTGATTTAAGAGGTGTGAAGCATCGATTTCTACACACACAGCATTCATCAGCATGAATACAATGCAAGGGGAGTGAGTTTTTACATAACTATACAAATCAGTGTTGACTTTTTACGTTGTATTTAATTTTGTGTAAACGATACAGCGCATGAAACACGAGTCGTTGCAAGGGTATCATATTTTTTTCTGAACTTTACACTCACACAGATACCTCGGTGTACTCTTCCTCCATTCACATTCGTATGGTTTTCTCTACACCCTCTTTTTCATTAATATTCACACGATTTTCACTACTCATCCTTTGTTTCTCTACACACTCCCCTTCCGTGAACATTCATACGGTTTTCTCTACGCATTCTTCTTCCATTAATATTCATACAATTTTCTCTACTCATTACTTGTTTCTCTGCACATTTTTCTTGCATAAACATTCACATGATTTTTCTAATCATTGTCACTCTACACATTCTTCTTCCATTAACAGTCACATGATTTTCTCTAATCATTATTTTTTCTCTACACATTCATCCTCCATTAACATTTATACGATTTTCTCTAACCCTCATAGTTTCATCATCACGTAGATTTCTACTCACGTTCTTCTTCCATTCACATTCACACGATTCTCTCTACCGCTCTTTGTTTCACTATCACAGGAATTTCTACACACGCTCTTCACCATTACACAGATTTCTCCACACTCACATTGTCGTCAAAAACTAACACTTCCACCAAGCACCCGAACTGTACATGGACCTCCGAGTATACCCGCACACAAAGATTGATAAGCATGCTTAAAAGTCATCCTTGTTACAAAACTAGCACTTCTACCAAGCAGCCGAACCTGCACAAAGACCCACGGATATCCCCGAACACAAACATACATAACTATACTTGCAAATACAGTGATCGTATAGCACAACACATACTTTAGTTCTTATATAAAGGAATACATAACTTGTCATTCCATCTGAATAATACATTGAAAAAATGATTCATGAATAATATCTGTTACAGAGTCTTTAGCAGATAGACTTAACAAGATGGGTGAAGAGCGCAGTTTCCTACAGACTCGGCGAGTTCAAGATCTCGAAATATGTATTAAATATGAGATAAAGGCCTTAAAGAGAGCTGAAACAAGATACGGTACCAGGATTGCATCTTCTCTGGAGGATTGCCAAGTGTTCGTGCCTGAAAGCTATAATTCATTAACCAACGAGTAGCTGCAGAAATGCCTGGAAAATTATTTCTCGAATATAAGGGCATGGATGAGATGGGGAAATATAAGGCATGTAAATTGTTTTTTGTACCGCAGCGAAGGTATGTGGAAATGTCAAACTTAAGTATTCAATTTTTTCCTATTTTACTAGGAACATTCATAAATAAAACAGCTAAAACATTGATATTACATATAAAGATACAAAAGATACATACTATAGCATTTATAAAAACGAATTCATGAAATCACGATGTCATATGCTTTGAATTCAGTTATATATCTATCGCAGTGAAATAACGCCTGAAATCCTAATGTTTACACAAATCCTTTGTGTTTCATTTTTCACGTATTCTAACAAAAAGTTAATTCTTTTCAGGTTACCTTCAATTCCAAAAGCATGTTTTCTAAGACGTACATAGTATAATGTTTCAGACGGAATAAGGGGAAGAAGAAGAACAGATTTACAGCTCAGGAAAGGCTGCTGACGCTCATGGTTGATAGAATAAACAGCATCGGCACCACCAAGAAACCTTGCGATAAGAAGCGGGTGCTGAGACGTCTACATCACCGACATATGTTAAGACAGAATCCCTATATGACATTCCAGGGCATATGGTGAAAAACATGGGCAATTTTGTATACAGTCCAAGGCATACCTCAGAGTTATCTCGAGCGAGTCTCCCTATATTCGCTGAAAATAAGAATTGTGAGCAGTAATTTAAATGATTGTGAAAATATGTTTAAATGTTGATGAAACTTGTAATTTAAAAAGACTTGAATCCTGTATGCCCTAACAGTATCAAGACTATTTGTTGTGCGGAAAAATGATGAAAATAAAGAGACTTTCATTTAAACAATAAAGAAAATTTCCATAACCTAACCATTTCAAGTGTAATGTCATATGCAGGAACGATGAGTTGGAGTAGGAAGGTACTTGAATTTTAAGATAAAAACTAATATAAAGGAGAAGAAGGTATGCTTTTACATCATGTTTTATTCATTAAAAATCCTTACATTCCTAATGAAAAAAGAAATCCATACATTACAATGATTAGTTTAAAATGTAAGCTACATCACATGAGTCAGAAGCTTGTATATAAATACTTTATCATTAATTATTAAACAATACAATGAGGCCTGTGCAGGGATATTTGCACTAGCTTGAATTTCTATTCTGACGTTGACAGCTCCATTTACAAATTCCTCTGTTAGATAGGGCAATCTATAACAAATATAGGGATATATTTAAGAAAATCCTTTTTCTTCAATAAAGGGTAATTTTCTTTTTCATAAGAGCTTGAGTACATATCGTACAATGATGCAAATCTCGAGTTTCCAAAGTCCAAGCTTATGTCGTGATAGGGATAACATTCACTATTAAGATAAAGTCTCAAATTAGTTAGTTACAATGGTAAAAAGCGAAAAGTCTTTAGATACATTACTCGATCTTAAAGTCTCAGCGCCTAAAATGACAAAGCTCGACTTCTCCATTTTTGATGTGGTGGCGACATTCCAGGTGAATGGTATAGCTTCTGGCACAGCAGGCTGAGTAGGCAGATCCACGGCCCTAAATGGGTGAAACAGAGTCTTATTCGGCTTGGCAGTCTTGAGGAGTTCTACCTTTTCAGCATCAGAAAGTCGAATCACTGGCATTGTCCACTTGATTCGTACAAGTTTAACAACAGCATTCCCTTCATCCTCAGGCACTATAATAGAGTTTTTAGAGTTATGGGATCGAATCACCACCACCAGCACCAACTGGCTATTGGGAATGAGCCCTTGCGCTTGCCAGAAAAATCCCAGAAGCATTGAAAGCGTTACTATAGCATAGAGGCTCCATTTGCTGCGTGTACAATGTTCACCATCCAGCATTTGACAGACGACCAGATTCCATTAAGGATTGAGAGCAGCATAGTTGCGCAAATTTGATACGATCCAGGGGTTTCTGGTTCGATGAATAGTTGATCTGTTCATATCCAATCGACTCTCCTCAAGCCTGAATGCAATAGCGTTATTGACAAGCTTTGCAGAAAAGCTGCTCCATTGGATTTAGTAACACTTCCATTGTTGTATACAAAAACTTCAACTAGGTAAAGTATATAAATCCTCTGCTTGCCTGGGGATTCCAATCTCGTCATTAGCGTCCAGAGCTGATGCATTATAGGCAAAAAGACACGTGCCTCTTATTTAGCTATCTCGGCGAATCTTGGCATCTCGGTAACACTGGTGATATCTATGATTATAGGATTCTAAAGCACAATGCCTTAAGGAACTTTCGACTAAATGACGTTAACACACCAGTTGTCAGTGGCAAAGCATGGATTGGGCGTCGAGTTAAGTCGTCATTATATCCCCGAATCCTATGATTTCTTCTTCTAAAATCTATGGGCATTATGCTTATATCTTTGTTTCTAAAGTCAATGGTATTACTGTTATGATCCCCTATATGAAGGCTGATTTTCTCTATGAAGTGGTGTTTATGAATAGCAGGTAAATTTGATTTGGTGGTTCTCGTGAAATATGATATCCAACCGCAACAGATGGAAAAACTCATAGATCGAGTGGCCTCTTTTACCATCAAGGAAGGAAACTGATGCAACACTGCGCTAGATTCCTATGATGCTCAACTTAAATATATTCTCCAGGAAATCAGATTTAGCCAGCCGATTAGCTGGAATAACTTTGTCACTGAAGCCCCAGACGTTCCTATAAAACAATCTTTGAAAAATCAATGAAATTGATTATTACTATGATCAACATTAGGAATGGAATAGAAGGTTTCAAAATAATAGAGCAACCTAATATTGACCCTTCTCGAGATGCTGTAACACTGTGTTCTGTGGTTAACGCCTTGGCTGCCAAATCCGCAAGTGTATTCCCGGCATGCCAACGTGACTATGCATCCAAGCACACTCCACATTACCGCCAGAAGGGTTTAAACCATAGAAGCTGCATTGGCTGAACAACGGTGTGGTTGTAGAGCTTTTGAAGGCTCTTAAGTATGCTAAGAGAGTCACTCAAAATGAGGCAATCTTCCAATATTTGACGGCGGGATTACAAAATGTCTCATCACATGGCATACAACAATGCACTATAAATTAATGTGAGATCATGAAAACCGAAAGTATGCGGTTCAGTTCCATGAACATAAGCACGTATAACACGTTGGTGCATTTATATCCATCTGTGTAATACAAAATTCGGTCATTGTAAACGGACATAAATTCTAAAAGACAAGTGCGAATAATAAATGTATACATCGCAGACATCAGTTTGCCACATCCCACGATCCACGTGAGATATCGCACGTCCCAAAAGCGAAAACCATCTGCCCCTTGTGAAGTAGGCTAAACATTTCTTTGTCGTGATTTCTAAGTAGCTCCCGGAAAGGAAAATCTCCAGGGCTTGAATTAATGGCTGAGTTCCTATAATGTTCGTCGAGCGCGGTGTGGGAAAAAAAGTGATCGGTGTATGCTTTGATATACATTTAAGCCTACAGTCATAATTTCCTAAGAGGCCATAATGCCGATATCGCAGAACAGGTTCTGCCGATTCGGCGTAAAGGTTCATAACTAAAACCTGTGGAGGAAACCATAATAGCCTTACTAATGCCCAGATCATTGATTGTGTGTAATCTCCTAAGCATAATATTGGCGCGGAGGAATAAACAATAAACCAGTAGTCTATTATTTTTCGGATCAGTGCGCGATACCGTTGCAGGTAAAGTGTTCATTTCACTCACCAAGATTTGCCATTTAATTCCCGTAAGATATTCAGGGAACGGTAACATCGCGCCTTCAATTGTGCTATATGCGATGACCAGCTGGATTTCCATTCAAAGGTCAACAGCAGGAATCTTGTCGAATCTGCGAATGGTAGTAAATCGGGTCCGAATCGGAGCGAAGTTGATAGCAGTCTCCTAAGGTACCAGCTGTTAATGAGGATTGACTTCTCAATTGAGACACGAAAGCCGCTTTTACAAGTCCATTCTTGAAGATTATCTAAACATTTTTGTATACGGCGTTCCAAAAATGGCATACACTGAGAAGCACAACAGTTGCCAATGTCATCTACGAATAAGCATGACGATAGACCTGGAGGTACATATTTAGAGATAGTATTAATTGCCACAGCAAACATGATATTAGTACCGATCCCTGATGCACTCCGTTCTCCTGAATAAAAGGCTTGTAAAAACCGAGCCGATTCTTACTCCTAAAACTCGTTCCTTCATAACCTCAAGAATGAAGAGTGGCAAGCATCCACGTATGGTACAGGTGTGTAGGGAGTGTTCCCCAAAACGTATCACAAGCCCTCTCAAGGTAAAAGAATATCGCAACGTTTGACAATTATTCATGAATCCGTTGATGGCCTGCGTCGATGACACAAGTTTACCAACCACAATACCAATCGTCCATTGATTATGCATTGCATCACCTTGCATACCCAATAGGGAAATAGGACGGTAACTGAACGGAAGACGACGATCCATTCCAACTTTCAAAATGGTATGACGGTGGTCTCTCACCACTTTTCTGGAAAAGTGAACTCAACCCAAGCACGACTATAGACCTCAAGTAGAAAAGCATTACATTCAGGAGAGAGATGTTGCAACATTTGTGTGTAGGTACCACCTGGTCCTGGTGTTGATAGTCGCGAAGATGAAAGAGCGTGCCCTAACTTCCCCATTGTGAAAAGGCGATTCTAATTCTCAAGGTTTCCAGAACGAAAGGAGAAACTTTCATATTCTAGCCCTGAGCCTAAACTGGAAGAAACTCAGGAGAATAACTACTCTGAGCTAGGTACTTGAGCAAAGGCACTGCAAAATTTGAGCGCCACGTCAAGTATCAAAAACAGCTCCTGCAGCTGTTTTAGACCAGCGATTGTCATGTGGACGATTTGCCGGCCATGCTCCTTAACTTGTCCCTACGACCCAGGAAGATATATACCGGTCAAATGAGGCTGAAAATTTACTCCATGATGCCTTTTCTCCATCCTTAATGGTTGGCGTAGACTTGGCACGAATTTTCTTGTACCAGATACGTTAATCCAGTGTAGGATGACGTTGGGAAATCTTAAACTAACGACTGCAAGCACAAATGCTCTTTTGACATTCATGAGCCCATCAAGTACCCGGAAATCGACGGAAGTTGGCAGTCAACCGAGGAATGGATTGCTCAGCAGCTGAAAGAATCATTTCTGTGAGATGTTTGGCTAAAACATTCACAGAGTCGTGCTCAATGTAATTAAATACAGCCAATTGGGAGTAAAGGTTCCAGTTAGCTTGATATAAACATCATCTATGCAAGCGGATGGAACGTATAACTTGTGTTGAGAAACGAATTTTACATGGAAAGTAGTCACTAGAGTGTAAATCAGAGATGGTATTCCATTGTAAGAAAACTGCAAAGTGTAGTGAACAAAATGCTCCATCCCGGTGTGAAAACGTATTAAATGAGGCTGAAAGAAATTCTGGCTCTCTATGTTCATAAGAGCTAGGTTATAATTGACTAAAGCATTGGCGATTGATTTGCTTCTCGCGCAAGACCTAGGTGACACCAAAGTGGTTTTGGACATCGTTATCTTCCCAAAACAGAAAAAGTTTGGTAACTGGGAAACTAGATCTTCCAAAGCAGTGAGCGAGTAAGATGGAGACATATGGTAAATCGAATGGATAGCAGTGACTGACTGGATGTCAGATTACATGGATACGTATTTCACCAATATACCATCTCTGATGAGCATAAGGTTTCCCGTGCGCAGGAATACCATCTTCTGGTGTATGATGGCACCGTACGGGTACACCGCCTGATATCAGAGCGGATGTCTTGTAAACACACGACCAAAGGATCATGCTGAGGAAAAATTCCAGCTAAGATGATGTGTACTTTTCCACTATGGTCCATTACAATGGTCATGGTAACCATCCTGGGACAAGTTCTTAAACGTAAGAGTACACTTCCTTAAGCACAGCGGCAGTAGAACCAATTTACCCTTTTTCTTTGATTTCGGACTAACACACTTAAAGTAGGATTTATCCTGCCTGTCTTTCACTATCGTTCTGGCAGTGTGCTACATCTCCACGGGGTAGGATCCCTTCCAATAGAAAATTTCGGTTCGAGAAGCTTAGATCAGCGAAGATGTTAATCGCTGATCAGAATCCTTCCAGGAAGATTCCCCTAAGAAGGATCAACCGAGGAAATGCTCATAGACTTTGCTTCCCCTTAGATGTTCTAGATGAATATTTGTAATTTTCCTTCAGGAAGTCGGTTTAGTCGTAAATAATCTTAAATTCTTTTAGTGGTACATTATATACTATAGGCTTGCCAGTCTTATTATGTCGAGAGCTTTGCTGGTGATTTAACTTCAAGAAACTTTCTGTAAAGGATTTAGTAGATATTGATTCTGTCACGGGTGTTGCTTTTGAAGGGCTAGGCTGCGTTATACCTACGAGAAGCTTTTCGAAAATGGCGGCTAATAATGCTGATCTGAGCTTCGATTTCCGGACTCGACACAAAATATTCAAAATACCCTCAGAATTAATGAGAACCACATTTCGTTTTTGGTGTCAGTTGCTTTTAAATTAAATACTTTATTCATAAGAATTTAAAACACGAAATATTTTAGGATATTTACATTGTTCATAAAACGTGTTTGAATATTGTGTAAATTTTTGTGGTTCGCACTGACAAGCATGCATATAGATACACAAGGGAAAAAATTCATGCATTCTGTGAAATAGTTTTGAAATGAAAAGCTTTACAAATATTTCAAGCCCTTAAGTTAAAATGAAAATTTAGCTTAAAAGTGGGCACAGTAATATGTTTACAAAATTTACAAAACAGGTCTCACACTGAGTGTCTTCCTACCCCGTCATCATTCAAGCACATCGTACCACCTATTATTTAACCTATGCCTTCCACGATCACAACCACAGACGAGGTAGAGCACCCTGCGAGATTATCCACGCCCCACCGATTGAACCTACCGGCCGTGGAAAAGAGCCTATCTGATAGAAAAATGGCGTTTAGGTCATACCACCCTGCAGCCGACGCCGGCATCTATGTTTAGAGATTGGAATGTCCAAAAATCGTCCGTGAGAGTAACTTATTCTGTGATATAGAATATGGTGCAAAGATATCGTAGTAGTTCGAAAATGAAAAGGCATACCTGTGTAATAAAATGCCTGAATATGTTTAGCTTAGTGAAAAATAAAGCGGCTTAAAATAACATATTTGTGAACATGACATCGTATGAAAATACAATTTCGTTCATAACTAATTCCTTCTTGGTTTTGAAAAATACTTTCACTAAATAAAACCTAACGGTTCAAATAAAGTTACTCCGTCGGATACGGAAAATTTATGCTTAAAAGCTTTGATATTAATCTGCCGTAGCCTAACTTTATTTTAAGTATTTTGTTTTGCTTACCATAGGCAGATAGGTAGGCAGGTGTAAAATAAAATAATTTATAACAACGTAAAACAACGGACAAAAGTATTTCATGTCTATAAAGCAGAAGCAGCAGACAGATTCTTGGTGCTCCGCTACGTTACGTGTAAGGGAGAGAGATGAGATAGTGTACGCTTGATGATGATGACGATTTCCATTTCAAGGCGCTCAACTGCTAAGTCATTAGCGCCTTTGTAAAAACAAATCATGGCAAGGACCAGAAGTAAAATCAGTACAAGATATTATGGAAAATGCCAGAGATAAACATGAATATAAAAAGCATAGCAAAGGCCACATATAAAGGTCGATATCAAAATAATAGCAAAAGTCAGAACTAAGTATCAATATATAAAACTAATCCAAGAAGTATGAAACACCTGCTATCAATATGACCAATTCCGCATTTGGAAATCCGCCTCGGTATATGGCATACAGCTATGCGCTATAAATTAATGTGCATATAAAAAAGTCATGCAAATCTGTCAAATAGATTTGAAAAGAAAAGCTTTCCACTACTTGAAGCCCTTAAGTTAAAATAAAAACTTAGGTAAAAAGGTGAGTACACTAATATCCTCACAAAATTTAGAAAACAGGTCTTCCACTGGGTGCCTCCACCTACCCATTCATCCGGGCACAACGTAGCACTGGTTATTTAACCTGGGTTCTCCCCGTCCAAAACCACAGGCGAACACACAGCGGGCCTTGCCATACCCCACCAAGTGCGTATTTCTGACCGTAAAATAGAAGCTATCTGATGGCAGAGTGGGGTTCAGTTCGTACCACCCAGCAGCCTAGGGCGCCAGCTATGTATGGAGGGTGGAATGTCCAAAACGGGTCTCGGAGAAAAACACTTCACCTACAAAGTATTTAAAACTATGGATACGTTACGAGAAAAATTCATGCAATTCTGTTAATTAATTTTGAAATAAAAAAGCTTCATAACTACCTTAAGCGCGTGTATTAAAATAAAAGTTTAGTTTAAAAAGTGAGTATAGTATATCTTTACAACATTTAAAAAACAAGTTTCATACTTGAGGTTCTACCTGCTCTGTCATTACCCAGGCACCGATTATTTAAACTGGTCACTACCAGGAAAACCCACAGGCGAGATAGAGTACACACAGGACCTAACCACACCCTACCGATAGCATATTTCTGGCAATGAAGTAGAGAATATCTGATGGAGTGAGGTTAAGCTGATTCCACCCGGTAGCCAAAGCCGACAGAGAGAGACAGTGGAATGTTCAAAATGCTCCTTGGGAACCAACTTATTCCGTAATATGAAATTTGGTGCAAAAATACCGATATATATAAAACATCTAAATTTTTCTTATAAAATGTATATGAATATTGTGAGAGAGATGAGATAGTGTACGCTTGATGATGACGATTTCCACTTCAAGGCGCTCAACTGCTATGTCATTAGCGCCTTTGTAAAAACAAATCATGGCAAGGACCAGAAGTAAAATCAGTACACGATATTATGGAAAATGCCAGAATTTATGGAATGGTTCATTTTTACAAGTATGCATGTAGATACACCATGAAAGAAACTAATGCAATTCCGTTAAATAGTTTTGAAATGAAAAGCTTCACAACAGTTTGAAGCCTTTATTTTATAAAAAAAATAGCTTAAAAAGTGAGCATTTAAAAATGTTTGCAAAATTTGCAAAACAGGTGTCACAGTGGGTGAATCTACGTGCTCCTTCATCGTCTAGAAGCACTGTACGACGGATTATTTGACCTGGGCGCTCCCCGTCCAAACCCACAGGCAAGATAGAGCACCCAGAGGACCTAGCCAGACCGCAGTGATATCATATTTCCAGCCGAAATAGACGATGTCTGATGGCGGAGTGAGGTTCAGCTCGCGGCAGCTATACAGGTGAACAATTTTGCTCGAGTCTGTACAATATCTACAAAACTAAGTATTGTACAAGGAAATGTCTCCAATAAAAGTTTATTGATATCATTGGGAAAAGTAAATGTCACCAGTCCTGTTTTGCTCGGAGAACATTATGATGGTCACTTTAGGGCCAATTTAGTGTTTATTAAATGGGAACCTACAATTAGGAAAAATCTAAATTCACCCAAAAACGACCATAACAACGTCCTCCAAATAAAATACGACTAATGGCATTTGCTTTCCCCCTAATATCAAGCAACCCGCGCTTAAGACATTTATTTCTACAACGCTAATTTTTGAGATATTTTACACCTCAAATTAAACATTCCACCCTATATATATATATATATATATATATATATAGATAGAGAGAGAGAGAGAGAGAGAGAGAGAGAGAGAGAGAGTGGAAAGCGTGTCCATGAGAATCAGCGTATTCCGTGATACGAAATTTGGTGCAAATACATCGTACTACTCCCAAAGCGAAAAAATAGACTTAGGTAATGATGTGATAGCTTCAATGTGATAGCTGGGTGAAGAAGAAAATGATTTTAGCAATTTTGAAATAACATTCTTGTGATTATGACATCGCATAAAAATGGTTATGGTTAAATACGATATGGTTCACTGTTTAGTCGCTTGTTAATGGTTTTGAAAAATGGTCCTTGAAAATCAACTTATTCTGTGAGATGAAACTTGGTGCAAAGAAGCTAATCGCGTACAGAAAGGATATATTATATATAATGATATGATTATAAGAAGCTTTAATGTGGCATCTGACCGAAAAAGCAAGCAATTTTAACAAGCTTTTAATAACGTTTCTGTAAACATGACATAGCATGAAAACGCAATATCTTTCACAACTTAGCGGTTTATTATAGTTTTTAAAAATTCTATCACAAAATGAAACCTAAATGTTGTAATAAATTAATCCTTCATTAACCGAAAATTTATATTTACCGCAATCATTTCGTGAATCCTCCTTAAGGTAACTTTATATTTATGCAATATATACAGGGTGAATCACCTAAAACTAGCACAGAAAGTATTTCGGAAATGGAAAGTGCTATTGATGCGATGTTTTCACAGCATTGTTTGGTGGTCAGAGGCCATTTTAGCCCATTGTCTTATTTTAATAATACTGAGCAAGTGTATTTTTTTGAGCAAACATACAATTTTTGAAATGGAACAATGCCTAGTTACATCAACAGAATAAAGGTAGGGAAAATTACAATGTCCAATGGTCTTTGTTGCAGGATTCCAGTGCAAGTGGTTTACGAGAAATCGTATTTTGAGAAGTTTCCACTCCGACAATTGTTTGTCCCATTCAACCTGCTTAGTTGCCAGCTACGATGTTGTTATGTTTGTTTCCATTGTGTTTTCTGTTCATTTATTGCATTGCGACTTTCTGGTCAGTTAGTTTGTTACTGTTCAAGCAGTAACTCGTGAGTGGAGGATGGGGTTTACTAATGAAAAAAAAGCCAACATGCTCATGGTGTATGGAGAGTGTAGGAGAGTGCAGTTCGTTCTTGTACGGTGTATGCGGAAACGTATAATAATAGACGTCAACCATCTCGGCAATTATTTATCAACCTCTTCAAACAATTAGTGAAGGTGATACTGTAACACCTAGAAGTCGTAACAGAAACAAACAAGTGACTGGAGAAGAGGCAGAAATTAATGTTTTGGCTGCCGTTGCAGTAGATCCGCAAATTAGTTCCCGCACAATCGCACGTGGAAGTGACATAGGTCAGGCAAGTGTACTGCGCATTTTCCATCGACATAGGTTCCATCTCTACCACACCTCTCTCCATTGAGAGCTGCATGGAAACAATTTTGAGAATCGTGTTAATTTTTGTACATGGCCATTAAGACATGATACTCAAGATTCATCATGTATCTTGTTTAGTGATGAGGCAATCATGGCCAGGTAACCCGCAGAAACATGCACTATTGGTCTGTGGACAATCTCCGTTGGCTTCGTCAGGTAGAACGTCAGCGTCCATGGGGTTTAAACGTGTGGTGTGTGATAGTGGACCATGAGCTCATAAGCCCTTTGGTCATAGAAGGAACAATGAACTCCCAAAGGTATCGCAGCCTCCTAACAGACCATCTGCCACAGATGTTAGAACACGTCCCTTTGCAGACTAGGAGGAACCTGTGGTACCAACGTGATGGCTGTCCAGTTCATAGTGCACGAAGTACTATAGCTTGTCTTAGCGGATTGTTTCCAAATAGTTAGATTGGACGAAGAGTTGTATCTAGACCAGACCGTTCACCGGATCTGATCCCTTTGGACTTTTTTCTGTGGAGAAGGCTGAAAGACACTGTCTACAAGGATGTACCTACTACTCCAGACTATATGAAACGATGTATTACTGCTGTCTGCTCTGAAATTTCCGCTGAAATGCTAGAACGTGTGCAGTGGTCTTTCCATAGCAGACTGGAAGCGTGTATTGAAGCTGTCGGTGGTCATTTTGAACACAACTTTTGAACGGCCATGTTCTCTTTACTTGTAAGAATCCACAGACGTATTCTATTTTTTTTTTTAGTTTGTGCTACCATAGGTTGCATAATTGTAGCTGCGTAAAAGTTTCAAAATAAGACTTCTCGCAAACCGCTTGCACTAGAATCTTGCAAACGCAACTAACATTCTAATTTACCTACCTTTATTCTGTTGATGTAACTAGGCATTGTTCCATTTAAAAGTTTTATGTTTGCTCAAAAAATACACTTTCACAGTATTATTAAAATCTGTTTATAGGCTAAATGTACAAGCCCTGACTATATTTGCGGTGCAAGTTTTAGGTAATTTGCCCTGTGTATTTATATACCAGGTGAGTCAGCTAACCCTGGGTATTCGTATTTATGCAATCCGCCGTTTATGTTCTAATGTGAAAACGTTGACCCTTTTAGCAAACTGTTATTGTAGCTTTGCCCTTCTATTCGGTACTATACGCAACCACCATTAATGATTAAAGGTCTTAATGAGAACCAAGGAACTGCGAAAGGCATTAAAAGGACGGTGCTACTTGATATAATGCTTGTAAGGATGTAGAGGATTCTACTCCCGAAGAGCGAGACAGAGTATGTGGATTCTGACAAAGTGGATTAGCTCACAGAATGTGGTAAAGCAAAGGTTAGCTTCGGAGGTCCGAATCTAATACCTACATCAAATTGCTTTAGTTTTTCTTTCTTCTTGTGCTTATTTTATGTGTTTTAGTGTACTAATTTATTTATTTTTGTTGTTGTCTTTCCTGTGAGCCAAAGACACAATAATGATAGTCAGATGATATTTGTGGATTATGTGGATTTTATAACTTTAACGTATCTGACGTTGTAAATCGTGTTATGTAGTTAGTTTTTAATCTTTTGGTCACATGTCGACACTATTAAATCTAACAGTTTTTGTTTGAAGTTTAAACCTTATGTTTTACTTCTTCTACTGACAAAGGAGTTGTAAATGTGCTAAGTTCACGGATAAACAGAATAATGAATTAATAAAGAGGGTGGATTTCATCAACGAAGTAAATGTTCAACGTGACGACTCCTTCATCAATGCACAGTTGAGTACGTTGCCGGAGATACCTTCTTGCATGTTTTAACATGCGTGGTGTGATCTGCCTGCATTCTTCACGTATGAGTGCCCGTAGATGATTTGGGCTTTGCGGTTCTTGAGCGTATACCCATTCCTTTAAACGACTCCACTGTCCATTATCACTCGCGTCTGAAAGCCGCGTCCGTGGAGACCCTGGCGTGGTTGTAGATTGTACGGATGATATTTATTGCGGTGCAATATCGTATCACTGAGGACCGGCTAAGATCTATGTACAGATCTTGTGCTATGGTCCTTGAACTGCTATGTGGATTGTTTTCTATTGCGTTTCGCACTGCTTCTTCTTTGCCTCCAGAGGTTACTGGAGCATCGCGAACAGGTGCTGCTCTTCCAAATCATCCTGTTTCACGAAGGCGTTTTTCAATCCTTCAAAAAGTGTCTGCAGTAGGTTCCCTTCTTCCTGGAAACCGTTCTTCATACAGGCGGTTTGCTGACAGTGAATTACACCTTGTTTCTGCATATATTAATAGCATATAGACATACTCGTCGCTTGTATACATTATGGCAGCGGTCATGTCTCGTAGAGAGGTTTCAAATGCTTATTAGATAATCGAGAGTTTATTCACGCCAAGCATTGACACAGGCACAAATACCTACTAAAGTCACTTTGAATGTATCAAGTGTTTTGAACTTGGTTGAGTGCGTCAAGCATAATACCGAGCATAATAAAATACCTACTACGAAGTATAAACTACCCACCTCCCAGTGGAGAACGTGGCGATTATTCTATTTTACACCTACTTATAATTTTATAAAAGATGTTCTTTATACCATAACATTAAATAGATAAAACAAAAGGCAATAAAAGGTTTGAAGCTAACACGCAGGATTTGAACCCAAACTGAAGTGGCACAGTGGTAAAGCATCCATAATAATATCTTTGGCCAATGGTATCTTGCGAGCTGCAGTTCCTATACGAATAAATAATTGCTGAACTCAGACCCCACCTCGAATCTTTACACGCTTTTTGCAGCTTCATACGGTGTTTGGAACTCGTGCTGATAGTTTTAACTCAAATAAACAAACTGTATAAGTAATTTCAATTACTGCATGAACTGAATTACGTCATAGTTTGTGACAGAAGCGAAATTATCTACCTAATACTTAGCATTTTTTTGACAAGGCTGTACAACGAAACTTTGGCCTGACGGCTTAAATCGAATTGTCGCACTGCGTAGACCTGTCATTTTCTTTTCAAACGGGTTTTTCAACCGATCTATGTGATACGTTTTTCTTTAAGGGACGTTTTCAAAGATGTGTATGAATGTATGCTAAAGAAATCAGCTATAAGTGCTACTGCAGCTCCCAGCGTCAGGGTAGAATATTTTTTGGGATCGACATGCATGGCGATTGCATTCTATCCCGTAAAACACTTACGCACTGAGTTAGATATCCCTCATCTATTAACTGTTATGCAAATCAGCCATTAGAAGGCATTCAAGAAAGGCGTAAGTCACATACGTCGCTTAGCACGCATAAATTAAAAAATAAATAGTGGCTGCTGACTCTCCCTTATATATAAAATTGGCGATATAAAACTTCATGCAAAGATATCCCAAAGCAAAAAGATATATACAGGTAATTATAAACAGCTTAAATATGTCAGCTAGGTGAAAAAGAAAGCGATTTTAACAACTTCTAAATAACATCTTTTTTAACGTAACATCGCTTGAAAATGCAATATCTTTCACAACTTAGTCATTTGTTACAGGTTTCCAAACTTTCTTTCACAAAATAAAACCTAAGTATTGAAATAAAAATATCCCGTCGCAAACAAACAATTAAAATTTTGCCTAATTTTCGAATTAAACCCCCTTAACATAACTTTCTATTTAAGCTTCTTGATTTGGTTACCATAGCAGAAGGAGGGAGGTGTTGCATAAAATGCTTTATTACGGTGTAAAACGGCAGATAAAAGTACTACACATATATAAAAACAGTAGTAGCAGATATCATCTGGTTGTTGCGCTACGTCACATGTAAGACAGAGAGGTGAAGGAATGTTAGCGGGAGCCCTACCGCATTCTTTCGAATACCTTGCGCAGAATGCTTTATATCAATGTTAAACGGCTGACAAAAGTATTTCTCACTTGATGCTGCCATGTTAAGCATGTCATACCTATATAGGATACTAGAAACTCCTTCAGAATCAATCTGAGCTAGCAATTCCTTTTGTGGAGTCAGTTGCCTTTAAATTAAAGGTTTTATTTATAAGAATTCAAAATAAAACGTATCTTTAAATATTTAAACCTTTTTAAAAAAACTATATGAATATCATGTAACAGTTGGAGGTTCACATTGACAATGTGCATATAGATAGAATAGGAGAAATAGTCATGCAATTCTGTCAAATAATTTTGAAATGAAAAGCTTCACAGCTACTTGAATCCCTTAAGTTAAAATAATAGTTTAGCTGAAAAAATCAGTATAATGCATTTACAAAACAGGTCTCACACTGGGTGCTTCTACCTGCCCCTTCATCATCCAAGTACGCCTATTTAAGCACGTCCAAACAAACTCACTGACGAATTGGAGCACACAGCGCGCCTAGCCACATACCACCGATAGCATATTTCGTTATTATGAAGTTTCTAATGACATATTTGTCAACATGACATCGCATGAAAATTCAATATAGTTCACAAATTAATCATTTGTTATAGGTTTTAAAAAATTCTTTCACAGAATAAAACATACAAGTTAAATTAAAATGATCCAGACATAAACAGAAGGTTGATATTTTATAAAATTATCGAATTAACACCCCTTAAAATTACTTGTTATTTATGCATAAGAATATAAACTTTGGTAATATGGAATTTTTTGCAAATATATCGTAGTACTCCCAGAGAGAAAAGATATACCTAGATAATTATAAATAGCCTCAATATGTTAGATGAGTGAAAAATAATAAAGCGATTTTAACAATTTTCAATTATATTTTTGTTAAAATGACATAGCAAAAAAATGCAATATCGTTCACAACTTAGTCATCTGTTATAGTTTTCAAAATTCTTTCTCAAAATAAAACCTAACTATTCAAATAATTTTTCCCTTTATAAACTAAAAGTTGATATTTTACAGAATAATCTCGTTAACCCCTCCTTACAATAGTTTTTGTTCATCCATTATATTTATGGATATAAATATAAACTTTTTATATAATATTTGGTGCAACGATATTGTATTACTTCTTAAGTGAAAAAATTATGCCTAGGTAATTATAAAAATCTTGAATATGTTAGGTGAGTGAAAAATAAAGGGATTTTAAAAATATCTAAATAACATTTTTGTAAACATGGCATCGCATGGAAATACAATGTCCTTCATAATTTAGTCATTTATTAGTTTTGAAAAATTCAATCGCAAAATGAAACCTAAGTGCTCAATTCAAATTGTCCAGTAATAAACAGAAAATTGATATTTTACAGTTTTTTAGAACTAATCCCATTACAATAATCTTTTATCTATGCATTTTGTTTTGGTTGCGATCGGCAGGAGTAGAAAAAATTTGCGTAAAATGCTGAGTGACGGCAGACAAAGTTATTTCGTGTCTAGAACACAGTAGTAGGACGCAGCTTCTTTGTGCTGCGCTACTTCACATGAAAGGAAGAGAGGCGAGAGAGTTTTACGTGAGCACAACCGCATTCCTCTGGATACCGTGAATAAAATGCTAACAAAGTAAACAGAAGACAAAGATGTTTTTCGGTTATTGCTGTCATGTTACGGATTTGTTACTTGTACAAAATATAAAAACACCCTCAGAATTAATCCTAAAGAGCAGCTTCTTTGAGTGGTCAGCCAAGATATAATAAGAATTGAAAATGTAAAGTATTCTAAAATATAAAAAATTGTTTACATAAATATATGAATATTGCGTAATAGTTGGTGGTTCACCTTGACACTATGCATATAAATGCACTAGGAAAAACATTACTGCCTGTCTGTGAAATAGGCTTGAACTTAAAAGCTTCACAACCATTAGAAGCCCTTGGGCTAAACTAAACGTTTAGCTTAAAATGTTACTATAGTAATATGTTTAAAAACTTTATAACACAGGGCTCAAACTGAGTGCTTCTACCTGCCCCGTCATCATCCATGCACATCGTACCACCTTTTCCTTAACCTGGGCTCTCCCCGTCCAAAACCGCGGGCGAGATAGAGCACCTAGCGGGCCTAGCCACACCCCACCAATAGCATATTTCCGACCATGAAATACAAGTTATCTGTTGACAGAGTGAGGTTCAGCTCGCACCAACCGGCAGGCGAAGTCGGTAGTTATGTTTTCAGAGTGGAACGTCCAAAAAGGTTCCATGATAATCGACTTATTCTGTCATACGAAATTTGCTGCAAATACTAATACTCTCAGGAGAAAGCATATACTTACGTAATTCTAGAGAGCTTGAACAATATGGTTGAGTAAAAATTAAAGCAATTTTAACAAGTTTTAAAACACATCTTTGTGAACATGACATCGCATAAAAATGCACTAATTTTCACAGCTTAGTCTTTTATTATTGGTTTTGAAAACTTCTTTCACAAAATAGAACTTAAATGTTGAAATAAAATTATGCAGTCATAAACAGAGAATTGATACATTACAAAATTTTCGAATTTATACCCTTAATATAACTTTTTATTTTTGCATTTTGTTTTAGTTGCCATAGGCTGGAGTAGGAAGGACTTACAGTAAATGCTTTATAACAATGTAAAACGGCAGACAAAAGTATCTCATGCCTACAAAGTAGTAGCAACAAACATCTTCTGGGATACTCACATGTAAGATAGTGTGCTGTGAGCCCTACCGCCTTGTTCTGGATACCGTGCGTAGCAAGCTCTACAAGATGTAAAAGGCAGACAAAAGTATCTCATGCCTACAAAGTAGTAGCAGCAGACATCTTCTGGGATACTCACATGTAAGATAGTGTGTTGTGAGCCCTACCGCCTTGTTCTGGATACCGAGCGTAGCAAGCTTTACAAGATGTAAACGGCAGACAAAAGTATCTCATGCCTACAAAGTAGTAGCAGCAGACATCTTCTGGGATACTCACATGTAAGATAGTGTGCTGTGAGCCCTACCGCCTTGTTCTGGATACCGTGCGTAGCAAGCTCTACAAGATGTAAAATGCAGACAAAAGTATCTCATGCCTACAAAGTAGTAGCAGCAGACATCTTCTGGGATACTCACATGTAGGATAGTGTGTTGTGAGCCCTACCGCCTTGTTCTGGATATCGTGCGTAGCAAGCTCTACAAGATGTAAACGGCAGACAAAGGAATTTCTTACTTAATGCTGCCATGTTAAGGATTTAATTTTGTACAAATATTAAAAAAGCCCTCAGAATTAGTCTGAACCAGCAATTTATTTTTGTGCGGTCAGTTTCATTCTAATTAAGGGCTTTATTTATAACATATTAAAATATAAATTATTTAATTTTTTTTATAAAATTACAAGAATATTGTAAAGCAGTTGGTGGTTCACATTAACAAACACACATTTAGATACACCAGGAAAACGTTCAACCAGTTCTGTCAAATAGTTTTGAAATCTAAATCTTCAAAACCATTTGGAGGCCTTTAGTTAAAATTAAAACCTGGCTTAAAAAGTGAGTATAGTAATAGGTTTAAAATATTTACATAACAGGATGCAAACACATATTTTATTGGTTTATATATATATATATTATAATTTATGTATAAAGCAATTTGTTTATGTAAAAAATATTTACATAGGGTGCTTCTACCTGCCCGTCATCGCCGAGGCAAGCTGCACCACCGATTATGGATTTTAATTTAGTTTCGGTAGGCAGGAGTAGGGAAGGAGTTGTATGAAATGCCTTACAACAGCGTAAAACGGCAGACAAAAGTCTTTCATGTCGCAGCAGACATCTTCTCACATATGAGACAGAGAGGTTGCGCCTATGCACAATCCCATTCTTTTAAATACCGTGAGTAGAATGATTTATAACAATGTAAACGGCAGTCACAATTATTCCTCTCTTAATGCTTTATTGTAAGGGGCTTCATATTTAACAAAATAGTAAAGTACCCTTAGAGATACTCTGAACCAGCAATTACTCTTCTACGGTCAGTTGTCTTTTAAGCTAAAGATTTGATTTATAAGAATTCAAAGTATAAAATGTTTTAAAATATTTACATGCTTTTACAAACACTATATGCATATTGTGGAACAGTTGGTGGTTCACATTTATAAGTATCGATGTGTATACTGTAGGAAAAAAGTTCATGCAACTCTGTCCAATAGTTTAGAAATGAAAAGCTTCACAGTTAAAATAAAAAGATAGCTTAAATAGTCTGTATAGTGTTAAGTTTACAAAATTTGCAAAACATGCCTCACATTGATTCTCCGTCATCCAGGTACGCCGTACCACCGATTATTATTTAACATGGGCACGAACCCAAAGGCTAATTAAGGCATTCAGCGTGCCTAGCCACACCCCACCGATAGCATATTTCCGGCCGTTAAATAGAGGCTATCTCATGGCAGGCTGAGTTTCAGCTCGTCCAGAGGGCTCCAAATGCTTTCCCTTCCACCTATAGGGTACAAAGCGGGGTGTCTTATCGAGAGGTTATGCCAGGTGCCTTAGATTATACCTCTCTGCGAGGTTAGAGTGCTAAAGAAAATATAATTCCAACACATTTCCCTTAGACTTGACTGTAAGAAGGTAATAACTGCGAAAACAAAGCAGCAATAACATTACAGGACAGCGACGTAAGCAGTAAACAAACTATTTTTTAGAAATTAGAGGCATCTTATTATTGTATAATAAACAAGTGTTAAAACAAAAGTGGTTTGGTTATCAATATTCACTACCTATTATCAACCAACCTAAGTTCTTTATTTTCATAACATCCTCATAAAGTATGGTTTTCCGTGATTTACCTTAATCAGGCAACATTCTAGGCAAGTAATTATTTCAAGTTACACTTTTGTCTATTTGGTTACAGATGCCGTAACAACAAACAGCCGTTTATCTATACCACAATTCTTCTTTTTACTGTCTCTAATATTTACCTATAATAAGTAGGGAAGGTATTCTATTGCATCGAAAAATTGAATAATGAGAGTCACTTGAAATACACGTTTTGAGACTCTTTGAATCCAAAGAAAGCATTCTTAATTTATCTGCTACGTAGTATAGTATTCCACCGAAAAATTCATTAGAAAGATTCACCGGAAATACACGTTCTCTAATTATTTTGATTAAAGTATTTCCATGACAAACTAAATATATATTTTGAATTTGCTGAGAAGCGCCTTTCAAGTCTTCTTCATTCTGAATGACTTTTGTACAATTGGTAAACTCTAAAAGATTGGTCAAATTTTTGCTACACAAGAAATGTAGACCCCGCTAGCGCACGCAGTTTGTTATACGAATATGTATTTTATGAGATTAACTATTTCCCAAGCATTTTTGTTATTGGTTTGAATACCTTTGTAACTGAGAAGTCGCTGTTCCTTTTGTTTTTGTCGCGGTCATACGAACAGCATGCAATTTCAAAGCATCACGTAGTGACATGCTTTTTGAAAATGTGACTTTCGCTTTATCTATGTATACTACAACCAAATGTGTAAATGTGAACTTCTAATTAAAGTCTTTTAACCGGGTAGGCCTTACGGACGGCGAATGAACGAAATGGCTAAAATAATGATCAAATGGGCCCGAGGTCCCTTGAAATTAGAATCTGACATTCATCTTCTCAGGATAAGAGGAAATCCTGGAAAAAGCTTTATCCAGGTAATTCACTCTAACCGAAATATGAGGCAGACCCCCACACCACAGAAATGGAATAAACATGATTTGCAAGTGTATCGGATTATACGAGGCGTATTCCAAAATTGAGGTCCGTTTGAACAACATCGCTCACGAGACGAGGTTTTTATTGCCAGCAATATGTACCTACATATATACTTTACTTTTCCACATAATGCCGTTCACATCTATACGCTTGCTGTACCAGCTTCTATAAACCTTCGGCATAGAAGTCTGCCGCCTGGGACTTGAACCAGTTGGTAACGCTCGTCTTGAGTTCATCGTCGGTTTGGCCATCCAGCCACCGTTTCAAATGCAAGAACAAGAAATAGTCGCCTGGTGCTAGGTCGGGACTGTACGGAGGGTGGTCAAAGAGTTTCCAACGAAAATCTTGAATCTTCTCTTTGGTTTTGGCAGCTGTGTGCGGTTGTGCGTTGTCGTGCAAGAGGATGATGCCAGACCACAATTTCTTGTGGAGTCAATTTTAGATCGCACGTCTCAGTTTGGTAAGCGTTGCACAGTACCCTCAGCTGTAATTGTTGACCCACGGTCCATTAAATCAAGCAAAAGGACGCCCTATTCGTCCTAAAACACGGTAGCCATCATTTTGCGATTCGTGTACGGCGATTGTGTACACAGCGCGACTGCATTGACTGTTGTTTCGAATCTCCGTTGGTGTACGCTATCCGTGTCTCGTCGCCCGTAACAATGTGGGAAAACTCACCATATCCACTTGTCTACAGCGCTCCAAAAACTGCCGTGCACTACGCATTCGTTGCTCTTTGTGCTGACCGGTGAGCACTTTTTGCACCCACCTCGCGCAAGGTTTCCTATATCGAAGCTGCTCAGTGGCAATTCTGTAAAATGAGTTTCGAGCAACATTTGGGAATTCATCAACCAGACCAGTAATCGTCAAACGCTGATCACTTCGAAGCTCTTGGTTCGCTTGCTGAACGATGTCGTCGGTCCGAATACTGGGCCTTCTGCTGTACATCGGGCACATTTGTACTGCCATTTCGAAATTCTCGAACCTGTTTGCCACTCATTATGTCCGGTCCATACACGAGGTATAACTCACGATGGATGTCCGCAGCTGACGACCCTTTAACCAGCAAAACTCTAATCACACCGCTCACTTCACAACTGGCGGGATCTACGGGGCCATTGCGTTCTGCTCTCACCGACTGACAAACGCCTACTGCGCCACACCAACACTACGGTAGGTTCCTCAGGAGTCGGTAGACAGCGCTGGAGGCGTGAAACGTCATTCAGGCCTACCATCCGTTAAATATTGTTCACCGGACCTTAGTTTTGGAATACGCCTCGTAAGAAGTGGACAGAAAAATGAGATTTAGAAAGAATAATTTATAGAATGGTGAGAAGAGAAAGTTATATGAATGCAACACGTTAGATTGTTCTCGTGGTAATGTAAAGAGCGCGGAGTTTCAAAGACACCACATAAAATCTGACTATCGTTTGAGCTACTGCATTCTTCTTATACTTGCAACGAAGTGTGTAACACCAGTTCATCTCAAATAACAAGAATACTCTTTCACTCAAGCCGTGTGTAGGACAAGTTTGGAAAGATAGAATCAGATTGAAAAATTCAATGTCGTAGACGACATTTGAACTAGGGTATTCCAATTAACGTCCAGGTGGCGCTGCGGTAACGCGTACGACTCGCATTCGGGAGATCCCTAATTCGCTTCTCGGCGACCGCCCAATCTGACCCACGGGTTTTTTTGACAGTTTACCGGGTCGTCTAGCGAATGCTGATATGATTTCTCTCATGCTCGAATATCGTTCCATTCCCCATTTCATTCATCCTTAACGCCGTTAGATCTGTTTCAGTGCTGTAAGCGTCGGCGATTGTGTTCCGGTGCGGACTGGCAGAGAAAAAGGATGCTCTCTGTGGAAATATTATCCGTCTCTCGGTCTTCGGCTGGTTGCCAGGATGTACGGACCGACTCTTGGGAGGCGTTGGACCCTCTGTGTGGAGTGGGGTCCCCGGTTTGCCTGCCGGACTGTCAGGGTGTCTTAATCTGGAAACTTTAGGAACATTGTGCCATCACTCCTGGTTCCGGCCGCCCGGTGTCTCGGTGTCTCTCACCTCGTTCCTCCCTAACGGGGGCGCCTCCTCGAGGGGCACCGGCACAATATTCTCACTTACTGGATCGGGTCGAGTTCCCTCCTTTACACATCCCATTCCATTCCAGATCTGAAGAATTCAGAACGTGAATCGTAATACAAAGTACGTAAGTCCTTTTTTTCTCATTTTGCTAGCTTCAGGTTTGTAACTTAAAAACAATTTAATTTTTGAGAATAGAGTGCTTTCAAATGAACCGATTGCAACAAAGACACATCAACCTGTCTGCATTAACACTTTCGGTTCAGTATTTTGAAAATTTAGCTTACATTTTAACCTAAACGAATAAAACAGCTATATAGAAATTGCATATTTTGCGCTAAACGCTGTTTCCTCGTATCTATTAGCGTTTTCTCCTTTTGGATACAATACCTATATAAGTGTTTTTCCTCTACGTCCACTATACGACTGGCACGGCTTTTCTTCAACAGTTTGATATTAATATTACTTTTGCTCCATATTTTTAAAAGATTATCTGAATATTACCAGAATTAAATGTGCAAACTGTATGGAACTACACACTTAGCGCTAAACGTTGTGATTAATTTTTATGAAAATTAAAAAGCAAATCGAGCTTCTATTGAAGGTAAGATATACCCTCTGCTTCGGAGTACGCGTAGAACGTTCTATTGTAACCTATGTGTGAAGTTAAGTTAAATTATTTTCCTAAAACTTGCTTTTCTTTAGAATTTGGTTTATGTGAAGCTTATTTCTTGCATTCTTATTTCACATGGTGAAACCCAGGATGAGCAGTGAGTCGTCGTTTAGCACTAGTCATTTTCTTTGGTATTATGTGGGTTGATACAAAATCATAAAGTAGAGGTTACCTCTCCATATATGGCCATGTGCGGTGTGGAGGCGTCTATTTACAATATAAAAGGCCTACCTTAACTCTATGGGCATGGTAGTCTTGATAGGAACAACCCCAGATGTTGCCGGAGGCGCTGTCCAGATCAACATCCACCTTTGGGTATTGCATCCAGTGCAATATCTGCCCAATGGCACTAGGTAACCAGAAACGTATCTTTCTCTTAATCAATTCTCTTACTTAATTCTAAAAATGGCTTGTTTGCTCACTTTAATTGTCTCTACTCGTCTGTTATATGAAATTTATGTTATCGTTTTTGTTAATTGTTTCTTGCTATTCAGAGTTGCTCACCAAACCTTAATCATGCTACGTTCCCAAATGCACATCCTCAACCCCTCTCAAATTAAGGGCGTGGCGTTTATGGTAGAGGCGCCGGCTTCTCAAATTCATTTTTATGAAGTATGGTTCGACCCCGTACCTCTATTTTGATTCCTTATAAGATGCTTATGGTAGAGGCGTCAGCTTTTCAAAATTTAGTTAACTGAGAAGTGTGGTTCGCTTCCGTACCTCTCTATCAAAGGTGCTATAATAGTTGCTGTATCCATGGTTATAGTGAAGCGCCAGCCTCTCTGAATTCTTTTGTTTTTATGAAGTATCGCTTCATATTATTTGGGTGATAATGTTAAGATGGGCAATAGAGCCCATCACCAACCTCACCCTCAGGTTCTGGCTCCCCCAAAAGTCTTACCTCTTTGGTACGACATCCACGGCCGCCGACACCCCACTGTAACGGAGTAACTGCTCACGAAGTCAAAAGTTACATCGCCAGAGCCTTTGCTACAGTATTTGTTAATATATTTCAGAGGAAACCATACGTACGACTTACAATCGAAGAGATACGGATATGCAGAAAAAAGCTAAACAGAATTGCTGTTTCACGTTATTGGCAGAAACAGAAGACAGAATTAGATCATCTTCTTTTGGAAGAAGATAAAGCTTAGTAGTTTGAAATGCCGAACTGCGAATGACGGCTAGCGATTTAACGCGTAAAATTGAGCACTTGAAGGAAACTATAACAGATGTCTTAAACAAGGGCACGCATTAAATAGTATTGCGGAACGACATCTTCTTAGTTCTTTAATGTAAATATTTGTACAAAGTAGATAGGAAGCCAACACACCAATGTGAACTTTCCCTGACTTAATTGGTTAGTGTATTATGAATAATGTACCCCGTGCTTAATATTATTATTAAGCCTTTGAAAATCATTATTTCAATTTTATGTTACGTATATTCTGGTATATGGGATAAACTTTAGCCGTGAGATAATATGTGCATATATGATAATGTCTCCTCAGTTCTTGTTGATAGTATCTTTTCAGGATGTAGCACCGCAATACGTCCCATTTCATATCTGCTTCCTTATCATTTCGTAACACATTCGCATAGTCTTGTTTATAGCTCCAGAAAGATTCGAATAAGTGTACAATTTCCCTACACTTTTCTTTTCGTCGTAAATTTTGTCCCTTTTCCTTTCACTTCAGTATTACTTAGTGCAGCAAAATCAGTACCAATAATGATGAATAGGAAAAATCCAATTCTATTAACTGTTTTCTTAGCTATCATGTGATGCATGAATTTTATGTTATGAATTAACTGCTGCACACTTTTCTTTTGTATACATTTTTCAGTTTATTTAGTTTTACTTCATAGTTTTTAGAAAAACGCTACCTCTTCTATTGTTTTATTACTTTTTAATTTCTATCTCAATCTGATGCTATTAGTTGTAACCTATGTCAAATAATACAGCATAGAGTCCTGAGTGTACTAAATATATCTTTTCATTTATATTGATAACACTAATTTAGGAACAAGCAAAAGTCAAACCGGATAGGTAGTAGTAACTTGAGTAACTTGAAATTATGACTATATAATCTTAGTTTCGTTGAAACCAGACTATATGCCGCATTTATGAAAACCTAGTGCGTTCCTATGGTTGGTACCTATTTACTTTTAACTCTCCATATGAATATTGAGTGGGCACGTAGGTCATCGCTTGCTACAAAGGTCTAATTTCAAAATCCACAGTTGTATTTGAATAAAACACAATAATAGAGAATTAACCAATGAGATACTGATTGTATTAATTGTGTGTTCTATAAAAATAGTAATTGTCTATATATATTTATACTCAAGGATTTTGATCTTTAATTATACTTAAATGACGGAATATTATTATAATTATACTTATAATGGTAATTTACAAGCTTTCAATATTTCTTATATGTGCAATTACACTGCCAGTTATTAGCGTGATATTAATGCGAATGGCATCTCCTTTACATTTGAATTCTTTGCTAATCATTATAATCCATTATATTTCTTATACTCGTTATAATAGAAATAACTTGCTCATTTATGGTTCATGCTATCAAATTATACCTCTTTAACTTTTAGTACCTTTTCAAAATTGCAAGAGCGTTAGGTATTGAATGCAACCTCTCGGTCGCTTGGATTTTTTTCTCTTATTCACACACACAACCTATCTATTACTTCCGGCAAAAGTTTCGTTACACTCGCGTGACATTAATTTTAATAGTATCCTCTGGCTTCTTTAAAAGTTTTCATAATTTCACCTTGTGCGTTTAATTCATACACTTATATAGTGTTGCGTAGATTTACATGTCAATCACACAATAATAATATTTTTCAGCAGGTTGATCTTTGTTCTTCATTGAATTCTACACTTTTACGATTTTCTTGAGCAGTTTTATTTCTTTACTTCATTTTTTACGCCGGATTGTAAAACGCGCAACTATTTCCAATAGTTTACATTACTTCCGTCTTGTCTTTTAACACATCCACTTTTATATACTTCTAATTATTAGTTAATACATTTCCTTGTACACGGGTATAGGAACAGAGCAGAGCAGAGCTTAGGTAGCATACGGGCGTTCAATCTAATCAGACACACATTCGCTCAGGCACTCTTTCCATGCACACATCCGTGCACACATTCGTTATGGCTTATATAATTTGCTTTTATATTTAAAATTAAACGCATCTTCAAGGTTTTGACTTTACTATCCAAATTTTTTTTTAATGATTGTGTAAGTGAGTAACGATCACATAATAGAATTATCTTGAAATACAGAACTACTCTCGCGATTATATAGTATTTCTAAACTTCCAGCATACTTTTTGTAAAAATATTAAAACTATAACCTGTCAGTTCATACAAGAACTCATGATTCAAGGAACGCGGTGGCACGTACTAAATGTCATTATAGTTTGCAAAAACAAACAACAAAAATATATATGTCCGCCATGCATTTATGTAATTATGAAATGTTTATATTTCCTATTGTTATCTAATTTTACGTCGATACATTACTCCGATGGTTTTCCTTCGATAGGAATATAATTATATACCTAAGTTTCATTGTAAACAATGAGATTACACATATTTCAATTTCTAAGCTTTCTCAGTTGAGGTTATTTTTACATGTAATCAGAAGTGGTCCAGTATGTAACACTTTCTTCCCCATTATTGTGATGAAATGATTCAGTGTTTTATTGCATTTATCAATGATGTTTTCTCTTTTTAACCCCTCCTATTCTTCTGGAATCGTGCCCTGTTAGAGCTTTGAAAACATGAAACTCTGTATCTATCCTAATTCTGTTATAATTATGAGTATGCAAGCAGTAAAACACATTTAATTTGCCCTGAATTATATATGCAAACGCGCGGATGGTTATTTCTTACGTGTTGAATTGTTCATCATGAAGCTGGAACTTTGTGATAGCGCTCATCCTCCAATGCCTCGTCTGCAACGATTTACATTACTGCCCCTACTCTCTCTCATCCCCTCTCTCTCACCCCCCTCTCTCTCTTCCAAAAACCTAAGAAAAATAATTTTTCATATGGTTTGAAATATTCATAGCAGTATTTTATATCATTATTTTTCTATGCACTGTTTCTTCAGACGTATAACAGAGCACCATTACGATATAACCTCTTGCTTATTTTGAGCAGGATGTACATTTTAGTTTTCCTCAAAGACCGGAAATGCTTATAGATAAGTACGCATGTATACTCGTGTTTATCACTATTAACTTTCATCACTTGACACATTCTTTTTCAAATTATTTTTGAATACTATATACTACCCCCACTTCTTGTTACCTGCTAATGCAATTGCCAATTACTTAATGCTTGCAATGAAAGCTTTGAATTTTAAAATAAATACATATTGTGGATTTCCAACGATTACATAAACATAGAGATACATACATACCTTTTTCTGTTTTAAAATTTTATTTATTGTGAGATATACTCTCATTTACCTTTAGTTCTGTTCACCGATTGTATAGTTTGAGCAATGATTGAGCACATTGAAATACTCAAGAGTCGAACACAGTCCTTTTATGACTTTCGCCAGCACTACTGAGGAATGTTTTGCTACTTCACCCTCATGGTTTCTATAGATTTGAACATCAATAACCTCTCTCCACACTGATTCTACGATTTATTAATTTTGTTTGAGCACATTTACATCTCAAGAAAGTTTGTTTATTGCAGGTGTGGAAGATGCACTTTCTTGTCGTTGGAACATTGGTTCCCTAACTCCTGTCCCTTAGAATATAAATCATTTTGGTAATATTAGATAGTCTGTACTTTAGTGTGGAATATGGAAGCGCTTCCCTAGGTTAATTTACTTATATTTATTTTCTAGATTTATTACTCACATTAGTAATAATTGTGGGATATCCCTACGGTTCTGTTGTTATTGTTCTGTGAAACATAGCTTCACAGGTTCACCTGATGGTCCTGTGGATGTGCTATGACGTCATTGATTTCCATGGTATGTATGTTTTTCTCTTAAGCTATGCCTGATGGCCCCTTAGAGATAGCTTACAAGTGAGATGAAGAGATAATTTTCATCCAGTGCAGTGGGAGTGCGCACGTTTACAGTGAAAAATCATATGTTTTGTCATTGTTTTTCACATTTAAATGGTACACAAAGAAAAGAATGCATTCTTTAACATTCAGGTTAAGATTAAATACTTTATGCACCTGTAAGATACACCCTCTTGGTGCACCTGCATATACTTTATCCAGGGAGAGTTAGTAATATGATATTAATGAATAATGTTCAATACACAAGAATAAATTAATGGTTAGTGCTCAATGTGGACGCATGTTCATTTGCAGAGAGCAGTTGGTAACAATGTATCATAATAACCAATAATGCATCCAAATGGTTCATATAAACAACTTTAACAACTTAAATTTAATACTGAACCTGGGTAGACATAGTATCACTATGTGGATGTCAGTTTAAATTCCAAAACATACATTTTCTATTTTAATTCTGTGAAATAATTTTTGTTTTCTTCTAAAATAATTTGTTTGTATTTTTATTTAGAAATATTGAATTTTTCTATGGGACAGATTTCTGCTCCATGTTGTAATTAACTTAAAGATAGGAGGTGCTATTTATACTTTATAAATTTTATAAACACAAGCATATGTGGAATTGTTTAAGAAAACCCTAATCTTCGGTAAATATAAGGTGCATTCAAATGAAACCTAGTCAGTGCCTCTAACTTTGCATTACACATAAGGTGGCACCACATAACTGTGTGTATGGTGGCGCCATCTATTAGTAGAGCGACTAAAGCGTGCGCAACGTTTGACGTTGCATAGCGACAGTGTGGGTTCACGCCGAAGAGAGGGTGGTCACACAAGTTATCATCCATTACTGAACATGAAGGCGAGTAAGCAAGAACAGGGAGGAGTGATTCGATTTTCAACAGCGGAGGGAGTTGGATGCCGTGAAATGTATCGACGGATGAAGGCTGTGTACAGTGAGTACAGTCTGTGTCGTTCAAGTGTGGTGAAATGGCGTAAAAGATTCCTTGAGGGGCGCGAGTTACTGGAAGACGATACTCGTGTCATCACATCTGGAATGATTGCGGAAGTGAATGCTTTAGACTTGGGCAACCACAGAATCACCGTGGACCAGATCCATTGTTAACTGGGTATCAGCGTGGGCACCATTCACACCATAATGCATCACTACTTGAAATTTCGAAAAGTTTTTGCGCAGTGGATTCCCCAACAACTGATCGCCGAACAGCGCAATACTCGAATGGCGCTGTCTTTGAGTCATCTGCAACGTTATCATGAGGAGGAATACGGCTTTCTGTCGCATATTGTCACTGGTGACGAAACATGGTGTCGCCATTTTGAACCGGAAAGCAAGCGTCAGAGCCGGCAGTGGAAACATGCGACTTCACCACCTCCAACGAAATCAAAGGCCGTGCACACCAGTTCTGGTAAGGTCATGATGTCCTATTTTGACCACAAGGGCCCACTGCTTGTCAAGTTCCTGATCGGGGAACCACCATCAATGCCCAGCGTTATCAAGCTACTTTACAGAACATTAGACGAGCCATCAAGTCGAAACGCCCAGAGATGTTGTCCAATGGCATAATTTTCCTGCATGATAATGCCCGCCCACACACTGTCAATGCGGTGAAGACGACATTGCAGTAGTTTCGATGGGAAACGCTGGAACATCTACCGTACAATCCAAACCTTTCACCGTGTGACTTTCATGTTTATGGGCCTCTAAAACAAGCTATCGCGGACATGATTCACAACGGACGATGAAGTGTGAGAATGGGTCCAGGCCTGGATCCAACAGCAGCCTACTAGCTTACTCAAAGATAGAATCGACCGCCTAGTGTCGCAATGGGATAAATGTGCCAATAGTTTTGGCGACTATTTTTGAGTTAATAAAATCGCTACCGTTACTTTACACAAGTGACCGGGTTTCATTTGAATGACCCTCATACTTTATTTGGCAAAAATAAGCATGCTTCTGGTAGAGGTGTTTTGAACTTCCCCACAGGGATGTTGACTTTCTTATTAAATGTTAACAAGTGTATGCCGACTTTCAGGAAGGCAGATAATAAAAGGAAGCAGCAGAATTTTTTAAGTAAATAGATACATGAAATTTTCTGAACATGTATATTTTGTGTATAAAATTGTAATTTGTGGAAACACAGTAACTTCTCAACTTTGTGTTTTCCTTTGAAAATGTTGCTATTAACTTTGGTATTTTTAACCTAAATCTGGCTTTCATTCCACCTACACACATAGTGGAAAACTAAACAACTCAGAAAAATTCAATAGTGTGTGTATAACTGAGTTAGCTAACAACACATTGTTATTGAAATCACCTGTTGCTTCATTGTAAGCATTGTCGTTGTTTTTATACTAGCTGAATTTTAAGAGAGTTAAGCTGATGAGACTTAAACCGATTATGTAATGACTGTTGTGAATGTGAGAATTTTGTGTATTCTGCCTATGTCAAAATTTTGACTTGTGAACAGTTGTGCTTATGTATATTTTTTATTTAAAAATATTATGGATCATAAATTTATTAAGCACAAATAATGTTAATGGTTCTGTATGTTGTGCGCATATTGTCGTCAAGTATACAACAATGTAATATTTCTTTAACGTATCTATGCTTATAATGTTATGCCATGTATTTGTTTTGTACAACTTCTATATATTTTATGCCTCACTTATGTGAAAGTTCAGATTGCATTTTTTTACAAGCAATTTTTTCTTAAATTTTTCATATATTCTCCCTTCTTGGTACTGGATTTTTCGTTTTATTAAGAATTCTGTAATCTATTCTTTATGTCTCTCAAGGTCATTAAATGCTTCCTTCTTTGTGTCATAAGTAGTTAAGGCCCCAGATTAAGAAAGTGGATTAACGAAACTCCTGTCGCTAGGTGGCGCTGGTGTTGCGTTAATCCTCCTTAATCTGCTGATTATGGCGGATTAACTTTTGGCAGTAGACTTGAAACACCGTGGTGACTAGCGGTGGGGATTATTGATAATCTGATTTGTTTAATCTGGGACCTCACCTTTTTATTTTTTATGAAATAGGATACAGAGAGAGTTACAATTGTTGTTATATTTATGTGAAAACCAGTACACACATGAAGCACTAAATACACTGCGTCGTTACCCCTGCATATAGTTTCTACGACTGCGCCGTTGGTGGCAGTCCATAGTTCGATGCCCGCTCGAGTTGGAGTCAAACGCGGTATATTCATAGAGATAGAATTAATGTTAAAGTTCACTGTACCTTTTTCTCTATCCGACGTGGCTTCGTCTTGTCCTTCTCGCTCTTACCCTGGCTAGTTGGTTCTCAGCGGTGATTTTAGCATGGACTCTGCCTATCATGATATTTGATAAGCTCGTCGATCTCAGTTGTGGTACTGGAGTGTACAGAGGAATTGACTACACACTGTAATGTTTGGTTTATGGCTATTTATTGCTATTTCCTCACTCTAACACTACATAAATGTTCCTGTTCACATATCACCATTTTGCGCGGCAATTGTTGACTGTGAACTGCTTAGCAACTTCAACTGTCTTCCACTGTGTACTGTCTACTACTGTATACTGTCTTCTACTGTATACTCTTTTACTTTTTAACTGTGTACTTCGAACTCTTCAACTGTCTTCCACTGTGTACTGTCCACATCTGTGCACTGCCTTCTACTGAATACTGTCTTCTGCTGAATGTCAATTATGCACTGCTTTCCCTAAAAGTCAACGGTAAAACTACCGTTATATTATATTTGCCTCGCTCCATACATCCGGAGCGGAAGCAAACACAGTCATAAAACTTTACCCTTCTATTCATACACAAAAGATCCCGTTTTCGCTGACCATGTGTACATCACGTTTCTACTCTAACTGCAGCTTTCAAGACTTTCTAAACCTAGTGAAACAGGAATACTATGTACACGGCAAATATTAAATTATACAAGAATTACTATTTACATTTTTTTCACATTGTACACATATATAATTTATAGATTAAACTAAACACTGAATAAACTACCACATAATAAAAATAATTCCGGCACATTCTGTCTCATAATGGCCCAATCGTGGATGTTAAAGAAAATTTTAAATCATTGTTTCTTTCTTTACATTCTAACGATTCCTTCCTATACTAGACATTTATACCTTAATTTTAATACAAAATATTTTACTTCATCATTCATACAGCATTCCTTTTGACATTTCTAATATTTCACACACACATTTTTCTTTATTCACAACTTAATACTTGTGACATTTATTTCTCGCCCCAAATAACACTTATTGTTGTTCTATTCTGTGTCATGTTACACTAATACTAGATTTGAATATGTCTATATGAGTCTAACAAGTAATATAAACAATATATTTATTATACATTTATATTATATTCAATATCCCTAATATTCTATTTTATATACAATACAATGTTAAGCAATTTTGTTTTTATTTACAACCTTTTCAACCCTAGTTAGCAACCTAGTTGAGCAACCGTATTATACCTAACTGGCTTTCAGTTTTACTTCTCATTTACCGGTCTTTCTTCCTTCTTTTCTACCCGTTACTTTTCATTTTCCTCTATATTCTTTAGTTGTTGCTCTTCCGATGGTTGTTTATATTTCTTCAACAAGGTTTTATGAAATCTTCCTAAGCTTTTTCCATTTCTAATATCAGCAATTTCAACAGTATCCGTACCAAATTTCTTGATGACTTCATACGGTCCCTTGTAATAGATCATTAATCTTTGGTTTTCCTTCTTTATTTTATTGGACAATGATTTATTACGCAATAGTACGTTATCACCAATCTGAATATTCCACTTAATTCCTTGTTGTTTAGCTTCATGTCTCTCCTTCCTTCTTGTCGCCATTTTATTTATTTTCTCTAAAGCAATTCGAAATATTTCTTCTGCTTCCAATTGTTCATCGTCAACAGGGATAGTGATTGGTAATTTCACGTTCACTGTTTTCATGAGCTGTCTCTGAGCTATCTCTATAGGATTGAATCCTGTGACATTGTTAGGAACTTCGTTCATCAAGGTTTCAATAGTCTGGATATATTTAAACCAAGTGTTACGTTTCTTGTGACACAATAATTTCAAGAAAACGCCTACATCCTTGATAGCTCTCTCGCTCGGGTTTGCTTTGGGATAATATTTAGAACAGTAATAATTGTAATTGCTGCTCTCTTCACATCTTCTGAAAACTTCCTTCCTCGGAATATCGTAGCATTGTCAGTAAGTATCGATTTAATCGATCCCTCTTGCGGAATGTATTGATATAGCAGCTTTCTTGCAAATTCCTGACTGTTGGCTTTCTTTAATGGGTATATCTTCACATATTTGCTAAAAACATCATAACATACTAAGATGTATTTATAGCCAAACGATGAGGACGAGAGGGGTCCATGCAGATCTAGACAAATTAAATCTCTTGGATTTTCTCTAATTACAGAATTAGTTTCAAATTGGTAATTAACATTTCTTTGTTTACACCGTTGACATAAATTGCAGCCAACAATTAATTTTCTTACTTTCGCTCTCGCTTTTGATATGTATACCTTCTCTAATAGTGCTGCGGTAACTCTGTTCCAGAGTGAAGAAAACTTTGATGAAAATCCATTATTATATTTCTTTCTAGCTCACGGGAGATTATAACCTTCCATTGCTTAACCAATCTTCCATGTTTTTATATAGCAGACCATCATGCCTAACAATATTTTCCTCTTTCGCACTTCTAAGTTGAGGAGCTTTGGTTATTAATTCCTTTAACTTGCTGTCCTCCTGCTGTAACTTGGCTAAATTTTTAATATTTTTCTCAGTTTCCTTACTTACATTTATATCTAACTGAAGCACGGTTACCTTCCTTTTTGGTTTTACTATTGTCTCTGGAATTCCCCTCCCAAAGTTGAGCCTTGATAATAAATCCCTAAAAGTATTCTGCTTCCCTGGGATGTGGATTATTTCAATGTCATAATTCATGATGGCATGCACATATCTAGATAGTTTTGAAGAGGTTAATTTACATTTCCTTATAAAAGTAAGACTAATATGGTCCGAAAATACCTTCACATGCTGCTGGTATATGTTTGTTCGGAATCGACTCAGCGCGAAGTGAAGTGCTCCTAGTTCCAGTTCAGTAACTGAAGCGTTCCTCTCTATTGAATCGAGACCTCGCAAAGCGGTACTTATGACATGAATTTTATTCTCTGGATTTCTCGTGCAGAGAATTGTCCCAAAACCTCCTGTCGTAGCATCGACGTAGACTTCGTAAGCCCATCCATCACGTGGACGTTCAAGAAGTATTGTGGAAGCGAAGAGTTCCTGAACTCTTTCATAGCAATTCTGTAGCTCATCGTTCCATGTCCATTTACGGTTCTTTTTAAGTAGTTCCCGTAAAGAAGCCGCCTCGGCTGCATACCTGGGGATAAACCTGCTAATATAATTCCAGATTACAAAAATTCTGCGGAGTTGTTTAATAGTTTTCGGCGCTGGAATTTTCCTCATAGCCTCAATTCTTTTAGGATCCGGTTTCCTGCCATCTTTACCAATTATGAATCCAAGATATTCAATTTCTTTAACTCCGAATTTTGATTTTTTTAGGTTCACTGTGAAACCACATTCTTTTAATCTTCTGAATACAAAATCTAAATTTCTTAGATGCTCATCGAAGTTTTCGGAAATAATGAGAAAATCATCGATGTAATTAACTAAGAAACTTATATCTGAGTTCTTGAATACCTCATTTAATGCACGTAAAAATCCGCTGCTAGAGTTCTTTACACCAAAAGGTAATCTTTTGAAACGTAGGATTTTGCCTTCCATAATAAAAGAACAGTAATTGCGTACACTCTCACCTAATGGGATTTTCCAGTAGCTTTGGACCAAATCGATCGATGATATGTATCGTCCCCGCGATACCTTGGTAAGTATTTGATTAACACTTTCATTTTGGAAGTGATCCTGCTTCATATAACTGTTTAACTTCCTTGCATCCAGAGTAAGACGTAATGAAGTCGGAGATCCTCGCTTCAAAGTCCAACACAAAGGGCTTATAAACCTTTAGTCAGTTTCCTCCAGGATGTCGTTTTTTATCATATCATCAATTACCTTTTTAGCTTGTTGTCTCAGACTTATCGGTAGATTATTGTATTGGTGGCAAAAAGGTTTAATTCCGTCAACTTGAAATTTGTGCGTATAAATATTGCATTTTTCGGGAATATCTGAGAATACTTCTGCGTTGTCATTTAACATTATCCTCAATTGCTCCTTTTGTTTACTATTTAGGCCGTTGGCATCCTTGCACTTCAGAAGAATTTCTTCCTTTGTCTCATCATCAGGCTGGGTCATACTTGGGCTTACTACCTGGAAATCGGTCGGTATAGCGGTGAATAAACAGGTCTATCTGTCCGTTTCCTTCTATAGTACGCATATTTACTACCTCGGTGTTGTCAATCATTATTTTCTGTACAAAGAGTTTCGAGTCAACAAGTTCCATTTCTTCAGGCGTGCGTTCAATTGGAATAATTTGTTCCGTAATGAAAGGAGCACTTAAAATAAGATCTTCCTTTTGAATAAAAGCACTATGCTTTTCAAAATCAATCCTAACTCTATATTCCTCTAAGAAATCACAACCCAGTATAATATAACTATTTAAATCATTTACAACTAAGATCATTATTTCAAAGATTTCTTCCTCAAAGTTTACGGTTAACAAACATTGCCTCTTTATTATTTGGCCAGATTTTCCAACTGCGACTCTACATATTAGATTAGAAGTAGCAAGGCTCATTATCTGCAGTCCATTGTTAATTAATTGCATGTATAGTCTTGTTGAGCATACACACGTAGTAGCGCCTGAATCCAAAATTGCGGTTAACAGATTTTCACCTATTTTAATAGAAATTAATGGCACTTTCGAGTCGTCGGATTTATTATTTTCAATTTTGTTTTCCACGGTTCTTACTTCCATTGATTCGTCTACGGGATATCTCACGAACTGATTCTGTGTGACGCCTCTGTGATCCCTAACCATTACGCCACAATCTAGTTTAACTGACTGGTATTACTACCTATGTGAGGGCGGCCATCTTGAACAGGTGCTACTGTGATTTCCTGTCTCCCATCACGTTGATTTTGAACTGGTTGCATTCTTCCACGGCTGTTTGTTCTTCGTACTGATCTATTTGTTCTTTCACCATCGGAATGATATCCATTGTATCCAGATCTCCAGTTATTTGTATGTCCCCTTGAATTGTGTGAAAATTCGTTTAGGTCACGAAATCTTCGCCTTGGAGAAAATCTATTCTCGAATTGCATGAAGTTTATGCGTTCATGACGATCTCTTCGGTTATATACTCGATTTCCATGCTGGAACTGAGGGATCTGAGTTTCAAATCTGTTACGAGGTCTGTTTTCTCTCCCTGATTGTCCCCTACGTTCTTGGTGATTATTGTTTCGGCTGAAATTCGAGTTATATTGCGTATTTTCCCAAGAATTTAAAGATTCAGTTTCTTGATTTCCTAATGCAGAAACCAGGTCTACCATTTCAATTAAAGTTCTAGGCTTCACGACCAACAAAGAACGTTGAATATGAATTGGAAAATGCTTTGCCATCATATCCATGAGATCTACTTCCGGTACAGGAGGTCTTAAGTATTTAATATATCTTGCATTATGCAAAAGGTAATCTGCCATGCTCATATTTTCGCTGGGAGAACAATAAACATAGCACAGTTTTACTCTTAATTCTTGTTGTTTGCTCGCGCTCCAATATCTATTGAGGGACAGATGTTTAAAACATTCAAAATTATTTTCAGGACCCATCGCGATCATTATCCAATTCAAAGTATGTCTGTCCACGCATTTTCGAGTTATCATCATCCTTAATCCCTCTGGAACATTTTTAAGTCTAAAATATTCTTGCAATGGTCTAGGAAGTAAATTGGTGAGTCGTCATTGGCGTTCGAAAAAGTAGATAGAGCTAGGTCACTCAACACGTTGCTATTATAAGATTGCATACGGAATCTATGGTTTGACCTAAGGTCCCTGAAATTACATTGTTAGATTCAGAACTTTGAATGGCACCTCCTGTTGCTTCACTAACATTGTTGGAAAATACAGAAGAGGTTTCTCTATGTCCATTACCTGCACTATTAAATACATTGGAGACATTGTTATTTAAGAACTACTGTTATTATTTACATGCATACTATTAATTTTATGTAGTAACACATCAACAGCTTTTTGTGTGTTCTGACAGTTTGCATTCTGTTTCTTAATTTCCTCTGCCAACTGGTCATTTATATCTTTTACTTTACTTAAAATCTCATCATTAGTACTATGCATTTTCTCACACATTTCCTCACGAACTGAATGGAATTTATCATTCCACCCCTGCATATTTTCTACCTGTTGAGCACTTATCTTTTCTTCCACCTGTTTTACACTATTGGTAATATTTACATGCATTTTATTTACTTCTTCCCTGACTTTAGTTATCTCTACTTCTTGTTTCGACATTAGCTTATCTACCCTCTATGATTGTTTCCCTATTTCTTTAGATATTTTGCTTTCCCTATCTTTAGCTTCCTTTCTAACCTGAGTAACTTCTCCTTGGATTTTAATATTAATTGATTCCATTTCTTCTTTAAGCCTCTCTTTCATTTCAGCTATTTTTTGGTTCACCTTTTGGCTGATTTCCCCTCTTAAGTTCTGAAGATCACTACTTTGCTTGTCAATTTTCTGATTTAGTTGCTTCATTTCCCCACTCAGATTTTGATTTATTTCCCCTTTAATGTCTTTCACTTCACTACTTATTTGTTTCATCATGAACATAAGTAGCTCGAAATTACTCTGCTCTAAGTTTTGTGTGGAGGGTTGAGCATTATTTTCTACCTCACTACTCTAACTACCTGCTCTGGACTGGGGTTTCTCTGAATGTTTAGGTTTGAAAGTGGGTCACTGATCCTATCATCTGGGCTTTCTTCTAAATTCACCTCTGTAGAAATGCTACTCAAGGGCAAATCTACTACTTCCGTTTGATCGTATACAACTTCCATATCACGTTCTGAATAGCTCTCCATATTCTCCTGACTTTCCTCAAAGTTCTCACCCTTATCAGACATTTTCCTACGTATTAGCTTATTATTACGTAACAAAATAGATTATATAGCACTATTACTAGATTTAAAATTTAACATGAATATTAATCTGACCTTTATATTCTTTCTTTCTTCTTACAGTATCTTGTAGCGGTTTTTATTCTCTTGATATGGTTTTCTTTTCTTAATTTTATGCCCCTTCCTTCCTAAGGCACATTCACTACTCTGCACATATCACAACACTGCACTAAATATTTCCACAAGATTCTTCTTTTCGCTTCACGCTGCCTTCGTTGTGCTCCTCTCCTCTGCTCGCTGTCTTGGTGTCATCTTCTTCTTTCTTTCCCGCGTCTCCTAATTCCTTTTTGATGATTCCTATTCTCTCTTTATTTGCTCCATTCAAGCCACACCAAGTTAGGCGACATTTATGCGTCGTTAGCCCTGCATATTGTTTCTACGACTGCGGCGTTGGTGGCAGTCCATAGTTCGATGCCCGCTCGGGTTGAAGTCGAACGCGGTATAGTTATAGAGATAGAATTAATGTTAAAGTTCACTGTACCTTTTTCTCTATCCGACGTGGCTTCGTCTTGTGTCCTTCTCGCTGTTACCCTGGCTAGTTGGTACTCAGCGGTGATTTTAGCATGGACTCTGCCTATCATGATATTTGATAAGCTCGTCGATCTCAGTTGTGGTACTGGAGCTTATAGAGGAATTGACTACACATTGTAATGTTTGGTTTATGGCTATTTATTGCTACTTCCTCACTCTAACACTACATAAATGTTCCTGTTCACATATCACCATTTTGCGCGGCAATTGTTGACTGTGAACTGCTTAACAACTTCAACTGTCTTCCACTGTGTACTGTCTACTACTGTATACTGTCTTCTACTGTATACTCTTTTACTTTTTAACTGTGTACTTCGAACTCTTCAACTGTCTTCCACTGTGTACTGTCCACAACTGTGCATTGGCTTCTACTGAATACTGTCTTCTACTGAACGTCAATTATGCACTGCTTACCCTAAAAGTCAACGGTAAAACTGCCGTTATATTATATTTGCCTCGCTCCATACATCCGGGTGAACAGGATGCTCCTCGAGCATAGTAAAGTGCCCTTTGCCTGAAGGTGATTGCACCGGCGGTTGTAGACGCAGATCACTGAAATGAGAGAGAGACGAGCGTGGTTGAGCATTGCAAGATGAGATGAAGGAAAGAAAAAAACCGTAGAGAAGGAGGAGTTTGCTTACTTGGACGGTGTATGTGCGCGTTCCATGTTTCACTGCGAATAAGGCCGGCGGCACACGTATGGATTTTATAGCAGCGCGAGCTAGTTCTGAAAGCTCATGAGAGAGATTATAGAGCGATATAAGGTGGTGTTCAGACGGTTTGTTACCTGCAAATGTTGACACGTCTGTAGAGCGCCGGAGCATTTTGGGAGACATGCGCCTTTGTACGTGTTTTGAATGACGTCATCGTTTTGCTCATAATCGCTGATGTGGAAATTGGAAAAGAACGCTGGAGCAGCAGTGGGTGAGGTAATCGATGACGTAATGACCTTCTGGCGTTGTGCGACCAGCGCTTACCGTAAGAGCCGTTGAGAAACTTCAGAAAAAGTGGCGATAGCGGAGTTAGACCTTAGCTGTCGAAATACTCTCCGTGACCGCTAGTGGGACAAAGATGCAAACCCAGAGCTTTCCAGGCTGGGTGATGGGGTTGGTGTTTGCGACTAAGGCAAATGAAAGTTTACGAGGGGAGGTTCTGCGGGTAAAGTGTAGCAGACGAAAACGCCTAAAAAGTGAGGGGGCGTTGAAGGACAGGTGGATAGAAAGCGGTATATTTGAAACAAGTTCATTATGAGAATGGATCTGTTGGCGTCGATTTTGAGGGTGCGATGTATTTCCTCCAGCACTGGAACAACGACTGTTTCTGTCAACTGTTTGGAAAAACCAACTCTTACAGACATGGAACCGTTGCGCTGATCGGAGATGTAAGGTTCGTTTGCGCTCATGTCGGCAGTGAGATCGGAAGCTATGACGGTGTAACCGTAGGCGTAGGACTGACTGGATATGCAGTGCCCCTCGCCTTTGAAATGAATGCCGAGACCGTCCTGAAGGGTTTGAAAGTATTGCATGCAGTACCCATTTTCAAAGTTTGGTTGAAGGTTATGAGAAGGTACGATTTGAACATTCGCGTAGAGTTGAAACGTGTTAATGTTAAAATGTTGAAATTGAAGGGTTTTTTGGTGACATCGCCGGTGTAGGCCTTGTCGGAGACCATGGCAACTACTACCCTCCTGGAATTTGGCCTGTGAAGACGTCACTAAAGGTCATTGCGCTGGTCTCTTTGGGAATGCCAAGGGCGTGAAAGCTCACATCCTTGAGATGGTACTTTCTGTTGCTCTTTGCTAGCTTAGTCTGATTGGCAAGCTTGATGGTGGACGAGGATCTAAAGGTGTTTAGATGTAGCGTGGCGGACTGGATATGGGCGTGTCCTTTGAAGATGCCCTTTTCGAAAACAAATTGAATTGGGGGGAGGAAGAGGTGAGCATGATGGTGGCGCTGACGTTGTTGGGCAGCAATGATTCCTGTCTAAACAAGGCATTCAGTAGCGGTGCCATGAGCTGCACGACCTTACTGGTAGCGGTGAACCCCTTGCGAAACAAGAACCCGGCGTTAGCGGCGAACGTGTACGTGATTCCCGGCGTGTCTTTCCTCCAGGGAGCGTACTGTAGTTTGGAGTTCATGGCATCTTCCGAATAATTAAAAAGATACTCGATGGACGTTCTATAGCGGTACCCCAACTGCGGCATTGAGATGAGGACGCTATAGAGCGAAAGCTCCACTTGGTGAAACAAGGAATTTGGTGCATTGTTGACAAAAGTGACGTTATCATCGGCCTTGAGATCCACTCCCTTGGCATCGACAATGCAAAAGAAAAGCTCCAGGATGATGTAAGTCTTGTCGAGGTATTCGTACGCATTTCCGGAATAATGAAAGTGATGGGGCATATTTCATGATGGTCTTTTGAGGGTTTAGATATACGAACCGAGGCTCTTCGACGAAAGCGGGAAGGTCTTTGAAGAGGTCGAGTTCGAAACTCATGTGGATGACTGCTTCGGACATTATGAGAACACGTCGTGTACTTTTCGTCTTCCGTGTTTCAACTTAGACTGGTTTGGCTTGGAAGGTTTAGCGAGTTTTATTGCTTTGAGCCGTCTGACGCCCGATCCTAGCATCGAATCGATTTTTTCGTCTACCTTTCATATGAGATTCGATCCGGCCTACTTTAGACTGAGTTTAAATGTTTTCTTAGGAGGTCTTGCTCTGGCGGCCACGTCGGACAGCACGAACGCGCCCACTTTGAGCGCCTCTTTGTCAACCGCCTTGGCACCGCTTTTTAAGAAGGGTAGAACGGTTCTGAAAAGACCTTCGATCGCAGAAAACAGGTTGCTAACTCGCTGGTAGCGCTTACCGCGATAGAGAGCGAAATCTTGATGGCCTAGCGCCCCACTGACTTAATTGAGGTAGTATTGCGTGACTGTGTGCACGTCCATTACTGACGCTTTGGTCGGAAGGTGAGAACTACAGTGGAGGATAATCCGTCAGCAAATGACGGTAATCGCCATAACCGTTCCTTAAATCTATGCTGACGGTTTTGAAGTCTTGAGTTATGACAAACACCCAGTTTAGAGAAAAGAAGGACTTTTCGACGGACGTTAACGTGGTATTGCTATTTTCAATTCCACCACCACGCACTCTATCATTTAGGAAAAATTTGTCGCCCAACATTTTCGGTACCACCAGATTACAGTAGATAAAGATTTCCTACGGGAACCCCATATACGGGTCTACGGGGTTTTGGAGTCTTTCTGCAGGATGACGTTGGTGTACGGTTCAAAACCCAGTATCTTGGCCATGGTGGGCGTGAACTGTAAGCTGTGAATGCGATGAAGCGGTTCAGTTCCCACGGGACGCTCGGAATCCGGAGATACGGCGGTCTCGGAAAAAGTCGGATTTGCGCCTTTGGCAGTGGGGTCGAAGGAGAGGTTTCCTCTGGTTTAGGCTCCTGTGCAGCAGCGGATGGGGCAAGCGCATCGGTTGCTCGTTTGTGAGAGCCCGGAGGCTTTATCGGTTGATGTATGCTGCCAGATCTGTGCCTTGGGGACGATAGTTTGGGGGTTCTCGGGGTTTAGGTTTGTCCGGTGCGTCGCTCAACATATCTGTGCCGGAAACCGTGGTCTTTGCAACGCGCATGATATTCTCCACGATTCTATCAAAAGCAGTGTTGGGCAGCTGCTGCGCATGCGTAACTGCAGCGTTTACGCTGACTGTTTTGTTGCTTTCGTTGTAAAGCAAAACGTTTTCCACGTGCCAATTCTGCTCGATGACGGCGTTCGCCCTGCTGAGAGTTCTTTGGGATCGCGCACGATGCCCTGGGGCATTTGCACGCTAAATTTTGAATGTGTGAGGAGGAGCGTTATCGTGTATTTGGAGCCTATGAGCTGCGCGTCGCCTTGAGAGACGTTACAGAATTTCACTGGGTACCTCACCTTTTGAAGGGCCAGATCCCACTCTCCCTGCAGCACGATTCTCTCGGGCAATACGTTGCAAAATTTGGAAGTGACTTTGGTCCATGGAGGCGCTGCTCACAAGCGTGAGCGAGAAGGGTTAGGTCCTGATCATAACGAAGCGATCGTCGAAGCCTGATCCCACGAATTTTATTTGGAAGGATAGCCCTTCCACTTGATCAAAGGTTGTTTTATGAGCCCGCGCCCCTTTGTTTGCAGGACGCGATCGATTTTAATCGTTTGAGGAAGCACGACCTTTTGCAACTCTTGGGTGTAAACGTTGCCGTCTAGGTCCGCTCCGACGAGATCCTTGAGCTTATATACCATCGGTGCACCGCAAGCAATCTTGTCGATCACGAAGATATTGTCAGTCTTGTTCTGCTCGTAACCCTTATCGAATTTCATTTTTTCCTTGCAAACGCGCACGCGATCTCCGACAGAGCATTTGGGCGGCGCTTTGCGCGGAAGGCGCCTATCGTAGTATAGATTGTGGTACACTTGCACGATGTTATTGTCGTTCACGTCCTTGGGTTCCATTTTGGTGAACCTGTGATATGAACTGTTGTACGACTGCAGCAGTGCCGGAAACACCTCCACGTATCTGTAACGGTTCGTGTGCGTAAAATATTTTCACAACTTCGTCTTGAGAGTGCGGTTGAAGCGTTCGACGACGCTGGTTTTGACATTACTTTTGGTGGTGTAATTAAGCACGTCGTGTTTGTTGAGAAAGTCGCGAAAGGATTTTTTGATAAACTCTGTTCCCTTGTCGATCAGCAGAACCGCAGAGAACGCGCTCTGAGAATATGGAGCGAAACGCTTGTGCCACTTCGGACCCCAGCCTCGATTTCAGAGGTTCTGCCCAAGCTTACTTGGAGAAGACGTCGATGACGGTTAGAATGTACGTGTAAGGTTTGTTGTACTCATTGATGCTGTTCATGACCTTGGTGTCCGCTTCCCAAGGATCGTCTATATTGGTCACGTAGTAGTACCTTCCGTTTGTGGAGCGTGAATCTCTCCTGGTTTGGAAGAAACGATTCGTTTGTGGCTTCGATATCCCCATGGCCTCTCGTACTGGGCTTACCGAGGCAAATCCGTCAGGGTGTTTCGGTTTTGCATAATAAGGTCTTATCGTGTTCCATTCCTTCATTGCTTGATTTTAAAGATGTTGCCACTTTGGCATGTGAAGGTTATATCTGGGCTGCTCGGTTTCTTCTTGGGCAAGGAAGAACACGGTCTGTTCTTCTTCTAGGGCGAAAAAGGGTCAGATTTTACTATCAAGACGTCTCTGACTTTAAACGTACCTCATAAAGAAGTTGAACGTCGTCCTCATCGTCGCTTTCGTTATCGCGAGTGTAGGGCCGTCTCACTCGTGTCACGAGATCGAGATTGTTTCCCTATTTATATTTCATTTACCCCCACTTTTGGTCGGCAGATACTGGATTTTTGCGCTCAAGGTCCTCCGTTTCCTTAGGCAGGCTAACTATGGTTTTGTCGACGAAGTGAAGCTTTTATACAGTTTTCGGCTGCGCAGACACGACGATCTGCCTACCGAGCTTCACCCCTACGTTTTGACACGAGCGCGCCAATCAGGGAGGTCAGTATGGGTAGAACAAACGCCGGTAAAAATGCTCCTTCCTGAATCAAAATTTGCTTGTATTTCTTCATCGATAACTTTCTGTCGACTAACTTACTCCAAGCCCATTATGCCTTTTTAAGCGATTCACACATCTGGCTAGTAGTTGCACGTTACATCCTCACACCTTGAGCATGCATTCGCAATCGACCTCTATCAGATCTCCGTTCGCGTTTTTCAACACCTTCTCGAGCACTGTAGGCTTAGCATTGGCCAAGGGGGTCAGATTTCCGTGCTGCCTCACTTTGCGCGCGCTGTTCAATTTGGCAACGCTCGTCCTGTCCCGAACACTGTTTGCGCGTTAATGACGCTCGCGTTGCAGGAAGCACTTCATTGAAAACTGAAAACGGACTCATCGGAGTTTGTTGGGAACAAAATACGATAGCGTCTCCCCGGCAGCATGCCCGTTCCATCCCTATAGCGGTCGAACGTGTACTCCATGCAGTCCAGCCCCAGATACCCGTGCGGCTGTTCGGTGGTCTTTTCGAAGGATTCTAGCAGAAGCTTCGAGTTCCTCGGTTCGATGTATTGGTACAGCCTCTCTATTTTCATTTTATCCCTGTTGTTTTTGAACGCCACGATGTAGTTTATGTTCAGAGATATCTTTCGAAACTTCTGTTCCTTTGTGATCACGTTCTCCATCATGTACAGCTTGTGGTGCGAGTCTCTAATGAAAATATTGGACACTTTTGAACCCCCAAGCTCGAACATGAGGTCGTCGAGGACCACCAGTGATTCTTGCCTGCGGAATTTAGCTCGGGCACGCGCGCGTGGGTCTAGCAATCTGGCTGTAGGGCTTAGGGTTTCGCAGAATACTCCGGCGGGTGGCACCACAGCTCCTTGGAAGGACGCCGCCGAAAACTTCGTCGGCGTTGCGTATCAGCTTCTTGAAGAAGGTGGACTTTCCACAGCGCGACAATCCCACGACGAGCATCGTGCTGGAAAAATCGAATCGTCTAATGCTTCGCGGCGGGAAGACCATTGTGTCCTGGGTTCGATATGGACGGCTATGGCGCTTGGCGCCTCATTTATGTGCACACTCTCTCTTGAATCCGTAGGGATAAGAGTTGCAGTTGTCGGCAAGCACGTGTTTGTTCACCACCATCCTGAAGGTCTTAGTGCAGGTCTCGGTGACCAACGTCCAGAGCGGGTTTCTCGATATCTGAATACCCTGCAGCGTCACACTCTTAGCATTATCCCTCAACACCACGTCGCGAATCACGACGGCGTTCACACCCTCCAGGTTGCCGGAATTGCCTTGAACGTCTGGTGCGTCTCCGGACACTTGATTTCCAGGCAATATCTATTTGGGTCCATGGAGGTGAACCGGGAGACGTAAGTGCCCTTGCCGTACTTCTCCAGCTTGTCGGTTATGTCCCCAGGAAGCGGTCCACGAGCGGCATCTACTGGTCCGGTGTATACGGCGCGATAACGTGCCCGTGTCGAAGTAGCAGACTCTGTCACCAAAAGTGCGCAAGTATTGGTAGAGCGGCGCGCGCGTGCGCGATCGTGTACGCGGCGACTACAGCGTTCTTCGTGGGGTTCACCCTGTACCTCCACACGACGACAATCACTTCGTCCGTGGCCGGAAGGTATGACTGCACCTACACTGCTAGGACTTTTATCAGTTCGACGAGCCTGTCGTACCGATCGACGAGTTCGCACGTGGGCAGATTGTCCCTTTGTCCCATCTTGCCCTAGATGGAGTTGGGCGTCAGTTTGGCGAGCTCGCGCCTGCCCGGGTTGGGGCAATGGCGTTCAGGTCCAGAGCGACCCCTTCTCGTTCGAGAAACTTCTACACGTTCTCCTCCTTCTCGGATGAGTCACAGTCCAACGACCAAGCGGGGGCTTTGGTTTTGATTTTCAAGAATTGGTTCACGTAATCCTCGAAGAGCGCCTTCGTGCCTGACACGAGGTCGTGCCTCACCGTGTCGTACTCACAAATTCCGTACACGCGGAGCAACCGATAACCCTCTTCTAGGGCCACCTTCAACTCGTCAAGTACCCAAGTCGCCCTCAGGCTACTCTCGTTCTCCGGGTGACGGCATCGCTCCATGCATTCCGCCTGCCACATGCGCGGCACAGGGCGAATGTCAGCTGGCCTTTGATGCGAGCCGGCAGCACGGGATGATAGAGTGCGTTTGGAGGCAACACGGTACATTTGATCAATCCACGCTGTACATCCTTCCGGTCGGGAAAACCATTCAAGTGGCTTCGTTTTGTTCACGAAGCGGTACAGGGAGCAGCGTCCAGGTAGGACATCTTCGTGTAGCCCACCACTTCGGTGTAAGTGTTCGTGCAGTTGGTGCGACCTCCGAAGAAGGCGTCCTTTAGTGATTGAGCGGTTCGGGGTAGGGGAAGGCCTTCACGAATGCCGCCTGTTGCGTGTGGGACTTCGTCATCGCGTTGAATTCGCATTCCCACTTCTCAATACCCGGCGTTTCAATTCTTGGTCGAAGTTCTGACGGTGCCCTCGTATCTGGCGGCCATGGTCTCTTTTCCCGAATTACATATGACCGCGTAGCGAATGTGGGAACATCGTTTGCAACAGTGTTACCAGCAGCTGTGTATGGAAAATACCCGTTCCCCAGCGCCGTTCTCCCTATACCCATCCACCCCAGAACCTTCACTTCGCGTTCTCTGAGGGCGTCCTGGATAGTGATGTTATTCTGTGCCTCCACCCAAGACAGTCATATGCAGGCGATGCGTGATTGTATCCATCGGTCGGCAACAGCGGGCTCTTGTCGAACGGCATAAATGACTTTCGGTAAACGCACATGTACGCATGCCCAATGGTGACGCACTTTCGGAACGGATCAATTCCGTTCTCTTCCAGGAATTCTCTCCTAAATTTGGAAACTCCCCGGTTCAGCAGAAACACGTCCATCTTGCAGTACCTCACCAGTTCCTGTTTCATGTCGAACACGTACCCCGAGGAGGCTCTTTCCTCGTGCCAACTCTCGAAATCCTTCCTCCCTTCTACCGACATGCCGTTCGGGCAGTAGTACTTTCTATCGGGAATCGAACTCACATAATGCTCGTTTTCGTTCGTGTTGAAGAGGAATGGGAAATAGCCTTTGGTTTTCTTCAATCCGAAGGTATTGGAAAAGGGAGCCAGCGGCATGAGAATGAAGTTGAGCGAGTCTAGAAACATAACGTGAGCATACTTCATTTGGTAGATCTTGATACAGTTCCCGAAAAGCTCGGTCGTCCAGTTTAGAGTGTCCACCATGTATTTCAATAGAAATTGACTATCGTAGGCGCGCATATTTTGTGCGAGCAGCACGACATCCCAGGATTCGAACCTCAGCTGCATCACGTGATCAAACAACTGCTTCATCGGGTCGTCGGTAAAAACGTGTTCTTTCAAGCCGCACTCGGTGCAGTGGGCCAACGTTTGGCATTCGTCTATGCACAGGAGACACGCTTCATAAAGCAAGCATAAATTTGGAGCGTGGTTGTAGTGTTCTCTTTGCCCATGCATGCCGTGTCTTGCGTGCATTCGAAATCTATGAACATGAACACGAAGCGGTTTCTTTTGTTCGGTGAACAGTATGGCTGCATGTAGCACATGTAAATACTCCATGTGAATCTTGCAATTAGAGAAAAATATTTCTCCGCACTGGTGTGCCCCTTTTCGGTGTCTCAAGTTTACCAGGTTATTGCTAGAACTGCACACTTTTTCCACGTCGCACACCGACAGCGCCTTCGGGTAAAAGACGCCTTTTTTGCGTGGTTCGCAAAACATATCGGCCCCTTAAACTCACGGTTACACGCCCTGCAGTGTATGTAAGATTCATAGGGCTTAGCGCAATGCTGGTGACACTTTGAATACAGGCTGGTGCATTTGTGAAGTTCCTTTTTGTGCCGCCAGGGGACGTGACAGTGGCGGCAACACCATGTTCATTTAAAACAGATGTGCACGACCACGATGGCGTTAAAGTGCCCCTCGAGTTGCATCACGTCAATTTGCTTATCTGATGCGTATAACACGTGTTTTCCGGTGTGATCTCCAAAGACCGTAATAGCACATCCCTTTAACACGGTGTCAAAGCATATGATGTCATCTATGGTAAATGGTTCGCTCATTTTTCCTACGCTCCGGCACAAGTTTAAAGCCTTCCGATTTTACAAATACTCCGAACGCCTTATGTCGGTATAATTCACGCTTTTGCTTTGCATACGGCAGTCGCTGTTGCTAGGCACAATTTGTCTTTGTTCGCAATTTCTATAATTCATTTATTTGCCCTACAGTAAACGCACGGTTTGTAACACGAACCGAGACCTCCTTGGTCCGAACGAATGTTATTTTCAAGGGGACCCCTAACTAAAACTGTTGATTGCTTTGCATAAATTTTTCTATCGCCTTTATTACCGCATCGACATTCACTTGTTGCATGCGTCTAACTCGCATACTAATCGGTTTTGCCAGCTGCTGTTCGCCCGAAATGCTTATACTTAAATACCCAGGTTTGTTCTCTGATAGGTTTTCCTTTGCAAAATTTACAATGTAATTAAACGGCAGCGTTACCCATTGCACGGAGCTTGCGTCTTGGGGTCCCGGGATTACAGTAATGTCTGTTTCTGTATAGTCAGAGTAAAGTCTTTTCATCGACATCTGCTTATACGATATTACTACAAAATTTGGCTGCAAGGTTACGTCTTCACCCGCCCCATCTCCCCTCTGTGTGGTGCTACAAGTGCTTCGTTAAACAACGCCTAAACCTTACACAAAGCAGCACATTCGATACACGCCTGAAAAGTTCTGAACTTGCGTCCACTTTTATGCCATATTTTCTTCAACAGCTAAAGTCAACTGCATGGTATCTTTTGTGCAAATGTATTTCTCCTATATAATTACGTCAATCAAATTGCTTTCGTATTCCATGTGGCGCCATCCTGCTATTGCACGTACACGTATTATGCAGAAACACGTATAAATACTATTCGCCTAAAACGTATAATTTCTCCAAAACGCCGCTTTCACGCACAAGTCTCACTTCGGCAGGTGGCTTATTGCTCCGTGCTTGCAAAGACCACCTTATCGCAGCCGCAGCTTCCCGCTGCACACCAGTTAAATGCCTAATTAAAACACGCAGCGGTCGTTCTATCAAGTTCTTCAACGTATACTTCGTGTCCAACACTGCCAAACAATGTTTTCAGCCTTCGTGTTAATCTTTCGTTTATAAATAAAAATGCGCTATCGCGCGCGCTCCTGCACACTGTACTGATCAAATCGCTTCCATCGTTCACCTCAACAATGCTATTCTCGCGCAATACGCATAAAGCCGTATAAAAATGTGTTAAAACTATCTTCCAAACAAACGTTCGCTCTTTTGCCGTGAGTTCGCACTTTAGCAAGCGTCTTAACACCCTGTGCTTTTAAGGACACTTCCTCCCAGTTTGCGCATGCGCTGACAGTCTTGATTTAAAAAAAAAACAGCAAATCATTAACCACAGCTTGTAGAGCTGTAATCAGGTTCACAGCACATCCGGTCACACCGTCCAACCACCGCAACATCCACTTTCCGTAGGCAACAGGTTTTTCCAACCGCAAAACCGCATGTTAAAAGCTTTTCTCGCTAATGAGCTTCCGTTCGCACAGCCGTTGTTAAGAGCTTAACTGTAACTTTCAAAAAATCTTTTGGCAGTCATATTGTGACGGAAATCCTAACGCCTAATCATCCATTATTTGTTAACACCTTTAATCAGTTCATCTTCATTTCGACTCAAATTCTAACTCCTCTTCTTCTCCCCCCCCCCCCGTTCCTCCTCCACCTCTCCTACCTCTTCCGAATTTTCGTCGTAAACGGTTTCATAGTTAAGAAATTCAGCCTCTGAACCGGTGCACTTTTCAAACAAGCACAATCGATTTTATTTTCACCTATCACCTCACGTTAATTAAATTATTCCACCAATCACAAACCTTTTTTTAACCAATCAACACCCTCCAGGTCACTTCGTTCTCTAACGTTTTTACTCCTCACTCGGCATTTTTAACCTCTTTAACACACCGGATTCTGCACGTTCAACAACTCGCTGCAGCATCATCTCATTCACGTCACATACATTTCCTATAAATTTTTTCACAATTTTTTTTATCTCAACTCAAATGAAAACGATGGGAGTGGCTTGTTTGGAGGAGCGTTCAAGGAGAAAAATTCGCTTTATAGTAGAGAGATAGGGCCTACGAAGAGAAGTGCTAGGCTAGACAGACTTTAAGGTGTGGAGTATAAGTTTATAGGGGAAAGATAGCGAAACGTGGACAGATAACAGGCTAGACAGATGCTGAAGGAGGGAGAACATGGGCTTATATGAGAGAGATAGAGAATAAGAGGAGAGGTGTTAGACTAGACAGGGTTTGAAGGGTAGAATATGATTTTTATACGGGAGAGGTATCAGGCTAGGAGGGTTTGAATGGCAGATTATTCGTTCATAAGGGGAGATTTGGAAAACGATGGAGGAAGGTTCAAGGAAGGAAATGCGATTATATGAAAGAGATAGGGAAAACCGGATGCGCTTCAAGGTAGAGCAGGACTGAAGGAGGGAAACGCTTTACATATGATAGAGGCAGGAGATACGAGGAGAGGTAGTAGGTTATACAGAGTTTGAGGAGTTAGTGTACGGTAATGTGTAGAAGATATGGGGGACGGAGAGCCATCCTATGCTAGGAGATGAAAGAGAGCAATGCGCTTTATATGAGAGAGGTGGGGAAACGAGGAAATATGGTAGTCTAGACAAAGACCGAGGTGTTTCGGGTGCGTATATATGGGGAACATATAGGATACGGGGAGAGATGAGAGGCTAGACAGATACTGAAGGGGCGGTGGAGGTTTATTCAGCTGAGGTAGGAAGCCAAGGAGAGATGATAGACTATACAGATGCTGAAGGAGGGAGGAATACGCTATATATGGAAGAGAAAGAGGTGTTCATTCGAATTCAAAGCAGGGATTTGTAGAGATTTGTTTAAGGCAATGTTGCATGATTCGGTTTGTATCATGCTTTTAAGTGAGTTTAACGGGTAACTCAGATAGCGTAACAGGTATTCACGGTAATATAGAGAGTGATTAGACTATAAACATTTCTTATACAATGCTACAACACTTTTATATAGTTTTTTTCCGAATCTTACAAACGTTTTATATGTTAAACAGTTAGTGGGATAAACTATATATCGGTTCACAGCGTAGGTATATAGAATATTCTAAACAAAACTCACATAGAATTCCCTAAACTATCCCTTCATTGACTTCTCATTGTCTATTCAATCCTGTCTATTCAAAGCCTCTGAATGTTCCTCGTACTACAATGTGGATACTGAATGACATAGTTACACGATCCGTCGTTGCCTAGTCACAAACAGGGTGATCACTTCCTGGATGTGATGTCTTGTGCACAGTTTCTAATTCCACAAGATGGTTCGCAACTCGCAAAAACGTATGATCTGTATGAAGTGTTCTCTGCGGACACCTATGATGGTTTAGCCGACGTGCCTCCGTTGCATTCTGCTGCGCTTACCCGCATACTAAAAGCATGTGCAGACACTTTTTATTTGAAAACATTCTTCCGCAGTGAGCTTGAACGGCTGGAACTTCATATTTATAGGCAAATCCACTTTCAAGTGCATTCGGAAAGAAATCATGGTTTGCTAGAACGTTCTCGAGACATGAACAGAAATTAGTGTAAAAATTCATTTATTCCCAAGCATGATTTAAACTTCTGACATATATATATATATATATATATATATATATATATATATATATATATATATAGAACGAAAGAGAGGAATGTCCAAAAATAGTCCGTGAGAATCAACTTATTCCTGATATAAAGTTTGGTGCAAAGATAACGCACTGCTTCAAGAGTAAAATGATATACTTAGGCAATTATAAAGGCTTCAGTATGTTAGCTGGGTTAATAATAACCCATGGACGAGATAGAGCACCCAGTGCGTCTAGCTACACACTTCCGGCCGTGAAATAAGGCTAACAGATGGTAGAGTGAGGTTCAGGTCGTACTAGGCAGACGTAGGTGGCAGCTGTTGCGATGGACACGTTGAATTTACCAGGCAATTCTGCTTGGTGAAGACATCGTAGCCACGCAGCCGTTTACAATTTATCGGGCGCTGGGAACCCCGACAAGACGAAGAGGACGGACCTAACGAAAGTCGTAGGGGGAAATTGAAAATAAGGAACCACAGAATTGTAATAACCTATAAAAAAGAGAACCTAAAGGTAATCTCTGAGCATAGAAAAAGAAACAAAACTATCTAAATGACACTATTTTGATTAATAACTATGCCACATTAACATAGACCCTAACAGCTAAGCCATTCGCAGTATATTACACCAAGCTCATGAACTAGTAAAACGAGCATAACACATTAAATGAGATATGAACATCCATAATGCCTTTAAAAGGAGAGTGAAAAATTTAATTTTGAAAGGAAGCAAAAATATAAAAATACAGTTGAGATAAATATATGATAGAAATTCGATCTCAAAAAAATTAGTAGCAAATAGAACAATACTTTAACACACAACGTAAATTAAGACAAAAAACAACTTTGAAATCACCCATTAAAGCCAAGAAAATATAAAAAAACAAAAATAAATGCTTTAAGAAACTAGTCATTTCAGGGCAACATTTAAGCATTTGTATATATCGCTAAACCTTTAAATTGTAATGTGTTAAAGAAAACTATATTCCCCATTAAGATTCTTTTGAAATTTACAACTGCAAATTGCCTCTTTTATAAAACCACTATCATAATTATAAGAACCAGGATAATAAAAAATACTAATAGTGGACATAAGGATCATATAAACTCAAACCCTGAAACAACTCCGTAAATAATTTAGCTGAAAAGAAAAAATATATGAAATTCACAACCAAGAAATAAAACACTTAAAACAAAAGCATAAATCGTGAGAAACACCACATTCATAAAGGAGTATAGTTCAATGATTGGTCACGAGTGAAAGCCAGGGCAAAACTTAGTTTAACATCCCCCACTAACAGTCAAATGGACATTACCTCAGCAAACAAGGAATGAAAGAAAGTCTAAAAACAACAATCGCTGAGAACAACCAAATGGTTTTCACCCGACCAGAAATAATGTTGAAAAGTGTGCTTGTAAACTATGTTTCCCTTTAAGTGCAAGTCTTGGTCTCACTTCCTTATAATTAGGACGACTAGAATTAATACAGTTATTATTGAATTAGTTTTAGTACGCTGCTATCGCCAAAACAAAACCCCAAATGAAATATAATTTTAAAGGTAGCAAAAAAGCACATTATTTCCTCAAGTAGAAAACTTTCGCATACCCACTATCAAATGGGGCAAAATGACTTAACAGATATATGAAAGCTATAAATGTGGCTTGATCAAAAAATTAACAAGCAAATACAACAGATACACATCTTTGGTTTAATGAGCCCAAAATGTCTTTATATTTTGTGTTCTAAATCAAGTAAAACCTGATACATTTAAATACTAACTCGAAAATGTGAGAAAGTGAACACAAATAACATAGCCACACAAAATTATACCATATATTATCCCGTAAAAACCAGTCACTTACGACATCTTTGGGGCATGATCTCTAAAATATTACATTCACTCCCATTCACCTTGAAAGACCAAACAAGAAAATGAGCTGCACAATTAGTTCCTACCTTCATATAAGCCGAGATGGAGAAATCTGTTCTGAATACACTGAACATGTATGCCACCAAGGAATTTGGAAAACTATGAACACCTTTACTAATTTACATTAACTATGATGGCATACAGAGCATAGATCTCAAATGTAGCCTGCTTAAAGAAAAAACGGGAAAGTAGAAGCGGTCTCACTCCCACACCAACTCCGTCTAAATCGTACTCAAGCCGTGCTAGAACTACCCAGAGAGAACCGCAGGCAACACCACCAGGAAACCAAGGATACCACCACCCCAATCCATGCAGTTCGAAAAGCCAGAGCGTGAGTGAGGCGGACAAAGAGGTCAAAACAATTGCGCATGTGACTGGCCGTAAATATAACAGTTTCACAATTTAAAACAATAAGCATCAACACAAATTCCCCCCAATACAGACACTTGCGGGAAAATCTTTTAAAAAACAAAATGAAGGAAGGGCTGGGTAAAAAAGGAGGCTGAAAGAATATAAGGAAATCAGATCAAGGAAATTGCTACACAATAGATTACCAGCAGAAAACCACTCGCACAATGTCCACATAGCACACGCTAGTAAAACACTAGTCACTTGAACGTTGAAGATTTTAACTAGGAAGATTGTGATGGAAAATCCAACACTACAGAAACAACCGGGTAGCCAGCCAGGTAAACGAAGACAAAACCCTCATATGCAGAATATAAACAGGTGACGAAAAGTTCAATTAGCATAAACAAGTTGTATATTGGTGTAAACAGGAAGTGGCAGGTGACACCAACCAACTGCAAACATGGTTGCCTTAGTCCACCACCGAATATGCCAGTGGAGATAAATATCACTGCCGCTTTGGACTTGGCCGGGCCAATTTGCACATCAGCTGAAAGGTTCCGGAAACAGAGGCACAGGCATGGTCACATCACTGGAGCCCACGGGCATTCAAATCCGTAAATCCCACGTAGGGCCACCGGTTGGACAGTAGACAGCCGCAGACGGATCTTTGAAACAGCACCACCAAACGCTGCCGCTAACCAGTAATTCCAAAGTGTCTGGATTAATAACAAAAAGAAATAATTTCGACTGAAGGAAGGAAATTTGAATGGAGTGGACAAATCTGAACAAGAATGCAAGAAAAGCAGAAGAGGGGCCACAACAAAGCAATTAATGGTATCAATAAATAGTAACAAAATATAAAATATAAACAGGTGCATAAAATAGGAGAACAATATTTATATCGAGTTTTATTTCTTTTTTGAATTTCTAGAGTAATTTCTAGCCTGATATCTAATTTGATTTGATTTCTAGTTTGATTTGATTAAATATTTGATTCCATTTCTAACGCTATAATTCAAAATCTACTTATACATGCATATACATATATAATTCCAAATTAAACAAAACTGCGTAAATATATAATGCGAAGGAATGATAATTGCAGAATATATATAAATATGAGAAATAACTTGAACCATATTAAAATACTAAAGCGCTTGTAGTTCCCCAAAACATGACAGTACCTGGGGCACAGCAAATGGACAGAACCAGCTCGTACAGAGTGTAGGGAGTGAATGGCAACTATATACGTAACCTCATAAACACAAATTTAGTTTAAATACCATACCCCCAAAAAATGAAGAAAGAGAAATATAAAAGAACAATAAACGCGGCTAAAAATATCAAACAACCACCCTCCTGATCAAGGCAGGAACCGCCAAACAGCTCATCAAATTATAGTAAAAAGATGAATGAGAGTTATCTAAGATAAAAGCGCAAGAAGAGGCAAAACTGATAATTGCGCATTACCTTTAAAAGTATTACTGTATACTAAGAACCTTCAAGGATGTCTTAAGTAACTTACCGTAAAGTACTATCATATTATCGAGAACATCAATACAATCCCAAGTCTAAAGCTTACACATTAAAGAAAATAAAGTCATTATATTGTCTATGGTAAATCTACCCTTGCAGATACAATTTAGGTTGTGAAAGATGTGCACGTCGGATTTGAAAAGAAGATATATCTTGGAACACAGAGACACACCTTTACAGATTTTAAGGATTTTGTACGAACCCAAATATCGAGGGGCCAACTTAGTAGCGAAAGCATCCATTTTAGAAGATTGCGAGAAGTTGCGACACATGACTAAATCACCCACATTAAATGGAGAAGCCTTACGACCAAGATCATAACGACGTTTTCTGAGGTTATGCCCTCTGCGTAAATTATTAAACGCCGCCTTTGAATTGGCTCGGATAGAGTCCGGGGAATTATCTAATGATAGCAAGTCATTTAAGGCCCACATATTCGCTAAAGGTGACGATGGTTGATAAGTGAATAATAAGGAAAAAGGCGTAGTTTTGTGAACTTCATGCCTAGCCGAATTGAAAGAAAATTGGACGGCTTCAAATATACATCCCATCGTTTAAGCTGATGATGATCGTAGGCGATTAAAGCGGAAATAGGGTTGCTGTTAACCCGCTCGCTAATGAGGGATTTGGATAATACGGTGTAGTTGTGAAATGCGTTACACCCAAGTCAAAAGAAAAGGTGCTAAATAAGTGTGACTTAAATTGCAAACAATTATCTGACACTAAATATAAAGGAGCACCAAAAGAGCCAAAGATTGCAGCAAGCTCACGAATAGCCAAACGAGCTCTAGCTGCAACCAGGGGAGAGATCCAGACAAACTTTGAGAAAGCGTCGGTGACGACTAAAGCAAAAATATTGCCTTGCGTAGACCGCGGAAAAGGACCAATGAAATCAATGAAGAGTTTCTGCACGGGAACAGAAAAAAACTTTTGATGCCAAATAACCTCAGTTAGTAGCCGGCGCAGGCTTGGTCAAAGCACAAATACGGCAAGCCTTAATGTGTCTTCTGATATCAAACTCCATACCGCGCCACATAAATTGTTGACGAATCCAGTGTATAGTTTTAGCAATTCCCAAATGACCTTAGAAAAGGGAATCGTGAATATACCTCAGAAGCATAGACACTGCTGCTTTCGGTACTAACACCTTCTATTGCAGGTCAAAACTGGCTTTTCCCATCAAAACACCTTACCTAACTTTATGATTATGAACAGACACACATTTGAAGTTGTTAAATTGTAGGAGCCAACGTGTCCATCGCATGAGGTTGGTAGCAGAGCGTGATTTAGTTATTATTGTCGGGTTTGTCTTGGGAAGTTTTCTTTGGGACTCGATTTGGAAGTTGTAGCTTGGTTGTCTCCCTTAATTTAGGACTTGTACCTTTTCAGTATTAATAGTATGAAAATGTCGGTTCCTGTCACTAATGTGAATAGTTTGAGGTGAACTATGTGTGGAGATAGCTGTGCATGATGGTCGTTGTTCACCCTCTACTGATGTTGCCGCTATGGTGAACATTTTTCTCTAGATTAAAGATGCACCACTAGTTACTGTAGCTACTGATCATTCCATTGTTACCAAGTGTGAGTCTACTTGTTCGCCTGCGTTAACAGAAATACAAGATAATTTGATCGATTTGGAACGTGATGCCGTTCCGTCTAGAGCTTAATTCCTCCGTTTGCAAGTCAGGCTTCGACATTATTTATTTTATTTAGACGATGTAATTCAGAGATTCTCTGCTTTACCGTCCTTGACAGTTTTGCACACGTTAAGAAAACACTTTTCGGTATTATCCCGTAAAGTTGAAGATGATTTCATCGCTAGTCAGGAAGCCGGTTTTGTTTCCGCTTTGGATCCTCAGAAAGTTGCAGAGTCCGCTCAGACTTTAGCTACGGTTATCGCATTTCGGCCACTTAGACTTGCCCATCCATTGCAGCAATTTGTTGAGAGTAGTCAGTTGGTTGAGATTGTTGATGTACAAACAGGTTTGCACTTTTTTGTACTTATTGGTTCGACTTACGTTAATGGCTAAACGCAATTCGGTATCTGCTAACTAGGTGTTATAAATTTTGTCTGTCAAGGTGTCTGGCGTAGTTTTAAATTTATTGCTGCGGTGTTCTACTCTTCCCGAACCGACAATTGGTTTCCATTTAGCTTTATTAGATATGTTCGTTCCGTGCAGAGAATACGCGAGGATTATGCTGAACATATATCTACGTCCACAAGGTTAATCATATCCGTTTACTGAATAACTTACCCGCGTTAAGGAAATTGCTCTGGTGTTAGTGCTTCCTAATATTGAAGCCGAGATTTGTGACGTCATTCTGTCTGGACTTAATCCTGTGATGAGGTAGGCTTTGGTTTTTGTTTCTCGCCCAACAAATTTTCTCCAGTTGGAGGTATTAATTCCGAAACTTAATGAAACCATGTTAATTGATAGGCAAAGGCTGGCAGTAACTCACCGGCGCCCTTCATCTACTAATCTGTCCGTGCCTGGGACTACATCGTCTGCTGCGGTCCCTGTTTCGGCAGCTGGTGCTCCGACTAGGTGTTTTCAGTGAGGCCAAGTTGGACATATTAGAGGTAATTGTACCGGCAGAAGTGTATTACATCGTGCGTTCGCTTGTTTTTCTATGTGCGACAGACTAGTCCATTATGATGCCGGAAAGTTCCTGAGAACATCTGTCTTTCTCGTCGTATTTGTGGTTTTCCATTCTCTGGTAATTATTTAGTCCAGGTTACACTTCAGAAATCTCCTTTGGTTGCCTTATTAGATTCGGGTAGTTCAGTTTCTCTTGTCTAGCTTGAATGGCTGCATTTAAATTTGGCTGGTATTCTTTCACATGAGAAGGCCTGTGAGGTTTTGTGTTCAATGGTTAATGGTCAAGTCTTTCAAGTGTCTCAAACAGTAGAATGCACTATTCGTTTTTCACGTTTCACGTTGAAACATTGATTTTTTATTGTACCTAGTCTTCTCTATGCCTATATTTTAGGTGCAGACTTTATGCAGACCGGTATGTTTATCGATTTTGGTAGTAAGATGTTTGCTTTTCATTTTGCTCCACAGGTAAAGCTTACTTTTACTAGGGACTTAAAAGCATTTAAGCCCCCTTTATTTTTGGGTTTTATTAATCTGTTAGATCACAATGTAGATCGCCCGTCTCTCTCACATTTGCCCTGTGAACAAGTACAGCAGATTGAGGCTTTTGTAAGGGAGTTTCAGCCTTTATTCTCAGACACTTTGGGTGTTACTCATCTGACTGAATATGGTATTCAGTTGACCAATCCGACTCCAGTTAAATTATCTCCATATAGACTTACTCCACCGAAGATGGCTATATTGAAAGAAAAAATTCAGAATATGCTTGAACTGGGTGTTATTATACCTTCCACGTCAAATCATAGTAGTCATATTTTATTGGTACCTAAGGGCGATCAGGACTTTAGACCTGTTGTGGATTATCGTCTTTTAAATAAACGGAGACACATTGAGATCACCCCTTTAACTGATTTGCATACTGCTGCCCATCATTTTGGCAAGGCTTGTGTGTTTACAACATTAGAATTAAACCATGCGTATCATCAGATACCGTTGACCGAGAAGTCCAAGCATCTTACAGCTTTTGCTACTACTTGGCGGCATTACAAATTCAATCGGGTACCTTTTGGTTTGGCTACTGGTGCTCAGGTTTTTACTCGTCTTTTGGACACTTTGATTTATGATGTTCAATTTAAATATCTGTACCACAACCTAGTGGATTTGGTAATATATTCTGAAGATTTCACATCGCATCTTCTCCATTTACGTCTGGTTTTTTCTCGCCTACAACACGCTGGTTTGTCTGCAAAGCGTTCGAAAGTTCATTTTGCTACGTCTCAAATTTAGTTTTTGGACCGTATAGTATCTCCATCGGGTATTAATGATCGACAGGGATCGTACTAGAGTTATTAGACATTTTACTGCCCCCCGAATTAGACGCGAGGTCGCTCGTTTTCTCGGTATGGTGAATTTCTTTTCCAATTTCATTTCTAATTTCTCAACTCGCGCCGAACACCTTAATTGTTTACGTCGAAATTGTGTAAGCCTTCAGTGGGCCAAGAGCAGTAATAGGCTTTTCTAGATTTAAAGGAGGCGATTTCTAACCCGCCTGTGTTAGCTTTTCCCGATTTTGCTGCACCTTTTATTTTGCAGATTGACGCTTTTTCCAGTTCTGTCGCTGCTGTTCTGTTACAGGAATTTCCTGAAGGCCGCCGTCCTGTTTCTTTCAGTTCGCGTACCCTTTCACCTGATTAACGCAATTTTTCATTCTAGGAATCAGACACTTTAGCGGCCCTTTTTGGTTTGGAAAAATGCCAAATGTATTTGGAACATGTACACTTTTTCCTTGAATGTGACAACCAAGCTTTATCATGCGCTTCGGCTGTCCCTCGGAAGTCTTGCCCGATGAGATATTCGGATAGGAGCTTTCAAGTTCAAACACCCTCGTTTATCAAAGGTGCAGATAATTGCATTGCGGATGCGCTTACCCGTGTATTTGCTGAACCTGCAGAGCAGAAACCTCAACCAGATACTTTTTGATTATTCTAAATGCGACATTGATACCGCTGCCTTTCTTTCTCCACGTTTCCAGAAATATTTGTTAGTGTTCCCGTGCCACAAGGTTCGGATTAGCTTTTGGCTCCTACTATTCAACAACTTCAAATGTGTGTCTGTTCATGATCACAAGTTAGTTAAGGTGTTTTGATGGGAAAAGCCAGTTTTGACCGGCAATAGAAGGTGTTAGTACCGAAAGCAGCAGTTTCTATGTTTCTGAGGTGTTTTCACGATTCCCCTTTCGAAGGTCATTTGGGAATTGCTAAAACTAAACACTGCATTCGTCAAGAAGTTATGTGGCGCGGTATGGAGTTTGATATTAGAAGACACATTAAGGCATGCCGTATTTGTGCTTTGTCCAAGCCTGCGCCGGCTACTAACTGAGGTTATTTGGCATCAAAAGCTTCTTCTGTTCCCATGCAAAAACTGTTCATTGATTTCATTGGTCCTTTTCCGCGGTTTATGCAAGGCAATACTTTTGCTTTAGTCGTCACCGACGCTTTCTCAAAGTTTGTCTGGATCTCTCCCCTGGTTGCGGCTAAAGCTCGTTTGGCTAGTCGTGAACTTGCTGCAATCTTTGGCTCTTTTGGTGCTCCTTTATATTTAGTGTGAGATAATGGTTCGCAATTTAAGTCACACTTATTTAGCACCTTTTCTTTTGACTTGGGTGTAACGCATTTCATGACTACACCGTATTATCCAAATCCCTCATTAGCGAGCGGGTTAACAGCAACCCTATTTCCGCTTTAATCGCCTACGATCATCATCCCCTTAAACGATGGGATGTATATTTGAAGCCGTCCAATTTTCTTTCAATTCGGCTAGGCATGAAGTTCACAAAACTACGCCTTTTTCCTTATTATTCACTTATCAACCATCGTCACCTTTAGCGAATATGTGGGCCTTAAATGACTTGCTACCATTAGATAATTCCCCGGACTCTATCCGAGCCAATTCAAAGGCGGCGTTTAATAATTTACGCAGAGGGCATAACCTCAGAAAACGTCGTTATGATCTTGGTCGTAAGGCTTCTCCATTTAATGTGGGTGATTTAGTCATGTGTCGCAACTTCTCGCAATCTTCTAAAATGGATGCTTTCGCTACTAAGTTGGCCCCTCGATATTTGGGTTCGTACAGAATCCTTAAAATCTGTAAAGGTGTGTCTGTGTGTTCCAAGATATATCTTCTTTTCAAATCCGACGTGCACATCTTTCACAACTTAAATTGTATCTGCAAGGGTAGATTTACCCCAGACAATATAATGGCTTTATTTTCTTTAATGTTTAATGTTAGTTGTGGGATTGTATTATTGTTCTCGATAATACAATAGTACTCTAGGGTAAGTTACTTACGACATCCTCGAGGGTTGTTAATATACAGTACTACCTTTGATGGTAATCCGCAAGTATCATTTTTGCCTCTTCTTGTGCTTTTATCTTAGATAACTCTCATTCATTTTTTACTAGAATTTCTTGAGCTGTTTGAAGTTTCCTGCCTTTATCAGGAGGGTGGGTGGTTGAAATTTGTAGCCGCGTTTATTGTTTCGTTTATATTTCTCTTTCTCCATTTTTGGGGGTATGGTATTTAAACTAAATTTGTGTTTATGAGGTTACTTATAAGCTTTTGCCATCCACACCCTATGCTCTGTACGTGCTGGTCCTGTCCATTTACCAAACCCCAGTTATTGTCGTGTTTTGGGGAACGGCAAGTGCTTTGTTAATTGAATATGTTCCTAGTTATTTCTCACATTATATATGTGAGAATATATATATATATATATATATATATATATATATATATATATATATATATATATTCTGTAATTATAATTCCTTCGTATTATATATTTACGCAGTTTTGTTAAAATTTGTAATTATATATGTATATGTGTGTATATGTAGTTTTTTATTTCTAACGCTAGAAATGAAATCAAATTATTAATCAAATCAAACTAGAAATCAAATCAAATTAGAAATCAGGCTAGAAATTCAAATAAAAAATCAAACTTATTATAAATATTTCTCTCCCATTTTTATGCACCGGTTTATATTTTATATTTTGTTACTAATTATTGTTACCAATAATTGGTTTGTTGTGAGCCCTGTTCTGCTTTTCTTGCATTCAAATTTCCTTCCTTCAGTCGATATTGTTCCTTTTTGTTACCAATCCAGACCCCTTGGCATTACTGGTTAGCGGCAGCGTTTGGTGGTGCTGTTTCAAAGATCCGTCTGCGGCTGTCTACTGTCCAACCGGTGGCCCTACGTGGGATTTACGGATTTGATGTCCGTGGGCTGCTATGATGTGACTATGCCTGTGCCTCTGTTTCCGGAATCTTTCAGCTGATGTGCAAATTGGCCCGGCCAAGTCCAAAGCGGCAGTGATATTTATCTCCACTGGCATATTCGGTGGTGGACTAAGGCAACCATGTTTGCAGTTGGTTGGTGTCACCTGCCACTTCCTGTTTACACCAATATACAACTTGTTTATGCTAATTGAACTTTTCGTCACCTGTTTATAATCTGCATATGAGGGTTTTGTCTTCGTTTACCTGGCTGGCTACCCGGTTGTTTCTGTAGTGTTGGATTTTCCATCACAATCTTCATAGTTAAAATCTTCATCGTTCAAGTGACTAGTGTTTTACTAGCGTGTGCTGTGTGGACATTGTGCGAGTGGTTTTCTGCTGGTAATCTATTGTGTAGCAATTTCCTTGATCTGATTTCCTTATATTCTTTCAGCCTCCTTTTTTAGCCAGCCCTTCCTTCATTTTTATTTTTAAAGATTTTCCTGCAAGTGTCTGTATTGGGGGGGAATTTGTGTTGATGCTTATTGTTTTAAATTGTGAAACTGTTATATTTACGGCCAGTCACATGCGTAATTGTTTTGACCTCTTTGTCCGCCTCACTCACGCTCTGGCTTTTCGAACTGCATGGATTGGGGTGGTGGTATCCTTGGTTTCCTGGTGGTGTTGCCTGCGGTTCTCTCTGGGTAGTTCTAGCACGGCTTGAGTACGATTTAGACGGAGTTGGTGTGGGAGTGAGACCGCTTCTACTTTCCCGTTTTTTCTTTAAGCAGGCTACATTTGAGATCTATGTTCTGTATGCCATCATAGTTAATGTAAATTAGTAAAGGTGTTTCATAGTTTTCCAAATTCCTTGGTGGCATACATGTTCAGTGTATTCAGAACAGATATCTCCATCTCGGCTTATATGAAGGTAGGAACTAATTGTGCAGCTCATTTTCTTGTTTGGTCTTTCAAGGTGAATGGGAGTGAATGTAATATTTTAGAGATCATGCCCCAAAGATGTCGTAAGTGACTGGTTTTTACGGGATAATATATGGTATAATTTTGTGTGGCTATGTTATTTGTGTTCACTTTCTCACATTTTCGAGTTAGTATTTAAATGTATCAGGTTTTACTTGATTTAGAACACAAAATATAAAGACATTTTGGGCTCATTAAACCAAAGATGTGTATCTGTTGTATTTGCTTGTTAATTTTTTGATCAAGCCACATTTATAGCTTTCATATATCTGTTAAGTCATTTTGCCCCATTTGATAGTGGGTATGCGAAAGTTTTCTACTTGAGGAAATAATGTGCTTTTTTTGCTACCTTTAAAATTATATTTCATTTGGGGTTTTGTTTTGGCGATAGCAGCGTACTAAAACTAATTCAATAATAACTGTATTAATTCTAGTCGTCCTAATTATAAGGAAGTGAGACCAAGACTTGCACTTAAAGGGAAACATAGTTTACAAGCACACTTTTCAACATTATTTCTGGTCGGGTGTAAACCATTTGGTTGTTCTCAGCGATTGTTGTTTTTAGACTTTCTTTCATTCCTTGTTTGCTGAGGTAATATCCATTTGACTGTTAGTGGGGGATGTTAAACTAAGTTTTGCCCTGGCTTTCACTCGTGACCAATCATTGAACTATACTCCTTTATGCATGTGGTGTTTCTCACGATTTATGCTTTTGTTTTAAGTGTTTTATTTCTTGGTTGTGAATTTCATATATTTTTTCTTTTCAGCTAAATTATTTACGGAGTTGTTTCAGGGTTTGAGTTTATATGATCCTTATGTCCACTATTAGTATTTTTTATTATCCTGGTTCTTATAATTATGATAGTGGTTTTATAAAAGAGGCAATTTGCAGTTGTAAATTTCAAAAGAATCTTAATGGGGAATATAGTTTTCTTTAACACATTACAATTTAAAGGTTTAGCGATATATACAAATGTTTAAATGTTGCCCTGAAGTGACTAGTTTCTTAAAGCATTTATTTTTGTTTTTTTATGTTTTCTTGGCTTTAATGGGTGATTTCAAAGTTGTTTTTTGTCTTAATTTACGTTGTGTGTTAAAGTATTGTTCTATTTGCTACTAATTTTTTTGAGATCGAATTTCTATCATATATTTATCTCAACTGTATTTTTATATTTTTGCTTCCTTTCAAAATTAAATTTTTCACTCTCCTTTTAAAGGCATTATGGATGTTTATATCTCATTTAATGTGTTATGCTCGTTTTACTAGTTCATGAGCTTGGTGTAATATACTGCGAATGGCTTAGCTGTTAGGGTCTATGTTAATGTGGCATAGTTATTAATCAAAATAGTGTCATTTAGATAGTTTTGTTTCTTTTTCTATGCTCAGAGATTACCTTTAGGTTCTCTTTTTTATAGGTTATTACAATTCTGTGGTTCCTTTCTTTCAATTTCCCCCTACGACTTTCGTTAGGTCCGTTCTGTTCGTCTTGTCGGGGTTCCCAGCGCCCGATAAATTGTAAACGGCTGCGTGGCTACGATGTCTTCACCAAGCAGAATTGCCTGGTAAATTCAACGTGTCCATCGCAACAGCTGCCACCTACGTCTGCCTAGTACGACCTGAACCTCACTCTACCATCTGTTAGCCTTATTTCACGGCCGGAAGTGTGTAGCTAGACGCACTGGGTGCTCTATCTCGTCCATGGGTTATTATTAACCCAGCTAACATACTGAAGCCTTTATAATTGCCTAAGTATATCATTTTACTCTTGAAGCAGTGCGTTATCTTTGCACCAAACTTTATATCAGGAATAAGTTGATTCTCACGGACTATTTTTGGACATTCCTCTCTTTCGTTCTATATATATATATATGTCAGAAGTTCAAATCATGCTTGGGAATAAATGAATTTTTACACTAATTTCTGTTCATGTCTCGAGAACGTTCTAGCAAACCATGATTTCTTTCCGAATGCACTTGAAAGTGGATTTGCCTATAAATATGAAGTTCCAGCCGTTCAAGCTCACTGCGGAAGAATGTTTTCAAATAAAAAGTGTCTGCACATGCTTTTAGTATGCGGGTAAGCGCAGCAGAATGCAACGGAGGCACGTCGGCTAAACCATCATAGGTGTCCGCAGAGAACACTTCATACAGATCATACGTTTTTGCGAGTTGCGAACCATCTTGTGGAATTAGAAACTGTGCACAAGATATCACATCCAGGAAGTGATCACCCTGTCTGTGACTATGCAACGACGGATCGTGTAACTATGTCATTCAGTATTTACATTGTAGTACGAGGGACATTCAGTGGCATTTCAATTTCAGCCAATCTTCATCGTGGAGAATGCTACATAATACAAAGTTTCACCCTTAGCATCTTCAACTACACCAGTAGCTACTTCAGCCAGGCCATGAACGGAGATTGGCGTATGCTGGGTGAATCACACGACAAACTGAGCAAAATCCACATATCCTGACAACTGTGTTATTTACTGCCGAAGCAGGGTTCCACAACACAGGCCATGTAAATCGCCCTAACATGCATTATTGGGGCACTGTAAACCTACTCCGGAAGCGAGAGGCGGCCTTACAAGTCCGATGAGGTATCAAAGTTTGGGCTAGTATATTCTGTGATCATCTAATAGACCCGTATTTTAATGATGGCTCCCTCACTGGAAAGTGTATATACTTCCTACAACACCAGCTGCTTACTCTACTTGTTGATGGGCCGTTGAAGCAGCAACGAACTATGTGGCACCAACGTGAATGGCCGTCAGCTCATTCGGCCCATCTTGCAACGGCTTATCACGATGCAATCTACCCTGAGCGATAGATCGGACGGCATGGACCAATAGAATGCCCAGCATGCTCACCAAATCTAACTCCATTAAATTTATTCTAATGGGCTTATCTTAAATATATCATGTACCCCGGAGCGGCCAATGATCTCTCAACAGCTTAGGGAGCGCATCAAATTACATTACCGTAACATCACACCGGACATTTTGCGCCTGGTTATGCTGGCGATGATGGTTATCCTAAGATTATGCATCCGCCGGCAAGGTGACCGGTTCGAACACATATTACAACCACATGGAGGAAACGGGTAATTTGTAATTGTTTACCTGTGTGATGGTTTGGCATGATGTCATAGTCACTGTTAAATGCACTACATTGGGAAGCAGGGAGGTTCCCAACGATCATAATAAGGGCTTGCAAACGTTATCTACGTTGTATATATGTGCTGCATTTTGTAAACACTCAGAGAGTTTAAACACTCTTTTGTGTGAAAGAATAGCTTTAAATAATAAAAATTATTTGATGCCTTATATTTGTAGGATATACTTACAATATTATATGCATTTATTTATGGCGTTCATTAAAGCATATTCTAACAAGTAACAATTTGTATTTTAATGAAATTCACACAATTAAACTAAATGAGTGAAACGACACTTCCATGCCAAATTAGTTGTCCTTAAATTTACTAAACATAAAAAGTACCTTCAAGTGACAGTATTTGAATCTGGGGCATTCACCACTGAAGGCCAACGAGCACACTGTTGCGCTACGAGTGCAAGTTACTGCACACAGCGGGGCAAAGCAGTCATTTCGGCAGCAACTGATGCGACACAGTGCGGTGGACAGTGTTTACGGCATAGCGTGTACAACGCCGGAACTGCATAACTTCTCCATCCGCAGGCTGAGAAGACACATAGCCTTCGGCTGCCGGATGGTACGAGCTGAACCTCACTCTGCCATCAGATAGCCTCTATTTCACGGCCGGAATATGCCATCGATGCGTTGGGACATGCCCGCTAACAGATTCAATCTAACATATTGAAGCTTTTTATAATTACCTTAGTATATCTTTTCACTTTGGGAGTAGTACATCATCTTTGCTCCAAATTTTATATCAGGAAAAAACACTTGAATAATTCACATGCTACAAACTTTAGAAGCACATAACGGGCAAGCGTTACTCCATCAGTTTAACCTCCGCTTTAAGTGTGAAACTGTCATAGCTTTCGCATAAACTATTTTTATATTCATCTAGAAAGACGTCATTAAAGCTTGTTTAAACCTCTTTCTTTCGCTCTCAGCTAACAGATTCAATTTTCATGAAGATTGCTTCAATATTTGAGATGCTACAAGATTTAGAAACAAATAACAGATAGGCATTACTTCAGTACTTAACCTCTCCTTAAGTGTAAACCTGTCAGAGCTTTCTGATAAGATATTAGTTATATTGTCTACAGACTTTACATAATATAACCAACGCCTTCTCATCCATTACTGAAATGTCTTAAGTTATCTGAATGTTTTCCTTCCTTTATCGGTCAGTCAAGGTCCATAAGTAAAACATCAGTTTTTCAAAAAAAAAAAATAACAATAATCTAAGTTGTGAGCGATGTTGAACTTTTATGAGATGTCATGTTCACAAACATGTTAATACGAGGTGGTATCCAAAATATTCGGGACTGGTGCTGCCATTTTGACATTAGTTGCAGTAGAGTTTTGTACCGCTATGTGGCAAAACTAGCACATCTGGTGAGTGAGTGTTTAAAGTTTCATGCAGCTGGGTAGATGTGTTGAGATTTTATAGTGTTTTTCATGATACTCTGTGTGTAGTGTGTGGCGATTTTACGATGGATCCAAGATTAGAACAGGGTGTGTGCATCAAATTCTGTGCAAAGCTCACAATGATTCAACAAGTGTTTGGGGAACAAAGTAGGGGCCGTACACGTATGTTTTAGTGGCATGCTTCGTTCAGGCCGCCGTACAGCTATTGAAGACGATGCTCTCACCAGTAAGCCCGTCAGCTGTATAAGCCGCATGCTCTCGTTTTCTTTGACGCTAAGGGTATTGTGCACAGATTCGTTCCACCAAATCAAACAGTGAATTCTACGTACTACTGTGACGTTTAGCGACGGCGGAGACGGCGGAGAATTTTGGCGACAAGAGAACTGGCTGCTTCATCACGATAATGCGCCCTGTCACACTTCCTTGTTCACCAGGAGCTTTTCGACGAAAAACATGATGGTTGTCCCCCACAAACTGTACTTGGCTGATTTGGCACCCTGCGACTTCGCTCTATCCTCCAAACTGAAAATCAAGTTGAAAGCACGTCAGTTCGACACCATTGAAAGGATTCAAGAAGAAATGCTATCTGTGCTAAAGACTCTAAAAGAACAAGGCTTCCAGGATGCATATGGGAAAACTGCAGAATCGCTGGGACCGGTGTATACGTGTGGAAGGGAACTACTGCGAGAGTGACGGCGGTCATTAGTCTTAAAGTAAGTTTTTTCCCAGATGACAGCACCAGTCCCGAATACTTTTGATACCAACTCGTATTTTAACTGAAAGTGTAGCTAGGCCCACTGGATACTCTATCTCGCCTTAAGTTTGGACAGGAAAGGCCCAGTTTAAAAAATTAGTGTTACGGCGTGTTTGAATAATAACGGAACAGATAGAAGCATGCGGTGTGAGACCGGATTTGTAAATTTTGTAAACACATCACTATACTCAATTCCGAAGCTAAATTTTCATTTTGACTTGAGGTTTTAAAATAGTTAACTTCCTCTAAGTGTAAATCCGTAACAGCGTTGCATAAGATACTATTTATATGCATCTGCAGACTATATATAATATAACCAACGACTTCTATTCCATTACTGAAGTTTCTTAAATGTTTTCCTTCCTTTACGTAATAAAAGTTAGAAAGATCTACAATTATAACAAGTAAGTAATATAGCTTGTAGTATAAAAAATATGAAATTTCAAATGGAACTACTCTCCTGATTAATAGATTTATTAGATTAGATTAGACTAGTATATTATATTATGTCAGGTAACTTTCATCAAGATTGCTTGAGTAATTCAAGTGTTATAAATTTTAGAAATAAATAACGAGTAAACTTACTCCAGCAGTTAACCACCCCTTAAAAGTCACAAAATGGGATATTCTTTAATTTCATATACAGAATTTACATAATGTAACCAACGTCTGTAATGTATCCATTACTGAAATTTCTAAAATTATCTGAATGTTTTTCTTCCCTTATAGGCCAATCTGCGTCCATAAGTGAAATATCAGTTCTCCGTTTAAAACGTTATATTTTTATTTCAATATTTAGGTTTCATTTATTGAAAGAATTTTTCAAAAACAATAACAAACGACTAAGTTGTAAACGATATTGCCTGTTGCATATTGAACGATATTGCATTGTAAAGAAATTATGTATGCCAAAATCCTCTGTAACCTGATTTTTTGTAAATAAAAATGCTTCATTTAAATGCCGCGGACACAACAAAAGTAAAATTGCTAGCATAAAGCAATATGTGTGCAAGGAAGCAAAATAAAATATGTATATATAAAATTATAAAAAGTAATTCCTATAGCCTGTAATTGTAAAAAAGAGTGAAATTTAAACTCAAATTATTTTCCCCGTTAAGAGATAGCTCTAATTCTGTGAGGTAATTTTCATAAAGATTGCTTGAACAATTCGGAGGCTACAATTCCATCTCGTCTGTGGGTTTGAACAGGGAGGGACCAGGTTAAATAATCGGCGGTACGGCGTGCATGTATTATGTTGGGGCAGGTGGAAGCAACTGTGTGAAACCTGTTTTGTAATTTCCTTAAATCTCGTATGCTATTATACTCACGTTTTAACCTAAATTTTCATTTCAACTTAAAGGCTTCAAATAGTTGTGAAGTGCTGTTTTCAATAACATTTTATAGAATTTCAATAAAGCTTTTCTTAGTGTATCTAGATGCATGCTGGACAATGGGAGCCACCAACTTTTACATAATATTCATATACTGCTTGTAAACAAATTTAAATGGCCTAATACTTTTTATGCCATGTTTACAAAGATGTTATTTAGAACTCGTTAAGGGAAAGCCATACTCCAGCTGTTAACCTCTCCTTAAGTGTATACCTGCCACAGCTTTCGCATAATACCTTATTTATATTCATCTAAAGACTTCAAATTATATAAAAAACATCTTTTTATCCATCACTGAAATTTCTTAAATTATCTGGATATCATACACACAAATACGTTCTTTAAACCTTGTTAACGGGAACACTAGGCCAGCAGTATCGCTTACACGAAGGAAATTGATGGTTCAGATTAATGTTGAGGTTTTTAATAGGTTCTACAGGTATGAAATCCCTTGCACGATAGCATTAAGTGAGAAAGTTTATAAGAGTCAAAAATATGTGTGACTATAACAAGTAATTAGTATAGCTGATAATAGCAAAGCATGTGAAGTTAAAACTGAAATTATCTTTCCTCATTAACAGATAGCTCCGTATTATTTCATTTAATTTTCATGAAGATTACTTGAATAATTCAAGGATACACATATTCTGAAACAAATAACGGGAAAGCGTTACTCCAGCAGTTAACCTCCCCTTCAGCGGAAACCTGTCACAGCTTTCGCATAAGATGTTATTTATATTCACCTATAGACTTTATGTAATATAACCAACGTGTTCTTATCCATTAATGAAATTTCTTAAATTAATCGGATGCTTTCCTTCCCTTACCGGTCAGTTTGCGTCCGTAATTCACGTGTTTTATAGCATTGTGTTTACTTATATATTTCATTCTATTGAATGAACGAGTTCTATCGAAACAACACAACGAAATGGTATATATTAGCATGTTTTACTTTCAATATTTCACTCCGCCTTGTCATACACTCGTACAGTGGTTTATTTTGTTTCCATGGAAACTACCTGAAACTTGCTCCATTTTAGCAGCTGATTCCAGTCATTTTTTGTCGGTTCTATAGTGTTCCTCTGGAAACTGCAGATATCCAAACTTTATTTCTTGAGGAATAGTGATTTATAGGCTGAACATATTTCAAATCTGTTTGTAAAATTCTTTTTTTAACTCTGTAAGCTATGTAAACTCAAGTATATGTAATAAATCTCTTTTTTGACGGTATTTTGTACTTCAGTTTCATATTTTAAGTCTGACAACTGATTTATACGAGCGTCTACATATATAGCAAACAAACTCTGTCTCTTCATCTTCCTCTAGTTTCCAAGATCACGGGTTCAAAGCCTGTGGAGGGTGATGTATTTTTTCAGGCGTAAAATCCTTAGCATGGCTTATCTCGGAACAGAGCCGTTGGTGCTGTGTGATAGACTTAGTTCACGTAAAAGAACCTCGAGCCTGATAAAGAGACCTCTGACCAAAATTTGCAGTCCTTCACGTCCAATATAGAAAGGGGTGCTGAGAACCATAGTGGTTAAAGATCGATCACAAATAAAACTCGACTTCATTTAATTTGTCTTCATCTTCCTTCATTTATTCTTTGTACAACTGGCTGCGGTTTTAGTGCATACTTCTGCACCTAAAGTGCTACAGCTTTCACGAACGCAATTTCCGGATATAAATATCTATAAAATCTTACAAATTAGCAAGAGTGTCTTAACTCCGTGGGTTACTGGCAGCGAATGAATATAGAATCTTCCCAGGTCTCTAGTTTCGGAAAACTAAGATGTTGATTAATTCCTGCAGCCATGTATGACTATCCCTTGGGATTTTAGTCATTGCAAATTGATGTCAGAAATGTGTATTAAAATGCCAGCAAATCAGATTATACGGATGATTTGGCTGGTTTAAGGTCTTTGAAACTGGTGCGGTATGCACCGTTGTGTGAAATGGTAGCCTTGGATTCAGCAGGTCTAATCCATCATTAACATCTTTACAAATTGTTATGCATGTTCATTTCCTGGTAAAGTAAATGGTTCTGCCTAATCTTGTAGGTATATTTTAAATCGCCACCATTCTGAATCTCAATAAATTTTTAAAATACGTCTTTTGTTTATCTCCTTTCTATTAACTAATTGAAAGCTTTCCCCAATAAATGATTTTCCAACAACTTAAAAGCATAAGGAACATTAAAGAAATCCCAAATTTACGATTTTCGGAAAATTCTTTATAATGATAGACGAAGTGTTTGTTTTCCCCAAATCTAACTTAAGCTTTCTATTGGATACGAACATATAAACGAAATTTGGTAATTTTAGTCCTGCAGATTCGGTAACTTGAGTATCACAATGGAACAATTGTACTGTTACAGCTTGATCGAACTGGTAATAAATTGACTGTTTCTATTTCCCACCAGACTGCGGATTACATCACTTGTACATTAGTGTGATAATTATGATGATGTTTTCTTTTTCAAGACGCTCAACTACTAGTTCATTAGCGCCCTTGTACATTAGTGCGAGGATACGAATTAAATTAAGTTCAGTTTTATTTATGGACGCTCTTTAACCACTATGGTTCTTAGTGTCCCATTTTATATTGAGCGTGAAAGACCGGAACTTTTGCTTAGAGGCGCCTTTATCAGGCTTGAGGTTCTTTTACGTGCCATAAATCTACGACACGGGTCCATCGACAATACTTTCCTTCCGAAGGAAGCTATACTAAGGACATTTACGTCCAAGAAAGTGCGTCGCCCTCCGCCGCGTTTGAGCCGGTAACCCTGTGGAATGATGCCATTTATATTGTCATAACAATGGTCACTCTTAACTTTCATTTCATTAGAAGTGAGTACTATATTATTTTCACAACCATTAAAATAACTTCCTTGCAATTTAAAAATGTTTGCGCTTAAATGTATTGTATTAAACCAGGAGGAACACAAGCCTATTTAAGGCGACGTTTTTTTGTAGGCTCGCTATATAGAGAATATTTCAAAACATCTATTACAAATTGCAAAGCTTTTGAGATAAGCATCGTTAGGTCACTGCCTTTGATACATTATCTGAAGTTTAGTTTCTACCTTTTCGTTTCAGCAGCAGTTGTTCTTGAAAAAATGTTTGTACTTCTTTAAATTCTTAGTATAACATTTTCTGAATATAGCAAACAAGTTCTCTTTTGCTGCTTAAGAGGCACGTTCTCTTTCTTTTCCAATTTTTAACACATGTTGCAACTGTCAAAAAATTATCAAATTGATAGCAAAATGATATTAAAGCTGTAACATTCAATCGTTCATATCTTTTTTCCTATGAGAGATATCGAAATGAAATGTTCGATGTCTTTAGGGATGTTTAATCCTCTTTGGGAAATTTCTGCGTTGGCCACCTGCTGCAGCATGGCGGCCAGTTGTTTATATTTCTTTATGAAAGTAGCACATTGTCTTTTCGTGTTCCTATTTTTTTGTATTTTGTGGTGAAAAGTGAGAGCTATATTTATCCTTGTTTGTATATTCATATCTAAAATGCCTAGAAGTACGAGAGTACTCCAGAAACGGAAAAATGTTTGGAATCCTCAAGAAATAACAGAGAAACAAATAGATGTGATACGCTTAACCTCAACACAAATAATATAGATGAAATAGTTTGTCTTACAAAAAGGTAAAACCTGCGCTAGAACTTTATGCAGAAATGACAGAGAATGAAAGTGTTGATTTTCGTTATGAATTAATTAATATCTCTTCATTAGAAGCTGTACTATGTGAGTTGTCTGTTGCAAAAATGACAGGATCGAGTTACCATGTTTGTGAAAAGTGCTGGTTTAGCAAGGGAATTGACATTTATTTGCACAAACTGTGCAAACAAACACAAATTCGTGAACTCAGAGGTAGAAGAACTTCATGTTGATGGGAAGACAGTGATACTGCATGGCATTAATCTACGTTTAGTGTATGGATTGAGAGCGATAGGTAAAGGACCCAATGCACAATATATTTTGTGTGGCATCTTCTTAAACCTCCAGCAACATTCTCCATGTATGTGAAAGTAGAAATCAGGAGTAGAAATCGTGTGTAGGAAAAGCATGAAACAAGCCATTCAGGAAGCTGTATAATGTAATACAGGCACCAGGGATTTGACAATAGCTTTGAATGGAACATACCAAAAAGGCGGACTTTCGTCACAAACAGCAACAAGCATAGACACAGATAAGGTTGTAGATCTGGCCATAAAAAGTAAATTCTGCAGGTGCAAGGATAAGATGAAAAAAGCTGTATTGCCAATTTGCATGGAGTCAGTGGAGGATTGCGGTTGAGGGTGCAAAAGACACTTTTAACGTTTCCTCGCGGAGTACAACGTCAGATATATAAGTTACTTAGGAAATGAGGTCACTATACCATACAAGGCAGTCATAGAAAAACCTTATGGCGATGTTGTAATTATAGAGAAACGGAATGCATAGCACATGTGTAAAAGAGGATAGGAGCAAGGCCAAGAAGTTTGAAATTAAAATAACGAGGGAAAATTCTAGTGATGGCAGACCATTCGGAGGAGGAAAACTTGTCAATGATATTGGCATTCTAGATAGTCAAACCTATTATGGACTGGTCATTAGAAGGAATATAGGAGATCTTCAGAAAATGAAGAAGGCAGTATGGGCAATTTACTTTCATCTGCTTTCAACTGATAGCAACCCGCTGCATGGATTACGTGATGTTGCATGGTGAACATATTTTAAAGCGAAGGAAGAAAATAAAGAATATGAACACCTCAAACGTTTTCATCTCCCTTTAACCTGCATGGGAAAGATAAAACCAATTATCAAGAATTTTTCAGACCTAGAACTTCTATGAAAATGCCTGCATGATGGAACACAACATCCTAATGAATCATTTCATTATGTTCTATGGGACCATCTCCAAAAAATGTGTTCATTAAGAGGAACACACTACACTTTGGAGTGTATGCAGCTACTGCCTCATTCAATAGGGAAAATATAGTAAAATATAAAGTATTTATGAGCCTCGGAATGAAGATAGAAGTGAGCTCTATATTGGCTATGAAAACTCTGGATCTTATAAGAATCAACAGAGCGGAGAAAATGAATGAAGAAGAAAGAAAAAAAAAGGATTAGAGGAGATTACAATACTTGTATGAAGAGGAGAAGGATCCAGGTAACCCAACATATGGTGCAAGAGTGCATTAAAGTGTGATTACAACCTGTATTCTGCTTTATTGCTAATTTCTTAAAAACTACATTTTCTCATATATGTACCTTTTTCTCAGCTCCTATAAAGGATATATCTGTAAATGTTTTACCACATGCTCCTTATATATGCTTACTACTTTTGATATGGGGACTTACTTTAGTTTTACTTTCTCTACCACGTACAGTAAGTAGGGGAAGTATTGCATTCCACGCAAAAATTTGATACCGAGATTTCACAGGAAATACATGTTTTGAGGTGCACTGAATGCATATAAAGCACCTCGGAAACATGTCCGTGTGTGTCTGTTCTGTGTGTGTGTGTCTGTCTGTCTGTGAACAGCAAAACTCAGAAACGAACAGTCAGATAAACACCAAACTTGGTATTTAGGTTTAGTACCTTCCAGAGATGCGACAGAAGGTTTTCAAGAAAATCTCCCCACACCAGATTACCCATTACACGGAACACTTTTCGAAAATTTTAATTTACTAATGGCTCTAATCATTTTGAATAAAATACCATAAGTTTCAGACATTTTTATGGCAAATGAGTTGTATATCTCGAACTTTCTGGGAATGTCTCCAAAAGTATTCTTCATTGTGAACGACTTTTGCATAACTGGTAAACCATAAGAGATAGAGAAAATTTTAACTGACAAAAATTAGATTGCGTTAAAATACACAATTTATGTCACTTACAGTTTTTTTGTTGAGTGAACCATTTTCGAGATATTGCTTGTTATTCCCTTAAATTGTCCAATACCTTTACTTTTTCTCAAATGGAAATTCGTTATTCATTATTTTGTCCTGGTAATGCAAAGAGAATGCAATACTCCACATTGCAACCAGCTCTTAAAATATTTGACTATAACTTAAACCCTACCAATTCCCCTTGTATCTACAAGAAAATTAGCAATAATATTAACATATCAGTAGTTAAGTCCGCTCTTTAAGCAAGTGGATTAACGATAATGCTGCCGTTGGGTGGCGTTGGTGCCACGTTAAGCCGTCTTAATCCGCCTTAATCCGCTGGATTAAGGTGAATTAGTGGGATTAGCGGTAAGTTCGAAAGCTGCCACTAGCGGTGAGGATTAACGATAATCCGCTTGCTTAAAGAGGGGATTTTGAATTTTTTTATTTTTTTATTAAAACAGGATACAGAGAGGTACAATTGTGTATATATTTATGGTAAAACGAGTACACAGAAGAAGCACTAAATACACAAATGGATGATAAATTATGAATACTGTGGGGTAAAAAAGCACTAAATACACATATGAATCTACGAATAAAAACACATGGGTATAAGCAATGTTTAAGTCTGATATCCATTTTCGCACATGTTTACGCACTCACGCACGAGGATAACTTTAAAAAATGTGGTGGGCTTGGGGGTGGACATTGGAAGGTGATATCTTGTTCTTGATCGCTGCTGTGCTGTCGATGCGAAACAGGTGTCAACGACGGAGAGGATGGGTGATGCAGGTGATGAGGAGGTGTGAGAAGTTGTCGCTGAGATAGTCGGCGCGAGCGGGAAAGTGGATGGGTATGATGAAGTCTGTGTCGAAGCTGATGGCGTGGCAACCTGAAGCGGTGACTTGGTTACAGAGTGCTGATTTAGCGTTGTTGTTGATGTAGATGATGCAGGTGGCATCTTGTTGAAAGATGTTGATTTTGCTAGGAACACAGTTCACGTGAATAACAGCGGTGCGATCGATGAATAGTTTGATGGTAACGGTCTTGACGTGGCCGAAGCAGGTGGTGCAGGAGGAGATGATGCGGATATTGGAGGGAAGTTCTCCTTTGGTGGAGAGATTTGGATTGAAGAGTAGTTTGAGGGTGAGATTGTTGCCCACAAAAATAGTGTCGGTTTCGCAGGTCATTATGCGGAGGTGAAGTGAACGACGTAAGGTTTGAATCCGCTTCGGAGTTTCTCTTCGCCTTTGTAGATGATGCAGAAAGGGTTGTTATTTAGGTTTTGTATGAGTTCGGGAGTGGCTTTTCCAAATCTGGAAAGGAGGAAAACCTCGGTATCCTCGTCTAGTTAGACGAAGGTTTTGGCTCCGTAAACGGCGTCGATGGATTTGACGCTCTGCACACGGTATGGTACGTTTTCACGTAGGGATGAGACGCTGAGTTTGTCGCAGCGGTTGGATAATTCTTCAAGCTGGCGAAGGGCGTCCATTTTGGAAAAAGCGGCAGTGTTTAACAAATGGAGCTGGGCCATCGACATGGATGCGTTGGGTTAGAAGGTTGTAATGCTTGGTGCACCTTAGGTACGGATCACACACTTCCTTGGCGTCGATGGGAAGCTGATGCCAAACGAAGTTTATGTTGTATAGTGGGTAACGAGTGAAGATGGTGTTACCGTTTTGCAGGAGCACTTAACGCTCTTGGGGCAGGAGCACCTCTAGGGGTTTTCCGTTCTCGAGGTACTTTAACAGTACGGCGAAGCACCCGCAGGTCATGAGTTATTTCTGCCGGCATGTTTGCGCAGAAACTCTTGGATCTGCGGTTAAGTTGAGTCAGGTGTTCGTGGAAACCCTAGAAGCACCGCTGGCACAATGAGTGAGACGTTGACGGAGTTGGCAGCTGCACGTGGGATGGAAGCAGAAGGAGCAGTTAACAACCGCACAGGGATCTGCTGATATGACACGATGACAGCTGAGCACGGACTGCGTGTCAAACGTGGAGGGGATTGCTTACTTGAAGGCTGCATCCGCATGAAGATAGATATGGAAAACCGGACATTCTGAGGAAGCGCTAATGAGTGTGGGAAAGGAAGTGAGCAGCGGAGGAATAGGAAAGCGGACATCCGCAGGACGTGGTGGGAGATATGGAGAACCGGTCATCCTGAGGAAGCGATAATGAGTGTGGGAAAGGAAAGCGGACATCCACAGGGAGATGCTGAACGGTAGGAAAACCCGCATCCGCAGGAAGCGATAATGGGAGGATTTGAATTGGAAGGAAATTACGGCGGATTGTAAAAAACCCAAGGTCACCACCAAACGTTGCTTTCGCGATAGGTGATTTTGCCTTGGTGCTATTCCTCTTCTTCTTGCATGATCGATCTGTATTCAATGATGCTGAACTTCCACTTGCCGTGTATAAGATCGGGTAGGATATAGGGCGGTACATTGCCCAAATGTACCGTTAAACATCTACCGAAGCACATGCGATCTTGGTGTATAATTTCCTACATATTAGCCACGAAAATGTACTGTTGTTCGAAGAAAATGATGTATAATCCCCTTGTGGCAACAAATTATAAGCATTGATGGAACGATTGGTGCCCTTCTTCTTCCCGATTCGTGTTGCAAGAAGCCCACAAGTAAGATTTGAAATCGATATCGTTGAAACTGATGTTGGAGAAGACGAAATGAATTTGGCTCTCGCAGGTGTGAATTTTGACGGACACAGGTTTTCCGTTGTAGGTATGATCGACGAAACGGAATGCAAAGGGAGCACTTTTTACGATGCCCCTGTAATTCGTAATTTTTAAACACCTTGGTTCCATCGCAGTACACGGAGACGTAGTTTCTGTACCCCATACTGGAGCTGTTGATGGGTGTGTGATTGAGAGGCGACTGAGGGTTATGGTTGAGTGACGTTTTGGACGAGGAGAGGTTTAAGGAAATGTTCTATTTCCAGAAAGGTACGAAAATTAGGGCACCGGATATACTTGGTGAACTTGGTAAAGTTTGTGGAATCGAAATGGATGTTGGAAGCGTGAAGGTGGTACTTGCGGTATGCCATCGTTTCGTTTTGCACGTTCATTTCTTCTTCTCTCTGGTGATACAAGATCTCGGCAATGTTTCGTTGCAAGTTGTGCATTGCGTCCCATTCTTGCGGGGTGAGGGAGATGATGTTGCCTTGCAGATCTTTGAAGACCATATTTAGCTTTCCGAATGCGCAGGTGCAGAGGGCCGAAAGGCGTGCGAGGAACTGACACTCTTGCAGATGTCCCTCGGAGTGGTGAAGGCGACTATGGATGATAAGCTTGGTTTCGGCGAGCTTGTTCCATTCTGTGGAACTGAGGACGACGGCGTTTCATCCGTGGTACCAGCAACCGTGAAAGAAAAAAACCCGTTTCGCATCGCCATGCTCTCTATATCCGTGTATCTTCTGTCCCGGAACCTTCACCTCGCGCCCTCTGAGGGCGTGCTGGATGGTGATGTTATGCTGCGCCTCCACCTAAGACAGCAATATGCAGGCGACGCGCAACTGCTTGTCCGCCAGGCGGTATCCGCCGGTGGGTAACAGCGCGATCCTCTCGCGCGGCATAAACCGCTGTCGTTAAACGCACTTGCACGCATGCGCGATGGTCACGCACTCTCGGAACGGGTCAATTGCGTTCTCATGCAGGAATTCTCTCCTAAATTTGGAAACTCCCCGGCTCAGCAGAAACACGTCCATCTTGCAGTACGACATCATTTCCTTTTTCTTGTCGAACACGTACCGCGAGGACGCCCTGTCCTCGTGCCACCGCTCAAAGGCCTTCCTCCCCTCCACGGAAATGCCGTTTGGGCAGTAGTACTTTCTATCGGAAATCGAACCCACGGAATGCTCTTTTTCCTTCGTGTTCAAGAGGTATGGAAAATAGCTTCCGCCTTCCTTCAATCCGAAGGTCTTGGAAAAGCAAGCCAGCAGTGTTGGAACGCAACGTCATCGTGCTTCATTTGGTAGATCTTGGTACTGTTCATTATCAGCTAGGGCATCTACTTTAGAGTGCCCACCATGTATTTCAATAGAAATTGGCCGTCGTAGGCGCGCATGTTGTGTGCGAGCAGCACGGCGTCCCAGGATTCGAACCTCGGCTGCGTCACGTGATCAAACAACTGCTTAACCGGGTCGTCAGTAAAAACGTGTTCTTTCGTGCTGCAGACGGTGCAGTACGCCATCTTTTCGCATTCGTCTATGCACGGGGGGGGGGACGTTTGGTAAAACACGCATAAATTTGGAACGTGATCGTAAGTGTTTTCTTTGTCCAGGTATGCTGTGTCTTGCGTGCATTCAAAATCTATGAACATGAACACCAAGCGGTTTCTCTTGCTCGGTGAACAGTATGGCTGCATGTAGCACATGTGATTGCTCTTCGCGTGAATCTTGCAATTAGAGCAAAATATTTCTCCGCACTGGTGGGCCGGTTTTCGGTGTCTCAAGTTCACCGGCTTATTGCAAGACCTGCACACTTTTTCCACGTCGGACACCGACAGCACCTTTGGGTAAATGGCACCTTTTTTGCGTGGTTCGCAAAACATGTCGACCCTTAAACTCGCGGTTGCACGCGCCGCAGTGTAGGTAAGCTTCGTAGGGCTTAGCGCACTGCTGGTGACACTTTGAACACTGGCTGTCGCATTTATGAAATTCCTTTTTGTGAAGCCAGGGGACATGACACTCGCGACAATACCACGTGCATTTAAAACACATATGCACGTCCACGATGGCGTTAAAGTGCCCCTCGTGGAACATGACGTCAATGTGTTTATCGCATTCCTTATCTGATACGTACAAAGCGTGTCATCCGGTGTGATCTCCGAAGAACGTAAGAGCGTATCCCTTTTACACGTCGTCAAAGTGCCTCACGTCGTCGATAGTAAATTTGTCATCCGTTTTACCTATTCTCTGGCACAAGTCTAAAGCCATCTGCTTCTGTAGATATTCCGAGCGTCTAATACTGGCATAGTTGACGTTGCCATCCAGCTTAGCTTTGCAGACTTCAGTGGCTCTTGCTAACCACAGGGGCTCTTTGTTGGTAATTTCTGTGATACCTTTATTTGCTCTATACGCATCGCACTGTTTGTAGCTCGAACCCGAGACCTCCTTGGTCCACACAAAAGTTATATTCAGCGGACACCCGAGCAAGAACTGTTGATTGCTCTGCATAACATTTTCAATAGCTTTTATAACAGCATCGCCATTCACTTGTTCCACGCATCTAACACTCATATGAACGGCTTTGACGGTTGCTGGACGTCCGATATGTTTATGCCTAAATATCCGGGTTTGTTCTCCAAAAGCTTTTCCTTGGCGAAATCTACGATGTCGTTAAACAGCAGCGTTACCCATTGCTCCGGGTTTGCATCTTTGGGCCCCGGGATCACGGTAATGTTGGTTTCTGTAAAGCCGGAGAAAAACCTTTTCATCCTTCTCTGACTGTGCGATATAATGTCGAACCTGGGCTGCAAGGTTTCGTCTTTGCTCGCCTCGCGTTCCGGCTCCATCGTGCTACAAGTGCTTCGTGAAACAACGCCTAAACCTTTAACAAAGCAGCACGATGCACGCTTGAAAAGTGCTGAATTTGCGTCCACCTTTATGCTATATTTTCTTCAACAGCTAAAGTCAACTGTGTGGTCTCTTTTGTGCAAATGTATTTCTCCTACATAACTACGTCAATCAAATTGTTGTTGTATTCCATGTGGCGCAATCCTGCTATTGCGCGTACACGTATTATGCAGAAACACGTGTAAATATTTGCCTAAACCGTAAAATTTCTACAAAACACCACTTTCATGCACTATTCTCCCTTAGGCAGGTCGCTTATCGCTCCGTGCTTGCAAAGGCCGCCTTATCGCAATCACAGCTTCCTGCTGCACTGCAGTTCTATGCCTAATTTAAAACACCCAGCGATCTTTCTCTCAAAGCTTTTCAATATATATATAACGTGACCAAGACTACCAGGCAACTGTTTACAGTTTTCGTGTTAATCTTTCGTTTAGAAATAAACATGCGCTCCTGCCCCGCGTTCCGGTACCATCGTGCTACGAGTGCTTCGTTAAACAACGCCTAAACCTTCTCTCGCAAACCAACACTTTTTCTATACGGCCTGCAAAGTGCTGTATTTTCACCGACTTTCATGCTATACGTTTCTACAACAGCTAAAGGCAATGGAATTGTGATTTTATTTCATAATGTATTTACGCGATATGACTACATCGATCAAATTGCTTTTTTCACTTCAACACTCGCAATACGGCTATAGCACGTACAGGTATTACGCATAAAGTCGTATAAATTTTATAGGCCTAAAACGTCTAATTTCTTCAACACACCGCTTTCAAGCACAATTCTCACCTCGGCGAGCACCTTATCGGAGCCTGCTTTTAAAACAGGCCTTATCGCTACCACAGCTTTCGCCTGCGCACTCAGTTAAATGCCTCATTAAAAACAACCAGTGGGTTATCCCACCACCATTTCCCAATTTGTAATCGGGTCCTTTTCCGGTGCACTTCCGGACTCAGCATTCAACCACAGCAGCATCCGCTTTCGATAAACAGAAATTTCACTAACTGGCAACCAAAAAACCACATTTAAAGAATTCTGTGCTAATTAAACATCCGTTCCGAATTGCACTTAACTGCGCACGTGCACTTTTCAGAACTTTAATCGCGGTGGCCATATTGTGACGCACAAGCCTTCTCCTCCTTTCCCGGCCTTTAACTGTTGGCACTTGCGCCTCTCACCGTCACTCTCAGTCTCGTTCTTAAAGTCTCCAGAGCTACCATGAATCCTCACACGTTCACGAAGACCACCACCACGAAGACCGGCGGTTTTTTATACATCACCTACCACTGGACGTGTGTACAGAGAGTTGGTATCACATGAATTTTTTGACCAGCCGCAGAACACAGCATTCTCTGTTCGAAAACTCACAGCAGCAACAGCATCAACACTGCGCTCCTGCCGCCGTGCTTCCTCTCTTCGAACTCCACCATCTTCAGCCGCTTCATGCGTTTACACCGTGGTTGCCGGTTACGGTGCAGCCTCTGCAAACCTTAACGTCACATTTGACTATCCTCGGCCGGCACCGCCTCAAGCTCTTCAACCATCGCCAACCCACGCCAACCAGGGGCCTTTAGTTTCTCCGACTTCGTCTCTGCAGTTGCAGGGTGACTCCGGACTTTGTGCCACAAGTGCCGACAGCGCCATTTTCTCTGCGGGGTCCTTCATCACCATTGCTGCATGCGCTCCTCCTCCACCACCTCCGCTACCAGCTCATCCCACTCCTTCCTATTCACCTGTTTTTTCGATGTCGTCATCTTCCATCCTTACTTCTTACTTTCCACCCCTATCGCTATCCGCTTTTCTCCTTTCCCAATTCCAACTCGCCATCCTCCTCCAGCGATTCCGAGCTCTCGTCAGTTCCGCAGTTCACCTCCACGCCGCTGGCTACCCCAACCTTACATTTACCCAGCATTCAACCCGGGTCCCGTAGCCGTAGCGAGGTGCAACCTCTATCTCCTTCTCCTTCTCCTGCTCTCCACAACTCCTCCTCCTCCGATGTCGAAATAATATCTCTCTCTCCTTCTCCCCATTCACCTCTTAACATTTTCAATTACCCCTCAAAATTCATTTCCTCACCCCACACATCTTCATCCTATCCTACTCATCCTCCTCCACAGTACATCCCCAGCACCGACCCAGATCAGTCGCTGTTGCAAGTGCTCTCGTGCACGTAGCGTGTTTCGGCCAAGAATGGGGGCCCGCAGAAGTCTCTTTCTTGCTGATTCCCCGCCTTCAGATCTCGTCCTGCAGCACAGCACCGGGTGGCGTTCCACCGTTGGCAGCCTCCACGACGGTTACGACCACGGTTTCCAGTCTGTTACCGACAACCACAAGAATGTGTCTGACCTGGCACTACCTTTCGTAGTGCCAATCACTGCAGCGGTACGGCGACAGCTGTCTCGCCGGGCGCAACACTTCACCTCGGACGATCCGGCAGTAACTCCACCACCCTGGTTAACGAAACCACGCATGTCGTCTTAAGGCTGCAGTTTTCATTCCGTGTGCTTCTGTGCAGTGTTTGTTATGCTTGTGTGTGCGTGCGTGTGTGTGTAATACATAACTTTTTTGTAAGGTTCTTTTTTCACCAGTATCTTTTTTTAAAAACATTTCAGAAGTCTTGTGTTTCGCAAAACAAAGATTGCAAGTGCTAACCAAAGCACAACAGCTTTTTCAATTGTATCTCGCAAAACAAACATTGCAACTAAGACATTTCATGTGCAAGTGCTAACCAAAACACAACAGCATTATGTAACCATTGTCATTATATATTCTCATTCAACAAATATGCATTGCTGCCCTATATTTAACAGTGCAACAAACACACTTGAAGAAAAGTACATTTTAACGCGTTCCCCCTTTACGCGTAACGATATTTTGGTAAATTTAATTTCGCACCGTGGAGAATATCTGCACCATTTTAATATCTTAGCTCGCCCCGATATTCTTTTTAATCCGCGGTGTCTATTTTGTCAGACTTATAAAGTTTGTCAAACTCAGAATATTCCTAATCCGAATGCCCATTTACATACATTTCTTTGTAAGTGCCAGCCTCACAAAGTGACTTTTCTTTGCGCTAGTTTCTTTCATGCTTTACGCAAAGTTTTGCAGTAGCAACAACTCCGGTTTCTGCACTTCATGCCTTGCTATAAAGTATGATCAGCGTTTAATGCAAACAACCTTAGACCTTTACAAAGTGTTTACCATGTGGTATGGACCTCACAACAGTAATGTCTACACGCCCACTTGCTTGGAGTGTCAAGCACGTCGTGCGTGCTTTGTGTTTCGTATCCCAATAATATTCAAACGTTTACTTACCAACAACCGTTTTTCCTGCCCTCGTTGTAGAGGGTATATCGCCTAAAGATATGTTGTGTGCTCATATTGTTAAATTCACTATTGTTATTTGCGCTTTGCACATGTTTGTTTTCCCTTTTATATTCAATTTCTAATTATAATGCTTATCTAATTTAAAATCTTTGTGTTCTTCTTTACCCAGGTACGATTTGCTTTCACTCTCCTCACATTTTCTTAGCAGTCACGTAAAAAACAATTTATTAAAACAATATCAAATTTCTTTTAAAAAATTAAAATACGTACGTCCTTTATACCGTTTGTGTATGAGTGTTCCGATTTCCCCTTATTCATAATTAACCTAAATAGGGGCCCTTTACCTCTCCTCATATTTTCTTATGTATCTCAAAATATACTTCTACTATCCTTCTTCAATAAGTATAAAGGTAAAAAAATGTTTTAATTAATATTTTTAGTTGCAATCATATCTTGTCACAGTTTACAAATCACCCGTCTCGTTATTTAACTCCAACTCACACCTTGCAAATCTATCGCAACTCCTCTCCACGCTATCAATTCCCACTATCATCAACACTACAGCAAACATCCTTGCTAATCCTTTCTTTTCTATCTCATTGTTTCCTTTCATACCTTCTCTTCCACAAAAAATATACCATCTATTCTCACCATGCATTCATCCACCAATCACAACACATTTTATTTCCTCCAATCTATACCATCTATTTCCTTTCTCCACCAATCACATTTAGTCTTATTTTCCCCAATCACTACACGCCACTTCACTTCCTGTTATACCTATATCCCTAATCCGCAATGTTTTCGCTCTTTGAGATCCCTACCTCCACAAGCACAACACCTCGCTGAACCCCGTTCCTCTTAATCCGACACATTCATTTCCTGTTCGTTTTCATATCTCCTTACCCAATCATTCCAATATCATCCTCCTCTCCACTCATCCTCTTTTATCCATTCACTTATCGGTCACCTGCCAATACATCCGCCCTCACTTCTTTATCTCATATCCCCTCTTTAAGCAAGCGGATTATCGTTAATCCTCACCACTAGTGGCAGTTTTTCGAACTTACCGCCAATCCCACTTATCCACCTTAACACAGCGGAATAAGACGGATTAATGTGACACCAGCGCCACCTAGCGGCAGCATTATCGTTAATCTACTTGCTTAAACAGGGGACTTAACTACTCATATCGATATGTCGATTAACATAAAGCATATGGAGAATAAGCGTTTGTAAAAATAGTTTGTACAAGAGTAGAGAAAGTCATGTGAGTGTAACATATCAGATTGTTTTCTCAAATAATGAAAAATTCACTCCATATTTTAATTTGTTTTAAGTGCCTTGTTAAAAAAATATAATTCTTTAAAACAAAAGATATTCAAAGTAAATTCCTCTGTTAAAACCATAACAAATATTCAATATTAAGCAGTAAAACTTTCAACTCTCTATTTCATATGATTTATGAGAAAATTTAACCTGAATTTAAGACATTTAATATTGGTTAAACAAGCTTTTCGGAACCCTCTTAATACTATTGAGGTCACTAAATCTTGCAATGAGGAACAAAAGCAACAATACATCCTCTTCCGTCGTCCTCCGTGGTGTAGTGGTTACCATGCTAGCCTCTAGTTTCCGAGGTCGCGGGCTCAAACCCGGTGGGGGGTGATGTATTTTTTCGGGTGCAAAATTCCTTTGCTTTGCTTCCTTTGGAAGAGAAGTAAAGCCAGTGGTCCCGTGTCGTAGATTTACGGCACGTAAAGGAACCTCAAGCCTGATAATGCGGCCACTGAGCAAAATAACTGGTCTTTCACCCCCAAATTACAATGGGACGCTAAGCCTACCGCAGTAAAAGGGCATCCATAAATAAAACCCAATTTAACCCCATCTCCCGCTTATGCACATGGAATTCCATGTAGCTGTGTGCCACGTGACGTCATAGCTCTCTGTTGCTACTGCGCATCCATGCCATGAGAACTATTTATTCATCTAGTTACCGTGGTGTCCAGCATATACTGGATGTATTGAGTGGGTTACGAAATGTGGGTCGACTGTAAATTCTGTAAAGTTGCGGTTTGCAATGCCTTATTTGAAAATTTTAAGACATACCTTTCCAGCATGAGTGTCCACAGACCCGGATTGTACCTATAAAATTCGAAAATCTCCAACATGCAAGAATGCTAAACAAATGCCGGGGTTATTGAAATAGTTATTCTTTGCTAAGTATTTTCTTATGCTTCTCATACAAAGAGATTGGATTTATTAACGATGAAGAACACCAAATTCATGTAGGGATAGAACAACAGATAGAGTTTGATGCATTAAAACTTAAGTTAAAATCTCCGCCAATGACATATATCGGATTTTTCCTTACACTCTGTGCTACAGACCGAGGCCAGTGGATTAATTACACCTGAAGTTCTGCTGCAATGCCATTCAGACGGGTGCAAAGCAGTGGCCTATGCTCTGATAAATTAACGATTTAGAGAGGAAACTTTCTTACCTTACACGGGCTGTTCCCTCTGAAGAAGAAGAAGAAGAAGAAGAGAAGAAGAAAGGTTTAAACTTTACTCCGAACAAGCGGAGTTCATTTAGGAACTGATAACTAGGCTTTCCTACATATTGACCAAACCTAGAAGGTTGAGAGGAAATTCCAGACAGGCGTCAAAGTTATCCGGGTTTAAGTACAAGGTCAACCACTGTATAAATGGTTGCGAATGCTTTATTATCGCAAGTATGCTGAGGACATTTAGAATTGTAATATTGAATCATTAGTAATGCGGCCGTAATATCTGTTTTGTTGAAACAGATTAACGTTTGCAGATTTCAGCGAATATCAAAGCCTGGTCCTTAATTAATTGATAGTATTAAACGAGGAAATACCTAGGAGTCTTCTGTTTAAAATATCTTGTGCTCTATGTTATAAGAGACCAAAAGACAGTAGTAGTCTTTAAGTATTAGCTCCAGTGTTGCATTAGTATTATCATGAAACATGCAGATATGGCTATATTATACGTTGCAACGGAACGCATTAGACAAAAGTTAATATGGAAGTATATGAATGCCGATATTCGTTCTCTTTTAGAGCATAAAGGATATATGCTGTGCTGTGTCGTGGATTATCCAGCTCAAAATGCAAATGTGGGAATGCTATCCTTAGTCTTTTCGGACAAGCCAATGGATTATATTCAGCTAGTTTCTTGGTCAAACAGGGTTAGTGATATGCCTATAAGCTTTTACAAAATGTATAAGTGTTTTTTGGCACACAGGTGGCAAACGCAACGACTATTCTGCACTATTTTGAAGGCCATAATATTTGCTTCATTTGGTGTACCAAAGTATTTAATACCAGATAATGATCTTTATTTTAAGATACACGTGGTGCGCACATTTTATTTCTATACTGGAATCACTCATATTTTAGTGTATAAAATTATTTTAAACCGTAATATGTAAAACAGCTAATAAGACCTTAAAATTTATATTAACAGCATATCATCATAATCATCACACCCGTCGCGTGGAATTTATCTGTCAGTAGTTTACCTTTAATTGTACTAGGCATGGGCTCATAGAAACTGTCCGTTTTAGCTAATGATGTCATTCCCACCAAACTGTCCTCTGACGAATTTATGGACGCAGAAAGAGATAGTACCTCAAAATCTAATATCTACACGAAGTACAAAATGGAGTGAGAAAGAAACCATTCTGTAACCCTCAGTCAGCGTCGTGAATATTTTATGAGATAAACCCTGTCGTGGGGAATTTACATACCGTAGACTCTTACTGCATTTTCCGTTTCAATTTGAACGGGAATATAAAGTAACGAATCTAGGCTATTTCCATTGTTATTTATTACTGACATCAAAACAGCTTTACACATTCTAAACATAACAATGGTCTGTTTAAAAGGTAATATCTCATTAGCACACCAGATTCAAACTCCGGTGTGTATGTGAATTGTTGAAAAAGCATTTAAAACATATTTTTGGTAGTTAGTGGCGGTGCCGTTATGTCCATTATTGTCCAAAATATAAAACAAAGATTAACCAGGTGAACTTGTATGTAAGGTAATTTAAAAACCCTAAACTTGAGCAAATTTTCAGTCACCCTTACACTCGAAGCAGATTGAGCACCTGCAGGATACATGAATATGTGGTTTGCTGTTTATACAGACAACTTCAGTCCTTTTATGCGATGATCGGGGACATAGAATACCGCTTCCGTTTCACTGGACCAACATTCTGCACTGAAGAAGGCGATGGCTTATTGAGAATACGCACAATTGAACCTCTGAGTTCTCTAGGCAGTTTTACATTGATTAACCTTTCATTTAGATTCATCTCACACAAGTTGCCTTGATATACCATTTAGGAAATCAAATCTTGAGAGGAGTTCATTGTCCCTGAAAGCTAAATGAAGTTCATATGCATTTACACCAGCAATGTCGAGAATTCCAAAAAACACTGCCATTGGACAAACGATAGGTGATCCTGCTAGTTGAAAAGGTCATACATGTTTTATCTAATGCGTCAACAACCCCTTTTGTATGACTATAAAAAGTATTACATTGGGCTTGCCTGTCTCATTATTAGTGATTCTACAGTGATACACGGATAAAATTCATACAACTGCCGTACTTCTCTTGCGCACACATGAAAAAGTATCTGGTATCTATTAAAGCCATGTTAGATGGCCCCTATTTGCGTTTCTTTTGTTGCAAGAACCAAACTGTGGAATTCTGGAATTTCTCATTTATTTTTCTTTAAAGTTAGCTTCCGTTTTTTCTTCAATTCGTCATCAACTTCTTTTCAACTAAAGTAATTGTTAGCTGTAAAATTTCTCGAAGTACCTTCGACATGTTTGGCCAATTACACTCGAATTACAGTCTGTGGTATCAATAATTTCTTCCAGACGACAAACCCATTCCATCACTGCCTTTGCCAATATAAATGTAAGCATTTAGGAGATAATGTGTTCTAGCATCACATAAGATAATAATTTTGAGTCCATATTTTTAAGGTTTTGATACCATATGCATTTTAAATCTGCATCGTCCATTAAATCCCAGGAGGATTTCATCAATACTGGCTGTTTCTCAAATGCAGTAGCAGTTATAATGTTTCCTACAAGTGAATTAAATGTATATGTAATTCCAGCTGCAGGATCGCTTTTCAGTCTCTCATTCTTAGTACTCGAGATCTTGAACCCAAGAAAGATTAGTAGGACTAACTTTCGTTTCAATGACATGGTGCTGCGAAATATATCGCGACGTGTACCATCGTTAGCAAAGAGAGATTATAGATTCTCTTTATTAGATTTGAAAATTGTAGCACAATACAATAATCCAATAAAGGCCAAGGCCTTCATTTATATCAATGAAAGGTCTCTCAATTCTGTTTTGGTTCCATTAGTATATCTACTATATTGTTTGTTTTCTCATTTGTGTGTGTTACAACTAACTTCAAGTAGCATGTCCTCTGAAATAACTGCATTCCCATACGTTCAGTGGCCTAAATGTATAGTCAACACACTGTGCATTCCTTTGAGTCCAGAAAGATGTAGGTACTATATTATTGTGCGCAGGCGTTTGAGCATTTCTCTTGGGTTCCTCTGCAGAACACTTATATCGGTTGCGCCCATGTAAAGCATTCTGTTTTGTTCCTACACTATCTCGTTGTTCACACTCATCACTATCTTATATATCCAGTTCAGATGCACTATCGTGTTCACTGTTGCGTTTCAGGATCACTTTCGTTGGCATCACTGTCCTCAATACTTTCCACTCATGTAACCACTTAGCCACAATAGCTTCAAAATTTGGATCTGAAATACCTAGCTCGTCCTTGTTAATCATGCCGAGTGATATTTCTGCAAGTAATGCAAAACATAAAGTGTTTAAAATTCCTGAGTTCGTATCGTAAACTGTGCAGTGGGGTCACGTCATACCCTTAAGAAACCTATTCTGCTTACCAAGTCAAATTAACAGTAACTCGCAATAATGACTATTCACTACAAACGCTCATAACGAACTAAACGAAATCTACTAAGAAACAGAAGTGCGTCATGCGCATTGGAATGTTGGAGGGTGTGTCCCCGTACCCCGGAATACCGATTGAGGCTTAATTTAGAAAATGGTCTGTAATCCTAAACTTAAGGAAGTACAGTTAAATTCAACGATTAGGTTTCTTTAAGGTCACATACACGAAATAAAACCAGTAGTAATCCTCAGCAAAATTCCAGGTGGACTTAAGGGACATCTCATATTATCTTATTTAAATTCACAGTTATTGGATGGAAATTGCACCCACATGAGTTAAGATTCCTTATTATAACCAGCACACATCTATTTGTATTTTAATATGCAAAGGTTACTGTATCATTATCAATTCAAAGTGTTCCTTGAGAGCAGATATAAAAATGAATTTTATATTTCATGAAACTTTCTACGTTGAAGAGGTAATCCACACCCACGTCAGATGTTATTTGTAAACAGAAGCATGAGTTCAGTGGTTGCCCAACTTTCAGAAAGATTAACTGGACTAGGCGCAAGGATCTACTGCTCTCCAACGCCATTCATCTTTAGGAACATTGCATCGTAGACCTAGCCCGGATGTGGTTGTGGTGTGCAATAGGTCACATTTTCCAATTGTTCTAAACCTGTCGTAACACTGATATCGCCTTACATCATGCGCACTTAACCACAGGATTTTAAAAAGGCAGATGAATATAAACCAGAAAAGTGAAAGTTCTGCAATGAAAACACGAGAGTACAGTCATGAACATTGATGGCAGAGGAAGAACCAAGCGATATACTAATACACGTAACTGATGTGTTTGAGTACTGATTTACTTTAGATGGCTGTAACTGTGCACTTTATATGATTATGAGTACATAATTGTGTCCAAAAAGGAACATCAACTAGCGTTATCTCTTCATTACGTTATATGGGCTTAATTTAAACAATCAGGGTCCAATGCATTGTATATATAAAGGATGCTTACGCCTGGAATAACGCCCTGAAACAAAGAAAGAAGAAGCTATAGGATATACTGCTATAGCAACAGCGAAGCGATGGACTGCTGAAGATTATGCCCTTCTAACGCAAATGTTTCTAAGAAAGGCACAGCTGCGCCAGCTATTTCGTAGTTATTTCAGGATTTCACATTACACTGTAGCAGGAATACAAAAATATTGGGAATGTGCAGATTCTTCAGCGCTCAGTCAGAAGGCTTGCTGCGAATACTGACCTTATGTGTGTGGTAAATGGAGGATATGGAGCAAAGTAGAGTTATATGTTCAGATAACATACTACTTCCTAATATTCCCTTTCAGATGAATAGTGTAAGATGGAGGTACATACTAGATTTCATACTATTATTTCCTGGTATTCCTTATTCAGATTTCAAAATCAGGCTACAGTATTGACTTATTACAAGGGTGATTAATTAAGAGAGTCGCAAACGTCAGCATACCGTATATTTTTAAATTCCGCGCGTGTATTTTGCCAGCAGATAGCAGCACAAATTATGTTTATCGTAGCGGTGCACGACATCATGCAGGCACCTGGACAGTTAGTGACAGCCAGAAAAAGATGGCGGTTGTGTTGCACGATTGTACACGGGAAGAATAGCGTGCGGTTGTGCTTTTTTAGTGAACAGAAGAAGTGGATTGCGAAATGCGTTTCCTCGTATGGTGAAAACTGTTTACATGGGAAAGCTCCGTTCAATTGGATTCACAAGTTTAACATGGGAAGGCAAAGATCAGAAGCGTCCTGGTCGTCCTGAGGAGGTTTGAGCAGCATATTGCCTTGCATGGTTTAAAACACGGCGTGAAATACCTTACTGGAATTGTCTTCAACACTTTTGGGGCCGGAGAGACGTGGGATGTTTCCCACCGTGCACAATCTTTGCGAAACTCCAGCTGTTCATGGATGATGGTGTAAGCCGTTCCATGTGAACAATCTACAGCACGCGCTACGTCATCGATCATCACACGCCTGTCAATACGAATGATTTTTTCCATCGGCTGCACTGTGCTTTCATTTGACACTTCCGCTTCTGATCTCTGGTGCTTCTACTTTCTGTGTTAAATTTCCGAATCCAATTGAACACAACTTTCCGTGATAAACAGTTATCGCCATAAACGGGACCGTTTCGCAATGCACATCTTCTGTGAGCTGTCCTTTTGCCCCCCCCCAAAAAAAACACAATCGCAGGCTCTTCTTCTTGTGTACACTCCTACAGGACACCCGCCATTTTCTTCTGGCTGCCACTGACTGACCAGGTGCCTAAGTGAAGTCATACACCCGCTACGATAAGCATACCTATGCTGCTATCTGATGGCAAATACACATGTGGAACTGAAATATGTTATACGGAAACTGATGCTTGTGACTCATTTACTGACTCATACCCGTACATTAATTAAACATGTATGACGTGGCAAACAATTTTATCACTCAACCCTTAACGCATAATTGATCACTTAGTCACACATGGCATGAAAACCAATACGAAGTCGAAACCAATTATACTGACAAACTCACGATTGTCTTACGATACAGAAAAAGTACAGATGTATACACATTTTCTCACATGTTCACTCATATTCTGGTAACGATGTTATACAAGGCTAAAGAAAGGTATAGGTATACACAACTTTCGCTTTAGCGTTGAACATAAAATATTCAGGTTACCTATATAAATTCTTGTCGTCACAAAATGGATCCTAAGTAAACTCATCCAGAGTTTTCTTTTTCTCTTTTTGCCAATTTCAAAAGTGACTGTATTTAAAGAGGATTATATACTGAAGCATCATATACTAAGGTATACGTCAAACTGTTATCTAAAAATTACTTGCATTATATTCCTACCTGCCTTTGGTTGTTGATTGCAGGTTTCATCGTGGTGGCTGCATGCGTAATGACATTTGAGGCTCGGGACAGTGCTGCTAAGGTAGTTCCAGCTCGCTTCAAATTCAACAGTACAACAAATGCGTCTACATCGTCGACGCATCGGAAATCCAGTCCGAAGCCCCCAACAGGATCTCATCAAGTGCAACAGGTTGGGACACATCGATCAGACAGTCGTCGCAGCACAAGTTGCCAGACTAGCAAATGGGACAATAACCATATGGGGCTGTACCGCGTATCCAGCAACAGGACTGGTGGCAGCCGCGATACTGGAGGTGGTGGCGGTGCATCTCCGTCAGGCAGCGATGTTCTCAATCGCCGCGCCCTCACAGCTGCCTTCGTCCAATTCTCCAGAGCACTACAAAACCGCCAACCCTCTACAGAGTCTGGTAGTACTCGTCTCAGCACACAGCCTATGATTAGCGCCATTACCAAGAGCCCTTCAGCTCCAAATCTCTCTGCCGACGACACTAGACCTCTTCCTCCCCCGCAGCCCGAACCGTTGGCGCCCAGGACCTCGGGGAGCACTGTTAGATCTCCTAGACTGAGACCCAGGATCGCAAGGAATTCTTTACATCCTACAGGAGGAGGATGTGCGCTGTTGAGCCCGTATCTTCTGCAGCGACAAGCGCTGTCCATGGACAACCCGGCCTATGGCGGCTGCGGATGTTACTCTCCTCCGCCACTGTTACATAGACAGCCGAGCGGCAGGAGTACCCGTAGCGGTGGCAATACCAGCACCGGTAGCAGGGAAAGCTTGGAGTTAGGAGCTAGTGCTGGTGCCAGCGGATCTCATCGTGGTTCACAGGCCTCCATGGCTATGGATCTGCACTTTCCGAACGACTGTCCTGTAACGCTGAAGGTTCGCGACCAGTCCCGCCGTTCTGAAACTGCCAAAAAGCACCAATTCGTGCGACAGAGGCCTGTAGAAGAGGACTACAACGAACCATGCTACCCCCGCTCAAGAGCCAGCACGGGGGAGTCCCGTAGACGTGGTTCTATCTCCTACTCGCGCTCCAATACTGATGAGCCTAAACTCCCCAACCCCAGGTCCAGGTCTAACACGGGCGAGTTCTCCAGGAATAACGTTCGCAGACAATCAGTACACTCCAAACCTTCCTTCACCAGAGCAAACACTGAAGACTGTCGGTAAGTATAAATATTTCTCTCAAACAAGGGTTTTCATTTCTATCTAAACACAAGCTTATTGACGTAAAATTTCTAGTGTTCCAATCATTTCTCTTGCCCGCAGTAGGGACATAACTATACGTTTTGCAAGATTCAGCATATTACACCATTGGTTTATTGGTCTTCTTCACCAACTTTTATTACAGATGTAATGCCTCATTAAACGATTTAAGTTTTTGTACCTAATAGTTCACTGATACAGCTAACGCCCGAAAAATACCTGCCTTATTAGTTAATGTTGTGTCTAAGCAGAAAACAATATACTCACAGATTTCCATCGTTAATTTCTACTTTAAAAACATAGATACAGCTCAAATTGAATTTTAGATTTGCGTGAACGTAAATCTCATCTAATGTAATCTGAATGTTTAAAAAAAGAAATAATTAGAGAGAGAGAGAGAGTGAGAGTGAGAATCATCTCACTGAAACGCTTCATTAAACACGTTTCAGTAATTAACATTGAGCGTCCTAGCGAAGTTTAAAAATGTTCAACGGATACTTTAAATTTTAAGGACCCGTTAGTTAACGCAGCATTAACTTATATATTTCATACATGCTTGGCGATGCCTGTTAGCATTAGGTGTGCTTATTTACTCAGTTTTCAAAATTAGTTTTGTTGTTCACTAAATGCGTTAGACACAAAGTTTCTATTTGGTTTTATCTCTCTTTTTTAGTTCTTGCTCATAATTTTAAGTAATTAACGTTTAAAAACCGTTTTAATATCAGAGTGTTCATTATAACCTGGATGCATGTGTGTCTATGTACAAAAAGTAACCATAGCAATAGCAGAGAAAAGTAACTCATTACATAGTTTATTAACAGGCATTCACATTTTTACATTACTGCTAAATTCATGGTCAAACAAACATCCCCAGTTAGATTTTAATCATCAGTTTTTGTGGTAAAGCCAGTACCTAAAGACTGCTGCAAGTTTAAGAAGATTCTTTTAACTTGGATTGAGTAAATTTTTCTGACAGATCATTTCATCAATGGATTTTCCTTCAGGCTTAAGGCTTTACCTTTTTTAGGCATACGCTATTGTGGCATGGATGACATTCGCTGCCATTCTGGATATCTTATTTCAAAGTCATCGAATGACATGCTGTTACATTCAAGTAAAAAAATACTAATTAAAAATAAGTAACACACCGTTTTTCATTTATCACAGCAAAAACATTGTATTTTTATCTTCAAATGCGTATTTCTGAAGTACTTATCATTGGAGTACTTTTGGTAAAAATTTTCAATTTGTATTGTAATTTCTGTGCACAAGCAATTTTAGTCTGAACTATACAGTCTCTGTTTCCTTTGTTCTTCAATTTTAGTGCGATTTGTTACTCATTGCTATATAATTTGTTGGTAGAGTTGTTTAAAAAATGTATGGTAAACTATAGGTAAACACCTCTCACACACACTATGTTATATAAGCATGGATTCGGAACCGTTTTATTTCCTTATACATAACAGCATACTCAAAACTGAACTTTGGGAAACAGAAAGTCATTTGAAACGTTCAAAGTTTCCTTTATTACCACGGATGGATAGTCCATCAACCCGCGTCGTATGGATTCCCTGAATCGTTGATGTGTACCTAGAGAATCTCGTATTTCTGACAGTCTTGTAGAATATAAGCACTAAGACTCTCTACATCTTACCGAGCGGGGTGGTTCAAGTGGTTACGTCTTTGACACGCGTTCAGGAGGTCTTGGGATTGATTCGCGGCGACCGTCCACTCAGGCATATGTTTTTTCTGGATTTCTCCGCGTCGTCAGGCGAATGCTGGAGTGGTTTCTTTCATCCCCCGAATTTCCCATCCCTCCATTTCGTTTCATTCTTCATTCAGTTCATCTTTCGTCACACTGGTCTCTTTCAGGGTCGGAAGTGTCAGCGATGGTGTTTCGGTGCAGCGTGGCGGGGGGAAAGGATCTTATTTGTGACTTTCCGTCCCTCAGCTTTCGGCGGGTTGTCGGGGTATTCGGACTCTCATGAAGGGCATTGCACTCCCTCTGTGTGAGGTGGGTTCGGCCTGTCTGTCTGCGGGTTGTCTATATGGAAACTTAGGGACCTGTCATTGCTGCGCCGTCACTGCTGGTACCGGCCGCCCAGTGTCTCCTCTCTCCTCATCCTTCCTCCCGCGGACGCCTCCTCGTGGGGTGTAGGTACAATATCCATTCTGGATCGGTGCCGAGTCCTCTCCGTAGTCAATCCAGTCCGCTATATTTTGCATCAAAGTTGCATATACAAGACCTCTTATATGCCCCACAAAATACTAATGGATTTTGGTCACAAGAGCGTGGAGGCTAAGGAATTGGTTCACCTCTTCTTATTCATCTGTTTCGAAATCAGCTATTCAGACACCGAAAAATGGAGAGGCAAAAATAAACGGACGAAGTACATGTGTCGTATTCGTGATGGGATATTTTACAAAAATTTAAGTAAAAGTTTTTCAAAATAACACCTCTGTAACTTTGTCCACTGAGATGATGCGGTAGTACATACGGCCCTACGGCAGTTACCAAGAATGCCTGTCGGAAAATTAACAGGGCATCTATGTTGGTGATGTGCTGGTATCATTGCACACGGATTCACGTCAGCTCATATTATGTGCCAGTTGTAATAATTCACAATCTCATCTCATCGATCCTAGATTCGATTCCCGGGAGGAGGGAATGAATGCTTCCCAGAACCTCAGCCAAGATTGTTCTCTATCTTCCCCAAGGTGTGGATGTATGAATGAGAATATGAATGTGTGTTTGATCCTATGAATTTAAAAAGAACAAAAAAAAGAATAGAAATACCCTAACAACTGTATACGAGTTAACACCATTCCCGATAGACGATGTGTACGTAAGGTAAAGGGCTGCCAATATGAATGTTGTACTTAAAGGTAGTGTATAAATGTAACAATTAAGAAGGTGTTATCTCGTTGAAACGATGCCTCATCCGTAAACAGCACGTTTCCACAAAGGTCAGTTAGCACATTAGCGGAGAAGCCAATTTTAATACACTAATCGTGTCAGAAAATCAGCTGCTGATAATACCTACAATGTTTTAAATAGTAAGAGTAGATTTCCACGCAACACTCTCAGACAGTCATACATTATTTGTTGCAGTTAATTGTCGAGTGCTGACACTAGGGTCTCCTTAGACAGCAATAAGAATCGCCTCCTGCAATTGTGTTCACCTCCCTGTGGGGTCTCCTCCAGTCATGAGTAGCAGGCATGGAGATTTTATTACCCTAAGAGAACGATAAATTGACTGAAATATCTCTCTATCGGAACACCGACGGTATAGAAGTTTCTCTGGGAACAAACGCTCAGCGTCACTCCAATTGCCTTCTGGTAGTCCATATATCAAATGAATACCTCTTCAACACCGCTTTGAATATCTCATTTTACCACTACCTGGAGCAAGCTCCATAAATACCGGTACTGACACTACGTGCTCCAGCTGCAAAACGCTACATCATGAATTGAGTAGTGAAACAGCGAACTATGAGTATAGAACGACCATGATAACAGAGAGTGGTTACAATACCCCTACTCCTTCTGTGATGTCGGGGTGGCGCATCTGCATCACATAAAAAGGTCGTGAGTTCGAATCTCGGTTAGGGTCTGTTACCTGGATAAGCATATTTTAACGAGTATTTCCTTGTTCTGAGAAGAAGAATATTGAGTAACTCTTAAGCTGTAGGGACCGGGCCCATTTGAGCATCAATTCAAGATTTTGTTCATTTACAGTCAGATTTGACTTACACGTTTAAAGGACATTAATTAATGATCACAACAATACACAAATATGACATCCTAGTGCATAAATGGTCCTGGACGCCCGAAGCCCTCCCTCCCCCAAAAAACACCCATGTAACCAGAGGTAAAACAATATGCTTACTTGCTAACTTTTACTTTTAAGGGCTTCTCCACTCTTCAGCAGTTGCCCTGTATTCCCTTTTGCTATTCTTCCCGATTCAACAAGTCATCCTCCTCCAGGCACCTATCATTTATCATTCTATGGATGTGTCCTCTCCAGGTTCCTTTTAGCCTACCTCGCTTTCTTCTTCCACGAAGTAACCATTCTAAACAGGTTTTAGGCTACCTATCATCCGCCATTCTATTTACATGTCCATAGCATTGAATATCCCGCTTTTCTATTCTCTCCACCACTGTTTCCTCCATTTCCATCATTGTCTCACCTCTTCATTTCTCCTTCTTTCCCTTCTTGATATTCTGGTGCTACGTCTTATTCCGTCTATTTCCGCTGCCAAGATCTTAGATTTTTGTCCCTCTATCGCAGGCCACGCCGCGGCAACACAGGTCATTATGCTTTCCACCACAATCCTCAAAACCCTCTTCTTTGTACAAATCGACATTGCTCTACTACACAAAAGCACATTTAACGTTTTATAACTCTTCGTGCTCGTTCTAGCTATTGTCTACATCCGTTTTACACCTCCCTGCATCATCAATAAGCGATCCCAAATGTCTAAATTTTTAACAGCTTTAATAATTCTTTGAGGTAGTGAGATGTCCCATCCACTTCCTCCTTCCACCTACTAGAAGGTATTCCGTTTTATCCATGTTTACTCGTAACCCTCCTGCTTCAAACGCATCCAAAAGTTTCCTCATTATATATTTCACATCCTCACGACTCTGAGCCATCAACAGCTGGTCATCTGTGTAGTGAATTATCAATATCACCTTCAACTGGTATACTCAATACCTCTACAAGCCCGATTTCATTTTAATACATGTTGAATACATATTTTAAATAAAGTAGGGGACATACTACACCCCTGTTTTAGACCTTTTGTCGTACTTCTATTTTAACAGAAGACTGATACTTTTGGTACAACTGCCGAATAAGTAACAACGTTGGTAACTCAATACCAGCACCCACGACTGTCCCATAGTTTATTAATAGGCACTGAGTTATAGACCTTTTCTAAATCAACAAATATCAAATGTATCTCTTGCCCCTTTGGATGTGATTTTTCTGTAATCTGTCTAACACTAAAAATATGGTTCATGCATGCCTTTCCTTTTGTAAATCCTGCTTGATATAACGTTTTTCCCTGGATAGATTTTGCAATCTGTTTGTAATAATACTCCTGAAAGCTCTGCTAATAAACGTTACGCTATTCCTCTATAATTTTCAGGGTCTTTACGATTTCTCTTTTTATATATAGGTGTTATATATGACTTATACCACGTCTTTGGTATTTCATCACCCTCTGAAATCTGATTGAACATTTCACATATCAATCTTTTCAATACAGGCGATCCATATTTCCACAATTCTACCTCATTCCGCCAGGACCACTAGCTTTTCCATTCTTTGCTTTTTTCAATACCTGATTTACTTCTTCCTCCAAAATAAGTTCCACATATAACAATGTATTATCACTATGCTTAGCACTTTCACTCCCTTTCCCCTTTCTTTTCTCCACCAATAGGTATTCAAAACGTTTCTCCCATTGTTCCACCTTACAAGATAAAAGGCTGTTGATGGGTTATTACCTGCCTTCAAACTTCTTATAACTTTCCATTCCTCTGCCGATCTTCTATATCCTAATCAATGATTAAATTTGACACAAATCTTTTCCCATGATTCTTTTAATCGCTTTCTTATAACCTTCTTTACCTGCTTCTTACATTCCCTATACTTTTTAAATCTTCTTCACTCTTGCCATTTAACTACAGATAACTCATTTTTCCTTAATAATTTCCAATATTTCTATAGTCATCCACTCTGTCCGTCCCACATTTCTTTTTTCCCTTCCCAGAGCTTCCTCAGCTACTCCACTAACACATTCTGTTAAGAAACCATACAGGTCTTCAGCATTCCAATCCTCTTCTACTACTTTTAACCTATCTTTCAGCCTTTTCTGATATAAGTATCGCACAATGTCTTCCTTAATAAATGCACCATATATCTTGCGTCATTTATATTAGTTGTTTCGTTAGTTATCCAAATTTCATTACTCTTTTATTTAGCTTTCCTTGAGAAGAAAATTTTAGATACAACCACGTAATGGTCCGCTCTACATTTTAACTTCCTCCGAAATTTAACATCTTGTATTTTGATCAAGCGTTGTTGCCTTACTATTACATAGTCTATAATAGATCTCAAATTCCTGGAAGGGTTTACCCCAGGTGTATTTGTGAATGTCTTTATGCTTAAACCTTGTAGTCATATGGCACATTCCTGCTCTCTACAGAATTCAATTAATCTCCTGCCATTGTCATTTTCTAAATATTCTCCCCAACTTCCAACAATGTCATAATTAACTCTCCTACCGACACGTCCATTAAAGTCTCCCGTTATAAAAACCTTATGTCCATCCGAACATCTATCAATTACTTCTCTCACATCTTCATAAAAATCTCTTCAACTGGAGCATAATTACTGTTACTTCAACAATAGATCCATATATACATATAATTATCTTAATTATCCCATTACTTATTTATTTCCAATCAATTATTAAAAATTTTCATTTTCTCTTCACTAAAAAGCCACCCCGGATTTGGCTCTTTCTGATTTTGGTACTCCACTTTAGAAGTGGATATAATTCTCAACCAGTTTTTGTTCTTTCCTTTCTTTTTGTCTCATTTAAAACTAGTATATCCATTTACAAAGAGTCTAACTCTTTCTATATCTCTATGAGCTTTCCACTCATTTCTTGTCATTCCAAGGTCCACATGTCAGAGTTCCTTTACGTAGTCATAGTCCACGCCTATCAATCCGTCCAGTCATATTCTTATTCTTGGGAAACGTAGCAAGCTTTGTTTTACAGAAGCGAGTAGCTAAACCCTGGAGGACCTGACCGTTGTCTCATCTGCTGGTTTTCGGGGTGCCTGCATAACTTTCACGGCTACCGTAGCGGCCCCGAGGCACACGAAGTTCCCACCATACTTCGCTCAAACAGGCGCTCCCTTACTTCCTGTTGCCCACCCCTCTGGACTTAGACCCAGAGGTCGGATTTTGAGTGGCATATGTTTACCTACTGTACGTAATAAGCAGCTGTGTTGTGGAGTTTTTGACACAGGCTACATTGTAGCTTGTATGCACACCGCATAATCAGGCTTGTAGACAAAGGACTCTAAACACGAAACAAACGATTTCCCGAAACATGTTCCTTTAAGACACGGCGCAGGGGATGGATTTTTTTGGGCGTAAAATCCTTAGCAGGGCTTATTTAGGAAGATAAGTTAAGCCGGTGGTACACTGTTATAGGTTTACGAAACATAAATGTACCCCAAGCCCGTTAAAGAGGCCTCTCAGCAACATTTTCGGTCTTTCACGCCCAGTATAGAATGGGACGACAATACCCGTAGTTAAAGAGCATCCATAAATACAACACTTTAATATTGATTCAGGATCTCGGAAATAGACATTCTAGAATGATACGTCCCAAAAAAGGATAATTTTTTCATTAAATTACACCTAAGAAGAAACGAACACTTTTCTTGCTTACATCAATGGAGTTAAAGACCACATTGGCAAACTGCTTAAATGCCGAAACGTTGACACTATTTAAAAACCGACACAGCAAATTTTCATAGTACACCGTAGAGCCAAGGACGCAGTTCTTTATGGACGTTCCATGCTAAGGATTTTACGCTCCCTCAAAAAAAACCAAATCTATGCATGGTACCCCTAGACCACCCTTACCAAGGACCCACTAGATCCCTGTTCTTAGCCGGGTGTATAGAATACCGTGCTCGTGTGGCCGTGGTTTGTATCAGCATTACCCAGAGTAGTACTATCACGTAGCGGCACGGTGCATATTCCTTAAGTGAATACGAGTTAATCTTCTTGTCTGTTTATCGTTCTTACCCGGATAGATAATATCGGACTATGAATGAATGAAATGAGTGAAGTGATGCTCAAACAACCCTGGGCTTAAGGTTGTGTTACCCAGAAAAACCCCTATCCGGGTAACTTATCCTAAAATAGATCCGAACTCTGGACTTCTTGAATGTGAGACAGACTCGCTATGCTCACACCACAGAGACGGGTAATTATTATTCTGGTATACTATAATGGCGGCACACATTGTTTGCAAGTAACTATACGTTTCAACCCATCACACAGGTAAAATGCTTCCATAGATGCAAATGGAAGACACAGTAAGCACGACATACATAACTGCAGAAGAATTCAACATACATGCGGCTAAAAAGCTGCTTCAAGCTGGTTCTCCTTTAAGTAGTAGTAACAGCTTTCCCCGTTTGAAAGGTTGAAAATAGGAAGCTTCTTTTCACATGCTCTATCTCTCCCTCTCTCTCCCCTTCCCCTCTCTTAAATTATTCTACACTATACAACCTTTAAACATTTTGATTTTCACAACGTACAGTTATGTGAAACATGTCATTATCTTGTATCAACCCCTGAACAAGCTTCACACTTACTCGAACATTTTTCTCTCTTGTCTCCCTCACTACTCATGTAATATTTGTAGACATAGCCTTGCTAACACATTACGAAAAACAGTTTTCAGGTTCTGATCAGAGACTTGGTTTCTATGCTGTAGTTTGCAGATCTTCATACAACAAAGGAGTGTTAAATTAGTAAGTAGATCCGAATGTGCTCAGCATACTGACAGCAAAATTGTGCAGGTGTGAATTCTCTGTTCTAGAAATTTCTATAAAAGTAAGACAAATGCCTCGTGATGTCAAAGCTGATATTTATTTCAATATCATTTTCTGAGTCAATTATTTCTAACTGAATGACATTGGCACTCCATATTCACCGATAATGGTGTCAAAAATATGTATGTATTGGACTGAGTTTACAATACTTGAAATCTGGTATTATGCTCTTAACTTTGTTCATCCAATATTTATGCACAGTTATTCAAACGGGTAAGTTGGTGACTTCGATGGACAACTTTGGAAAATGTGGGTGTTGATGGCCTTTCAGCGCTACATTTTTGTAACTCTGACATGATCAATACACGAGCATCAATAAGCACTAATCACAGAACACCTTCGCCCTTAGAGCATTCACCACTGTACTGGTTCACGTTTATAGTGATGCGCCTATACTGTTCGTATACTGTGTACTGTCCTTTCATAGGAACTGATTCATACGTCTTTAACGCGGCAGCTGCCGGACGCTGCGGTAGGGGGACACAGAGCGCAATATAAGTATATCAAAGTGCTGTCATCTACTCTTCGTTACAACACCCGATTAAACAGGGAGAAAATAAAGACATTTAAACACAAAAGTAATTTTGTTTTAATACGAAGGAGGAATCATTAAGGCTCAACAAAGCACGTCAACAGCTCTATAACATTATCAATGGGATTCAAATAAATTGGTGAAATCAAATTGAGGCGCAAGAGGCACAGGACCTAATGCTGAAGAGTGGCAGCTCACCCAATATATGCATAACGATGACGACGAGCTGTTGGCAGGCTGAGGGCAACCCGAATGTGTGTTATACATGTGCCCGCCTGAATAGAGCTAAACCACATTGTGACGGGATGTGGGGATTGCAGGATGTCTGGTGAACTTTGTGTTTGGGAGTGAAAGCAGGTAACAGAATATCCTCCTCAAACGTTGCCAGTCATGGTGCAACGGGTCCTATGGTGGTGTGAATTATTGATCCGAAGTTGTACTTAGGAGTTGTAATTTTGGTAATCCAAGCACTTCATTGAGGCATTATATAGGGGCTCAGCCATAGCTGCTCTTGGAGGTACTCCGCAGTTATTGGATGTGGCCGCATGTTATGCGGGGAAGCCGGTGACGCATCAAGCGGAGTGTACTCGGGTTATAATACCTTATAGACCGAACGAGGACACTCTAATGATGTGATCCCAAAACGCGGCCAAATAAATAACAAATATGCAAAAATTAGCAAATTATGATGCTTCACATATAGAACTAGGAAGTTGGCGGGTCCAGTGGGGAGCGCAGGGGTGACTTAAACATGTCGCTGTGCTATTAAAAATGGCAGATAGTGCAAAGTGTTTGACCAAAATAATTCACAAGTGTCTATAGATTATTTTTATGATATAATTCCAAAATCCAAAATTTTGTTATATTCACCTAAAATTTCACTCCCAGTGTCCCTTAAATTTTGGGAGGGGTGGCTTGGAGGATGCTGAAGCTGGTGTTGGTGTGTGTTGGGGTTATGCACGAGTAGGGGCACGTGACATACCAGGTCCATCCATAGTTCCCTGCAACTTGCGGCGTAGGATTGTCCTTGACGTCGTGCTGGCTGCCTCTGATTATATGGCTGTCTCGGTGTTAAAGAACCCGGTGGTTGTCTAGGCTCGTTAGTGCCTGCTGTAAACCTCGTTTCTCTCCCTAGGGGGCCGATGGTGTTTGGAGCATTTGGAAAGCGATCAAAGCATTCCTTGTTGGACATCCTCCTTAACATGCCACATGTTCTCCCTTGCAGTTATCACAGGTAGGCCTCGGTGTCAGTTCGTGGACAGACCTGTTTAGGGTGATAGCCTTTGCACCTAAGGCAGTGCAGGTTGTGGAAGCCAAAATGGCTGGAGCTGTTAAACCCCAGAGGACAGATACTTTAAGAGCCCGCCAGAGACTTTGGAAGGTTTTATCCAACAGATTATAGTAACACTATCAATCTTTGTCTTTGAGTCATTTGCCTGCTCCATGACAACTACAAAGAGGGGGAGCGAATGGGACCTTGGCCATTTTGAGCTGTATTGGTGAGCTGCTTCACCAAGCAAGGTGATATGCCCTGGCGGGTGAGATCAGCCTCGATGTCTATCATCAAAGTGTCCGCTAGTAGACCACGAATGACCCTACGGATTTCACGTCCTTTTCCAGGCTGAAAGTAAAATGGAGAAGGCCTCTCCTCCCTAGACATTTAGGTACAAACAAATAATATTAGACCTGCTTAGCCTGTAAGTCGAAGAGGCCTTTGTTCCGCTGCACATTTCATGACTTCGACAGGGTTAGCAGGACTTCCTTAAGGAAGCCGACCCACCCCACAAAGTCATCTGCAATTATCGGCGGGATGTGGCTGCCCTGTCCTCCTCTCTGGACGGAGCCAGAAGCAGCAGGCATGTTAGACGCATTTGCTTCGCCAGAAGGTAGGGCCCTGCAGCTAATCTGGAAGCACGGTTTCTTATTTGTGAAACTACTTCACGAAATCAATTTTCTCCAGTGGTGGAGAGCCGGAAGAACTGTCCTGATTCTCCTCCATAACTCCAAAATTTGACCTGTACGAGAAGAAGTATCTCGAGGGAGGTCTCGTTGACATTACTCTTCGATTTTTCCAAACATCGCATTCTGCATTTCCCGCTTTCGCGTACCTAACTCAATGCACCCTTTGTGCCTCTAAAGCATCAGGGCCGCTTGAGGGCTCAGTGGCTGCACCAGCACACTTCATGTGTACTAACCTGCAGGCAGCTGGGGCCCAAATAAAGAGGCGAAGCATACGGCCGGACACCAAAATGTGCACCGAACCTGAACAAGTGAAAAGGTAGCTGTGGCCTTGCTCACCTTCCTGCTGCCTGATGTTACGTCCTCAAGCTGGTCTGAAAAGCCGTTTTCTGATGTAACTGGCCCGGTCACTGGAAGCAGCCTAGTTGGTCGCTTCCAAGATGTGGTAAGTGGACCGCTGGTTTAAAGAAGTTTATTTTAGAACATCAAAGCGGACTAAATGTGAAATACACAACACTTTCCACTCTGCCGAGGTTAGGCAGCATTGAATGTGGTCACAATCGGGTGCGTGACCCTGTGACGATGGTCGTTTTTTATATTTACACCACGAAGGTTAGAAGCAGAACCGCCGCCAGCGCACTCGGCCATTGATGTATGAGATACACTCCCGGCACTAGTTCAAATCACCCTGCTCCCTTGCCACTCAGGCGCAAACGGGCGCCTGTGCGTACCAATGAGGATTAAGCGCCGCTCGCACCAGGATATACAAACAGCACGTTATTGACACTTTCCGAACATGCGCTCGCCGGACTTTGAAGTGTGAACATCATGAGAAGAAAAAAGACACACCACCGCAGCTGCCGAATGCACTCCGCAGCCATAGATGTCATTAGCGGTCGCAGCAGTCGCAGGCGACACCGCTCCTACCCCACCGGGCACAGTTGGCATCGCCGCAACTCCGAGTGTCATATACACAGGTCGCTGTCTCGCCACCGGACGATTCTACGGGCAGCTATGGCGCATTTAGTTGTGGTCTGTCGAGTTCGCCGCCTCTTGCCGAAGTGGAATATCATGGAACCCAAACAGTAGCTCTAGCCTTCGTTTAGCCGCGTCTCCCGGATCACGTTTGACAGAGGACCAACGCTGTTGTTGTGCTTGACATTACTTGACATTGCGAACTACACCGCAGCTCTCACAACTGAACTAGTGCATTTAGGCCAGTCACACCGCAACGAGACGAGATGCACCGACCGACACGTCCCTTGCCGCCGTTTCTGCCAATAGGCAATATAGCGGCCACCTTCACGGCGCAACCACTGTGTCATATTGCGGCTTGCCCCCACTCATTGTCGCCTGCACCAGGAATATCTTGCACGCCGTGACGTCTACTGCGCTACTTGTGGGTTCAGTGTCCACTTCAAGGACCAGGCCTCTTGACTACAATACTCCAGGGCACCACAACACCGCCTCCAGTTTCGCCATACGTACATCCGACAGCACCGGCGGAGATCATCTCACTACTGAGCACACCATCACCACCTACACCGCAACACCAGAAACATTTCTGAGCCACCACGACACCAGACATCCAGGATGCCGCTTAGAGCATCCAGTAATCCCTATTCGACTTCAGCCTTCCTCTCGAGGCGTTACAACAGGCAGAATATGCGTGTCTTGCGTCCATGGAGATCAAGTATCGGAGCACCATTCGGCACCGCTCAACGGCTGCTTCTCACTTTCTGCGACTCCGTTAGAGATATAGTATCACGACAGTAGGGTTGCTCGCGTCATGTCAGCGTAAGCTGTTGCGCATCGAGTGCCGCCTCATGGAACCAGACGACCTACTGACAACGACTTGACGACTGACCCACGCGACTGCGTGCCCTTAGGACTCCGATCTCTGGGCTTCAAGAGCAACACTTGAAATCTGAAATCACTATACTTCATAAACTGCAGACACTACAGGACTACCACAAGCAACTACAAGAGGGCTAGATCCTCATCCATACGTGCATGGAAAAACATGTATGTCCACTTCCACCCTCCATTTACAACTACTGGCATAATAGCTGATAACACCCATGCAAGAACATTCAAAATAAGGATCAATAAAGAATCCTTACCATCCTTAACCCCCGAGTGGCAGCCAGGAACTTCTGCCATGGCTGTTAACCCGGTTCAACCTACCACTCCAGGTTACGCACCGGCAGCTAGCATTAACAGGGTACTCCAAAATACCTCACTTTCCTGCCGACTCCTACCTTTATCACCATACCATCTTCCTCATCCTTAATCATAAATAAGAAAAGGCTCCGAAAGTACTACGCCAAATTAAACTGCCGTGAGAACGCTCTTCTTAATCCTGGAAACTACTTGTCCACAGAACGCCGTTACAGCATTACGGGTTCCCTGAATGGCGTGTGATCACCTCCAGTAACGAGACATTAACCAGCCAACTGCATATAGTTGAACGTAAACTCCCCACCCTCCCCTTGAGGATGGTCATTCAGAATTTAAAACAGCTCCTATTTTTGGGACTAACAGATACCACGGTAAGGTTGTAGCTGCTGAAAAGTTAAGGGTTGAGGAGCTGTCTCCTTAGTATCCCCACCCAAAACCTAAATAACATTTGCACTTTTATCGTGTCCTGTCTACTGTTAAATGCTAACAAGGGCAGATACTCAGCGACACCACCTAGTCTCACTACGAGCCTGACAGACAGAGCGAGTGAAACAGTTGACGCAGAGATCCAGAAAAGATCATTTACAAGCCACTGAAGATATTCTTCGCAGATGTGCATCAAACGTCTAAAAGTAACAAGAATTGTTACCTAGGCCACAGATCAGAAGCCTGAAAATCATCACGTCTACTATTGACACCGGGCGTGAAACATTCTTCTGTAGCAATTACAACGTTTCACTTTTCCGTTAATTTTCAATTGGGTGAATTCAGAAAAGCCCATTCGATTATCAACATCAATCGTCCTTATTTAATGCGTGCTATAATCTGGGTTCATGTACTCCAATATAGCGGCTTCGAGAATGCGTCGTACCCTCGCACTGTTAACCCCTCCGTCATGCGCACACTGTATAGCAGAGTTGTGAATCGACGCTGCAAACGTTTCTGACCTTAACCAGAAAAGCAGGATTTATAGCTGCACGATAACCTCCGGGTTTTCCCTTGTGCGAAAAACAAATGATACCATGCATCTCTTACTTACCACCGAGTCATGCACCTTGAAGCAAATTACCCCTCTATGTACATTGGGCTTGTCGTACTTCATTACAGGCATCCACATATGTTGAGGAAACACCATACTACATAATTTGTTCAAGTGGAATACATATTCACCTCAACATCCCCGAATTTTGACCTCGTTTCTGCGTGTGAATATATTAATTCATTGATTAAAGGGTGGTGACAAGAATTTGATAAGCCAGACTTTCTGATACTAAGAAAATGGGAAAAAATGGCCCTGAAATCTGCATTACACATATGCCTTTGATACTGAAATATTTTTGTAGAAAGTATGGGTAAAAATGAATCTTGAAATCAACTTGGTGTTAAACTCACCATCTGAACCTCGTGTGCGGACTGGCATGCTATGTTGATTCGCCATCGTAGTTATCAAGCATGCAAGCAAGGTGTATTAATATTTTTGGATTTAAATAATTAAATAACAGAGAGCAGTTAATTGCTACATAACTCATATAACCTTGTGCATCAATTACTAGTGAACAAATAGGTTTAATTTAGACATGTCTTTACTCAAATAATCACAAAATTTAACTAAGTCATACCTTTATTACAATAACAAGGAAATAATATGATCATGATTTGTTTACTAAAGTCTAGTGTAACTTCGAATATAATAATAGGAGCTCGTTTAACAGCATACATGTTGTAGACGTCATAGTTAACTTATTAGGAAATTCGGTAAGCAATTTTAATATGAAACAGATTCATTACTGTCCAGATACATTTCGTTTCCGAGTGTTATGTTATAGGCATATGTCCGAAATATATATGGCATTGAACTAAGTAGTATCTTTGTAACATAATAAGGAAATATGAACATATTATGTACACTAAGTCCTAAAGACTCACAGTAAGCTTGCTGTTAATAATTCATTCCATGTTGTATCAAGTATTTATTCTTGCTCATAAAATCCCCAAATTAAACTTACAACTTGATGGTTAAAACATCAATCCCAGCACAAAACAGAAATATCTGGGCATGTTCTTAGATAAGCAATTTATTAAATAGACATGTTAAAAACACGGCCAAAACGGCAAGAAAGATATCCTCAATATCCTTTTACTAGCAGCAAAACAATGTAGCTCCTCACTTTCAGTATTAATTTCCAACTAAAAATTCCACATAAAACCAGTCAACCTTTATTGATGTGAAGCTTTGTTAACAGTAAAAACAGAGGCCTCACAACGTCTACAAAAATCAGGCTCACAGACAAATAACAGATGTTGTGAAGGGTACACCAATTCTTGAAGTAAAAATAGCAACAAAAACACTTCAACACTGAAATACAGAAATTAGTACTGACTCCGCATGAACGTTAATCAGATTGCATCTTACTAGTCAGACTGTCAAAATCAACCAGACAGCTTAAAGCATAGAAAGGATTTATTTAACATTTGATACAATATAACCACTGTAGTTTCCAACTTCCGGTCTAGAAGAGCACTATTACACTCTATATCACCACTTCAACATTGTGATATCCATCTCAGGTTAAACTTTGCAGAATTTCTCAAAAAAGTGATAATGATAGATATACTTGGAACAAATAGCATTCGAGACTAAACTTTATCCTCCAAAATTGGCTAAACATTTACAAGTAGATCTCAACATAAATAAAGTAGTAAAGTTGTAGTTGGAGTAAACAGCGGTCTGTTTAGATTTCCGTACTCTGGGAGATTTTCACATTAACTTGGATGGAGGAAGCGAAGCCGTAAAAGTGGCCCTGGAACAGTTAATGTTAAGATTGAACGACTTTGAAAATGCAGTTCTTCTAATTCAATTCTAAGCAGGTCTTAAGCCATAGTCACACCCTAAAGTCTCGATTCAGTAGTAGCAGCTTACAAATATGCTCCCAGAGTATCTTCACATTGTGGAATGAGTGAAAATGAAGCAGCTGATGTCTCGGCTAAAAAGGAAGACAAACAATATCAACAGCAATCATAAAAGAGCCTTTAACTCGCCTAACCTTTTCATCAGGAAGAAATGTAAAATGAATCACATCAACATTATAAAACTCTCTGTAAGGGTAAGAAATGGAGCTCCTTACCGACCAATTCCAAATCAGTCACACAAAGAGTCACTGCTACATTTCATACCTTCATCGGCCATTATCTCCAGGCGGCTTATCTCCACCGATTCTCCATCATACCATCGCCATTGTGTGATTTGCGCAAGGAAGAGAGTAGTGTTATGGACTGGAACTGTATATCAAAGACGTTCAAAGCTTTAAATCACTTTCAGTTCAAAACAGTTCAAGAATTATATTGGGAAGTGCAGAGGTGAATGGTCATTTATCAAGTGTTTGGCCATTAAAATAATAAATAAGCAAACAATCTTATTGCACGTGTTCTAGTAGTATCGCTTTTCGGAATCTCAGTTTAATTAATTGAAACAGATTAGTTGGGATACATTATTAGTAGCATCTATAGAGGTATTCTGGTGCAGCTTTTTGCGTATATGGGAAAAGATAGGGAAAACGAGAGCCTTCAAGGAGGAAAACGCGTTTATATGGCAGAGATAGGGAATACGAGGGTCGATGCTGTGCTAGACAGGTGTTGAAGTAGGGGAACACGTTTTATATGAGAAAGGAAGGGAATACAAGGAGAAGTGCTAGGTTAGACCAAGTTTGAGCAGTGGAGTATGCATTTATACGCGAAATATAAGGAAAACGACGGGTGTAGCTACGTGGAACATGGGTGAAGGAGGGAAATGTGTTTTATATGGGAGGATACTAAAACGGAGAGAGATGCTGGGATAGACAGGTGTTAAAGGTAGAATGTGTTTTATATGGGTCAGGTAGGAAACCAAGAGAGATGCTAGGTTAAGCATGGGTAGAAGGATGGGAATACGCTTTATATAGAGGTAGGGAATACGAGGATAGGTGCTAGGCTATACAGAGGTTGAGTAGAGTTTGCGTTTATAAGGGAAATATAGAGAAAACGTGGAAAGAATGATAAGCTATACAGATACTGAAGGAGGGAGATGTGCTTTATATGTAGAGGAAGGGAATACGAGGAGAAATGCTAGGATAGATGGAGTTTGAGGTGCGGAGTATGCGTTTATATGGAAAAGATAGGGAGAACGTGGAGAGATGAAAGGCTAGACTGAAAAAGACATTTATATGTGAGAGGTAAGGAATACGCTGAGAGATAATAGGCTAGACAGATGCTGAAGGAGGGAGGGATAAGCTTTATACGGAAGAGATAGGGAAAACGTGGAGAGATGCTAGGCTAGACAGGTGTAAAAGGTAGAATGTGTTTATATGAGAGAGAAAGCAAACTGAGGAGAGGTATTAGGATAGCAAGGGTTGAATGGTAAAGCATGCGTTTATATGGGGAGACTGGAAAACGGAGAGAGATCCTATGCTAGGAGAGAGTTGAAGTAGAGGGAAATGCGTTCATATAGGTGAGATAGAGAATACGAGGCTCGATGCTAGGTTAGACAGAAATCATGGAGTAGAGTATACGTTTGTATGGGAAAAGATAGGGAAAACGTGAAAATATCCTATGTTAGGAGAGAGATGAAGGAAGTGAATGCGCTTTATATGAGAGAGGTAGGGAATACGAGATGTGCTAAACTAGACTGAGGTGGAGGATTAGAGTATGGGTTTATTTAAGAAAATATAGGAAAACGAAAAGAGAAGCTAAGGAGGTTAGTGTTTATGTATGTGTAATACTCGTCAATGCATAACATTGACTTCAAGATTTATAGTGCTAACAAAGACTATTTTACGTTCTAACGTCCCGGTATTGCGCCTCTAAAGGGCTGGACGCAGGCTGCCGATTGATGAGTACGATTATTCCTATTAAGTATGTTTGATTGATTGATTGATTAATACAAATCAGTATGTGTAGGGTAAACCGGTTAGTATCACAAGCATTCACGGTAATTCAGAGCAGCGATTCATAACAGAGCTATTTAAGGTAATTTCGCATTGATTCGGATAGTATATCAGATATTTAAGTGATTTTAACAGGTTATTCACATAGCGTCACCGGTATTCATGGTAATACAGAGGGTAATTAGATTATAAACATCTCTTAGCCAATGCTATAACATTTCTATATACTTTTTTCTAAATCTTAGAAACTTTTTATGTATCACAGTAGGTGTGCAAGACTGAGAGGGATAAACTTCAGTTTACAGTGAACGTATATAGAAATATTCTAAACTAACCCCACACCGAACGCCCTAACCTATCCTTACCTTGACTGCTCTAGATCATCTTCTTGTTGTCCTTTCAATCCTATCATTGTCTAAACTAACCAACGTAACCAGTAAACGTAACACGACGTAATAAGACCTAACATGATGTAACCAGAAACGTAACCACGTAACAAAATGTAAGAACAGTACGTAACCAACCCATTGCTAAGAAAATCTAGGCTAAGACATCCTTCATAACTTAGACAATCAGTACGTGAGCCTAGACTAGCCTTACCTCACCAATTTCAGGGCATCCTCTCGTCATCTATTCTACTCAGTCATCGTCTAACCTAATTTTCCTAACCAGGAATAAGCATGAATTTCTTCTATGAAGTTACGGCGTTTTATTCAGGATTTATTATTCGAGAGTCTTAATTGATAAGTGTTACGTCAACATACCTTTATCTCTCCTTTATCTAGGCTTGAATCTAGCACTAGTATTGGTCCTAATGGCACGGTTAACGCCTCCCCTTCCGTCTTCTTATTCTTATTTATTCATGTACACATCACATGGGCAGACTTCCATTTTTTAAATTCTAGACTCACGGAAAAAACCTTCAATCTCGTGTTACAGTCCCTTATGCGCCGTTTGTAATGCTTTAATGCCCATATGCATACGTCGTTATTCCATCCTCGGCAACAATTCTTCTGTCATCAAACGAAGTCAATGTGATTTTATTCACTTGCACTGTGCTAACAGCATGCTCCCGGAACAGGCTCAGATTTATGGGCGTTCTGATGATTTCACGGGTTTTAAGACACTTTGTATATCGGTGAAATGTAATGTACTGCTTAATAGCCTTATGTTTTATGCCTTTAATCTTTTTATCATCGAACTTTGAATATCTAAGGCGTACATATTAAGTCATAGTCCAACAAAATATATAATGATTTTGCTATCCGTCTCGTCTTTAAATTTTCCAAGAACCTTTCTGTTCTGAATGGAGAGTCATATATGTTTGACAGGATAATCTGATGTATTTAGGTGTTCGAGAAAACGTAGCTTGTCCTGGTACACATCTTCAGTTGTCACACGATGAATGAATGAATAAGTGTACATATACATAAGCTTCACGTTTGCAGCCCCATAATATGGCAACAACACATCATAATGATAGTGATACATTAATGTCTAGGAGATGTCCAACACACTCATACCGATGTATATAGGCTTACTGAATACGATCTGACAAGAGACCATATGTATAGCAGCCAGATTAGCAGCATGTATCGTCCTATCGATAAACGTGGGCTTAGCGATCAACTTTTCCAGTCTTCTCATTTATAACCAGTCGTATATCCATACGACTACGCAGGTTCTCCATAGTTTTTCCAAACATGGCGTTGTTAAACAGATTGTAGAGGTCCTTCTCAAAATCATATGCAGCCTGATGTTGCAGCCTGTTGTTAAATTACACATAAGGTTTTAACCACTGAGACAGTCGGAATTGTAGCACACGATGGATTTTTGTTAGCCGTAGTGCATGATTAAGAGCCTGCTTCTAGGTCATGTAATGTGCTACATACTTCTTTCGAGGTACAAGATGGAATATCAGTTTCTTTGTATACCAGTCCTTAGGCTTCATACACTCAGGCGGGATAGGTAGATCGTTGTGTAGATAATAAGTTCTGCAGGATATTCGATGTCAACTTCCAATATGTATCCATGAGGTTCAACTTCTGTTAGTCTTTCTAAGTCGGTGTTTTTAAGTGACACCCACTCAAATCCACCACAAGGGAGGACGTGGCACATGACCCAACTGTATCGGTTATTGGCGTCCTCACATATAATAAATTGTGTTGGTCTCGACAGATCATACTTCTCCATGTATGCATTGCTTGCTTCGGCATACCTGTGGGAAACTTGACGTAAACCTCCTCTTATACCAGATTCTATCATGAGTAATTGACCATAATCGTGTAAAAATTGCAGCTGAATTCCAGTGTAGAGCAACACGGCATCCCATGTAAGTCCTGAAGAGATGAAATAATGTGCGGAGTCGACTTCCTGTGTTTTAAAGATTTGATCTCTAAATGTCTCAAAGGCATCGGTTAGAACAAGTGTATCAGAGAATAAGTAGATTTTGTTGTACTCACCCAGGTTTCTTATATTAAGCTGCTCCCATAGATTTCTAGCATAATTGTAGTCAGCATCACTAATTTCTTCTTCATTTAACCTATTGTAAAAGGAATCCTTAGGAGGTAGGCAAGTTTCGTTCAAAACCTCCCATGAAGTGGCGTAATCATAGGGAAATACCCCTTTACGACTCATCAACTTCAACTTGTCTTCTCCGAAGTGTTTCAGTGATTCAGGATGCGATGTCTGATTTTTCATCAGCCTATCCAAGGTTGTACTGAGAAACCGAAAGCTATCTACAAACAGAAGATTTATATTTCCTACCTACCTGGAGAAATATATATAGCTTTCTTTAGAGCTAGGAATTACTTCTACCCTCTCACTTAAACATGCTAGCTCCTTAACAATGAAGTGTGAGTCATACCCACTGAGGTTGTGCATGAAGACTGGAATATACTTAAGTGTTTTACATTCAATATGTAGACTTTCGCGATATTCACCACTGATGTGATCATGGTCGCATACTTTGTAGTTTTCTTTAGTAAAGGTTTCTCCACACAAGTAGCATACTGTAGTGGAGTTGAAATCCTTCTGCTGTTGATCTGTAAGTTTAAGAGGCATGGAAGATTTGTATATATTATTAATTTCCTTTGCAAGGGATGTCAGATATTCCATAAACTTCTGAGCAGCATGATAAGCACGATATACATAGGGTTGCTTAGGAAGACCAGTATTTGGATGTTCTACGTCGGTTGACTGTTTAACGTAAACACAGAAACTCATGGGTACATACTGCTGATAAGAGGTTGTAATGAATTTCAGGATCGGATATACACGTATGACATGGGACGAGAACGCTTTCTTTCAAAGTCTGCGTAGATGACGTAAGGTAGTTTCAACACCCTTTCAAAATGTACACTTAATTTCTCCTTGGTAGGCATAACTACCCTTGTAACACCATGCAGATTACAGATCAATGCATGTTTTTGTAGTTTTTCCAGTCCACTTTGTCCATATCGACCATCAAAATGTGTAAAAAACTGCTTACAGCTATAAACACGTTCCTTCCATTTAGTTTTCTGACGACGAATACATATTTCAAAATTCTTTATACATATATATATATATATATATATATATATATACGTAGTTATGTTTTCCACTACTGTCACTCAATAGTAGGAGATCACGGTGTTCAGGTGGTTCAGCCTCAGGGACCTTTATTGGATACACTTAATGCTTCTCATCCAGGCCGAAGACGTTGATAGACATCCTGTTAAGCTTCTCAAACTTAAATATTTGAGAAAGTGGAGTGGGGTACGAAACACAGCTGAAATCATATTTATTTTAAAGTTGCTTGTATTTGCTCACGCGTTCTGCATCCTTCTCAACAAATCGGGCTAATACAGAATGCATAGAGCATTGCTCATCGGTATAATTGTGGATGTTAATGCAGGCTTCTTTAGCTCCAACAGATGGAGGTAGGGGTATATAGCTACTTCCTCGTAACAGATTGTACTTATTAATAGGAAGGCGAACCCCTTCTACAGCAAGCACATCCCAGTTGCTACCCTTAAGTTGTGACTCCTCCATTTCAGTAACCAAGTTCTTCATTTTCGTTTCCAGCATAGAGTCCAGATCCGTTTCTAGAAAACAGCTTGATTCCGAGCTTAGATATTTTGTCACAGGTTTCTGCGACACTGTTAAGAAATCTACACTCAGGCTAACGATTAATTTTCACACTCTTGTGAATACCAAGCTGTTTATCTACAGGCTGGATTAACCGCTGTTTTGTCTCATGCATATACATATTTGAATCCATGGTTGATTCACAGCGTATAAAATATAATTTCAAGCATCCATCAAATAAATTTTCATATTCTTTCATGTCACAGTACTCCATTGTAGATAATAACTCTTGTTTAGTTGGTTCTAATCTACATTTCTTCTCAGGCATGTATATTTCACATGCATCTTCGTGTCGCCAACCCTTATAACTTTTTTGAAGGTTACATTACAATATTCACATTTGAAGAGCTTTTATAACATAGCCCATGCTTTCTTTTATCATACCCACGTAGAAACGTCTTTCCACATTTACCACAAGAATATCCTGATGCACTGGGAATGATATCCTAATATGAAGTCTTATTCATCTTTATTCTTGATATAATAACTAATCATTCTTCAAGGAAAACCTGTTCACCCTGATAACACTTTAGAAAGCCGATTACTTTCTGAAAGAACAACGATGTTGACACCTCCGAGATAATTATCACAATGACGTCCAACGCCTGAGATCGCCTTATTTATAGAGGAGGCACGAACGCTTTTAGATTAATTATATAACGTATTAATCCTGCTTCAATGATATGTAGACTTTTTTCACTTTGATAACACTTTAGAAAGCCGATTAGTTTCGCGAGAACAACGATGTTGACACTTCGCAGGTAATTAGCAGAATGAAGTCCAAAAGCCCGAGATGTCCCCCAGGAGACACGAACCTTTTTGTATCAATTATATACTGAATATTAATACTAAAACGGCCATTAAGCGGCTAGGCTCTTACATTTCATTACATGATATATAGATGTTCGGGTGTATCCGTCGGTCCTCGCGCATGTTTGAGTATTTGGAAGGCGCTCAGAGATGTTTATATGTGATTTTACATATTCGTAATGTAAGAAATCTGGGGAGTATAGCGACCTCTATTTAATCTCTGGTGTACTTCTTCTAGCCGATGTCTTTGAGACATATAGAGATCAAACCCTTAAAACACACAAACTGGACCCCGCTCATTATTTCACCTCTCCAGGAGTTACATGGGATGCCGTGTTGCTGTATACTGGAATTGAGCTGGAATTGTTACAGGATTATGACCAATTACTCACGATAGAATCTGGTATAAGATGAGGTTTATATCAAGTGTCCCACAGATATGCCGAAACAAAGAACGCCTACATGGAGAAGTATCATCCTTCGAGACCAACCCGATTTATTACATATTAGGACGCCAATAACCATTATGGTTCGCCAATGTGCCACGTCCTCCCTTATGGTAGAAATGAGTGGTTGCCACCTGAAAAAATCGACTTAGATAGACTACAAGAAGATGATCCTCATGGATACATACTAGAAGTTCACATCGAATATCCTGCAGAACTTCGCGATCAACACAACGATCTACCTTTCCTGCCTGAGTGTATGAAGCCTAAGAACTCGACTACAAAGAAACTGATACCCCATCTTGGACCTCGGAAAATTATGTAGCACATTACGTGACTGAAGCAGGCTCTTAATTATGCACTACGGCTAACAAAAATCCATCGTGTGCTACAATTCCGACAGTACCAGTGGTTAAAACCTTATGCGGAATTTAACAATAGGCTGTGACAACAGGCTGCAAATGATTTCGAGAAGGACCACTACAATCTTTTTAACAACGCTATGTTTGGGAAAACTATGGAGACCCTGCGTAATCGTATGGATATACGACTGGTTATAAATGAGAAGACTCTGAAAAAGTTGATCACTAAGCCTACGTTTATCGATAGGACGACATATGTTGCTAATCTAGCTGCTGTACATGTGGCCTCTCGTCAGATAGTATTCAACAAGCCTATATACATCGGTATGAGTGTGTTGGACATTTCCAAGACATTAACGTAACACTATCATTGTGATGTGTTTTTGCCATATTAAGGGACTGAAAACCTGAAGCTTACATATATGTACACTTATTCATTCATTCATCGTGTGACAACTGAAGATGTGTACCAGGACTAGCTACTTTTTCTCAAACACCTGGATACATCTGATTACCCTGGCAAACATATATGGCCCTCCCTTCATAACAAAAAGGTTTTTGGAAAATTTAAAGACGAGACGAATAGCAAAATCATTATATATTTTTTTGGATTATGACTTAATATGTACGCCTTAGATATTCAAGGCTCGATGATAAAAAAGATTAAAGGCATAAAACATAAGGCCATTAAGCAGTACATTACATTTGACCGATATACAAACTGTCTTAAACCCCGTGAAATCATCAGAACGCACATTAATCTGAGCCTGTCCCGGGAGCATGCTGATAGCACAGTGCAAGTGAATAAAATCACAATGACTCCGATTGATGACAAACGAGGTATTGCCGAGGATGGAATAATGACATATGTATATGGGCATTAGAGTATTACAAACAGTGCATAAGAGACTGTATCTCGAGAATGAAGGTTTTCTCCGTGAGTCTAGAATTGAAAAAATGGAAGTTTGTCCATGTGATGTGTACACACCTAGGACACAGATGATGAATAAAGAGGAATAAGAATATGGATGGGGAGGCGTTACCCTGTCATTAGGAGCAATCCTAGTGCTAGTTGCAAGCCTAGATAAAGGGGAGAGGCGCCTACAACGAACTAAAATAAGGGTATTTTGACGCAAAAGTTTCAAGGAAGACCCTCAAGTAATAAAGCCTAAACAAAACGTCGCCATTTCACTAAAAGGTACTCGGGGCTATATTTGGTTAAGCAGAGTAGGTTAGACGACGTCTGAGTATAATAGATGATGAGAGGTTGGCCTGAGATTAGTTAGGTTAGGCTAGACTAGGCTCGCGTACTGATTGTCTAAGTTATGAAGGATGTGTTAGCTTAGATTTTCTTTGCAATGGGTTGGTTACGTATTGTTCTTACGTTTTGTTACGTGGTTACGTTTCTGGTTACGTCATGTTAGGTCTTGTTACGTCGTGTTACGTATACTGGTTACATTGGTTAGGTTAGACAGTGATAGGATTGAACAGACAATAAGAAGATGATCCAGAGCTGTCAACGTAAGGATAGTTTGGGCTTTCGGTGTGGGGTTAGTTTATAATATTTCTGTCCTTCTTCACGATAAACCGATATACAGTTTATCCGTCTCGGTCTCGCAAACTAACTGTAACATACAAAAAGTTTGTAAGATTTAGAAAAAGGTATATAAAAGTGTTATAACATTGGATAAGAAATGTTTATAATCCAATTACTCCCTATATTGCCTTGAATACTTGTTACGCTATCTGAATAACCTGTTAAAATGACTTAAATACCTGCCATACTACCCGAATCATGCGAAATTACCTTAAATAGCTCTGTTTGGAATCGCTGCTCGTAATTACCATGAATACCTGTGATACTAACCGGATTACCCTACATATACACTTATTTATATTAATCAATCAAAGATACTTAATTGGAATAATTGTATTCTTCGATCGACAACGTGCGTCCAGCCCCTTAGAGGTGCGATACCGGGACGCTAGAACGCAATATAGCCTTTGTTAGCAGAATGTGTCTTGAAGTCCATGATTCTAAATGATGTTATGCATTGACAAGCATTACACATACATTAACTCTAACCTCTCTAGCCTCTATTCTCGTTTTCCTATATTTTCCCATATAAACCCACATTCTACTCCTCAACCTCTGTCTAGTTTAGCACTTCTCCTCGTATTCCCTACCTCTCTCATATAAAGTGCATTGACCTCCTTCATCTCTCACCTAGCATAGGATCTCTCCACGTTTTCCCAATCGTTTCCCATATAATCGTATACTATACTCCTCAATCTCTGTCTAGCCTAGCATCGAGCCTCGTATTCCCTATCTCCCCTATATAAACGCATTTCCCTCTCCTTCAACTCTCCCCTAGCATAGGATCTCTCTCCATTTTCCCGTCTCTCCATATAAACGCATTCTTTACCATTCAACCATTGCTATCCTAATACCTCTCCTCAGTTTGCTATCTCTTTCATATAAACACATTCTACCTTTTACACCTGTTTAGCTTAGCATCTCTCTAGTTTTCCCTGTCTCTTCTGTATAAAGCGTATCCCTTCCTCCTTCAGCAACTGTATAGCCTATTATTTCTCAGCGTATTCCTTAACTCTCACATATAAATGTCTTTGTAGTCTCCTAGCCTTTCATCTCTCCACGTTTTCCCTATCTTTTTCATATAAACGCATACTCCGCACCTCAAACTCTATCTATCCTAGCATTTCTCCTCGTATTCCCTACCTCCACATATAAAGCACATCTCCCTCCTTCAGTATCTGTCTAGCCTATCGTTCTTTCCACGTTTTCTCTATATTTCTCTTATAAACGCATACTCTACTCCTCAACCTTTGTCTAGCCTAGCACTTATCCTCGTATTCCCTACCTCTATATAAAGCGTATTCCCATCCTTCTACCCATGCTTAGCCTAGCATCTCTCCTTGGTTTCCTATCTGACCCATATACGAGGGCTGATCAATAAAGACTGAGACTGATTTTTTCCTTGGTAGTTTCCTTGATAGTTTTATGTCTCTACCACGAATACTTGAAAAGAGCAGGATTTTATGTATAATATCCATAAGCGACAGCACTCTCGTAACGGTATGTTGGTAGTAATGCTGTATATTGTTGACCCTACTTGAATTCTGCATACCACAAAATGGAGGTGACACGAGAGGAGCATTACAGCGCAATAAAATTTTATTTTCGTTTAAATCATACAGCCTTGAAACTTTCGAAAAGCTGAAGCATGCATACGGTAAAGATGCACTACCTCATTCAACGGTGTTTAGGTGGTTCAAGGACTTCAAAGAAGGGCGAGTCCTCTGTGCTAAGTAAGGTGGGCCTGGTGTTTCGGAATGGAATGATTTACCAGCCTGCAGTTCCCCCCTCACACTACTGTTGCAGCAGCTACTACACGTCAGTATTGGCTACATTGAGGAAGCGCATTACAAGGAAACGTCCAGAACATCATCGAAATGGGTGGCGACTTCATCACGACAACGCGCGGTCTCACGTCGCAAATCAAGTTCAGGAATTTTTGGCTACATTCAACATTACCTGTGTGCCGCATCCGCCTTAAAGCCCCGGTCTTACCCCCCGTGATTTCTTTTTATTCCCATTACTAAAAGCAAAGCTCCGGGGCATTCGATTTGAGAGCACTGAAGCAGTGCTAAAGAAAAGTGAGGCGATTTTCAAAGACCTGACAAAGAATGGCCTGCACCATGTGTTCGAGTACTGGCAGAGACGCTATAAAAGGTGCATTCAGTTAGGAGGGGACTACTTTGAAAAAGATCATGTCAACATTGAAATGGAGTAATAAATATCTGTGAAAAAATATCAGTCTCAGTCTTTATTGATCAGCCCTCGTAAACCACATTCTACCTTTAACACCTGTCTATCCTAGCATCTCTCTCCGTTTTAGTATCTTCCCATATAAAACGCATTTCCCTCCTTCACCCATGTTCCATGTAGCTACCCCCGTCGTTTTCCCTATATTTCCCATATAAACCCATACTCTATCATTCAAATCCTGCTAGCCTAATACCTCTTCTCTGTTTGCTAGCTCTCCCATATGAAAGTCATATTCTACCCTTCATGCCCTGTCTAGTCTAGTACCTCTCCTCGTATTTCCTAACTCTCCTGTAGTCCATATTCCCCTCCTTCAGCGTCTGCCTAGCCTATCATCTACTCCCTATCTTTCCGATATAAACGCATACTCCACATTTCAAAATCTGTCTATCCTAGCACTTCTCTTCGTATTCCCTATCTTTCTCATATAAAGCGTATTCCGCTACTTCAACACCTGTCTAGCCTAGCATCGATCCTCACATTCCCTATCTCTCCCATATAAACTCATTTTCCTCCTTGAAGGCTCTCGTTTTCTCTATCTTTTCCCATATAAACGCAAAAAACTGCGCCGGAATACCTCTCTATATGCTACTATTATTGCAAAGCATTTATATCTCTAAGTTTAGCCCAATCAATTTTCCGCAGATCATTATATGTATATTGAAATGGAATTTGAACTGGAAATCCTGTGTGTTCTCGACTAACTGTATATTCCTCTCCATTAGTGACACCTTATCATAACCTTCATTTCCTCAGGCTATGAAGGCTACAGCTACTTTGAACTTCCACAGCGTTTTTAATTGAGACCATTGTTTTTCTAAAAGTGCACCTTTTTCCTAATTTCTGCAGACTGGCAAAACCTGTACTCTTCATTTGTGTAACGGTGGAAAGTCTTTTATGTTTGGATTTCTTCAGGATATTCAACCATTGTTCTCGATTATATGCATGCTAAACACACATTTTAGTATAACTTTTAACGTGGACAAAATTTTGATCACAAGCAAGCATGCTGTGACTAGGAATGGGAAAGTCATTGATCATTCTATGATCTCAAAACGATAGGTTGCAACCAAATAGCTATTTAAATATTTTGATATTGCCAACCACAGTTTTCACAAATTATAATGAGTACTTAAAGGAAGTCAGGACGGCATTCTAGGGTGGAATTACACAGAATAAATATTGTCAAATTAAGCTCCCCTCATGTCTGTAAAATCGAATACCAAGATTTATTTTCCTATAGCGGTGATTTAAAGGCCTCTAATGAATATATATTTTCGAACTTCTGAAATACAGTTCTAACACCGTAAAACTTTAATGCTGTTTCTCTCGATTTTAATGTTTTAAAACTTTGGATGCACTCGTGTCAAAAGCTACTTCAGTTTCAAGTCTAAATTCTCTGTAGAATTAAAACAGTTCGGAAATAATTTTTAAATTCACTTCAGGTAAGTAATGGGAACATTTTAAATTTAAAAAGTAGCTTTGAATACTTTTAAAGTAAATTCACATACATATTTAAAAATCATATATGCTGTTAACTCGAAAATAAGATCGCTTATGTAATGCATTATAAAGCAAGTAACATTTTCAAATAGTTTTTGGCAGTGGTTCTTTTCTTGACCTAGCGTACCGAAAAAGATCTATTTTAACGTTGGCGAGATGGGCTATTCCGGCTCTCCTTAATGCTACAGTGTGTGTTGCTTTTTTTCTTTTTTCTTGTTTTTTAATAGCTAACAACTTCTTCTGCTCTTCTGCCCACTGTGGGCTCATCCCAGTATTAGAAGTAACCGTTTTTGGTTTTGTAATTTGAGTATTGAAAGTATAGCCCCACTCTTTTCTACAATAAAAGGCTGGACCTGTACTCAACTTGGGAATACGTAGCGCAGTTTCCTCAGTTCTTTATTATTTTGGCCCAGTGCATTCCTTGATTTTAATGGGAAGTGAATTACAAGATTTGTAAATGTCACACTTTTGACGCTTGAAACGTACGAAATATTTTTCTGTATGCATCCACTGATGCTGGAGAGATACCCTGGCCTTCGCAAACATTGTTACAGCAGTCATCATAAATAGAGGACATGAAATATTCGTAACCCATGTATAACATGCCTACTGTAACGACTTTGATATCTGGGAGAATTTGTTAATATTATGTTCTTTTATATTATTTTCTTCTTCTTTGAACACACATTATCTTGAAATACGACATTTTCTATTATCTAGCGGATGCCTGTAGATAAAGGAATCAAGGAGGGATTCAGCACACCAATGAGCACATATGCTCATTCCTTGATATAACTTCTTAACGATAATTTTTGCTCTTCCCCGGCTTTACTGTAGCGCATATAGCAGAGCTACTCTGTTACTCTCTGGTTAAGGTGGTTGTTTGCGTTACTTTTAAACATTAAGAAGATTAAACGTGCTTCCATTTTCAGCCAGTACCTCTTTTATCGCTAACCATCTTTTTTTTCCTCTCAACAAGATGTGGTAGTTCTTACGATGTTACAGAATACCAAACAGCGTCTTTAGCAAGCTGTTAAACGTTAACCAGATGTCACAGAATAGGCGTACATGTTGAGAAAAGTTGTTTTACTCATCTTGATAATTTCAGAAGCTTTCAAAATAGTGTACTGAACGCTATTCTTCCATCTGACCCCATCATCTTTTTTGGTACATCAGTTTTCTCTGGTTAACTCTCCATCTCTTGGCTGGAATTATTATTACTATTATTGTTTTATTATACTTACCTTCTTAGAGAACTGGAATCGAAGTTAAAGATCTGGTAACGTTTATGTATTTTTTCCACTTCGGAACGTGTTAAGCGCAACTCTGCATCCTTCAGAAACTGCAAAACATGGTAGGACACAAAAATACGTAAAAGCACATTTAATAATTTTGGATAATAATTTATTGAAATAATTAAACCAAAAAAACTAAATTACTGAAACAGGCCTAAAGTTTTACTGGGAAATATAAGTATAGTAAAATAATACCGTATTTTGAAAAGCGAACATTAAGTTTTAACTTACAATGGTTTAATGTGTATCATTCGAATTTGAGTCATTATGGAAGGTGCTCCGATGTATTCACTCCCTCAACCCTCAAATCATTATCATTTAGTACATCAAAGATAAACCGAAATCACTTTTTGTTTCTGTTTTACTTTCCTAAGGAACAAACGTTTTAACTTGCTTTAAACAATACCACCTGGAGATAAATAAAAATGGAACTCTAATTATCGACGCCCTTATCTGCTATGGCTCTTAATGTCCCATTCAGATTGGGCGTGAAAGACCGGAAATTTTACTCAGAGGTCTCTTTAGCGTGCCTAAGGTTCTTTCACGTGTCGTAAATCTATGACACGGGACCAGCGGCTTTATTTTGCTTCTGAAGGGAGCCATGCATAGGATTTTTACACCGAAAAAAATCCATCGCCCACCGCCGGGTTTGAACCGGCAAACTCGGAGACTAGCATTGTACCCCTATACTACGGAGGACGACCCCTAGAGAGAAGGACTAAGCCTGAAACAACATAGCCACCCTCGTTAGCTATTGGTGGAAGTGAGTATTAGTAGCAGTTAAGTCATTAGAAATTGTTAAGATGTGTTTCACAAGGACCTTATTTCGTGTGAGGTAAAATGTAATTCCCAAACCTTAAAGCAGAAAACATGAACAATTGTTATGGCATGGATTATCAAAATCGTGCTTCATATACATCCACCTTTATTAAAGCTTTCTGTTTGGGGCGTATGTATTAATAAAATCCGCCGCTCCTTACAGTATTACAACAGAACTACTGCGATGAAAAACAAATACATTCAGTATTTTGGAAACTGTTAACTAACATGCCCATTTTGTTCTTTAAGATCCATGCTAATGCAAACAAAAGGTATTTCTTTAAGCTAGCTCTGTTACAAATCATCTGTGAAAGTTCTAGGGATGTCTAGCTCTATCTTGCACATAAATTTATATTTACTTCCGAAGAATAAAGTTTAACAACACCTAACTTCAGCTTTATATAGTGATATTGTTGTTATTATTATTCACGGTCATGTCCATCATGTCATGTTGTCAGGTATGCTAGTTTGTGTCAAGTTATTTAGATGGTAAGTAACATGTTTGATGTCTACTTTATAAATAGAAGAGGATAGCACCAAAGAAACCCTCCGCACTTAATAAAACAGTATAAGTGTGAGAATCTGAGACAAAGTAAGCCCACATATTAATCCTCAAATAATAGTGGAGATGGAAAACATAATTTGCCATATTTCAGGTAAATGCAGCAAGGAAGTTCGTAACAATATTATTACTGTGGCGTACATATAAAATACAGAAGAGCTTAATGGAATATTATTTATTAGTGGATGCAATGGGAAAATGAACAACTAAAATGGTCCATCCTGTTAGTAAAAACTTCATTTGAAGCGAATACAAATATTAAAATAATATTCTACCTCTTTCTTAGTATGCCAGAGCTTCAAATGTGATTGAGCTCACTTAAAAGACTTCACTTATTATTTTATGAAGGCTGCATGACATAAAAGGTAAATACTTCAAGATAACAAACAGCAGTGTTCAAAGGATTACAATAAATATAAAAATGATAACAAGTATTCCATAATAACCACAAATATTTCCAAAAAGGACCAGTAGCCTCTTTTCCACTTACATGCACCTGCTCTTTTCTAAGCACCCTTCTGCTTCTCAAACTTTTGTTGATAGGATATTAAGTCGATCGTTTAGGTTTGCTATAGCTTATTCCTGTTTCCACAAACACTGCACAAGCAGGTTTGGCCATTTTATGCGGAGAACTTGGAACACACACCTTGGCAACACGTGTTGCAGCGCGTGGTAGCCGAACGGCAGACGAGAGCGGGGGTGACACTTTCCCTTTGAAAATCAGATGCAAGTCAGCGCGTAAACAGGTTTTACTTTTGCTGGCGAGTGGTTCATGAGTGTAGCTTAACGTTTCATGTATTCCTGTCCATACGTTCACAGTAAACTGTTTTTGGAAAGTAGTGTGAGGGTTTTCCTCCACCCAAGTTACGAGAATTGAAAAAAGAAGTTTTTAAAGGTAGCCTCGTCTGTTTCCATAATTAATTGTGGCATATATGCACTTTGTTCTAGGAACAAATTGAAGAACGCTAGCCTAGACGCGTAATCCGCTGCTATGAGGCATTGTATTTGCTGGATATGATACAGCCGCAATCTTTCAGCGTCCTGGTAGACGCAACGGGAGACGCCGATGATGCTGTTGGATCATTTATCTTCAAAATTTAAAATTGCATCCTTTGCAGCGATGGCACTCGCCCTCCTTCGTATGCTGGCCGCACGCTCCTCGAGGTTTATGTATGATTATCCTCTGGGGTTCTTTTATCACTGAGCCTATGAGTTTGAATGACTAGCACGATATTATTCTAATAATGACTCAACTTCTAGTGGAACTGACATAAACATGGTGTGCTTTTCAGTCAGCAACTGGGAAATTTTACTGGGCGACGAAGGCATTACTTCCATACTAGTGTAGGCCAATAGCCACTAAGTTGTACTTACTATTTCGCCAAATCATTACACCACCCTTTCGTCGTGTTTGGATTAGGGGTCGTGTTGAAAGCAAAATTCAAGTTCCCTCACCTCCAGTACAGGTGTGCTGTGTTAGTTACGCCCGGTTCTCACGCTGACCTACTTTGATCTAGCAACGTTGCCTATGTCTCCAACAACATTACGTCGGCAAATGGTTTTCGGAAAATGATTCCGTGTTTCCAAACCATGAATATACCACAGAGTTACTAATTCTACCCCTCTTACAAGTAACAGACTATTATATTCATACATTCTCGTGGAATAAGCTATCTAATTTTGAAAAAAAAATTATCAAGAAGCCCTGACAATAGAACAAAATACTACGAGTATTACAAATGTATATTTGTAATAGCTCTATTAAGTACATATTAGAAGGAATTTAATAAGTTCTCTTCCTCCTCTGTATATATATATATATAGTATGTATATTATACACTGTATGTCCCGTTGAATCGTTACCATAAAAATGTAAATATCTCCTCACACAGTCAAGCTATATTTATGCTTTTCAGCTTGTCTTATGTAGAAACTCTCCAAGTTTTGTGATAATGCTATTACGATGCTACTGCGCATGCGCAAGGTATGACAACACACAGAGTTAAAATGGCGGAATTTACACGACAGCAGAAAGTGAAATGTTGCTTTTGGTTAGCCGAATTGACATTTTCAATTGGAGTACAAAGGAGATTCAGGCAGGAATATGGTGCAAATGCTCCAGATCGTCATACCATTGTGAAATGGCATAATCGGCTTTTGGAAATCGGATCTGTACCGAGGATAAAGGGAAGCAGCAAATAATCAGTGTCCGCAGCTACAGTTCAAGATGTAAGGCAAGCATTTCAGCGTAGCCCAAGGAAGTCAATTTAGAGCTAGGTATTCCAAAGACGACTGATCACACGGTTGTCTATAAAAGACTGCAAACTTAGAGCATACTAAATCAAACTTCCGCAAAGGTTACAGCGGACCGAGTTTGCTATTACACTGTTATCCCGCATTGATGATGACAATGAATCCCTCCCACATCACATTCTCAGACGAAGCAACGTTTCACACATCTAGTAAAGCGCATCGCCATAACTGTAGAATATGGTGAGTAGAAAACCCATGTGTTGTAGTGGAATATGAACGTGATAGCCCCAAAGGTAACTTGTGATATATTGATCGGACCTTTCTTCTTTGCTGAAAGCAGAGTAACAGGGACAAGATACCTAGATATGCTGGAGAACCATGCATTCCCACATAATACCGGATGAGTTCTTCTTTCAGCAAGATAGAGCCCCTCCACGTTACGCCCATGAAGTTCAACACTATCTCAACACACAATTTCTAAACAAGTGGATTGGAAGAGCAGGTCCCATTGAATAGCATCCAAGGTCACCAGACTTAACCCACTTAGATTTCTTTCTATGGGGGTGTGTAAAAAGCATTGTTTATCGAACTCCAGTACAGGACCTGGCTGACCTCAGAAGGCAGATAGTTGACGCTTGTGCTTCCGTCACACGTGGAGGGAGATAGAGTTCCGTCTTTATATTGTTCGACCCACCAAAGGCGCACATGCGGAGATTTATTGAAACTTGGTGAGTTCCTCTAACATACAATCTAATTCCGGCTATTCTATGTCTATTAGTTTCGGAGATATTATGGTTTCTTTGTGGTAACGATTCAACGAGACACACTGTATATATACACACGAGAAATCCTTGTTGAAAAACATTGTAAACATCAACTACGCAAATATCTTAAATCGGTCACCAAAACACGTTTAAGTTTCCGTACTTTAACTACGTCCTTCATCTTAATTTATGGGTTACTAAATGATGTTCTCCCAAACAGAGAAATGTGGATTAACAACATATCACACTGCACTATCTAAAGAAGATAGAGCTGAATTGGCTAGTCAACAGATACTCAAGATTCAGCTACATAGTGCCATCACATTAACTAGGAATATTCAAAATGTGAATTACCATGGCCTTGTACATAACCCTTCAATTATTACACTTTTCTTTTACGTGGATTCTTAATCTTGCGTACTGTTTTAGAAAAACTTAAATTAATTTAATGGAATAGCAGTGTTGATCACTAAGTTTGTTTGTTTTCAGAATTACTGCCTAAAAGGCGCTAGATGAACCTTCATCAGAAATTCAGATATTATTGATATTAAATGCGATAATTGGAACATATTTTGTTACAAGGGTTGCAACTAAAAGTGTGTAGCTTAACTTTGTCTTAAGCAATGATCTCGTAGTACATAAAACTAGGTTAGTTAAGTTAGTGGCCTGCCATCAAAGAAAATTGTCTTTTGATACATCCTGCATGTATTGAGATGTACGTAAGGTACGTCAAAGAAGTTGGCATTTTATTTAAGGTAACAGTTAGTATTGAGTACTTTTTGTTTATCTTATATAACCACTCTCTGGTATTGCTTTGTTTTGGAAAGATTACTTCAATACCTTCTCCAAAAAACAAGCTGACTACTACGAATATATTTCATCAAGACTGCGCTTCCCCCATAAACGTAGTGCCTCCACTAACCTAACAGTTCTGAAAATCAGAGCGTTCGGTGTATTGTTTGGATGGCTAACAGTAAGCGGAAAATAATGACGAAATTAGTTATTGTTACGAATAGAACCGCACCTTTATCAGCCCTACAGTTAGTTCTATGACGTAATAAAATGTTTCAAAAGCTTCATAATACATTAATTAAGGACAACTTTAAATGAAAGAAAACAAAACTTTTAAACATTTACACATTTTTTGTCTTATGTTCTTCAGGTCAAGGAGGAATTCAACCACTTCGGATTTTAGAAGGTTGAGAGATTCAAATCAGGGAATTCCGTTCACGAGATCCAGTACGATAACGGACGAGTATAAAAAGCTCTACTACAGGCGTCATTCACCCAGTACATCGCCCTACTCCATATCTCGTTCCAACACCGAGGATTCTCAGAGGAGTCATGAGGCTTCCCTGCCGCCAAGCCATGACTTCGACATGCTCCTGGTTCCTGCTGAGGAGGAAGGCTCTTCCTCAAGCCTGCATCGTCTCTTACGCAACCAACAGCGTGCTGCCAACAGCGTGATTGCCGAAGTACCGAGTGTGGACATCGACGGGGAACATCAACCAGACACCGACTCACCCACTTGTAGCAGACGCTGTTCGGAGCAGAGACCTTCAGATTTTGTTTCTCTCGAAACTGTCAGTTGTGAGACTACACATATTTAGTGCAGCACTCGCGTCTTGGAGTAAGGGAAATGTATATTTTCTCATTGCGATTTTTAAATGACAGCGTGTATAGTAACTGCTAATTATTCAATACCAGATGTAATAACTCCTATACCACTTTTGTAAAGTATGCAAAATTCAGAAATTAATATAAATGAGGCACTTTCAAACAAAACACGTTTCTCATTGTAATAATCCTTCAAATGAGCTAGTTGTTTACATACCCTAGTATACAGTATCTCTCCAGGCACTTCAGCTGTAAAAGCAGTTCTATAGCCATTTATTCCACGAGAATAGTTATTATTTCTCCTTTGTATGAGTTATTCACATGGCCCATAATTTACGCTTAACCAGAATATTCAAAGTACAGTTATACCGAGGAATTGAAACTTCAGCATTGTTCCTTTGCAGGGAAACAAAGAATTCTGATAATTCGCATTACTTTCTCTACTCTCTATCTTTAATTCTTCTGTCTACTTCGTTTTAATTCAGATAAACCTTTGCAGTTAAACCGAAAGCTAAATTACACATTTCGTTATAGGTACAAAGGGAATAGCTATAGTCAAATGTTTAAAAACTATACGCTATATGCCGTCCTTAACATTCCATATTCTTTACATGTAATTGCGAAAAACTACTGAAAATCAACGGGCCTATTGCAAAAGTATTCATCAATTTGAACCATTAATAACGGATATCTCGGAATTTGACTTGTGCATCAAAGAGTCGTTTGGAATAAACGGTCTCTTTTAAGATATTTACATTTTTTTGCAGTAGTTTTCGTCTATCGCTTAACGATAACGTTATACAAAATTCCTTTCTAATGAATACTTCACACGCGATTACCAGAAATTTTAATATATACACATATTCAATTTCTCACATCAATATGTTTAATATATTGCATTTTAGTCAAAGTCGTTAGAGCCATTTTTAGAGGGTGGAGGGATTTTTTGAAATCCTCGTGTTACATCTTTGAAAGTTACTGAACTTAAATATCAAGTTTGATATTCTTCCGACTTTTCCTTTTTAGTTGAGTCACCAACACACATACACAAACACACAGATATATACACGAACCTTTCCTACTTTCTTGTATTCGGGATCCTCAAAACATGTTTCTTTCCGTGAAATCCCGGTATCGAATTTTTGTATGGAATGCAATACCATCTCTACCTACTATGTACAGTCGGGTGCAAAACTAACGTGTCAATATAATGGCCTTTGTGTTAAGTTGGTAACGAATTAGTAAAGCAACTCCTTCCAGGTCGACAGCTCCAATATGCAGTTCTCACCCCTTACTTGGTCCTACCAAGTCAATTTGATTGCTGGCCTTTGCATAGACACTTTTTTTCGCGAAAACTCATGTGCACCAGAGACTAGGATCTAAGGTAGTTTTAGATTCATAATCAACCCATTTTATTCATTGTTATTCGTAGGCTGGAAAGATATAATCACAATGAAAAGGTATGTATGTCGACACAGAGGTATGTTATCTCAAGGGAAGTTGAGTACTCCTTGCGTTTTACCGGGAGCATTTGGAAAATTTCATTAGACATTGCCATATGGATAGTATGTCAGGGGGCACAGTATGACAGGAAGTTGAAAATGGTTAGCTCGAATCCCAACCATTGCATTGAATTTTTTATTCAGAATCTACATTTCCATAATTATTGGGAATTAATATTATCTCAAATAAACAGTATCTTCAGATTTTTGCAACAAAAGGAACACAAAGAAGGTTACTAATCCTTTCAGGTAATGCTATGTTTTCCAACCTTTTTGTATCGCTTTTTTTGCTTTACGTGGTTCATTTGAATATTACTCAGTTCCTTACGATACTTTTTTACTTTTGCTTGCAATACCAAACTCTGGTTATTTTATAACTCAAAATAAATATGTCTATTGCTCTTGCGGCTTTGCATACATTTATTATCTGAAGGGAATGATAACAAAAGAAGAAGAAGAATAAGAAGAGGAATGAGAATAACAACCACATAATGCCCTAACCTATTAAACGAATTAATCAAAATAGAACACTTTTTTATTTCTCCTGAAAACTTTCATTATTAAACAGTTGTTTTTTCACATTTCCTTTAATTTTATATTGAATCTCGTTATATGCCTTTGAAGCTTCTGGTACCTTGCATATGCATTCAATTAAATAATCTACCTGATTTGCATGTTCAGCAGCCCCGTTCGTGGAATTTCTGCACTAGTTTGACGCTGTTCTTGGTTATACTCCATATAGCTCTGCAGCTCTTACCGCGCTAATACCTTTCTCAATAAGAGCAATCATTTTCGTATTGTTGCCCATATACTTTGTTTCTTTCAAATGACACATATAACAAAGGAGAGAACGTTTAAAAGGCAATTACATCCAACCACTCCACATAATGTTTGTGTCCCCCTCTCACCGCTTCCTTCACTCCTGAATCGGTAACCGACTTCTACTTAGTGGTTAGGGTTTAAGTGCCCAGACATTCAACATCAAACCAATAAGAGAAGGACAGATTTGGCGACTGCCTTCCAGTCACTCAGCTAAAATGCTTCCCTTTCCCATCCCGTTGAAGGCTCAATTTTGTTCATACCAATAAGAGATTAGCACAACAGTGTAAGTGTGGAACACAACTGATATGGGGTTTCTGCCAACATTAAATAAAGGAAAACACTATAGGAAACCAAAAGCATCGGACTTCTCCTTCTCCTCCTTTTTTTTTTGCACCAAACTGTATGTGGGAAATAAAGTAAAAATAGTTGTATAAATCAATAAAGTAGCATATGTCGTGGAAGCGTAGAACAATAGTTTGCTCGATGAACTTACGAGCACATATAGTTATACATTTTTGGTTCTAAATAAAATAAAATCTTGATTTTTATATTCACTCCGAGTATGCACTACACTTCAAACTTGATTTCTTCATATAGTTTCATTCCCAAACCGCAAGAGAACATTAAACTCATCTTGCACGTACATTAGTTGCTACGATACTCACATAATTGGGTCTTCTTTTGCTTAGGTTACGATTTTCCAAAAATACTCACATTTTGCTTTTTGAGAACTTAAGTGGGCGAATCTGTATAGTACAAGAGTAAATAGCATATTCATGAATCAACTAAGGACTGGATTTAGCTTTCTTTTCAAATGTTTAGATTCTTAAACAACATTACACTAATAATGTACGGATTTATAGTCGAATCTTAAGCGTAAGCTGATGCTTTTGAGTTATAAGCGCTCGCTCACTGAGTGAATGCTAACAGATATTTGCAACTCTCAGATGTCACTTAAAGGGAGTATGATCTGTGAACACTTTAACCTTAAAAGACATGGCAACATGCAAATATCTATGACCTATTTCCATTCTCCAATGTCACTGATAATTTGGCGACGAAGCGTTTAATACACGCTTCCATTTTCTTTGGTTGCTGCTGCAGGAATAGCACAAATCGCCAACAGACATTTCCTTCGGATTCCACCCTACACTTTCCGGTTAATCGATGAGAATCCCTTTCTCGCCAGTTTATCAGTACTAAAATTTATTTAAATGATAATTTTAAATATTAGGCACATGCCCTTTTGTCTACGACTGAAGCTACAAAATACGTAATGAGCAGACAAAATAATATAGGAGATTAAGATCAAAACCCGAAAATATTCAGAAGACTGATAATTTCCTCCATAACGTGCAACTTTCCCAAAAGTGAGTTTTATAAGCAAAGCAAATGACCGAATACAACGTTGGTATTGAATGGTAACCCTATTCTTTTCTGGAGTCTATAGCATCTTAAAATATTACAGGGGGTTTCAAAAATTCTTTTAATAGTAACTAACGCCTCATAGGAAATCATTAAATATGCTTTATATTGGTATGACATAACTTGTTGCATCGATAAAACGCTCTACCATAAACCAAGCTTACACATTCAAAAGAGAGTAATTCGAACCATAATAAAAAGGAGATGTGCCTTCTTGTAAGACTGTCTGTCTCTATATTCCTCTCTCTCGCTCGCTGCTGTAACTATGTAACTATTTTTTAAAACTCTAATAATACACTTTAAATCTACGCATTGCAACTTCATGTAATAATCATAGAAAACGTGATTTTCTGCTCATGTTACAATATCATCAACTTTCTGGCCAGAAATAATATATGGATTTGTTTGAACGTAATAAGGAACGGAAAGCAATCTCACTGTCTCATCTTTGAAAGGTACTGAACTTATTAATAAGTTCGAATTTAAACAATTTTTTGTTTCAGTTATGGTATTCAAAGACAGAAAAGTACACACACAAACACGGAATCTTTTCGAAAAATAACTTCTTTAGATTTAGGTGGTCTCAAAACATGTATTTCCAGTGAAATACTATACTTGCTATAGTACAGTAAATAATAAGCTATGTTTATATTTATGAGAGAATTCGGAGCAGTAGAACAACTGTGTACCATTTTTGTCTGCTTTAAATAGAAAATTGTTAGGGACTTTGCGTACCTTGGCACTTTGAAACGGATAAATTAAAGAAGGTCAAATAAATTTATTATTACTGACAACTTTTCCTGAGGTTGAAATAGATGAGGAGCGTGTCCAGATTATTTTAAGTTTAGTCATACTCAAAATGTAGTCAGAATAAAAATTAGGAATTTATTAAAGAATACGCCAAGATATTTGATTACTTGTGTAGCAGAAATGCCTTACATATCATCACGTCTTTATCAAGTTTTACCTTGTTTATGAGAACTGCTTTACGCTTCTCAGTACCAACGCTTAAGCCTACTTCTTAAAGAAGGCCAAAAGCCAAATTGACCGCGATATTAACAGATTCAGAATTCTTGTCATCTGCAAAGTAGAATATTGTTATTGGTTCTGTTTCAGGAGACAAGCAGAAACTATAGGAGTCTAAGACACGCTTCTCTGATTGGTTTAATATGCGGTTGATAAAAAAATTAAATGGCATTGGGGAACCAGAATCACCCTCATGACTCCTCTTTTAAAATGGATATTCTGTGACTTTCCTCTTCTTGCTTGAATCTGAGTGACCAAGTCTTCGATAGGTTTAATCGAGTAGTCAGTGCTGAAGAACTAATTGTTGAGACAGATGATTATGGCTAATAGTATCAAATGCCTTATTCACATCTAAGGAAACCAGTGGGACGCTTTTTTGAAGCAGTGTGCGCAAGATTTCTTCAGCTATGTTAATATTAACAAATGTAACAACTGTCCAAAGGAAAGGGTTTCAGATCAACTAAGTTCTTGATAATAAAATCCAGATTAGTAGGTTATTTACAAGAGATCGAGCACAGTTTTTTGGGCATATATGGGAAAGGATAGGGAAAACGAGGCTAGATGGGGCGGTTCAAGGAGGAAAATGGGTTTATACGGGAGAGATAGGGAATACGACGACCAATACTATGCTAGACAGGGTTGAAGGAGGGAAATACGTCTATATGGAAGATATAGACGAGAGGTGTTAGGCTAGACAGAGGCTGAGGAGTAGAGTATGGTTTATATGAAAGGTATAGGAAAACGAGGAGAGCTGTTAGGCTAGACAGAGTTGAAGGGTAGAGTATGTCTTTTATGTGAGAGAGGTAGGGAACAGGAGGAGAGATGTTAGGCTAGACACAGTTGAAGGATAGAGTTTGTCTATTATATGAGAGAGGTAGAGAACAGGGGTAGGGGTGTTAGGCTAGACAGAGGTCGAGGTGTAGAGTATGGTTTATATGAGAGATATAGGAAAACGAGGAGAGATATTAGGCTAAGTAGGTTGAGTATGCCTTTATAAGGAGAGAAGAGAAAACGGAGAGATCCTATTCTACGATAGACAGGTGTTAAAGGTAGAATGTGTTGTATATATGTTAGATAGGAAACCAAAGAGATACTCAGCTAGACAGGGGGGGCAGCAGGGAGAATACGCTTTATGAGAGGTAGGGGATACGGGGAGAGATGCTAGACTAGACAGTGGTTGAGAGTAGAGTATGCGTTTATATGTATGAGAAGTATAGGAACTGGAGGAGGGGTGTTAGGCTAAACAGATGTTGAGGAGTAGAATGCGCTTTATATGAGTGCGTAGGGGATACGGGGAGAGGTGCTAGACTAGACAGAGGTTGAGGAGTAGAGTATGGTTTATATGAGAGGTATAGGAAAACGAGGAGAGGTGTTAGGCTAGACAGAGGTTTAGAGTAGAGTATGCTTTATATGTATGAGAGGTATAGGATCAGGAGGAGAGGTGTTAGGCTAGACAGATACTAAAAGAGTAGCAATATGGGTTTATATACAGGAGAGATAGGGAATAGGAGGTGCTAGACTTGAAAGCGACTTTAGACGTGAACTTCATGGAAAACTGTTTCATGTCAATGTTCCAGACATGCTCATCACGTAACCTATTCAGGGAAAAAGATGACCCATAAAGGGAAAAAGTGACCAGCAAAGGGAAAAAGGTGACCAGTAAATGGAAAAAGGTGACCAGCAAAGGGAAAAAGGTGACCAGCAAAGGGAAAAGGGTGACCAGCAAAGGGAAAAAGCTGACCATCAAAGGGAAAAAGGTGACCAGCAAAGGGAAAAAGGTGAGCAGCAAAGGGAAAAAGGTGACCAGCAAAGGGAAAAGCTAACCCACTCACACCAACAGGTAAGTAATTCAGTTAGTATCACAGGGTAGGACAGATCCCGGGAGGCTATAATAGCATAGTTCCGTATGATGTTACAGGTAATTCAGAGAGTATCATAGGTATTTAGGATAATTCAAGTAACATAGGTGTTTAGCTAGTATCACAGGAGGCTAGTTTCCTGGAGCAGGACGTATCATAGCTGCATATTTTTCACAGGCAATTCAGCTAGTATCGGGGGGGGCATTTAAGCTAATTCAGCTAGTATTACAAGAGGCTGACTGCAACATAGCAGTGTATGATTTCACAGGTAATTCAGTTAGTATCGCAGGGATTTAGGCTAATTCATCTAGTATCACAGGAGGATAGATTCCAGGATTGGGTATAGCATAGTTTCGTATTTCACAGGTGATTCAGCTAGTATCGTAGGTATTTAGCATAATTCAGGTATCATAGGTGTTTAGAGTAATTAAGCTAGCATTACAGGAGGATAGGTTTCAGGGGTCGGTTATAACGTAGTTTCGTACTTCACAGATAGCTCAGGTAATATCGTAAGTATTAGGGTAGTCAGTATAGTTTCACAGATACTCGTGATAATTTCGATCAGAGATTTGTATTACAGCTATTTAAGGTAATTTAAGTTGTATCAATGGTATTTGAGTCATTTTAACGGGCAATTCAGATAGTATCACAGGTGCTAGTGTTAATTTCGATCAGGGATTCGTATCAGAGCTATTTAAGGTAATTTCACATGTTTAGGGTAGTATCACAGGTATTTAAGTAATTTTAACAGGCAATTAAACTAGTATCACAGGTATTCATGGTAATATAGAGAGTAATTAGATTATAAACATTTCTCATCCAACGTTACAACAATTTATATACTTTTTTTCTAAATCTTACAAACTTATTATATGTTAAATGGTTATTGTACGATGCGGAGAGGGATAAACTGCATATTGGTTCACAAATTGAAAGCTTTGCCTCAACATACCCTTATTTTAGTTCGTTGTAGGTGTCTCTCCCCTTTTATCTAGGCTTGAGACTAGCACTAGGATTGCTCCTAATGGCAGGGTTACCACCTTTCCTTCCATCTTCTTCTTTCTTCATCAGGCGTCTGCTAGTTGCATACACAGCACACGGATAAACTTCATTTTTAAGATTGTAGACTCACGAGACTCTTCGACTGAATACAATCTGACGAGAGGTCATATGTACAGCAGCAAGATTAGCAGCATATATCGTCCTGTCGATAAACGTAGGCTTGGCGGTCAGCTTCTCTAGAGTTTTTTCATTGGTCACCAGTCGTATATCCATACGGTTACGCAGGTTCTCCATAGTTTTTCCAAACATGGCGTTGTTAAAGAGCTTGTAGAGATCCTTCTCGAAATCATTTGCTGCATGTTGTCGTAGCCTGTTGTTAAATTCTACGTAAGGTTTCAACCACCGAGACTGTCGGAATTGTAGCACACGATGGAGTTTTGTTAGTCGTAGTCCATGATCAAGAGCTTGCTTCAAAGCCATGTAATGCACTACATACTTCTGTCGAGGTCCAAGATGGGGTATCAGTTTCTTTGTAGCTGATTCCAATGGCTTCATACACTCAGGCAGGAAAGTTAGATGGTTGTGTATATCGTGAAGTTCTGCAGGATACTCGATATCGACTTCTAATATGTATTTTATGATAAACCAGAACTATTATTTATAGTGATGTTATGTAACATTTAAAGTTTTTTGAGTCGGAAAATGTAAATTCACATCACATATGTGCGCTAGGTGTTATGGCAGGAGCGCTTTCGAGAGATGTTTCTCTCATCTTCAGCTGAGAATCCGACTGACGGATCTCCCTCTCCCCTCTCCCCATGAAGCTTTTCATTAAATGTTATTTCTGCCCTCTGTTGGGAAACCTTGGAACTTAAAGCTGTTGCTGCCCTCTGTGTTGTCTGTTGGTCACTCATCATGCTTCTTTCTTCTCTCTTGTGATGTAATTGGTCTGCATTCTGTTGAAAAATCTTGAAAACACTTGATCTTGAGTTTGCTGCCCTCTGTGGAGAACCTTGGGAACTTCTATTTTTTCTTTTGTTGTTTAAATGGATCAACTGCATTAAGTGGTCTGTCGGTGGTATCTCAAAATTCAAAACCTTCTCAATGTTGAAATGAATGAAGATCTTTTCCCATATTTCCAAATGTGATGGTATCTGAATAGATTTGAGTAGTTTTATCTCTTGTCCAATCTCATGGTTGCTATTCCAAAAATGATTAGCTACTGCTGATCTATCTGTTTGTTTCAATTTTATATTTCTTTGATGTTCACTTAATCTGATTTTTAGATTTCTTTTAGTTCTTCCTATGTATAAGCCTTGACTGTCTTGACATGATATCTGGTAAATTCCTGATTTTTTTAATTTGTCAGTTGTATTACTTAAAGGTGTATTTAACATATTTTTCAAACTGAAAACATTCTGAGGTGCTAATTGAATTTGGTATTTTCTGAATAGCTTTTCAAACTTTTTGAACATGACTGGATGATATGTGAACCTCTTATATATCACATCCTTTTTATTTGGGTTTTGTAAAGTGCTACTGCTATGTAAATTTTGTTTCTTTTTGTATTTAGTAGGTAAGTTATTAATAAGTTGAGGTTTAAAACCATTTTCAGTGGCTACATTTTTTATATAATTTAATTCTATAATGTACTCTTCTTTGTCTAAAGGTACCCTCATCAATCTATAAATCAAACTTCTGAACACAGCATGTTGGTGTGACACAGGTTGTAGAAATTATTTTTAATGTAGTTATCCACATGCGTTGGTTTCCTATAAATGCCAAATTTAAGACAGTTTTCTTTTCTTTTTACAAGTATATCCAGGAATGGTAGAGAATTATTACTTTCAATTTCCATGGTAAATTTAATGTGTATGTCTTGTTCATTTAAAATATGCAATGATGAATTCATGCAATTTTGAGGTACCACTGCGAAAATATCATCTACATATCTATACCATATTTTAAAAATATGTGGATGTGAAGAGGTGACAGTTTTCTCCAAAGAGCTCATATAGAGGTCAGCCAGTAAAGGAGATAAAGGATTACCCATTGCTAAGCCATGTGTCTGCTTGTAAAAGTTCTTATTGAAGGAAAAATAATTCTGATTGATACAACTAGTTGTAAGTGCAATCATCTCTTGGATGTAGTTATCCTGTAAATTCAGTAATTCCATCCAATTTCTTAACAAATCTGGTATATTATCTGTAGGTACATTAGTAAAAAGTGATGTTACGTCAAAGGATACCAACATATCTTCTTTATTAATGGTATAATTCTGGATATAATTAATTAATTCTGTTGAATTTTTAATACTTAATGATGGAAACTTTTCCAAAGAAGTATATTCCTTTGTTAGCCATTTTGCTAAATTGTAGGTGGGTGAGCCTATATTGTTAATTATAGGTCTCATACTGTTATCTGTTTTATGAGTTTTTGGCAAGCAATATATTTTGACAAGATAGGGTTATTAGATTTAAGCTGTCTCTTCTTCTCAATTGAGAATATAGTTGCATTGGCTATCACTTGGTTCACCTGTTTTATGCATAAATTCAGAGGATTTTTATTAATTAATTCATAGTCATCTTTTTTTAAAAATTCATTAACTCTGTTATGGTAATCGTCACTATTTAAAATTACTATTTGGTTTCCTTTATCTGCCTTCAGATATACTACTGGTTTTTCATTAATTTTCTTTATGGTTTTTTATGGAAATTCTTATTTATAGTGAAGTCCATCTCTCTTATAATTTCTGTGCTTTGTAGTTTGAGACTGCTAGCTAAGGCTGAAGTTAAGCCCTGAGTGGCTATCTCTGTATCAGCTATATAATCTTGGATATTATTAGAGAAAGCCATACATGTTTTAAATCCTTTTTCTAATACATGCAGTTCTTCTAAAGTCATAGTTTGATCTGACTGATTAACAACAGATTTCAATTTATTAACATTCTTAGCTTTATTATAATTTACATATGATAACTGTGTTTCTTTCAAAAATTGAAATTTATTCTTTAATATATAGTTTTTGTTATGCATGTAATACTGTAAGTGGGAATAACATCTATCTTCAAAATCTTTCCATACATGTTGACCCAAGGTTTTAGTTAAGAATAAATGCAATTCATAAAGTCTTAATTGAATACCGTTTACATTACTATAGTGTTTCATAATTTCAGTTTTCAAAATGGTTCTTTCTGCCATTCTTTGATGTCGGCCATTACCGGTATTTTTAATATATTTCTTAACAAAGCAAGGTACTACCATATATATAAGACACAGTTTAATAAACTTGATACCAGCAAGCAAGCTTCTTCTTTTACATTGCAATTTTACGTAAGTTTTTAGGTTAACTTTTTGTTCTTCTAAGTAAACGTTAAAGTATGAAAATCGTACCTGTTGTTCCATGTTGGAGAATCTCAAGTAGTCGGATGTACCCACTTCTCTGGCTTGAAGGCCTAATACATTTTATGATAAACCAGAAGTATTATTTATAGTGGTGTTATTAACATCTAAAGTTTTTTGAGTCGGAACATGTAAATTCACATCACATATATGCGCCAGGTGTTATGGCAGGAGCGCTTTCGAGAGATGTTTCTCTCATCTTCAGCTGAGAATCCGACTAACGGATCTCCCTCTCCCCTTTCCCCATGAAGCTTTTCATTAAATGTTATTTCTGCCCTCTGTTGGGAAACCTTGGAACTTAAAGCTGTTGCTGCCCTCTGTGTTGTCTGTTGATCACTCATCATGCTTCTTTCTTCTCTCTTGTGATGTAATTGGTCTGCATTCTGTTGAAAAATCTTGAAAACACTTGATCTTGAGTTTGCTGCCCTCTGTGGAGAACCTTGGTAACTTCTATTTTTTCTTTTGTTGTTTAAATGGATCAACTGCATTAAGTGGTCTGTCGGTGGTATCTCAAAATTCAAAACCTTCTCAATGTTGCAATGAATGAAGATCAGAGGGCAGCAACAGCTTTAAGTTCCAAGGTTTTGCCAACAGAGGGCAGAAATAACATTTAATGAAAAGCTTCATGGGGAGAGGGGAGAGCGAGATCCGTCAGTCGGATTCTCAGCTAAAGATGAGAGAAACATCTCTCGAAAGCGCTCCTGGCATAACACCTAGCGCACATATGTGATGTGAATTTACATTTTCCGACTCAAAAAACTTTAAAGATCTTCATTCATTTCAACATTGAGAAGATTTTGAATTTTGAGATACCACCGACAGACCACTTAATGCAGTTGATCGATTTAAACAACAAAAGAAAAAATAGAAGTTCCCAAGGTTCTCCACAGAGGGCAGCAAACTCAAGATCAAGTGTTTTCAAGATTTTTCAACAGAATGCAGACCAATTACATCACAAGAGAGAAGAAAGAAGCATGATGAGTGACCAACAGACAACACAAAGGGCAGCAACAGCTTGAAGTTCCAAGGTTTCCCAACAGAGGGCAGAAATAACATTTAATGAAAATCTTCATGGGGAGAGGGGAGAGGGAGATCCGTCAGTCGGATTCTCAGCTGAAGATGAGAGAAACATCTCTCGAAAGCGCTCCTGCCATAACACCTAGCGCACATGTGTGATGTGAATTTACATTTTCCGACTCAAAAAACTTTAAATTCTAATATGTAACCATGACAATCATCTTCTTGTAGTCTTTCTAAGTTGATTTCTTCAGGCGAAACCCACAGAAATCCACCAAAAGAAAGTGCGTGACATATCGCCCAGCCATATTGGTTATTAGCGTCCTCGTATGTGATAAATTGGGTTGGTCTCGACGAATAAAACTTCTCCATATAAGTGTTATTAGCCTCTGCATACCGATGGGAAACTTGGCATAACCCTCCTCTTATACCTGATTCCACCATGAGTAGTTGATCATAATCTTGTAACAGCTCTAACTTAATTCCAGTATACAGTAGCACGGCGTCCAATGTAAGTCCTGGAGAGGTAAAATAATGGGCAGGATCAAGTTTGTGTGTTTTAAGGGTTTGCTCTCTGAACGTCTCAAAGACATCAGCTAGGAGAAGTACATCCGAAGTTAAGTAGAGATCACTGTACTCTCCCAGGTTTCTCACATTAAACAGCTCCCATACATTTCTAGCATGATCGTAGTCAGTATCAGTAATTTCTGCTTCATTTAGTCTATTGTAGAAGGAGTCCTTAGGAGGCAAGCAGGTCTCGTTCAGGGTATCCCATGACGTAACAAAATCATATGGAAATACACCCTTACGGGTCATCAACTTCAATTTGTCTTCTACAAAGTACTTTAGTGTTTCAGGATACGAGGTTAGATTTTTTAGCAACTTATCCAAGCTTGTACCGAGGAATCGGAAGCTATCCACAATCGAAGCTTTATATCTCCTACATACTTGGTGAATGAGATATAACATTCTTCAGAGTTAGGAATTACCTCCACACTTTCACTTGTACCACCCAGCTCCTTAACAATGAAATGAGAGTCATATCCGCTAAGGTTATGCATGAAGACTGGTATATATTTAGGTGTTTTACAGGCTAAATTACATTCATTATGAAGACTTCCACGATATTCACCGCTGATGTGATCATGGTCGCGTACTTTATAGTTTTCTCCTGTAAAGGGTTTTCCACACAAGTAGCATGTCGTAGAAGACTCAAAATCCTTTTGCTGTTGATCCGTAAGTTTCAGAGGCTTAGCAGATTTGTATATGTCATCAATCATTTTTGCAAGAGATGTCAGGTACAGCATAAACTTCTGAGCAGCATCAGCTCCACGATACACATAGGGTTCCTTCCTAAAGACCAGTTTCGAGATGTTCAACACTGGATGTAGGCTTCACGTAAACACAGAAGCTCATTGGTGTGTGCTCTTGATAAGGGGTTGTATAGGAGGTTTTAGGATTGGGTATACACGTATGGCATGGAGTGAGAATACTCTCAAAATCAGCATAGATGACATAAGGTACTTTCAGCATCCTCTCAACATTTTTAAACTGTACAATTGATTTCTCCTTGGTAGGCATAACTACCCTTGCAACACCATGTTGATTACAGGTGGTTGCATGTTCTTGAAGTTTTTCCTGTCCACTTCGTCCATATCGATCAGCAAAATGTGTAAAGCACCGCTTACAAGTATAAACCCGTCCATTACATTTAGTTGTCTGGCGTCGAATGAGTTTCTCAAAATTCTTTATATATACGTAGTGATGTTTTCCACTACTATCATTCAATAGTAACAGGTCGCAGTGTTCAGGTAGTTCAATATCAGCAACCTTTATCGGATACACTTCATGCTTCTCATCTAGCCCGAAAACGTTAATAGACATATTGTTAAGCTTCTCAAATTTAGGTATTTGAGAAAGTGGAGTAGGATAGCAAACACAGCTGAAGTCGTACTTGTCTTGAAGTTGTTTGTATTTGTTCACACGCTGTGATTTCTTCCCTATGAATTTGGCTAATATAGAGTACATGAAACATTTCTCGTCGGTAAAGTTCTGAATGTTTATACACGCTTCTTTAGCTCCGACAGATGACGGTAGTGGTATGTAGCTACTTCCTCGTAACGGGTTGTACTTGTTGATACGAAGTCGAAGTCCTTCCACTGCAAGCGAAGCCCAGCTGCTACCCTTAAGCTGAGACTCCTCCATTTCAGTCACCAATTTCTTGAATTTCGCTTCCAGTGTTGAGTCCAGATCAGTTTCCAGGAAAACAGCTTGATTCCGTGTTTCAAATGTTTTGTCACAGGTTTCTCCAATACTGTTAACAAATCGACACCCAGCCAGCAGATTAATTTTAACACTCTTATGAATGCTAAGCTCTTTATGCACAGCCTGGATTATGCGTTGTTTTGTTTCATGCAGATACATATTTAGGTCCTTAGCTGATTCGCATCGTATAAAATACGATTTCAATCGTCCTTCGAATGAATTTTCGTATTCTTTCATATCACAGCTTATATCTCCTGAATGAAAGGAGATAGAACAATGGAATAAAACTAGTCTATTGCATGGAATGTGCCGCGTCATTAGGGTATTTTTCCAAGTTGACCGGGATGCCTGGGTTCGAATCCTAGGAGTGATTGCAAATTCAACTTCTAATAACTCAGAGACTAATTAAGATAAGGACGCAAAATAAAGTTTATTACATTTATGTCATTAGGTAGTTTCTTGTGAATTTATATTTGGGTACCTGTTTTTCTGGGTTCGATCCTTAATGTTTAAATCACCATTATCTCGGGAACTAAGAAAGGTAGAGGGATGGACCTAAGCATATTTGATAGCTGTTATAATGTGTAATTAATACTGCATATAACTTCCAATCAGTTGTCCTTAGTTCGAATCCCGATCTTTCAATGACTTCCTCACTTTTTCTCTATACACTAGAATATATCACTTAGATTGATGCTGAAACTGTATACAGCTAGTTTAAACATATCAAACTAATATTGTAAATAATTTTGTTTCAGGTGTTCTGGGTTCGAATAGCGATTAAATGTAATTTAATTATAAATTTATTAACTCCTAAACTAATTAAGATAAAGACACCAAATAAACTTTATTGCGTTTATGTTATTAGTCAGTATCGGGTGAATGTGTAATTAGATAACTGACGCCCTGGGTTCGATCCTTAATTTTTAAATATTCATTATTTCGGGGAATAAGTGAGGTAGAGGAGTGGACTAGAGCATGAATGATAGGTTCTGTACTGGGTAATTAATGCTGTATATAATTGCTAATCAGTTGTCCTTGGTTCGATTCCCCATCTTTTAATGACTTCCTAATTTTCCTCTGTACTCTAGGATACGTCACTTAGTTTGATGGCGTAACTGAATGCAGCTTTGTTTAACATGTCAGACTAATATTATAAATTATTTTGTTCCTGGTGTTCTGGATTGGAATACCGATTCAATGAAATTTACTTGTAAATTTAATAACTCGTAATTTAACTTATATAGACACGTCAAGTAAAACGTAAACAGACTACCTAGTCTCTAAATATCGTTATCATGGGAATAACTACTTTAAAGTACTCAGATCGAATCCCGAAGGGGTGATTTCATATATCTTCAAGCCTATAGATCATATCAGGTTTGAGTAAACATTAAATGGCAGATGCTGATGCGGGGGAGCTAAATTACTAAAATACATTTATTAAAAGTATTACCGGGTTCGATTCTAGAAGCTTAGAATCTCTGTAACTCTGGAAAAATTACTTTGCTTGTGATTGTAGTGAACTGTAATGGTCTTTCTGTGGGAAGATGGAAAGGATGAATTGAAAAGGGAATAAAAACATGAAATAATGTAGTATATACATACATTTAACTAAATAAGGGGAACATCTTCTAGGTTTCCTTTTAAGCTTTTACTTTTAAGTATTGTGATAATACAGCTTTAATTAACCTTGGTACAATAGGTGGTGATGATGGTGGTGGTAGTGAATTTGAAATATATGTCTGAATGAGCGTGTGGGAATACATCTCTTGCTGGTGTGACAGCATAAGCAGGTAGTTATGAGACGAGTTTAAACGTGTTTGGTGCTGCCAGACATCCTGTCTCTGGGTGTGACGTCATAAACATCCTGTCTCTGGACGTGAGGATATTGCGCTGGGGTTAATACGCGTAGAGCGATCATATACAGCTGGTTATGGAGCGAGTTTATGATTGATCTAAAAGGTTCGTGCTCCCTCTATAAATATGCTGATCTAGGGCATTGGACTTCATTGTGCTAATTAGTCTTGAGGTGTTAACATTGTGTTCTCTCCAAGAATAATCAGCTTTCTAAAGTGGTATCAAGGTGAAAAGTTCTACATTTCATTGATCAGTGACTAATACGTTTTTACATCAAGAATAAAGATGAATAACTCAGCGTATAAGGATATTATTTCAAGCGCTACTGGTTATGCAGCGGAAAATGTGGGAAGAAGTTCCTCCGAGGTTATCACAAGAGAAGACACGAGATGACTTGTAAGAAGCTCTTCAAATGTAAACATTGTAGCTTGACCTTCAATGATGGTTATAAGGGGCAGCGGCAGGAAGATATATGTGAAATGAGCAGCCCTCAGAAGAAAAGAAGATTGGAGCCAACTAAACAGCAGCTAAAATCAACAATGGAGGACTGTGATATGAAAGAATACGAAACTTCATTCGAAGGACGATTGAAATCGTATTTTATACGATGCGAATCAGCTAAGGACCTAAATATGTATCTGCATGAAGCAAAACAACGCATAATCCAGACTGAGCATAAAGAGCTTAGCATTCATAAGAGTGTTAAAATTAATCTGCTGGCTGGGTGTCGATTTGTTAACAGTATTGGAGAAACCTGTGACAAAACATTTGAAACACGGAATCAAGCTGTTTTCCTGGAAACTGATCTGGACTCAACACTGGAAGCAAAATTCAAGAAATTGGTGACTGAAATGGAGGAGTCTCAGCTTAAGGGTAGCAGCTGGGCTTTGCTTGCAGTGGAAGGACTTCGACTTCGTATCAACAAGTACAACCTGATACGAGGAAGTAGCTACATACCACTACTGTCATCTGTCGGAGCTAAAGAAGCGTGTATAAACATTCACTACTTTACCGACGAGAAATGTTTCATGTACTCTATATTAGCTAAATTCATAGGGAAGAATGCACAGCGTGTAAACAAATACAAAAAACCTCAACACAAGTACGACTTCAGCTGTGTTTGCTATCCTACTCCACTTTCTCAAATACCTAAATTTGAGAAGCTTAACAATATGTCTATTAATGTTTTCGGGCTAGATGAGAAGCATGAAGTGTATCCGATAAAGGTCGCTAAAATTGAACTACCTGAACACTGCGACCTGTTACTATTGAATGATAGTAGTGGAAAACATCACTACGTATATATAAAGAATTTTGAGAAACTCATTCGACGCCAGAAAACTAAATGTAATGGACGGGTTTATACTTGTAAGCGGCGCTTTACACATTTTGCTGATCGATATGGACGAAGTGGACAGGAAAAACTTCAAGAACATGCAGCCACCTGTAATCAACATGGTGTTGCAAGGGTAGTTATGCCTACCAAGGAGAAATCAATTGTACAGTTTAAAAATGTTGAGAGGATGCTGAAAGTACCTTCTGTCATCTATGCTGATTTTGAGAGTATTCTCACTCCATGCCATACGTGTATACCCAATCCTGAAACTTCCTATACAACCCCTTATCAAGAGCACACACCAATGAGCTTCTGTGTTTACGTGAAGCCTACATCCAGTGTTGAACATCTCGAAACTGGTCTTTAGGAAGGAACCCTATGTGTATCGTGGAGCTGATGCTGCTCAGAAGTTTATGCTGTACCTGACATCTCTTGCAAAAATGATTGATGACATATACAAATCTGCTAAGCCTCTGAAGCTTACGGATCAACAGCAAAAGGATTTTGAGTCTTCTACGACATGCTACTGGTGTGGAAAACCCTTTACAAGAGAAAACTATAAAGTACGCGACTATGATCACATCAACGGTGAATATCGTGGAAGTCTTCATAATGAATGTAATTTAGCCTGTAAAACACCTAAATATATACCAGTCTTCATGCATAACCTTAGCGGATATGACTCTCATTTCATTGTTAAGGAGCTACGTTGCACAAGTGAACGTGTGGAGGTAATTCCTTACTCAGAAGAAAGCTATATCTCATTCACCAAGTATGTAGGAGATATAAAGCTTCGATTTGTAGATAGCTTCCGATTCCTCAGTACAAGCTTGGATAAGTTGGTAAAAAATCTAACCTCGTATCCTGAAACACTAAAGTACTTTGGAGATGACAAATTGAAGTTGATGACCCGTAAGGGTGTATTTCCATATGATTTTGTTACGTCATGGGATACCCTGAACGAGACCTGCTTGCCTCCTAAGGACTCCTTCTACAATAGATTAAATGAAGAAGAAATTACTGATACTGACTACGATCATGCTAGAAATGTATGGGAGCTGTTTAATGTGAGAAACCTGGGAGAGTACAGCGATGTCTACTTAACTTCGGATGTACTTCTCCTAGCTGATGTCTTTGAGATGTTCAGAGAGCAAACCCTTAAAACACACAAAGACGATCCTGCCCATTACTTTACCTCTCCAGGACTTTCATGGGACGCCATGCTACTGTATACTGGAATTAGGTTAGAGCTGTTACAAGATTATGATCAACTACTCATGGTGGAATCAGGTATAAGAGGAGGGTTATGCCAAGTTTCCCATCGGTATGCAGAGGCTAATAACACTTATATGGAGAAGTTTGATTCGTCGAGACCAACCCAATTTATCACATACGAGGACGCTAATAACCAATATGGCTGGGCAATGTGTCACGCCCTTCGTTTTGGTGGATTTCTGTGGGTTTCGCCTGAAGAAATCAACTTAGAAAGACTACAAGAAGATGATTCTCATGGTTACATATTAGAAGTCGATATCGAGTATCCTGCAGAACTTCACGATCTACACAACGATCTACCTTTTCTGCCTGAGTGTATGAAGCCATTGGAATCAGCTACAATCAGCACCATCTTGGACCTCGACAGAAGTATGTAGTGCATTACATGGCTTTGAAGCAAGCACTTGATCATGGACTACGACTAACAAAAATCCATCGTGTGCTACAATTCCGACAGTCTCGGTGGTTGAAACCTTACGTAGAATTTAACAACAGGCTACAACATGCAGCAAATGATTTCGAGAAGGATCTCTACAAACTCTTTAACAACGCCATGTTTGGAAAAACTATGGAGAACCTGCGTACCCGTATGGATATACGACTGGTGACCAAGGAAAAAACTCTAGTGAAGCTGACCGCCAAGCCTACGTTTATCGTCAGGACGATATATGCTGCTAATCTAGCTGCTGTACATATGGCCTCTCGTCAGATTGTATTCAGTCGAAGAGTCTCGTGAGTCTACAATTTTAAAAATGAAGTTTATCCGTGTGCTGTGTATGCAACTAGCAGACGCCTGATGAAGAAAGAAGAAGATGGAAGGGAAGGTGGTAACCCTGCTATTAGGAGCAATCCTAGTGCTAGTCTCAAGCCTAGATAAAAGGGGAGAGGCACATACGACGAACTAAAATAAAGGTATGTTGAGGCAAAGCTTTTCAATTTGTGAACCAATATGCAGTTTATCCCTCTGCGCATCGTACAATAACTGTTTAACATATAATAAGTTTGTAAGATTTAGAAAAAAGTATATAAATTGTTGTAACGTTGGATGAGAAATGTTTATAATCTAATTACTCTCTATATTACCATGAATACCTGTGATACTAGTTGAATTGCCTGTTAAAATTACTTAAATACCTGTGATACTACCCTAATCATGTGAAATTACCTTAAATAGCTCTGATACGAATCCCTGATCGAAATTAACACTAGCACCTGTGATACTATCTGAATTACCCGTTAAAATGACTCAAATACCATTGATACAACTTAAATTACCTTAAATAGCTGTAATACAAATCTCTGATCGAAATTATCACGAGTATCTGTGAAACTATACTGACTACCCCAATACTTACGATATTACCTGAGCTATCTGTGAAATACGAAACTACGTTATAACCGACCCCTGGAACCTATCCTCCTGTAATGATAGCTTAATTACTCTAAACACCTATGATACCTGAATTATGCTAAATACCTACGATACTAGCTGAATCACCTGTGAAATACGAAACTATGCTATACCCAACCCTGGAATCTATCCTCCTGTGATACTAAATGAATTAGCCTAAATCCCTGCGATACTAACTGAATTACCTGTGAAATCATACACTGCTATGATGCAGTCAGCCTCTTGTAATACTAGCTGAATTAGCTTAAATGCCCCCCCCCCCGATACTAGCTGAATTGTCTGTGAAAAATATGCAGCTATGATACGTCCTGCTCCAGGAAACTAGCCTCCTGTGATACTAGCTGAGTGACTCTAAACACCTATGTTACTTGAATTACCCTAAATACCTACGATACTCTCTGAATTACCTGTAACATCATACGGAACTATGCTATTATAGCCTCCCGGGATCTGTCCTACCCTGTGATACTAACCGAATTACTTACCTGTTAGTGTGAGTGGGTTAGCTTTTCCCTTTGCTGGTCACCTTTTTCCCTTTGCTGGTCACATTTTTCCCTTTGATGGTCACGTTTTTCCCTTTTCTGGTCACCTTTTTCCCTTTGCTGGTCAGCTTTTTCCCTTTGCTGGTCACCTTTTTCCCTTAACTGGTCACCTTTTTCCCTTTGCAGGTCACTTTTTTACCTTTATGGGTCATCTTTTTCCCTGAATAGGTTACTTGATGAGCATGTCTAGAACATTGGCATGAATTAGTTTTCCATGAAGTTCACGTCTAAAGTCGCTTTCAAGTCTAGCACCTCCTATTCCCTATCTCTCCTGTATATAAACCCATATTGCTACTCCTTTAGTATCTGTCTAGCCTAACACCTCTCCTCCTGATCCTATACCTCTCATACATATAAAGCATACTCTACTCTAAACCTCTGTCTAGCCTAACACCTCTCCTCGTATTCCTATACCTCTCATATAAACCATACTCTACTCCTCAACCTCTGTCTAGTCTAGCACCTCTCCCCTTATCCCCTACCGCACTCATATAAAGCGCATTCTACTCCTCAACATCTGTCTAGCCTAACACCCCTCCTCCAGTTCTTATACTTCTCATACATATAAACGCATACTCTACTCTCAACCACTGTCTAGTCTAGCATCTCTCCCCGTATCCCCTACCTCTCATAAAGCGTATTCTCCCTGCTGCCCCCCCCTGTCTAGCTGAGTATCTCTTTGGTTTCCTATCTAACATATATACAACACATTCTACCTTTAACACCTGTCTATCGTAGCATAGGATCTCTCCGTTTTCTCATCTCTCCTTATAAACGCATACTCAACCTTCTTAGCCTAATATCTCTCCTCGTTTTCCTATATCCTCATATAAACCATACTCTACACCTCGACCTCTGTCTAGCCTAACACCCCTACCCCTGTTCTCTACCTCTCTCATATAATACACAAACTCTACCCTTCAACTGTGTCTAGCCTAACACCTCTCCTCCTGTTCCCTACCTCTCTCACATAAAAGACATATTCTACCCTTCAAATCTGTCTAGCCTAACAGCTCTCCTCGTTTTCCTATACCTTTCATATAAACCACACTCTACTCCTCAGCCTCTGTCTGGCCTAACACCTCTCCTCTATCTCTTCCATATAAACGTATTTCCCTCCTTCAACCTTGTCTAGCATAGTATTGGTCGTCGTATTCCCTATCTCTCCCATATAAACCCATTTTCCTCCTTGAACCGCCCCATCTAGCCTCGTTTTCCCTATCCTTTCCCATATATGCCCAAAAAACTGTGCTCGATCTCTTCTAAATAACCTACTCAGGTTTTTTAAACAATACACGTCGTACGCTGTCTCCCAAATATATTTGGAGGACGTAACACGCGCAGCTGTTCCATGTACTTTGTTCAGTCTTTCCATGGAAGTGTGGTAGAGGGGAAAGGGGGCTGCCAGAGAATTAAATGCAAAAATAAGCGCAATGCTAGTACATAGCGCTTTGGTATAAAGGTAAACGTTATAGTTTGGCATCGCGTTTTCAAGTACGGCAATAGCATTTTTTGTTTGTTTGCTGAAAAGCTGCCTCCGTGCTTTCAGAAGTATATAATAAAATTGCTGGTTTTACATACTTTCGTTACATAAGTAATTTGACATATCAATGCCTTGTTGTTATTATTATATACAAAAGGCAAACAATCCTATTTGGTGTATGTTTCTTTTAATTACAATATATAAGAATAATAATAATAATAATAACAATAACAATAGTAGTAGTAGTAGTAGTAGAAGGAGTAGTAGTAGTAGTAGTAGTAGTAGTAGTAGTAGTAATAGTAGTAGTAGTAGTAGTAGTAGTAGTAGTAGTAGTAGTAGTAGTAGTAGTAGTAGTAGTAGTAGTAGTAGTAGTGTCTTTTTGTATGCAAAACATAAGCTGACTTGCATTAAAGTTATTTGACTGATGGTGGGCGTGAGAGGCTAATACCAAGCTTGACAAACGTTCCAAGCAGAATGCTGATTACGTTTATAGCATAGCAATTATCATTTCTGTAATAGTTATAGTTGTATTTATTTTACCGGGTGGGGCGGTAACGTCTGTGGCCCACATTCGGGAGATCGCGGGTACGATTCACCGGCAGACCTTCCTTAGCCATGGGCTTTTTGTGGTTTTCCCCGGGTCGCGGCGAATGCTGGGAAGGTTCTTTACATCCCCGAATTTCCTCCCTTCCATTTCACCACCATTCTCATTTCACGTCACCTTTCATCTGCTTCGTCTATTTCAGAGTTGAAAGTGTCGGTGGGAGTCTTAGCGTTGCATGGCAGGAGAAAAGGATGCTCTATATAACAATTTGTCGCCGGGAATGTGGGCAGTCTCCGAGTCCCTGTCCCCCCAATGAGATGTGCAAGCCTACAGGGGGAGGGGAGGCGGTTGTACCAGCTGCCCTCCGGGAAGTTTCAATCTGGAAAATTAGGGGCCAGCCCTCTGCCCTGCCCGGAGCACCCCATCATGGAAGGCAAAAATGATCTTGTAGGTCGAGGTGCTAAGTCCCCCTCCGAACCTAGTCCTACTTCTCCTTGTGTTTATTTTACTTGGATTTTTCACCCTTATCGTTTTATTTTTGCCGCTTTCATTTTACCGTTTTATCCCAACTAATTGTAACATTTTCTCGCTTACATTGTGTATTACACTTAAATACAACACATTTGGCAAAGTGGAAAGAATTTGTTGCTGTGTAGAAAACTGTTAGAGGTAGAATAAGATGCATTAGTTTCGGTTGTGCTGGCGGCAGGCGACCACGAGAGCTCAGTGGTAAAGCGTCATCATGGAAAGTCAACGATCTGTGATTCGAATCACGGCATTGATCGCGTATGTGTTCCATAGCAATATAATAAATTTGTTATATTGTTATTTATGTTATTATTTAACTATCATCATGAATTAAATAAAAATTAAACTCTTTCTATTTATAGCGTGCCATTTCATGACACTAGCTTACAGAGATAGTAAACTGTGCCAGATACAAAGATTATCATCGTGGATATACCTTTATAGTATTAGTAGCACAAAGATAAAGTTTTACGTATATATTCCACAAGTGTGAAACGCAATAGCAATGGTTTACAATAGGTGCAATAATAATAACAATAATACTGTTGATAAAACACTTTTGGTGACTTCGTTTTTTATTTCTTTAATAGGAAGACCAGCAGCCTTGGTTTTAAATGACCTCAGTTAGTGTCTGAGGTAAGTTCAAGGAGAACTAGATGACGTCGTCTCCTCACACAACTATGTGCATGGAACGTTTTACAGTAATAACTTAAAACTTGCATCCTAAGGAACATTTTAAGGATCACTGTGAAAGTTTTCAGAATGGGCAGCAATGAGTAGTGGTAAGCCAAATCAGGTTTTCGTAACTTCAGATTGAAGTGCAATAGCAACATGTGCATCGTCAGCACCGCGTATATGTGTATAGCAGATGTTGCTACACCACACGATAGAATAGATCTCAAACAAGAGCATTTCCGTGCTAGGATTTTCTTTTACTTTAAAGTAGGTTTAGGGGAGAAAGACTTGTATTTGGGGATCTTTTCCTTTCGCAATCCACCATTTATCATGGTATGCAGAGTTTAGAAAAGGAAGGGATTCCCTCGAAGATGAAGATCAAGCAGGACGGCCGGCTAAGGCAACAATGGGTGAAAATCTGATGAAAGCAGAGCGCAGGTTGTGGGAAGAGCATCGGTTCACATATGGTCAGATTCAAGAAGCCCTGAATATTGGATCGGCAGCAATGAAAATAATGCTGAAAAAAACTCGTCTATCAGGAAGCTCTGCAGTCACTGGAACCCTCACCACCTCACAAAGGAGCAGAAACAAGCACGTGTGCAATAGTGCTGGGAAATGATTGAAGAATTCAATAAAGGAAGATTCAAAAACCTATTTACAGGTGACAAAAGCTGAATTTAACAGTATGATCCAGAAACTAAACGAAAGTCATCGGTCTGGATCTTCCCAGGAGAAGATCCTCCAGCAAAAGTGAACCGAACGAGAAGTGTTGGTAAGAAGATGATCTGTTCTTTCTTCTCAGCAAGTGGCCACATTGTAGCGATTCCTCCTGAAGAACAAACTACTGTTACTGCCAATGGTACACCACTATATTTCTGCACAAATGTTCAATGAACTGAGAAAAAAACATCTTAAGACTGGTCTGCGTGGAATTTTGTTGCACCATGACAATGCCTCTGTCTACACTGCAAAAGAAACTACCCAATTTTTGCAGGAGTCGGGATTCAGATACTTATTCCATCCTCCATACAGTCCAGATCTGGCCCCCTGTGACTTCTTTCTATTCCCCAAAATGAGGTCAACGTTTAGAGAGGTCTGAAGCAGCCGTAGCCGCTGTAGCCGTATCCGCACTCTCTCCAAAGAAGAATGGTATTTAGCATTTGAAAAATGGTATGAAAGGATGGGATGATCCATAGGATACAATGGAGAATATTTTGAAAATATACAAGGATCAGATATAAATTTATAATATTTTATTGCGTCCATTCTCGAAACCTTTGGAATTACCCCTAGTACTCTCTCATACTTAATAAATGTTCTCTCAGTGCCTCTTTGGTGCGTTCTTCGCTTCGTTCCCAGTTCCAAAGCATTAATTCCCGGACATTCTCTATTGAATTTAAGGTCCAGAGACTTTGCGGGCCATTCCAAACCCGAAATGTCTGGGTGCTGCTGAAGCCAAGCCTCTGTGATCCGGAATGTGTGCACACTGTTATTGTCGTGCATGAAATGTATCACAGGCATTTTTTTCTTCCGGGTAGATAAATTGCATCGTTGGGAGCATGCATTCGTCCAATATATTCCTGGGATTCAATGTAAGAGTATACTTCCACAGGCTCCTCTATTCCACCGGCGCTTATCTAGCCGCATACGGTTAAGCTGATCCTACCACTCAATGCAATGGCACAACGAAATGGGTGTTGTCGAGTCGCCAAAGGACAGCCTCCCATCCACGTCTGACGATATTATCATCTCCCAGAAATCTTGAGGTGCTGGCAGATGCTAGAGAATGTAGTCTTTCTCGCATGTCTGCATGTCGGATGCCAGCTGTATAGAGTCGTCGATGGACTGTCTCAGCACTGGGAGATTTATACTTCTTATCGCTGGAAAGAAGGTATTCTCGTTGCGGACCTCTAGAATAGCTCTGTCGCCCTCTTCAGTGGTCCTCTTTAGCCTTCCTTGTTTTTGCTTTAACCTCCTCACCTTCATTCTGTAACCTTTTCAACCATAACCGCACAGTCTCTTCTGTATGCCCAACTGCGTGGTACATTTAGGCCACTGTGCGGCCATACTGCCACATTCCTATAATGCGGCCCCTGGTTACCTTACTTGTGTATGTCATGGTGTAAGGAACTTTGGTAGAGGGTGGGCTTCCAATACTGCCCGTGAATCGCTTAACATTCCCTATTCCTCATTTGTAGATTGCTAGCAATACAAAGTAATGGCAAACACACATGGTATCAAGGTCCTCTAGATTCAGCCTACCAGTTTAAAATAAACCATAAGGTATTTAGAACAGTTTGTGTGTGGTTACTACTTTGGGGTAAAGTTGGAGTGTTGGTTTATTAAATTAGTATTTTGGGTTCAGTTCTCGGCTGGAAGGGAACTTTAACTACTTATGTTTATTACATATTCTCCAAAGATAACGAAGAATTAAAAGCAAGCATAGATCGTTTCTGGTTGAGCGAAAGAATAAAGTATGTTGTTTCCATAATTTAGCTGAGAACAAGCACTATAGAGCGCAATATGGTGACATTGTTTCTTAACACTTACTGCACAAGAAGTAAAGTAGGGGGAAATATGGGAGCATCCCAATCATTCAATTCATGGAATGCCTTCCTTGTAGACCTAGAAAGGAGACACTCGGATGTTTCTAGCGCTCCTAATGAATTGCAAACCCTGAGATAACCTAATAGTAAGTCTTCCGAGAGTTCAAATGCTCGCCATCAAGTAGCTCTTTGGTAGAGCGCCGGCTTTTAAAATTGAAGTAAGGAGGTTCCAATACCAAAGGATGTACCGTTCTGTTTTTCTTTCCGGATTCTACTTAAATAAGGAGCTTGTTTCAGATCTTTAGTGATTTACAATATTCAAAAAGTATACGATAGAATTGTGTACTTCTGAATCTCTCTCATTTTACAGCCATAAACTCATTTGTATTCGAATAGCTGATTATAGCTGTACGTTAGCAAAACATTGCTTTTACGTCTGTCGTATATTTCATATTATTTCCACTGATGCAAACTTGGAATTAAAATCTGTTCTTATTAGCCTGTTAGGGTGCCATTAAACGCTGGAGCAGAGTGCTTTTAATCTTACTCTTCCATTACTATCGCCAAAATTATCGTAAGTTTTGTTGATAACATTTGTTTGTTAAGAGCCAAAAGATCAGAATGACCATTATGTAATTTAATTATACACGTATTTAAACACAACTTAGTTATGACAATTGCTATAAGAACCATCCTAGCACGAAGTATTATCCTTCACTAAATTAGCAAATTTATCGTCAGACATACTAATTGCATAAGTGCCCTGTGTTAAAAATACGCAGTTATTTCTTCCCTGATCTACCTTCAAATTATATAATCAAGTAATTTTTTACTTATAAAAAACATAAATTTTTAAATTAAGCTTCTATCAGTGCAGACGACTATCCTGTAGAGCAATGGCGTTAAGGTAATAATGTAGAACGTAGAATTAAAAAGCCGGTCGGTCGCCTAGCTCTTGTAGATAAGCGTCGCGCCCTAGCTGGCTAGAGATGAACAACAATGTGTCCTCGACTTATTCTTTCGAATCGTGGCCCCAGATTCTTTTAAGAGGAATTGTATCACAGAAGATATAGTAATAGGTCCCCATTTACTTATATCATTTTCATCACCATTTTTATGTACGGATATGGTTCGTGCTTCTTTGGGCCTGACAGGCACAAATGAGGCTCCTAGAATCTGTTTAAAGTTCTGGCTAGTAACTAATCAGCTGTTAGATTTTTTATTTCTATCAAAATACCTTTATCTGGTCCAGGACTTGTATCGATTGCCATTTTAATCGTCGAGTTCACGATCATTTCTGGAGTTATTTACAGCAATTGCTGAGTTCAAAGTTCATCATTAAGCACAAAGTTCGTATAACTCTAACACGATCATTAATTGTTTCGAACACCTTTAGAAAGCATGATTCTACTTCAAAAGTTGTAAATGATAAATGTTGATCATTTTTTCATAAACTTTTCTGGTGTTTTTTCTTCTGTGATAGGAAACTTCATACTGGATCATTTGTAATCAAATTTTGCCTTTTAGGTACTCGTTTTGGGAAGACCTTTGAGCATTGGTTGCATTTTTAATTGGCGTTTATTATTTTTAAATAACAGCTTTTTCGTGCTTCGGTATACTTCTACCCAGGGTGTTTAGGTCCTAACATGAAATGTGTTAACATAAAAATGTATTGAATATACTGAGATACACTTCCATTGAAGACACTACCGTCAAAATAAAAATCGAATTTATTCAGCCATTCTTTCAAATTTTAGCGGTGTCTATATTTATTATTATTATTGTTACTATCATCGTGGGGAGAAACTGCATATAGTACCACTTACTTCGGGAAGAGTATCTGAGCTATCAGTTACTTCCTTAATCTATTGGAAAGAACCCATTAGAGAGTTTGGATATTCCTGTGGATGTGATTTGCTAATTTGTATTTTTAAAGTTTATGTATTTTAACGCAATGCGTTATTTGTTTTAACTTCCTCTACAGTCAATATATTATTCTGACTTTAAAATTTTCAAAGGGAAGCATTAAAATTCTCCATTGTAAATACATTTATGCAATTTATTTAAGCCTATCATCGGATTCTTTAATCTATATGACTACTATTTGTTATAGCTAGTAGAAGTATTTCACTCCACCCAACAGTCGATACCGAGATTTAATCGAAAATACAGCTTTTGAGACAACCTGAATACTATAAAAACGATTTCTTCATTCTCTACTACTTACCTAATATATCTATGTAGAGGAAGTATTGCATTCCACCCAAAATTTCGACTTCGAGATTTCACCGGAAATACATATTTTGAGGTGTCCTGAATCCAAATAAAACATTTTTGGAAGCAGGTCCGTCTGTGTGCGTGTGTGAACAAAAGTTCGGATATATACCAAAATTGTTATTTGAGTTTAGTATGCTTCAAGGACGCAACACGAAGAACTTGAAGAAAATCGTCTCACTGCAGACTATCGTTTACCTGCAACATTTTTGGAAAATTCTAGTTTTCTAAAAATGGCTCTAAGATTTTGAATAAAATATCATATGTTTAAGATATTTTCATGGCAAATGAAAAGTATATATTGAATTTTTTGGGAATGTCCCCAAAAGTCCTTTTCATTCGAAATGCCCTTCGCATTACTGGAATACCGTAAGAGTTAGACGAAAGTTTACTACACAAGAAATTTTGCTGAATCTATCTGTTTATTTCCATTTGTTATTTCAATTTATGCCATTTTTTTCCACTGGCCCATTTGCGAGATATTCCTTGTTATTTGTTTGAATTTTCCAATACTAATAGTTTTTCTCAAATGGGAATTCGTTATTCGTTTTTTTATGTCCTGGACATGCAAAGAGAATGGAATACCCCACATAGCAACCAGTTCTTAAAACATTTGACTATCGCTTAAAGCCTACCATATTCCCCTTGCACCTAGAAGAAAATTAGCAAATGATAGTTTCTGCAAATGTTCAGCCCGATTAAAATGAAGTAGATGGAGAATAAGCGTTTGTAAGAACCGTTTGTATAAGACTTGAGAAGATCTTGTGAGTGCAACCACATAATTATTTTAGAAAAATATCCGCATGTGTGTGTTTGTGTGTAAGTGTGTGCGAGTGTATGTGAGCAGAATAATTGGTGTTTAAGTTCAGTATCTTCCAGAGATGCGACAATTAGATTTTCAAGAAAAATCCCGGACGTCGAACTACCCTTCACATGGACCATTTTTGGAAGTTTTTGAGTTTTCAAAGATGTCTCTAACCATTATGATTAAAATACTCTATATTAAATACATTAACATGACAAATGAAATGTACGTATTTAATCTTTGGGCAATAGCCTGTGACGTCCTCTTCATTTGGAAGGAATTTTGTATAGTCTTGTATAAATAATAAATGTGAAGCAGTAAACCTAAACATAATACACAAAAATGTATATTTCCTTAAAGCAACACTTTAATATATCATATTACTCTTCCATTTTTCCGTAAGCCATTTCCCAGATTGTTGATCGTTCGAATGCTTCAATCCTTTGGCATTCTTTAAAATCCTTTTTCTGTTCATTTGATTCTTGCGATTGCATGGAATGAGCATGGAATTTTAAGGCCAGCATACAGCGTCAAACTCTTAAACATTTGACTATCCCTGTTTTCTTTGTATCTACAACGAAATATATAATGCAGCTTGTGGCGGTATTTATGCTGTGTTTATTGTTTTTGTGTAGCCCCACGTTGTGGTAGCCAATTTGAAGTGGTATACTTGTAATGTTATATTTAATTTGTTGAGCACCACGTTTGGGAGCCAATTTGCGGTGGTATTACTTATAATGTTTGTGTATTTGTTTATTCCACGTGGTGAAGCCATTTTGTGACGTGATTCTTTATAATGTTTGTTAGCTCCATCTGGTGTTAGCAATTTGCGGCGGTATTAGTGTTTGTTTGAAAGAATGCTACTGTTATTTTATTTAATTTTTGTTCACTGTCCTTCCGGCTAGCTATGATCTTTTTGGTCGAGCACTTCTCTTTATACAGGTTGTGTAAACGGAAAGGAATCTTTTATCCAAAGATAACACTGATGAAAGAATTTCTTTTATACTTTTATTGTCGAACACTTTCACTATCACATTTACACATTGATCTAGACACTCGCCAAACTGAAACTGTTATAATAACTTATTTACTGATCATTCTTAATTCACGTACTTCAGCTTTTTGTATCATTAACTTTACAATACTTGAGATTTTTCATAACTCTGATACGCGTAACTTGCGAATCGATAGCCGACGTATAATATTTCTGCTGGACTGAAGGCGACGTGTATCATACAAATATTTTCGACGAACTGACGGGAATGAAGGCGACGTGTAATGTATAAAGATTTTTGATGAACTGACGAGGTCTTTACCTCTAACCTACCTTTTATACTCCTACACCCCGATATGCCTAAAGATTATAACTGAGCTGCAATTGGCTAATAAAACGCGCCAACATTAGCGTCTATTTTTATATCCAATGAAAATTATGAATACATATGCTCTAGGGAAATGTTCCAGAAGATTCTAAAGGAAAACGCGCCAACATTACGTAACTTCCTCGTTTCCAATAATGATAAACAGCTCACCCCCTCGCTACATTATTGCACGCTATTATTGTCAGTTTCAGTAAGGCAGTATAAACTTATTTCCCAACAATAATTACAATCAACATACATCTCAAATCAATGTCACATAATAATGCATATTCATACTATAATCACTCTTTACATTTAAATAATTTGTGATACAAATTACTGCATCATATGCCCCACTAGAAACATAATTATAAATATTTACAACTTGTTTGAAAATTTTATAATTGGGTTTTTAGTCTCCTAAATCTTGGAACACACGCTATCACTTTCACTTAACACTTCACACGTATTTAACACACGACATATGTATTGTCTTTATCTTACCACTATTTACTGGCTCTGGTTTAATGTGTTTAGACTTTAATCTGACATTACAATTTTTTATAGCAAATACTGTACCCTGAATTATTTAGTTACTGTTACAAAATTGTTTACTTTCTTAAGTTGTTGACAAAAATTTATACATTTAAGAATTTTTGTAATTATTAAACATATTTACCAAAAATATTCACCCTCTACATAAATATATTTACATCTCTTAAATCTAGACACTGTTTCACATTTTTCTGTTTGCTACATAGGTATTTTTGTTTAATTATTTTTACCCCATTTTTGTTGTTTTGTACATTATATTCACAATACTCTTGGAATTATAGTTACCTACTTTTACTTTAATATCATATTAAGTTTCAATTTCTACATTCTTAATTTCAAATGTTGTTACAGTTACTAAAAATGTAATTTTTTTTTAAAAAAAACACTTCTCTCTTTCTTTATAATTTATTTATTTCAAATGACATATATAAATAGTTAACCCTCTTACGTTCCAATACTTTTCTCTGCAGGTCATCTTTAACTATCCAGCATTTACTTTACATCTAATTGCTATTCACCCTCCTGGATCAAATTGTCTGTGGCTAATCATTACTCGTAACCGTATCCTAACCTTCAAAAATTTGTTCATGAATAACCTCTTGTATTCATATGAAATTTCATCCCATGATAACATCTGAAAACAATCTACAGTTTCTTGAACAACACATCTTTTAACAACTGTCATTTACAATTCTTCTACTATCTCTTTAATTTGAGAGTACTCTGACAAATCTGTACTAAACTGTACTGGACTGGAGTTTTCAATTTGAACATCTTGGTACTTGTTAATTTCAGAAGTTAGCTTTTGATTATTTACAGGCAAAACTTTAACTTCTTCGTACAATTTATTTCTTTGCATTACTGACTCCTTCTGTATTTCTGATATCTCCACTCTGAAATTAACTTTCTCCTGATTCACATCTACATTCATAACCTCTTTCATCTCTCTTATCTCACTTGAAATGTTACTCATTTTACTACCTGACTCTGCACATTCTACATCAACATGTTCACTTTTAGTATTAACCTCACTTTCTTTGTTACCTATTTCCCTGCTCATGTCTAACATTTTCTTTGAAACTTCTCCTATCTCACTTGCTATTATTTCCTTTTCATCACTCATTTCTAGCATACTACTATCTAGCTTCGTAACTTTCTTTTCAATTTCTTCACTGCTTTGATCTACTTTATGCTCTAAAATCTCATTCCTCCTACCAATACTTTCCTTCCATTCCCTATGATCTTTTTTTATAGCTTCTCTCAATTCCATATGACTCTTTTGCATATCTTCCCTCAATTGATTTGATTTTTGCTCTAATTTATCAATCTTCTGAGTTAGTTTTTCTAATTTCTCATTATTTTTACTACTATCTTCCCTCATACTCTTAACAATATCTTTCAGCATTTCCATCATCATACTAGCATCAAAATTAACATTTCCTGCTATTCTATTCTGACTTTCTTCATTAACATTTTCTCCCTCAAATACTACATTGTTTGAGCTATTTTCTGTAACCTGTATTGAATTACAGCTAACTGTTACACTATCCCCTTCCATTATTGTTCCTTCAATATTATTAGTAACCATTATTTTCTTTATCCTACCCCTCCACAAGTACATTTGATTGTTACAATTTTGTTTTTTAAAAAAAATTACTATACTCTGACCTTTGTGATACTGTCTGTTGCTGTTACTTTGATGTCCAGCTCCCTGCCCCTCTCTCCTAGATTATATGTCGCTTCTGCGTTGTATTATGATGACTCTTCGTCGTCTCGATGTTTTTGTGTCCACTCATCCGCGTCGTCTCTCGTTCCTGTAGTTGTTTCTGGAATCTGCGTCTTGTAGTTCAGTTTACTACTCCATTCGCTTCACGTCCTGGTTCCTTCGCCCCTTCCTGGTTATTTCACTCCTTTCCTGGTCACTCTGCCCCACGTTCTGGATGCCAATTTGTGGCGGTATTTATGTTGTATTTATTGTTTTTGTGTAGCCCCACTTTGTGGTAGCCAATTTGAAGTGGTATACTTGTAATGTTATATTTAATTTGTTGAGCACCACGTTTGGGAGCCAATTTGCGGTGGTATTACTTATAATGTTTGTGTATTTGTTTATTCCACGTGGTGAAGCCATTTTGTGACGTGATTCTTTATAATGTTTGTTAGCTCCATCTGGTGTTAGCAATTTGCGGCGGTATTAGTGTTTGTTTGAAAGAATGCTACTGTTATTTTATTTAATTTTTGTTCACTGTCCTCCGGCTAGCTATGATCTTTTTGGTCGAGCACTTCTCTTTATAAAGGTTGTGTAAACGGAAAGGAATCTTTTATCCAAAGATAACACTGATGAAAGAATTTCTTTTATACTTTTATTGTCGAACACTTTCACTATCACATTTACACATTGATCTAGACACTCGCCAAACGGAAACTGTTATAATAACTTATTTACTGATCATTCTTAATTCACGTACTTCAACTTTTTGTATCATTAACTTTACAATACTTGAGATTTTTCATAACTCTGATACGCGTAACTTGCGAATCGATAGCCGACGTATAATATTTCTGCTGGACTGAAGGCGACGTGTATCATACAAATATTTTCGACGAACTGACGGGAATGAAGGCGACGTGTAATGTATAAAGATTTTTGATGAACTGACGAGGTCTTTACCTCTAACCTACCTTTTATACTCCTACACCCCGATATGCCTAAAGATTATAACTGAGCTGCAATTGGCTAATAAAACGCGCCAACATTAGCGTCTATTTTTATATCCAATGAAAATTATGAATACATATGCTCTAGGGAAATGTTCCAGAAGATTCTAAAGGAAAACGCGCCAACATTACGTAACTTCCTCGTTTCCAATAATGATAAACAGCTCACCCCCTCGCTGCATTATTGCACGCTATTATTGTCAGTTTCAGTAAGGCAGTATAAACTTATTTCCCAACAATAATTACAATCAACATACATCTCAAATCAATGTCACATAATAATGCATATTCATACTATAATCACTCTTTACATTTAAATAATTTGTGATACAAATTACTGCATCATATGCCCCACTAGAAACATAATTATAAATATTTACAACTTGTTTGAAAATTTTATAATTGGGTTTTTAGTCTCCCAAATCTTGGAACACACGCTATCACTTTCACTTAACACTTCACACGTATTTAACACACGACATATGTATTGTCTTTATCTTACCACTATTTACTGGCTCTGGTTTAATGTGTTTAGACTTTAATCTGACATTACAATTTTTTTATTGCAAATACTGTACTCTGAATTATTTAGTTACTGTTACAAAATTGTTTACTTTCTTAAGTTGTTGAAAAAAATTCATACATTTAAGAATTTTTGTAATTATTAAACATATTTACCAAAAATATTCACCCTCTACATAAATATATTTACATCTCTTAAATCTAGACACTGTTTCACATTTTTCTGTTTGCTACATAAGTATTTTTTTTAATTATTTTTACCCCATTTTTGTTGTTTTGTACATTATATTCACAATACTCTTGGAATTATAGTTACCTACTTTTACTTTAATATCATATTAAGTTTCAATTTCTACATTCTTAATTTCAAATGTTGTTACAGTTACTAAAAATGTAATTTTTTTTTAAAAAAAACACTTCTCTCTTTCTTTATAATTTATTTATTTCAAATGACATATATAAATAGTTAACCCTCTTACGTTCCAATACTTTTCTCTGCAGGTCATCTTTAACTATCCAGCATTTACTTTACATCTAATTGCTATTCACCCTCCTGGATCAAATTGTCTGTGGCTAATCATTACTCGTAACCGTATCCTAACCTTCAAAAATTTGTTCATGAATAACCTCTTGTATTCATATGAAATTTCATCCCATGATAACATCTGAGAACAATCTACAGTTTCTTGAACAACACATCTTTTAACAACTGTCATTTACAATTCTTCTACTATCTCTTTAATTTGAGAGTACTCTGACAAATCTGTACTAAACTGTACTGGACTGGAGTTTTCAATTTGAACATCTTGGTACTTGTTAATTTCAGAAGTTAGCTTTTGATTATTTACAGGCAAAACTTTAACTTCTTCGTACAATTTATTTCTTTGCATTACTGACTCCTTCTGTATTTCTGATATCTCCACTCTGAAATTAACTTTCGCCTGATTCACATCTACATTCATAACCTCTTTCATCTCTCTTATCTCACTTGAAATGTTACTCATTTTACTACCTGACTCTGCACATTCTACATCAACATGTTCACTTTTAGTATTAACCTCACTTTCTTTGTTACCTATTTCCCTGCTCATGTCTAACATTTTCTTTGAAACTTCCTCTATCTCACTTGCTATTATTTCCTTTTCATCACTCATTTCTAGCATACTACTATCTAGCTTCGTAACTTTCTTTTCAATTTCTTCACTGCTTTGATCTACTTTATGCTCTAATATCTCATTCCTCCTACCAATACTTTCCTTCCATTCTCTATGATCTTTTTTATAGCTTCTCTCAATTCCATATGACTCTTTTTCATATCTTCCCTCAATTGATCTGATTTTTGCTCTAATTTATCAATCTTCTGAGTTAGTTTTTCTAATTTCTCATTATTTTTACTACTATCTTCCCTCATACTCTTAACAATATCTTTCAGCATTTCCATCATCATACTAGCATCAAAATTAACATTTCCTGCTATTCTATTCTGACTTTCTTCATTAACATTTTCTCCCTCAAATACTACATTGTTTGAGCTATTTTCTGTAACCTGTATTGAATTACAGCTAACTGTTACACTATCCCCTTCCATTATTGTTCCTTCAATATTATTAGTAGCCATTATTTTCTTTATCCTACCGCTCCTCAAGTACATTTGATTGTTACAATTTTGTTTTCTAAAAACAATTACTATACTCTGACCTTTGTGATGCTGTCTGTTGCTGTTACTTTGATGTCCAGCTTCCTGCCCCTCTCTCCTAGATTATATGTCGCTTCTGCGTTGTATTATGATGAATCTTCGTCGTCTCGATGTTTTTGTGTCCACTCATCCGCGTCGTCTGTCGTTCCTGTAGTTGTTTCTGGAATCTGCGTCTTGTAGTTCAGTTCACTACTCCATTTGCTTCACGTCCTAGTTCCTTCGCCCCTTCCTGGTTATTTCACTCCTTTCCTGGTCACTCTGCCCCACGTTCTGGATGCCAATTTGTGGCGGTATTTATGTTGTATTTATTGTTTTTGTGTAGCCCCACGTTGTGGTAGCCAATTTGAAGTGGTATACTTGTAATGTTATATTTAATTTGTTGAGCACCACGTTTGGGAGCCAATTTGCGGTGGTATTACTTATAATGTTTGTGTATTTGTTTATTCCACGTGGTAAAGCCATTTTGTGACGTGATTCTTTATAATATTTGTTAGCTCCATCTGGTGTTAGCAATTTGCGGCGGTATTAGTGTTTGTTTGAAAGAATGCTACTGTTATTTTATTTAATTTTTGTTCACTGTCCTCCGGCTAGCTATGATCTTTTTGGTCGAGCACTTCTCTTTATACAGGTTGTGTAAACGGAAAGGAATCTTTTATCCAAAGATAACACTGATGAAAGAATTTCTTTTATACTTTTATTGTCGAACACTTTCACTATCACATTTACACATTGATCTAGACACTCGCCAAACTGAAACTGTTATAATAACTTATTTACTGATCATTCTTAATTCACATACTTCAACTTTTTGTATCATTAACTTTACAATACTTGAGATTTTTCATAACTCTGATACGCGTAACTTGCGAATCGATAGCCGACGTATAATATTTCTGCTGGACTGAAGGCGACGTGTATCATACAAATATTTTCGACGAACTGACGGGAATGAAGGCGACGTGTAATGTATAAAGATTTTTGATGAACTGACGAGGTCTTTACCTCTAACCTACCTTTTATACTCCTACACCCCGATATGCCTAAAGATTATAACTGAGCTGCAATTGGCTAATAAAACGCGCCAACATTAGCGTCTATTTTTATATCCAATGAAAATTATGAATACATATGCTCTAGGGAAATGTTCCAGAAGATTCTAAAGGAAAACGCGCCAACATTACGTAACTTCCTCGTTTCCAATAATGATAAACAGCTCACCCCCTCGCTGCATTATTGCACGCTATTATTGTCAGTTTCAGTAAGGCAGTATAAACTTATTTCCCAACAATAATTACAATCAACATACATCTCAAATCAATGTCACATAATAATGCATATTCATACTATAATCACTCTTTACATTTAAATAATTTGTGATACAAATTACTGCATCATATGCCCCACTAGAAACATAATTATAAATATTTACAACTTGTTTGAAAATTTTATAATTGGGTTTTTAGTCTCCCAAATCTTGGAACACACGCTATCACTTTCACTTAACACTTCACACGTATTTAACACACGACATATGTATTGTCTTTATCTTACCACTATTTACTGGCTCTGGTTTAATGTGTTTAGACTTTAATCTGACATTACAATTTTTTTATTGCAAATACTGTACTCTGAATTATTTAGTTACTGTTACAAAATTGTTTACTTTCTTAAGTTGTTGAAAAAAATTCATACATTTAAGAATTTTTGTAATTATTAAACATATTTACCAAAAATATTCACCCTCTACATAAATATATTTACATCTCTTAAATCTAGACACTGTTTCACATTTTTCTGTTTGCTACATAAGTATTTTTTTTAATTATTTTTACCCCATTTTTGTTGTTTTGTACATTATATTCACAATACTCTTGGAATTATAGTTACCTACTTTTACTTTAATATCATATTAAGTTTCAATTTCTACATTCTTAATTTCAAATGTTGTTACAGTTACTAAAAATGTAATTTTTTTTTAAAAAAACACTTCTCTCTTTCTTTATAATTTATTTATTTCAAATGACATATATAAATAGTTAACCCTCTTACGTTCCAATACTTTTCTCTGCAGGTCATCTTTAACTATCCAGCATTTACTTTACATCTAATTGCTATTCACCCTCCTGGATCAAATTGTCTGTGGCTAATCATTACTCGTAACCGTATCCTAACCTTCAAAAATTTGTTCATGAATAACCTCTTGTATTCATATGAAATTTCATCCCATGATAACATCTGAGAACAATCTACAGTTTCTTGAACAACACATCTTTTAACAACTGTCATTTACAATTCTTCTACTATCTCTTTAATTTGAGAGTACTCTGACAAATCTGTACTAAACTGTACTGGACTGGAGTTTTCAATTTGAACATCTTGGTACTTGTTAATTTCAGAAGTTAGCTTTTGATTATTTACAGGCAAAACTTTAACTTCTTCGTACAATTTATTTCTTTGCATTACTGACTCCTTCTGTATTTCTGATATCTCCACTCTGAAATTAACTTTCGCCTGATTCACATCTACATTCATAACCTCTTTCATCTCTCTTATCTCACTTGAAATGTTACTCATTTTACTACCTGACTCTGCACATTCTACATCAACATGTTCACTTTTAGTATTAACCTCACTTTCTTTGTTACCTATTTCCCTGCTCATGTCTAACATTTTCTTTGAAACTTCCTCTATCTCACTTGCTATTATTTCCTTTTCATCACTCATTTCTAGCATACTACTATCTAGCTTCGTAACTTTCTTTTCAATTTCTTCACTGCTTTGATCTACTTTATGCTCTAATATCTCATTCCTCCTACCAATACTTTCCTTCCATTCTCTATGATCTTTTTTATAGCTTCTCTCAATTCCATATGACTCTTTTTCATATCTTCCCTCAATTGATCTGATTTTTGCTCTAATTTATCAATCTTCTGAGTTAGTTTTTCTAATTTCTCATTATTTTTACTACTATCTTCCCTCATACTCTTAACAATATCTTTCAGCATTTCCATCATCATACTAGCATCAAAATTAACATTTCCTGCTATTCTATTCTGACTTTCTTCATTAACATTTTCTCCCTCAAATACTACATTGTTTGAGCTATTTTCTGTAACCTGTATTGAATTACAGCTAACTGTTACACTATCCCCTTCCATTATTGTTCCTTCAATATTATTAGTAGCCATTATTTTCTTTATCCTACCGCTCCTCAAGTACATTTGATTGTTACAATTTTGTTTTCTAAAAACAATTACTATACTCTGACCTTTGTGATGCTGTCTGTTGCTGTTACTTTGATGTCCAGCTTCCTGCCCCTCTCTCCTAGATTATATGTCGCTTCTGCGTTGTATTATGATGAATCTTCGTCGTCTCGATGTTTTTGTGTCCACTCATCCGCGTCGTCTGTCGTTCCTGTAGTTGTTTCTGGAATCTGCGTCTTGTAGTTCAGTTCACTACTCCATTTGCTTCACGTCCTAGTTCCTTCGCCCCTTCCTGGTTATTTCACTCCTTTCCTGGTCACTCTGCCCCACGTTCTGGATGCCAATTTGTGGCGGTATTTATGTTGTATTTATTGTTTTTGTGTAGCCCCACGTTGTGGTAGCCAATTTGAAGTGGTATACTTGTAATGTTATATTTAATTTGTTGAGCACCACGTTTGGGAGCCAATTTGCGGTGGTATTACTTATAATGTTTGTGTATTTGTTTATTCCACGTGGTAAAGCCATTTTGTGACGTGATTCTTTATAATATTTGTTAGCTCCATCTGGTGTTAGCAATTTGCGGCGGTATTAGTGTTTGTTTGAAAGAATGCTACTGTTATTTTATTTAATTTTTGTTCACTGTCCTCCGGCTAGCTATGATCTTTTTGGTCGAGCACTTCTCTTTATACAGGTTGTGTAAACGGAAAGGAATCTTTTATCCAAAGATAACACTGATGAAAGAATTTCTTTTATACTTTTATTGTCGAACACTTTCACTATCACATTTACACATTGATCTAGACACTCGCCAAACTGAAACTGTTATAATAACTTATTTACTGATCATTCTTAATTCACATACTTCAACTTTTTGTATCATTAACTTTACAATACTTGAGATTTTTCATAACTCTGATACGCGTAACTTGCGAATCGATAGCCGACGTATAATATTTCTGCTGGACTGAAGGCGACGTGTATCATACAAATATTTTCGACGAACTGACGGGAATGAAGGCGACGTGTAATGTATAAAGATTTTTGATGAACTGACGAGGTCTTTACCTCTAACCTACCTTTTATACTCCTACACCCCGATATGCCTAAAGATTATAACTGAGCTGCAATTGGCTAATAAAACGCGCCAACATTAGCGTCTATTTTTATATCCAATGAAAATTATGAATACATATGCTCTAGGGAAATGTTCCAGAAGATTCTAAAGGAAAACGCGCCAACATTACGTAACTTCCTCGTTTCCAATAATGATAAACAGCTCACCCCCTCGCTGCATTATTGCACGCTATTATTGTCAGTTTCAGTAAGGCAGTATAAACTTATTTCCCAACAATAATTACAATCAACATACATCTCAAATCAATGTCACATAATAATGCATATTCATACTATAATCACTCTTTACATTTAAATAATTTGTGATACAAATTACTGCATCATATGCCCCACTAGAAACATAATTATAAATATTTACAACTTGTTTGAAAATTTTATAATTGGGTTTTTAGTCTCCCAAATCTTGGAACACACGCTATCACTTTCACTTAACACTTCACACGTATTTAACACACGACATATGTATTGTCTTTATCTTACCACTATTTACTGGCTCTGGTTTAATGTGTTTAGACTTTAATCTGACATTACAATTTTTTTATTGCAAATACTGTACTCTGAATTATTTAGTTACTGTTACAAAATTGTTTACTTTCTTAAGTTGTTGAAAAAAATTCATACATTTAAGAATTTTTGTAATTATTAAACATATTTACCAAAAATATTCACCCTCTACATAAATATATTTACATCTCTTAAATCTAGACACTGTTTCACATTTTTCTGTTTGCTACATAAGTATTTTTTTTAATTATTTTTACCCCATTTTTGTTGTTTTGTACATTATATTCACAATACTCTTGGAATTATAGTTACCTACTTTTACTTTAATATCATATTAAGTTTCAATTTCTACATTCTTAATTTCAAATGTTGTTACAGTTACTAAAAATGTAATTTTTTTTTAAAAAAAACACTTCTCTCTTTCTTTATAATTTATTTATTTCAAATGACATATATAAATAGTTAACCCTCTTACGTTCCAATACTTTTCTCTGCAGGTCATCTTTAACTATCCAGCATTTACTTTACATCTAATTGCTATTCACCCTCCTGGATCAAATTGTCTGTGGCTAATCATTACTCGTAACCGTATCCTAACCTTCAAAAATTTGTTCATGAATAACCTCTTGTATTCATATGAAATTTCATCCCATGATAACATCTGAGAACAATCTACAGTTTCTTGAACAACACATCTTTTAACAACTGTCATTTACAATTCTTCTACTATCTCTTTAATTTGAGAGTACTCTGACAAATCTGTACTAAACTGTACTGGACTGGAGTTTTCAATTTGAACATCTTGGTACTTGTTAATTTCAGAAGTTAGCTTTTGATTATTTACAGGCAAAACTTTAACTTCTTCGTACAATTTATTTCTTTGCATTACTGACTCCTTCTGTATTTCTGATATCTCCACTCTGAAATTAACTTTCGCCTGATTCACATCTACATTCATAACCTCTTTCATCTCTCTTATCTCACTTGAAATGTTACTCATTTTACTACCTGACTCTGCACATTCTACATCAACATGTTCACTTTTAGTATTAACCTCACTTTCTTTGTTACCTATTTCCCTGCTCATGTCTAACATTTTCTTTGAAACTTCCTCTATCTCACTTGCTATTATTTCCTTTTCATCACTCATTTCTAGCATACTACTATCTAGCTTCGTAACTTTCTTTTCAATTTCTTCACTGCTTTGATCTACTTTATGCTCTAATATCTCATTCCTCCTACCAATACTTTCCTTCCATTCTCTATGATCTTTTTTATAGCTTCTCTCAATTCCATATGACTCTTTTTCATATCTTCCCTCAATTGATCTGATTTTTGCTCTAATTTATCAATCTTCTGAGTTAGTTTTTCTAATTTCTCATTATTTTTACTACTATCTTCCCTCATACTCTTAACAATATCTTTCAGCATTTCCATCATCATACTAGCATCAAAATTAACATTTCCTGCTATTCTATTCTGACTTTCTTCATTAACATTTTCTCCCTCAAATACTACATTGTTTGAGCTATTTTCTGTAACCTGTATTGAATTACAGCTAACTGTTACACTATCCCCTTCCATTATTGTTCCTTCAATATTATTAGTAGCCATTATTTTCTTTATCCTACCGCTCCTCAAGTACATTTGATTGTTACAATTTTGTTTTCTAAAAACAATTACTATACTCTGACCTTTGTGATGCTGTCTGTTGCTGTTACTTTGATGTCCAGCTTCCTGCCCCTCTCTCCTAGATTATATGTCGCTTCTGCGTTGTATTATGATGAATCTTCGTCGTCTCGATGTTTTTGTGTCCACTCATCCGCGTCGTCTGTCGTTCCTGTAGTTGTTTCTGGAATCTGCGTCTTGTAGTTCAGTTCACTACTCCATTTGCTTCACGTCCTAGTTCCTTCGCCCCTTCCTGGTTATTTCACTCCTTTCCTGGTCACTCTGCCCCACGTTCTGGATGCCAATTTGTGGCGGTATTTATGTTGTATTTATTGTTTTTGTGTAGCCCCACGTTGTGGTAGCCAATTTGAAGTGGTATACTTGTAATGTTATATTTAATTTGTTGAGCACCACGTTTGGGAGCCAATTTGCGGTGGTATTACTTATAATGTTTGTGTATTTGTTTATTCCACGTGGTAAAGCCATTTTGTGACGTGATTCTTTATAATATTTGTTAGCTCCATCTGGTGTTAGCAATTTGCGGCGGTATTAGTGTTTGTTTGAAAGAATGCTACTGTTATTTTATTTAATTTTTGTTCACTGTCCTCCGGCTAGCTATGATCTTTTTGGTCGAGCACTTCTCTTTATACAGGTTGTGTAAACGGAAAGGAATCTTTTATCCAAAGATAACACTGATGAAAGAATTTCTTTTATACTTTTATTGTCGAACACTTTCACTATCACATTTACACATTGATCTAGACACTCGCCAAACTGAAACTGTTATAATAACTTATTTACTGATCATTCTTAATTCACATACTTCAACTTTTTGTATCATTAACTTTACAATACTTGAGATTTTTCATAACTCTGATACGCGTAACTTGCGAATCGATAGCCGACGTATAATATTTCTGCTGGACTGAAGGCGACGTGTATCATACAAATATTTTCGACGAACTGACGGGAATGAAGGCGACGTGTAATGTATAAAGATTTTTGATGAACTGACGAGGTCTTTACCTCTAACCTACCTTTTATACTCCTACACCCCGATATGCCTAAAGATTATAACTGAGCTGCAATTGGCTAATAAAACGCGCCAACATTAGCGTCTATTTTTATATCCAATGAAAATTATGAATACATATGCTCTAGGGAAATGTTCCAGAAGATTCTAAAGGAAAACGCGCCAACATTACGTAACTTCCTCGTTTCCAATAATGATAAACAGCTCACCCCCTCGCTGCATTATTGCACGCTATTATTGTCAGTTTCAGTAAGGCAGTATAAACTTATTTCCCAACAATAATTACAATCAACATACATCTCAAATCAATGTCACATAATAATGCATATTCATACTATAATCACTCTTTACATTTAAATAATTTGTGATACAAATTACTGCATCATATGCCCCACTAGAAACATAATTATAAATATTTACAACTTGTTTGAAAATTTTATAATTGGGTTTTTAGTCTCCCAAATCTTGGAACACACGCTATCACTTTCACTTAACACTTCACACGTATTTAACACACGACATATGTATTGTCTTTATCTTACCACTATTTACTGGCTCTGGTTTAATGTGTTTAGACTTTAATCTGACATTACAATTTTTTTATTGCAAATACTGTACTCTGAATTATTTAGTTACTGTTACAAAATTGTTTACTTTCTTAAGTTGTTGAAAAAAATTCATACATTTAAGAATTTTTGTAATTATTAAACATATTTACCAAAAATATTCACCCTCTACATAAATATATTTACATCTCTTAAATCTAGACACTGTTTCACATTTTTCTGTTTGCTACATAAGTATTTTTTTTAATTATTTTTACCCCATTTTTGTTGTTTTGTACATTATATTCACAATACTCTTGGAATTATAGTTACCTACTTTTACTTTAATATCATATTAAGTTTCAATTTCTACATTCTTAATTTCAAATGTTGTTACAGTTACTAAAAATGTAATTTTTTTTTAAAAAAACACTTCTCTCTTTCTTTATAATTTATTTATTTCAAATGACATATATAAATAGTTAACCCTCTTACGTTCCAATACTTTTCTCTGCAGGTCATCTTTAACTATCCAGCATTTACTTTACATCTAATTGCTATTCACCCTCCTGGATCAAATTGTCTGTGGCTAATCATTACTCGTAACCGTATCCTAACCTTCAAAAATTTGTTCATGAATAACCTCTTGTATTCATATGAAATTTCATCCCATGATAACATCTGAGAACAATCTACAGTTTCTTGAACAACACATCTTTTAACAACTGTCATTTACAATTCTTCTACTATCTCTTTAATTTGAGAGTACTCTGACAAATCTGTACTAAACTGTACTGGACTGGAGTTTTCAATTTGAACATCTTGGTACTTGTTAATTTCAGAAGTTAGCTTTTGATTATTTACAGGCAAAACTTTAACTTCTTCGTACAATTTATTTCTTTGCATTACTGACTCCTTCTGTATTTCTGATATCTCCACTCTGAAATTAACTTTCGCCTGATTCACATCTACATTCATAACCTCTTTCATCTCTCTTATCTCACTTGAAATGTTACTCATTTTACTACCTGACTCTGCACATTCTACATCAACATGTTCACTTTTAGTATTAACCTCACTTTCTTTGTTACCTATTTCCCTGCTCATGTCTAACATTTTCTTTGAAACTTCCTCTATCTCACTTGCTATTATTTCCTTTTCATCACTCATTTCTAGCATACTACTATCTAGCTTCGTAACTTTCTTTTCAATTTCTTCACTGCTTTGATCTACTTTATGCTCTAATATCTCATTCCTCCTACCAATACTTTCCTTCCATTCTCTATGATCTTTTTTATAGCTTCTCTCAATTCCATATGACTCTTTTTCATATCTTCCCTCAATTGATCTGATTTTTGCTCTAATTTATCAATCTTCTGAGTTAGTTTTTCTAATTTCTCATTATTTTTACTACTATCTTCCCTCATACTCTTAACAATATCTTTCAGCATTTCCATCATCATACTAGCATCAAAATTAACATTTCCTGCTATTCTATTCTGACTTTCTTCATTAACATTTTCTCCCTCAAATACTACATTGTTTGAGCTATTTTCTGTAACCTGTATTGAATTACAGCTAACTGTTACACTATCCCCTTCCATTATTGTTCCTTCAATATTATTAGTAGCCATTATTTTCTTTATCCTACCGCTCCTCAAGTACATTTGATTGTTACAATTTTGTTTTCTAAAAACAATTACTATACTCTGACCTTTGTGATGCTGTCTGTTGCTGTTACTTTGATGTCCAGCTTCCTGCCCCTCTCTCCTAGATTATATGTCGCTTCTGCGTTGTATTATGATGAATCTTCGTCGTCTCGATGTTTTTGTGTCCACTCATCCGCGTCGTCTGTCGTTCCTGTAGTTGTTTCTGGAATCTGCGTCTTGTAGTTCAGTTCACTACTCCATTTGCTTCACGTCCTAGTTCCTTCGCCCCTTCCTGGTTATTTCACTCCTTTCCTGGTCACTCTGCCCCACGTTCTGGATGCCAATTTGTGGCGGTATTTATGTTGTATTTATTGTTTTTGTGTAGCCCCACGTTGTGGTAGCCAATTTGAAGTGGTATACTTGTAATGTTATATTTAATTTGTTGAGCACCACGTTTGGGAGCCAATTTGCGGTGGGTATTACTTATAATGTTTGTGTATTTGTTTATTCCACGTGGTAAAGCCATTTTGTGACGTGATTCTTTATAATATTTGTTAGCTCCATCTGGTGTTAGCAATTTGCGGCGGTATTAGTGTTTGTTTGAAAGAATGCTACTGTTATTTTATTTAATTTTTGTTCACTGTCCTCCGGCTAGCTATGATCTTTTTGGTCGAGCACTTCTCTTTATACAGGTTGTGTAAACGGAAAGGAATCTTTTATCCAAAGATAACACTGATGAAAGAATTTCTTTTATACTTTTATTGTCGAACACTTTCACTATCACATTTACACATTGATCTAGACACTCGCCAAACTGAAACTGTTATAATAACTTATTTACTGATCATTCTTAATTCACATACTTCAACTTTTTGTATCATTAACTTTACAATACTTGAGATTTTTCATAACTCTGATACGCGTAACTTGCGAATCGATAGCCGACGTATAATATTTCTGCTGGACTGAAGGCGACGTGTATCATACAAATATTTTCGACGAACTGACGGGAATGAAGGCGACGTGTAATGTATAAAGATTTTTGATGAACTGACGAGGTCTTTACCTCTAACCTACCTTTTATACTCCTACACCCCGATATGCCTAAAGATTATAACTGAGCTGCAATTGGCTAATAAAACGCGCCAACATTAGCGTCTATTTTTATATCCAATGAAAATTATGAATACATATGCTCTAGGGAAATGTTCCAGAAGATTCTAAAGGAAAACGCGCCAACATTACGTAACTTCCTCGTTTCCAATAATGATAAACAGCTCACCCCCTCGCTGCATTATTGCACGCTATTATTGTCAGTTTCAGTAAGGCAGTATAAACTTATTTCCCAACAATAATTACAATCAACATACATCTCAAATCAATGTCACATAATAATGCATATTCATACTATAATCACTCTTTACATTTAAATAATTTGTGATACAAATTACTGCATCATATGCCCCACTAGAAACATAATTATAAATATTTACAACTTGTTTGAAAATTTTATAATTGGGTTTTTAGTCCTCCCAAATCTTGGAACACACGCTATCACTTTCACTTAACACTTCACACGTATTTAACACACGACATATGTATTGTCTTTATCTTACCACTATTTACTGGCTCTGGTTTAATGTGTTTAGACTTTAATCTGACATTACAATTTTTTTATTGCAAATACTGTACTCTGAATTATTTAGTTACTGTTACAAAATTGTTTACTTTCTTAAGTTGTTGAAAAAAAATTCATACATTTAAGAATTTTTGTAATTATTAAACATATTTACCAAAAATATTCACCCTCTACATAAATATATTTACATCTCTTAAATCTAGACACTGTTTCACATTTTTCTGTTTGCTACATAAGTATTTTTTTTAATTATTTTTACCCCATTTTTGTTGTTTTGTACATTATATTCACAATACTCTTGGAATTATAGTTACCTACTTTTACTTTAATATCATATTAAGTTTCAATTTCTACATTCTTAATTTCAAATGTTGTTACAGTTACTAAAAATGTAATTTTTTTTTAAAAAAAACACTTCTCTCTTTCTTTATAATTTATTTATTTCAAATGACATATATAAATAGTTAACCCTCTTACGTTCCAATACTTTTCTCTGCAGGTCATCTTTAACTATCCAGCATTTACTTTACATCTAATTGCTATTCACCCTCCTGGATCAAATTGTCTGTGGCTAATCATTACTCGTAACCGTATCCTAACCTTCAAAAATTTGTTCATGAATAACCTCTTGTATTCATATGAAATTTCATCCCATGATAACATCTGAGAACAATCTACAGTTTCTTGAACAACACATCTTTTAACAACTGTCATTTACAATTCTTCTACTATCTCTTTAATTTGAGAGTACTCTGACAAATCTGTACTAAACTGTACTGGACTGGAGTTTTCAATTTGAACATCTTGGTACTTGTTAATTTCAGAAGTTAGCTTTTGATTATTTACAGGCAAAACTTTAACTTCTTCGTACAATTTATTTCTTTGCATTACTGACTCCTTCTGTATTTCTGATATCTCCACTCTGAAATTAACTTTCGCCTGATTCACATCTACATTCATAACCTCTTTCATCTCTCTTATCTCACTTGAAATGTTACTCATTTTACTACCTGACTCTGCACATTCTACATCAACATGTTCACTTTTAGTATTAACCTCACTTTCTTTGTTACCTATTTCCCTGCTCATGTCTAACATTTTCTTTGAAACTTCCTCTATCTCACTTGCTATTATTTCCTTTTCATCACTCATTTCTAGCATACTACTATCTAGCTTCGTAACTTTCTTTTCAATTTCTTCACTGCTTTGATCTACTTTATGCTCTAATATCTCATTCCTCCTACCAATACTTTCCTTCCATTCTCTATGATCTTTTTTATAGCTTCTCTCAATTCCATATGACTCTTTTCATATCTTCCCTCAATTGATCTGATTTTTGCTCTAATTTATCAATCTTCTGAGTTAGTTTTTCTAATTTCTCATTATTTTTACTACTATCTTCCCTCATACTCTTAACAATATCTTTCAGCATTTCCATCATCATACTAGCATCAAAATTAACATTTCCTGCTATTCTATTCTGACTTTCTTCATTAACATTTTCTCCCTCAAATACTACATTGTTTGAGCTATTTTCTGTAACCTGTATTGAATTACAGCTAACTGTTACACTATCCCCTTCCATTATTGTTCCTTCAATATTATTAGTAGCCATTATTTTCTTTATCCTACCGCTCCTCAAGTACATTTGATTGTTACAATTTTGTTTTCTAAAAACAATTACTATACTCTGACCTTTGTGATGCTGTCTGTTGCTGTTACTTTGATGTCCAGCTTCCTGCCCTCTCTCCTAGATTATATGTCGCTTCTGCGTTGTATTATGATGAATCTTCGTCGTCTCGATGTTTTTGTGTCCACTCATCCGCGTCGTCTGTCGTTCCTGTAGTTGTTTCTGGAATCTGCGTCTTGTAGTTCAGTTCACTACTCCATTTGCTTCACGTCCTAGTTCCTTCGCCCCTTCCTGGTTATTTCACTCCTTTCCTGGTCACTCTGCCCACGTTCTGGATGCCAATTTGTGGCGGTATTTATGTTGTATTTATTGTTTTTGTGTAGCCCCACGTTGTGGTAGCCAATTTGAAGTGGTATACTTGTAATGTTATATTTAATTTGTTGAGCACCACGTTTGGGAGCCAATTTGCGGTGGTATTACTTATAATGTTTGTGTATTTGTTTATTCCACGTGGTAAAGCCATTTTGTGACGTGATTCTTTATAATATTTGTTAGCTCCATCTGGTGTTAGCAATTTGCGGCGGTATTAGTGTTTGTTTGAAAGAATGCTACTGTTATTTTATTTAATTTTTGTTCACTGTCCTCCGGCTAGCTATGATCTTTTTGGTCGAGCACTTCTCTTTATACAGGTTGTGTAAACGGAAAGGAATCTTTTATCCAAAGATAACACTGATGAAAGAATTTCTTTTATACTTTTATTGTCGAACACTTTCACTATCACATTTACACATTGATCTAGACACTCGCCAAACTGAAACTGTTATAATAACTTATTTACTGATCATTCTTAATTCACATACTTCAACTTTTTGTATCATTAACTTTACAATACTTGAGATTTTTCATAACTCTGATACGCGTAACTTGCGAATCGATAGCCGACGTATAATATTTCTGCTGGACTGAAGGCGACGTGTATCATACAAATATTTTCGACGAACTGACGGGAATGAAGGCGACGTGTAATGTATAAAGATTTTTGATGAACTGACGAGGTCTTTACCTCTAACCTACCTTTTATACTCCTACACCCCGATATGCCTAAAGATTATAACTGAGCTGCAATTGGCTAATAAAACGCGCCAACATTAGCGTCTATTTTTATATCCAATGAAAATTATGAATACATATGCTCTAGGGAAATGTTCCAGAAGATTCTAAAGGAAAACGCGCCAACATTACGTAACTTCCTCGTTTCCAATAATGATAAACAGCTCACCCCCTCGCTGCATTATTGCACGCTATTATTGTCAGTTTCAGTAAGGCAGTATAAACTTATTTCCCAACAATAATTACAATCAACATACATCTCAAATCAATGTCACATAATAATGCATATTCATACTATAATCACTCTTTACATTTAAATAATTTGTGATACAAATTACTGCATCATATGCCCCACTAGAAACATAATTATAAATATTTACAACTTGTTTGAAAATTTTATAATTGGGTTTTTAGTCTCCCAAATCTTGGAACACACGCTATCACTTTCACTTAACACTTCACACGTATTTAACACACGACATATGTATTGTCTTTATCTTACCACTATTTACTGGCTCTGGTTTAATGTGTTTAGACTTTAATCTGACATTACAATTTTTTATTGCAAATACTGTACTCTGAATTATTTAGTTACTGTTACAAAATTGTTTACTTTCTTAAGTTGTTGAAAAAAATTCATACATTTAAGAATTTTTGTAATTATTAAACATATTTACCAAAAATATTCACCCTCTACATAAATATATTTACATCTCTTAAATCTAGACACTGTTTCACATTTTTCTGTTTGCTACATAAGTATTTTTTTTAATTATTTTTACCCCATTTTTGTTGTTTTGTACATTATATTCACAATACTCTTGGAATTATAGTTACCTACTTTTACTTTAATATCATATTAAGTTTCAATTTCTACATTCTTAATTTCAAATGTTGTTACAGTTACTAAAAATGTAATTTTTTTTTAAAAAAACACTTCTCTCTTTCTTTATAATTTATTTATTTCAAATGACATATATAAATAGTTAACCCTCTTACGTTCCAATACTTTTCTCTGCAGGTCATCTTTAACTATCCAGCATTTACTTTACATCTAATTGCTATTCACCCTCCTGGATCAAATTGTCTGTGGCTAATCATTACTCGTAACCGTATCCTAACCTTCAAAAATTTGTTCATGAATAACCTCTTGTATTCACATCCCATGATAACATCTGAGAACAATCTACAGTTTCTTGAACAACACATCTTTTAACAACTGTCATTTACAATTCTTCTACTATCTCTTTAATTTGAGAGTACTCTGACAAATCTGTACTAAACTGTACTGGACTGGAGTTTTCAATTTGAACATCTTGGTACTTGTTAATTTCAGAAGTTAGCTTTTGATTATTTACAGGCAAAACTTTAACTTCTTCGTACAATTTATTTCTTTGCATTACTGACTCCTTCTGTATTTCTGATATCTCCACTCTGAAATTAACTTTCGCCTGATTCACATCTACATTCATAACCTCTTTCATCTCTCTTATCTCACTTGAAATGTTACTCATTTTACTACCTGACTCTGCACATTCTACATCAACATGTTCACTTTTAGTATTAACCTCACTTTCTTTGTTACCTATTTCCCTGCTCATGTCTAACATTTTCTTTGAAACTTCCTCTATCTCACTTGCTATTATTTCCTTTTCATCACTCATTTCTAGCATACTACTATCTAGCTTCGTAACTTTCTTTTCAATTTCTTCACTGCTTTGATCTACTTTATGCTCTAATATCTCATTCCTCCTACCAATACTTCCTTCCATTCTCTATGATCTTTTTTAT